>JASFAT010003971.1:0-1200000 GCA_031353405.1 Baronia brevicornis | reverse complement strand
CATTTAACGTTGAGCTTCGACTTACTGCTACACCACCATCGGTTTTATGTGATTTATCAGGCAATGAGAGAAGCAGGGTGGTTGGTTTTAAAATGGTGTTGTTATAATAATAAGTTGCAGCCGTCGTCGCATCGAATACTACATATGAGCGCGTGCGTTCTTATTTAAATTTGAATGTGGAACGTGCGCTCGCCACACGCGTCTTTATCTTTTTTATTGGGGGCTGCCAACCAATCAGAGGACTCTATTTGTGTTTTAAAAAGTAGGGAAGTTTTTTATAGCCGTGAGAAGTACATTATGTGGATTTTTTATAGAATGTAGGTGGGTCCTAAATCCATATGTGTAGATTTGTTTTTTAAGCAGGGGTGTACTTTTTATGGTACACCGTGTATGTGTGTTATACGTATGTTTGACGATCTTAAGACTTAGCCGTTACAGCACATTACTTCTGCACCATGATCTTTGAGTTCCTATCCCGGTCGAAAAAACATGAAATATACTAATCGAGGGTAAAAAATGTATTTGCTGTAAATATAAAATGATATACTTTGGTTTTATACATCATTTGTATAAGAAAAACAACCTGCGTCAAATGGTCTTTGTCGTTTTTTAAAAGAATAAAAAAAGTTTCAACTTTCAGCAAATACGTTTTCTGTCGTCGATATGTTGTATCCTTGATCTTGCTCGGGTTCTTAGCTCATTGGTAAGCGTCGTGATGCTCCTGAAAAATTAGTACATGTTGACAAATCTGCTTCCACCTCTTAAGGTCCTCAGCTTGATCTAACGCGTCAGAGAGTTTCATATCTAGAACTTTTGACACCCAATCGGTACTCCTTGTTGGTCGCCCCCTGGATCTCTTTTCCCGATCTTTGGAACTGCACTACGATTTTTTAGTTCATATCCCGATCATGCCGTAGGTAGTAAGAGTCTAAGTAAATAGTGATCAATGGATCGTCACGGCCTACGCTGAGTGACAGCCTTTTGATGACGTCACACTACCACACACGTATATTACATTATATGCTTTAATTCTTTGTTTAATGTTTTAAACTGTTATACAATTTACTCAATTGTTAATTGTTTTTTCTCTAAATGTTGCGTATACGTATGTGCATCATTAATAAAGGTTCAGTCATTCATTCATTCGTTATCAAAATTTCTCAAACAAATACAAATTTTCTAGTCTACTTTTTAAATCGTATCTAGAAATATAAACGAATCTAGGAGCAAAAAAAAAACTACAATGTAAATATTATATGTACTCTTTACGTTCACAGCGTTCACAACAGAATCGTTAAAAGAAAATGAACAAGAAACAATCGAAAACGAACAGCCGTATATTATTTTTCCTAATCCCATTATTTTTCCGGGACTGGCAAATACATCTTATGGATAATTGATTCCCAAATATTAAGTTACGACCGTTGTACGTTTGTTTGTCAATGTATAAGTTCGCTTAATAAGAAATATGATATGTTTAATTTGTTGCTAAATATATTTTTCTGTACGAAAAGAGATGATGGCAGTTGGCGAAATCGAAAAAATGCCGAAATCGAGCACCTGATGGACCAACTCAATGTAATCGAAGAGACTAAAGCTCACCGACTTCGTTCACTGGGCCGCGTTGAGAGGATGGGGGAGGATGACGCGTTCAAGAGAACGTATGTGGGTCGCCCAGCTGGACGACATCCTGTGAAGCGACCGCTGGAGAGACATGGTGAAGGATAACTTACGCAACCTTCAAATCTGCAACTGGCAGGAGGTGACACATGACAGGGTACGGTGGCGTAATATCTGTTCGGAGGCCAAGATCCATTTTGGATCGCTCATCAAATATCAAATCATATCAAAGTGGTAGGGCCACGCTTCAGACAAATACTTTGTCAAGAATGGCATATTATTTAACTGTAGCATGAATGGGCTGGCTTGCCCGGGGAAGTACCACACTCCCGCAGAACCGGTGTATGAGTGGTAGCTTAGCTACCGTGCTTCGTCCGGTTAGCGGTCTGAGTTCCGGAGGCCCTACACCCTTCCCCTCCCACCCCCGATCCCCTTCCCACTCCCATTCCCCCTCCCACTCCCATTCCCCTCCCACTCCCGTACCGCCTCCCACATCCATAATGTCACTTTCCTTAAAGGTCGGCAACGCTTCCGCACTGCCTATAGCGCTGCGGATGTCTATGGAGGGCGCTGATTGCTTTCCATCAGGTGACACGCCTGCTCGTTTGCCCTCCATCCCATAAAAAAAAATCGCTACGCCAACAAAGGTTATATAAAATTATATAAAGGTTACATATTACATATATTTCGGGTATATATAATATATTTCAGGTTTTTTTATTATTTATCAATCCACCATCCGCAGGGATTACAAAAATAATATTATTCTATTTAATTCTTACAACATACTACAATTTAATTAAGGACGTACATATCATTTGCATATGGTGAAGACAAACTAGACAATATTAAAGATTAGATGACAACTTTAATGCTAGATTTAATATGATGCGTGAATTGTAACACAGTATGGTAATGAATATCTAAATTATTATTATTTTTCATGTATTATAAGAGGGGTAATGGAATTAAACACGCTATTTTACCTAGAAATCAAATAAACTAAAATTGCGTAGGATGAAAATGTGCCTCAGCTGCTCCATAGTATCTACTCTGTTTTTCACAATCATATTATGATATCGCTGTTTTTGAAGTGAAAACTTCTATAGCCGCGTTACATTATTCTGGGTAGGGAAAAATCTATGAGTTCGCGTCAGCAACGTGCTAATGGTATATATTATTGTGATTAAAGTATATATTATTAAAATATTAAAATTATTTATATATTATTAAGACTAATTTTTATTAACTTATATAATACTACAATTAGTTTGAATTACTTTTTGATCGTCGATGTACAAACTGATATACTTTATTTCTTACTGTACTTGCCATATCTAAACTACATACTCAAATTAATTTGTGCGTTTTTAATTTTTCATAAATTAGATGAATATAAACTTGTACGTTGTTCCTAATTCCTTGTACATTGCCCCTGAAACTTATCTATTTTCTCGAGAGAATCTTGAAAAGACGTAGGCGTGCAAGATCATAAATATAAGACGCTAGCGGTAAAGTAAGGTCCGCATCAAAAAGAAATCAACGATCGACATTTTCGCTAGCCATAAAAATATAGCAAAGCTCTTGGAACGTGTGTGAGGTGGGGGCGTGCTGGTTGTCATGACAACAGTCGACCCTCCGAGGGGAAAAAACGGGTAAAAATTCCGGGAGCGAATGGACGGTGATTTTTTATGGCATCGTACATTTTTTCCTTAGCCCGCCGCGACGCTGAGCGCCTTGGGGCGTCCACTTGTGTGCGTGAGATAAGTTCACACAGGACGATGGGAAATTCTTTAATCGTCTGAAGTCAAAATGGATATAGAGAAATATAAGTATATTGTATTAAAAAAAACATGTACACTTTTACAAATGTAAGGTTTTCATACTCTCTTCTCTAGTAACAGGAAATGTATTATTAACAAATCATTACTTTGACAAATAATTAACTAAAATATTAATTATTGATAATTATTCGGCGTGGAAATCTTTGACAACCCAACAATAATAAACATATAACAATAAAAGATTATTTATAGAGTTATTCTCCCGTGTTATATATCTATTATCTATATTTGCTTCACTGCTTTACGAAGCCGATTATTCACTAAGTCCAAAATGGTACAATTGTTAATCATAAATATAATAAAATATTTTATTTAGTTAGTATTTATTTGTATCATTTAAAATAAAAGTTATTGAAACTCCCTTCAATTATTGTCATCATCATCATCAAGGCATTAAAGTCGCAAGTGGGCCTTAGCCTGATTCAGTAATTTTTTCCAGTGGGATCTTAGTTTGGCTTTTTCTCTCCAGCCCCTCACACCGATTGCCTTTAAGTTGTCCTCAACTCTAACTAACAATCTGAGTGTCCGATTGAGGCCTTCCGCGGCTTCTATGACCATCTGGTTTGCCGTTCATAATTCCTATCTAGATTTCCATATACTCCATGACTGCCATTAAAAAAATCAACAACATACATTCATTAAATACGTATAAAAAATACAATATTATATAAATTAATAAACTATATAAATTATTACGATATCGTAATATGATTGTGAAAAATTATATATTTATATGTGACTTTTCGGTTGTCTTCCGTAGAGTCTACTATACCTGAAGATGCCTCGTGTTGGGACGAAACACGTGTCGTTTACAAGATGCAAAAGTGGTAGTGTGTGTTTGGTGTTGTGTATAGTGGTTGGTGGGTGGAGAATTGATGGCCGATTTTCGGTAAGGTTTTGGTTTAAGTTCCAAATAAATCCACTTAATCCAACAGATAAACACACATTATTAATTTTCTGTTATTGTTTTGCTTGTCGCGGATCTTAGCTAAGTAAAACTTTTGACTGTCCATATATATTTATATAATAATTTATATAAATTAATAATAATATAAATCAATAAACTATTTAGGACATACAAATATTTATTCTGATAATAACGAAAGTTCTAACCTTTTTCGGCACTGAATCAATTGGATCATCATGATCTACCCTTAAAAGATAATGATTTAAACGCACTTAAAAACGTCAACTTATATAATGAAATTTGAATTTTATTTCGTCAAAATAAATATAACCTAAAATATCCACCTGTATAGTGTCCGAAACTCTCCAACGAGAGCTAAATCGTGTTCTTTATGTGTGTGTGCAGAGTGCGGAGCCTGCAAATATTATAAGTATGGATTTTATACACGTCTCGTTCTAACATCGCCCATCCTTTTTCAACTTTCGCGAGAAAAAATATTCTCGAAGGGAATCTAAAATTATGAGCGTGGGGGGGGGAATTTCCTAGTCGTTATATGAAAAGGGAATCTGAAGTCATTTCGCTTCATAAATCTTATACTATTCCTGATGGCTTGTTTACGTAATATAAATGTTCTCCGTCGTCCTCTTATCATTTATGACTTATAGTTCGTTTGTGTGTTGACTATCGCGAAACTTAGAATAGAGACAAATGGAGTCAGGCGTTACTTTGCGGAAATCCATCACTATGTGGACAGTCAAAAGTTTTATTTAACTAAGATCCACTACCACATTTCCACCTTGTAAACGACACGTGTTTCGCCCCAACACAAGGCATCTTCAGGTATAGAAGACTCTACGGAAGACAACCGAAAAGTCACTTTTCGGTTGTCTTCCGTAGAGTAGTTCCGTGTCGTCCGTAGAGTTGTCTGAAAAGCAGTAGGGTGTGTTTGGTGTTTTGTATAGTGGTTGGTAGGTGGAGACTTGCTGGCCTTTTTTCGGTAAGTTTTTGATTTAGGTTCAAAAATAAATCCACTTCGTCCAGCAGGAAAACACACATTATTAATTTTCTGTTATTATTTGCTTGTCGCGGATCTTAGCTAAGTAAAATTTTTGACTGTCTATATTTTATTATATTCTACAGAATGCCATGTTTGCCACGGCAAACCAGGTGGTCGTAGAAGCCGCGGAAAGCCTACTCTCAGATGGCTTGATAGAATCGAGGACGACTTACACGGTGTGAAGGGCTGGAGAGAAAAAGCCAGACTAAGATCCGAATGGAAAAATGTACTGAACCAGGTTTTAGCCCACTCATGGCTGTAATGCCTCGATGATGATGATAAGAATGTCATATGAAAAACTATTTATTGAAAAAGTATTAAGGAGGCGTGTTTGCTAATGCCATGTTACATTACGCAATAAAAAATACATTATTATTATTGTGTTGATGTCAAATCTTTCGAAGAGTTTTAACTTAACGGACATTTTTAGTAATATATTTTTGTATCCGTATCACTCCTCGTCTTCCGTTGCCGTAGTATCATATCCCTATCATCCTGTCTAAATCCATATTTTCTTTCCCCTGCCTTTTCCTTCTTTCTCTATCCTTTTTCCTTCCTCCCCGTCAACCCACGGTCTGCCGTGCCAAAGGATACGTGGTTAGGGGCGAACTTAGTCGCAAGCGTACCGACTGTCCCGGGATCGGGCTCCCCCGGGTACTGTAGGTAAATTTTTCCAGTCGGATCTTCGTTTTCTTTTTTCCCTTCAACCCCTCACACCGATTGGTCCTGTTACCCGGTCGTCCTGTTGTTCTTGGTTTGGATATCTTTGGTCCTGTGTTGACAAATGAGCGGTGGCGTACTCTTTACAACCACGAGCTATATGAACTGTACAATGACTGTACAATGATACGTCATCAAAACCATTAAGTGGACAGTCAAAAGTTTTACTTAGCTAAGATCCGCGACAAGCAAGCTAGCTTAGCTAAGTAAAACTTTTGACTGTCCACATAGTGATGGATTTCCGCAAAGTAACGCCTGACTCTATTAATAAAACCATTAAGATTGGACACTTTCGTTGGGCCGGGCACGTGGTACGGATGGACGAGGCTAGAGTACCCAAACCCCTACTTGACGGCAAACCAAATAATGTGTGTAGTATAAAATTATATTTTTCATATACTCCTTTGTAATGTTTGGTAATAAACTAGATACCTACTTACTAACGAATTTACAGACGAACGTCTGTTCACAGGCTGTCACTTTTGTCAATAATGTCGCCCTGACTCTCACCCCTTTTGTTTGTGAACCCTTTGGGCATTAGTGATTCGACGAATGATTATAACTGCAATGTAAAAAAAATATATAATAATAATATATATGTACATACACAACAATACATACAACGCTGAGTCTGCAGAAGAAATATCTTTCTCATTAAATTTAAATTAAAAATGAAGCCCCAAATGAATCATTCTTTTGCTTTCGAAATAAATGATTCCTTATCACGATCACTATGTCTCCGTGAATGTGTGTCTTCACTTAAGGTTTAGCCTTTACAAGGATTACCTTAATATCATGTCTCCCTGATACAAAAAATTAGAGAACAAAGAAATGACAAGAAAAATTTTTAAATTTTACTGTTGCGTAAATAGGTCAATCACTTAGACGCCATTTTATTTCATTTATTTATTCAACAAAACTACAGCTATAACAAGCCATTATAAATTTTTATTTTGCACGCCAAAATTTTAACGTGTTGAAAATGTTTTTATTTTTTTTTTTAATATTTAGGCTACGTCAATGTGCATTTTATGCAATGTATAATTTATATGTATGGTACTACTTCAAAACTTTGACAATAGTGATTAGCAATGCCACCGTAAATATGACATATTTCTTTTAGAATTTAGCCCATGACAAATAAAAGTGTTATAAACAAAATATAACATATAAAATAAACGTACAATATATATAGTTTAATTTAAGCGTATTCATATTTTCGATGTAATAATGACAGACTTCGCTTTCATAAAGTCCTCTTTTTTTCCATGACATCGCATGTTTGATCTGACAGCAAATCGATTCCCCTCTACATTATGTACAGCGCCAACCCCATCGCAAGTGAATTGTCGCAAAAAACGTGGGGAGTGTGGGAGAGCACGTCGGGGAAAGGGTTGTCCCCACAAAGCACCGCCATGTTTTATTCATGGTGCGTTAAATTGAAACCGAATCAGATTTCCCGTATCGCAGATTCACATCGGCTGGATTATTTATCCGTCCGTACTCATTTGCTTTCAGCTGTTTTGTTCCTGCATAGTTCTTTTTCAGCTAAACACATTCGAGCTAATGAAAAAAAATGTACCGTCAACTTACAAGCAAAATCTATCTATTTGTAAAAAGTAGTGTTTTTTTTATGCAAGCAACAGGCAAAGGAGAAATCGAATCATTTAACGGCGAGCACCCATCGCCGCCCATAACATTTGCAGGACTGAGAGTACTGAAAATGTTATGTTTACCATAAGGTAAGCATGTGAATAATGGGAGATAAAGATAGATTAAATGGAGAAGTGAATTATGAAAAAGAAACTGGGCCTCCAGATCCCTACACGCGGTAACATAGTAAAATACAGGGGAGGAGTGAATAAAGGAAGCGGAACGGAAGTTGACATCTAGGATGCAGTAACATAGTAGAATGTACTTCCCCAAACCAGCCAGCCTATTAGTACCACCATGGCTTTATCACATGGTTTCTTCACATGGCTTAATCACAGGGCTTTATAAAATTATTTTTGGTTTGTATATTATTTCTGGTTTGTATGTATATTATTTTCGGTTTGTATATTATTTTTGGTTTTTATATAAGATTTATATATTTTACGATATATTTATAAAGCTGAACAGTAAATATTTTCTTTACCGCATATGTAGCAAAAAATCGAAGCCGGTTCCTTGTACGCCAATACCCGGTAATGCTAAGAAATTGCAGGTGCGAATGGGACTCATCGATCAATTGTGGCATTTACTACGGTAGATATCCGAAAGTGCGATAAAATGCGACAAAATGGACATTCCTAATCGCCATGTCCTTTTAAAAAGTACAAAAGAGACCTCTAAAAAATCTCTTCTGTGAAAATCAACACTAAACACTTGCATTTGGATCAAAACACATGTACCTTAACACTCTGACTTAAGGTTTAAATTGAAATATCATACAGCACTTCACCAGTAAAGTTCTAACCGTAATCACTGGCAGATTTAAAAAATATTTGACTCAACTAAAAAAAGCACATCGATCTTATGTTATTGTTGCCCGCAAACTGTGTTCGTTGCATTATCATTTTTACGTGCTTTATGCAAGTGGTTGGGCATTTGGTTCCTTTCTACCTGAACGCGGTTATATTAAAACCGACTTTTTGTAATCCCAGCTAAAGACATGTTTTTTATTGTTTAATTATCAGCTTGCGACAGAACACTGCAGGAGATAAGCCTCACCAAGACACATTATCTAGCTCGATCATCGTCTTCACGGATCCAGTTTCTGCCAGCCGCCTACCACTGATGGTCGTTACATCTAACCCTTCAAAAGCATTCTATACTACGTTACGTTAAGACACGACACTCCAACACTCGTTAACTCCAAAGGCTATCGATCTTCGACAAACTAGACCAGGGTATGTTACTTTATTTTGCTGTCTCGAATGGCTACGACTTTGATTCGGTGATTCACAAAAGAAACAGTCCTCTCTAAAGCATTTAAACTTCAACTTCGTCTTCCTTCAAATATTGCGCCTAACCGCAATTTTAAAACCATTTTAAGCATCCAAAAAAATAAAACCGTGTAGTATTAACCCTTTGCACTCGACGTTTTTAAACCGCGATTTTCTGCTATCGAGAACATAATAATCCGCGAGCCGCGACCGTCATTCGTCACCAAAAGCGAAATATTCTATAAATAGGTTTTACGATTTGTTTTTGTCCTTATATGTTAAAAATCATAGGTTAAATATTGTAGAGCATCACTTAGCTCTAAAATTGCCAATCGGCATGCCCAAAGTAGTGATTGATTCTCCCAGCTTGGAAAAAATCTCAATAGCTCACAAAATCCCGAACGTTCCACTTTTGAACATTGACTTCCCTCAAAAATGAAGATGATGAACACGAGACGATATGAAGATCATCAACTGGTCCTTATTATTCATTCTAGTATAAACTTTACTCCCAATCCTCTGACATTTTCTCTCATAGTCACTTGCTACCACTCCAAACAGGAAGGAATCTTTTTTGCTACCGTAAGCTCCCACAGAAATAAGCTAGCTTTTAGTGAAAAAAATTTTATAATAAATTATTTTATAATGTTTATTTGCAATATGAAAGGGTGGTCATTCAGTACAGTGCGCATTTCCAGAAACTTCTTTGAACGCATCCTCACCCTGTAGAACCAGCTGTTTTCAGCGGTATTTCCGAACCAAGAGATTAGAACCATCAAAAAATAAGCATCACATTTCGTAATAGGCTATGTTGTTGTGAATGTCTATGGGCGTCTTGCTTTTCATTAAGCGACACACTTGCTCGTTGTATCTCCTATCCCATAAAAGAATTAAAGAAAAATTAAAATATAAGTGGCCGTATACTATACTGGGAAGCAATTTCATTATATTTTAATATCACCGATTTTTTTACTTCTTTATTTATTTCACAGGCAGTCATGTATTTTCGCGTTCATTAATAACACTAGATTGCCCAAGAAGTCATTTTGACTGCTTTTTAAATTTCTTAGTATTTTGAGACAGCATACAGTTGTACTAATATACAACTGCCAAATACACAAAATTCTAAGAAATTTTATCATTATAAATATATTTTTTTCAATAAATAAAGAGTCAAAATTACTTGCTGGACAATCTAGTGTTTATAATATTGCGATATTGCATATTTTTAGTGAGTAGTTATATAGACTCGTATATACTGAGCATAGGTGTGTAATGTAATGGACTCTCCAAACTCAAATTATATTAAAATATATAATTACAATAATATAAATTAAAAAATATACAATAATAAAAATTATTTTATTATGTAATCATTTAAGAATTGATTTATTATATTATCTAGAAAAACGTTTTTCAATTAGAAATCTTAATGATATTTCACCATATTCAGCATTTATGGTTAAATATTTCGCAAGCATTCCTATGTACCTACCATTCTGGCAGAAAATGCAGTAGGTAATCAAATGTAGCAATATTTTAGAGCGCCATACTCCGCCCCGCCCCAAAAACGTTAGTAACGGGAACTCCAACATAAAATGTGTCCGAAACTATAAATCGCCGGACGTCAAGGGGTATTTTTGAGCCATTTTTAATTTATCTGCCCCCTGCCCATTATTTTTGGCGAGGGGTCAAATTACACAATGCCGGTTTGGCCATTTTAATGCACGCTGAGTGCATTTTATTGTCCGTTCTAATTTTGAGATGCGTTTAATATATTTACTGTGATAGGTTACTTTCATTCTCGTTATAACGTAGAAAAATCATATCGTTATAACGTAGAAAAAAAATTACATATTGTTGAACTGCCATAACTTTCTATCTTTTCTATCAACCCAGTGGTTGACGGGCAAAGAACGCCTTCCCGCATCAAATCCGCATTTGTACCAAAAATTGTACATTAAGAATAAATAAATGTAAGTTTTTTGGCTTAAATAATACAATTATTATAATATAATAAATATCCAAGGGGTACTAATTTAAATAATATTATAATATGAATGTCAATTTAATTTTATATAATTGAAATTTTTTCCTCGTTGTCTATGAAATAATGCTCATGTATCAAACCTACATAAACAGACAACAGAAGAAATGTCTTTAGGGATAGGAAGGAAACCGATCAAGCATGTTACCCGATAGCAATCAACGCCGCACATAGACCTCGCAACACGGTATTGCTTGCAGAAGGGTTAAACTTATAAAAACTGGATCATACAAATAAAAATAAACTTAAAAAAAATCGCAGTTATTAAAGACTCATAACAATAAACTAAATCAATTTATTTATATGTATTAATTGGTTGCATCAGACTTTTTAAGGTAGCATATTCAACAAAACTAAAAGAATCGCTTTATTTAATACATATATTACACGCTCTCCCATAGCAATCAAGTCAAGGTCTTGACCACATTGCGGCCTTTGGATCTCTTTTACCCACTGTTGTGGTGTTGCGTCTTTCATGCATTAGGTGGGGTCACAGAAATAAGGAACTCCTCGCAGAATAACTGTTGATGGCATCATTGACGTCTTCAGCCTTTGATTTGCGGATGTCGTGCATTCTCAAGTTCTTCTAATGTCGCTAACGACATTAGAAGAACTTGAACATTTAGAAGAACTTGCCTTTTTATGCCATAAAAAAAATGAAAACTCTACTGTTGTATGACTAACATACAACAACAGAGTTTCCATTTTTTTATGGCATAGGAAGGCAAACGAGCAGGCGTATCACCTGATGGAAAGCAACCAACGCCGCACATAAACATCCGCAACGCCATAGGCAGTGCGGAAGCGTTGCCAACCTTAAAGGAAAGTGAAATTATGGGAGTGGGAGGGGGAGTGGGAGTGGGAAGGGGAGGGTGTTGGGCCTCCGGAAGTCACACCGCTCACCGTACGAAGCGGGAGTGTGGTACTTCCCCCGGGCGAGCCGGCCCATTCATGCTACAGACAAATAATATGCCATTCTTGACAAATTATTCGTCTGCAGCGTGGCTCTACCACTTTTTCATTTAACTTAAAAACGTTAATACATGTGATTACGTAATAAACAGATTTTTGTTATATGTGTAATAATAATAATAAATAAACGTAGCCTAAACTCTTGCAAATATAATTATAACAATATAATGAGTAAGACCGTTATAAACAACTGTACTAACATAAATGTCTATTAATAAAATATTACTTAACAATTTTCATTATAACCTTCAGACATAATTATTAATTTTGATTTGATCAATTTAGTAGTGACTAAAATATCCTTTTAAGATAAGGAGGGAAACAAATATTTCTCAGTCTTTTGTGGAATATAAAGAACTCTGAATGGAATTGTTTTTTTATTGTATACCTTGAAAGACGAAGGAAAGAACGTGTCGCCTGATGGAAAACGTACTATGCCGCTCACAGACAGCTCTAACAACTAAGGTATTAAAAACACGTTGTCGGCCTTTAAGAAATGTTTAGGTTTATTCAGTAAGGTTCCAAATATCGTATCTCTTCTGAAATACCACTGAGGTAGCTGGTTCTACAGTGAAAGTGCGTCAAAAAAAAATATGATATAATTTGAACTTTTAAAATTCTCTTTTTGTTCGACCTTATCATAGCAATAGCTAAAACGAACTTGTTAGGATTTTCACTAGAAACTATTCCCTTAAAGTTATTAAAAACCCCTTTTAAAACTTTAAAAACTAACTTTAACTATACTTTCTAGTGAAAATCCTAATAAAATAGTTTCAGCTATTACTAAGATAAGGTCGAATAATAAGAGAATGTATAAAAATTCAAATTATAATATTTAATTTTTTTTGACGCACTTTTACTGTAGATCCTCAGCGGTATTTCAGAAGCGATACGATGTAGGAACCTTAATTGAATTTTTATACATTCTCTTATTAATCGACCTTATCTTGCAATAACTGAAACTATTTTATTAGGATTTTCACTAGAAAGTATGCCCTTAAATTTATTAAAAACACCTTTTAAAAAAGTCCTAAATTTTTCATTCCATTATTGAGATTCTGTGTACGCCTAGGTTTAGATAAAAAATACAAAAGCTTAATTAAAGCTATTGCGTACAAGTGCCAATTTATTTTTATAAACACGTTATCTTCAGTAGAGAAAAAATTCTGCGACTTCTATTACAGTAATGAGTCGAATTCAGGATAGGTAAACCATTTTAAATCCTGGCTCTGCACATACGATCACGGCTGTGAATTGAGGCGATTGCAAATTGGCGCTAAACCCGGGGTCAAACACAATAGCCCCGGTCACACATATTGACACGCTGACAATGCTCGGGGGTCACTTTTATTTGTTGCAGAAACTTAATTTATAATCTTTTCACACACGCCATTAAGAAGATTACTAAAATCTACCCTTTTTCCATCGACAACAATCGTACATTGTTACGTTTTAGACCGAAAATAAAATAAAATGTAACCGTATACATTCGGCCATTGTCCGGCGAACCGTTACTACGATTCTGACACATTTTCGAATATCGAACTGTTGTGTTCGAATGTTGATTTATTTTGAAAACTGAGGCGGATCGTCTGATATTTGCGAGGATGGGAAAGTTGGGTTATGGGTCAATAGGTTTGATTGTGTTCGGATTTAAATTGCCTAACGGTCAGGTCGCGGACGTCTTGTGGAGCAGAGGTTAACGGTTGATGTTTACTCACACCTGGGGTCATACCTGACTCTGAAAAAATAAGGTCATTTTCAATTGTACAGATTTTTTTTTTGATGGTCAGTTAATATTACCAGTCGACGAAGCAACGACACATGATCTAATGCCACGGTTTAGATTCTACATAATATCAAGCAAATATCTAAGCCCATTTGAAACTTTGAAACTACCATCATATTTATACTTAATGAAAGATATATTTAATGAAAGAATACAAAGAACTAGAAATAGCGTGTTTTTTATGGAATTGAGGAAGGCAAACGAGCAGGCGTGTCACCTGATAGAAAGTAATCAAAACTGCCCATAGACATCCGTAGCGTCATAGGCAGTGCGGAAGCGTTGCCGACCTTTAAGAAAAGCGTCATTGTGGCAGTCGGAACTCAGCCGCTCATCGTTCGAAACGCGGTAGCTAAGCTACCACTCAGACGCTGATTTTCTGCGGGAGCGTGGTACTTCCCCGGGCGAGCCGGCCCATTCAAGCTACAGACAGATATGCCATTCTTAACAGTATTCGTCTGTAGCGTGGCTCTACCACTAGCAAAAAAAGAAAGAAAGTGCGTCTAGAAAGATTTGCTAATTTTTAATTTGATTAGATAAAGAATCACACTTCCTTTGCACGAATCTAGCTCCGGAGACTTTTTTCATAGCACATTCATATATTTCCCACTTCTTTACTGGTTGACAACACAGGTTGTCGTTGTCCAAGTTCGAAATAAATGTCTGTCAGCGCTGAATAGAACGCTGTAAATGATAGAGATGTAATTTTTTTTACTGCATATTCGAATCAGAAACAATACCTACTGCGTCGTATGGTTTGAGTCTCACAGCTCTAAGAGCAATAGAAAATGTTGTACAGCCTTGAAACTGACACTCAAAAACAGTGATCAAATTATATTTTTTTAGAAATTTTAAAAGGTTTTTTGGCTCTGGTGATAAGTTTTCATTTTGCGGTTTTCACTTTTTTGCGCTTTATTCGGAACTCGAAATCAAAATCGAACCTTCGACCGTATGACTGCGATTGAGGCGGCAGCACTATTACTGAGTCAAATACCATATAATATACAGGTATTAATATTTTGAACGAAACCTAGTTCAACAGTTCCTAGTAGAAACAAAATAATATGCATATATTCTTCAATTTATCAACAATGTCACGGGCATAAATTTTATTTTTCAGAAAATGCAATAAATCGTTGACCCCCGACCATTTTGACCCTACAGGGTTCGCAACAATGGAAACAGCGTCTTAGGGCGGCTGACCCGTAATAATAACTTCAATTACATTGCTTATTGAGATAACATAAATTATAAATTATACTCTTGAAAGGACCACATGTGGATCGTCCGAAACCATTTTATATTCGACAAATAGTAACAAAGATTGTAGTATTTGTACTATTCAATAAAATGAAACAAAAAGAAGTAAACTATAAATTCAAAATTTTATGTTTCATGATATAATATAAAATTCAGTATGAACGTAGTATGACTGATACTTTTAAACATAGATAAATAAATAGCCAAAATAGAGACAAAAGTACCCTGACCGGACCCTGGCGATAATTCAAGAATACTGAAAATTTTGAGGCCTTTAATTAAATTAAAAAAAAATCACATTTCTAGCCACCCAAATAAAACGATAATTTTAGTTTTATTCTTCCTATCACACAAAACTACTAAATGTACTCTGGTAGTTTTTTTATTATCACACGTGTATGTGTTACTTAATACAGTTACAATGTATTTGAAGTAACACATAAAAAAATAAACGAATGTAACCGAAAAAAATTAACTTTAATGTACCCGACTCAAAAAACTTTTACTTACGGTGTGTTCAGATACACCTCAATGAGTTATTAATAAGTTAAACTGATAAAAAAACCCTAAAAAAACGTGAGAGAGATCAAAATCGTAACAAAAACTAACACCTCAAAACACGCGGTGATAAAAAGACCCCAACACGATCGGACGGTAATCGTTTTATCGAAAAAACCTGCGATGCTTTTTATGAACCTGACTTACGTGTTCACCCTCTGTAATGATATTTTTAGATGACAAGTTTTGTTGATTTGTTATTGAAAGTACCTACATTTTTGTTATGACAGAAAAAATTGTAACGATTTTAATTTCTATTTTTTTTTTGCTTGATGGCAATTGTAATGTATATAACTGAACACCACAACAATTAAAACATACCAAGATACATTTTTTTATGAGATATGAAGGCAAACGAGCCGGCGTGTCACCTAATGAGAAGAGCAATCACCACCGCCCATAGACATCCGCAGTACTATAGCCATTGCAGAAGCGATGTTTGTTAATAAAGGCTGGTATTAAACATGATATTTCTTATTAAATAAAATGTTACATTTTACAACTCATTCCTACAACTCTATCACTGCTGGTTGGTCTCTCCATCTTCTGGAAGAACGACCATAACTATCTACATTTATCACACCACCACCCATAGTCAGAATAAATCATAGCCCATAAAACGCCACACAACCAAGTAGGTCTTCATTTATGTATGATAAAATTTGTAAATTTCTTGATTTTCTTAAGTTTTTATAATATGATATACATTTACTATTTTCAAAACTAAAGCTACGTATTTTTAGATTGCATATTTTTTGCATATATTTCATACAACACAAAAAAAATATTTGTTGTTTGATATTACCTCTACTTTGTTTTTCAAATTTAATTCTTCTAGGAAATCTTTGTACTTTATAGATGACATTTTTAAGGAAAAAACTAGTAGTAGATATTTCTGGACAATCGTGTACAATTTCCGCTTTATCTTAAATGGAGATTAAGACGTAAAGTTTATCCCCATTTTTTATGACAAAATACTTTCTGTTTCTTTAAAACTCAATAAAGAATATAAAAACGCCGCTAACAGCTTCGTCTCTATTTGTGCAAAGTCCTTCCGAGAAAAAGAATTTAAAAAAGGTAATCGGCTACCGAAATGGCGGCAACTACGAATAAGTACCCGTTGTAAAAAAACGGTTGAATAGAAACAATACATTCCAGGTTCCAATGATGAATAAATAAAAAAAATAGTTATTAATTACTTGTCACTGGCATAAAAGAAGGTATGTGTCATCCAAGAGAAAAAATTCCGATAGAGCTTTAGCCTACTTAGCATGGTAACACTATTTTTAATGTTTTCTTTTCTTTGATGGCAATTAGATATATCTATTATGCCAGTTTCAAGTAAAATACGTCAATAACATCAAATCTCTTCAAATATAACTAATCAATTTATCACGTTACGTCTTGATAAAACGGTGGCTATTCTATCAAAACCTTCAATGGACTTTTTCAGTCAACTTAAAAAATCACGATACACGCATTTATGTCATATCATTTGACTTGTAAGCCTTAATCGAACTATATTGTATAATACACCACCACAATAAAACAATATAACTGATAATAATATAAGATTATGAAAATGAAATAAAAATACAAAGACTGATGTAAGTTGGTGGGAAAAGCCATTTATAATTTATTAATGTTTTTTCATTCATTCATTCATTTATAATTTATTATCAGTTATATAATTTTATTTAGTATAGATTAATAAAGGCGTATTAGTGAAATTATATACAACAAAACATTAATCATGATTTTTTAAATTGACTACGAAAGTATATAGAACTACACATAGATATAAAAACTACCATTCCATCAAGAATTCACGTGACTGACACTGGCCATAAAAAAATTCCCCATAAAAATATTATAATTAACAAATCTTGTAAATGTAAATTTCAATAATATATTATTGTAATAGAATAGTACCATAAATTGATTTTATATTATTATTAATTTAAAGTCGATCTTTGCATTTGGATTTTTTATGTAGTATAAACGATACATGATATAATAAAATAAATAATTATTTAAGATGCCCTCGGACACTTTATACTATAGCATGGTTTATATTTTTTGTCTTTTCGGAAGAGGAAACGTGGCAGCTGCGCCTCGTGCCTTCGAGTCGAGTGTGCAATACTTTTTGCACGCTCAACTAGAAGCCATTTTTTTTGTTTTACAGACGTATCTATTTTTTTAATTAACGGAAAACGTTACGACAAAGATATTTCTTGTTATTCCGTACCACAGCTAACAAAGTGAAAGATTGTTGTGGATACAGTTTAGCGTACATTTAAAGTAGACTGACTTTAGAAATATGCACGTATATTAACCCCTTGCGCTACAATGACGAGTTAGACTCGTCATGAATTTTTAATGTCTATCTGCCCAGTGACGAGCTGTACTCGTCATCAAAATAAAAATATACATAGAATATTTAAATATGCGTGACGAGCTTAAACATGTTTAAACATGTTTAAAAACACACAATATTTGTTAATACGTACTCTGCGATAACGGTATACCTACACCCTAAAGAACCAGTTAGTTACTTTTAGCGATATTTCCCAACAGATATTATATTGGAACCTTCATAAAATCAGTCTATACGTATATTTCCTAAAAGTATCATTCTTGACATTGCAACTTACTTTAGAACCTATTAT
This sequence comes from Baronia brevicornis, assembly GCA_031353405.1. NCBI lineage: Eukaryota > Metazoa > Arthropoda > Insecta > Lepidoptera > Papilionidae > Baronia > Baronia brevicornis. The sequence goes on along the minus strand of JASFAT010003971.1, from coordinate 1,181,633 downwards.
ACTTTACACTATAGAACTATTATATATTATACTATAGAACCCATATATATTGAATTCTGCATCTATGGTGTACACGCATGCCTGTACTCCATGCATTATTATACCATTACCATTAATGACACTTTCCTTAAAGACTGACAACGCTTCTGCACTGCCTGTGGGGCTGCGGATGTCTGTGGGCGGCGGTATTGGTTACTTTCCATCAGGCGACACGCCTGCTCGTTTGCCTTCCTATCCCATTATTAATGGAGTTAGGCGTTACTTTGCGGAAATCCATTACTATCTGGACGGTCAAAAGTTTTATTTAGCTAAGATCCGCAACAATCAAAACAATAACAGAAAATCAATAATGTGTGTTTTTCCGTTGGGTTAAGTGGATTTATTTGAAACTTAAACCAAAAACTTACCGAAAATCGGCCATCAATTCTCCACCCACCAACCACTATACACAACAACAAAACACTTTTCGGTTGTCTTCCGTAGAGTCTACTATACCTGAAGATGCCTCTTGTTGGGGCGAAACACGTGTCGTTTACAAGATGGAAAAGTGATAATATGTGTTTGATGTTGTGTATAGTGGTTGGTGGGTAGAGAATTGATGGCCGAGTTTCGGTAAGTTTTTGGTTTAAGTTCCAAATAAATCCACTTAACCCAACAGAAAAACACACATTATCGATTTTCTGTTATTGTTTTGCATGTCGCGGATCTTAGCTAAATAAAACTTTTGACTGTCCATATATTCCTATCCCATAAAAAACAATGGTAAAATATTAACTTTTTGTCCATTAAACAAAATATTTGCCAATATATAATAATACTTGTATTTAAAATTGATAAAACGTACCAGTTCAAATATGAAAATATACTAATAATGTAATTGTTGCATACAACAATTGTTTTAGGTTATATTATGTTCGCACCGAAAACTCTAAATTTAAACAACGCCGCAGTGCCCCGTAAATTCATTTTTGGCTACTGAATAGGACACAAGTTGATTTATAACCACGGACAGCTGAGTCGTTTCGTGTGTTTGCCAAAAAAATAACTTAAAACGACGCTCACTTTCATAGGTCAGTTGTTGCAGATACAGGCTGTAATTATTTACATTACAAAAATACAATGATATTATTATAGAAAAAAAATTATTCGACTAAATAATCGCACAAGAAGCGTACGTGATACACACAACATTATTTTTCTTTGAGATTATTTATATATATGCATTAAGGTAATCGTTAATGATTTGTCTCATTTTATGCTTTCTAGTCACAAAAACGCCTTCCCGTGGGTTAATGTCCATTCCTCCTGTGAAAAAAGTCACAAACCCCAAAGATATTACTATTATATCATGAACCATGTACTCGTTCTATTTCTTATAGATTAGGTATCAGGTTATACGAGCTCCGATGTTGGCTTCGACCTAACCACATTTGAAAAGTCGATAAACTGTTCTTCGAATATCATACTTTTTATTCTTTATTTCCTTCAATTCGTGTATTATATTTTTTCTTAACGCCCCACTATATATATTTTATTACTATTTATTTAGATATTTCGAGCCTCTTCTTCTTCCAATGGTACTACAACCTATTTTGAGTTCTGAACTCCTCTACAATTCGTTCATGCTGGCTCCATAGCATAAATCTTCCCATTTGCATTAAATCCTCTTCTATACAGTCATTCCACCTTTTCTTTGGTCTACCGCGTGGCCTTTTCCGTTATGGAGTCTGTTCGGTCATCGTCCTAGATACTCAGGCGATATTCATACGTTCCACGTGACCCTCCTAATGTTATCATTCCGCCAATAGAAATAGGTTTCCATTGAATCTGCTAATCGGAAGCCTGGATAAGAAAGGGGGATTTATCTCAGGTCTGACTACCCGATAAGGTAAGAAAAATATTGTAACTAGAGTATGAATTATCATACCAATTAAACCAAACATTAAACTAACTTCAATAAAATTTTATTAAAAGAAAGTTAAACGAATATTTCTATAAGCGGAAAACGACACCTTGGTAAAACTTTAAATTCATTTTTATTATATTTATTTATGTGTAATGTATCAAATACATACATTACCCATACATAAATACAATACGAAATAAGAAATAAAAATTAGAAAAAGGATAATCAGAAAAATATTGCTGCACTTAAATTATTATAAATAAAACAAAACACCCCCTAACTAAACTAAATTATAGAAATGTTACCTACCTACAGCAAACAATAACAGAGGAATTTCGCAAAACAGCAAGCACCTCATGCCTAAAAGAGCAGCGTCGGCACTCGCGAAACAATTGCTCGTTGCGGACGGTGCAATAAATTATTTTATTTTAGCAGAACGCTTTTAGGGCCACTCTCGCTTTTTGCTACTTGTTTTTTTTGTTCCTTCCGGGTGCCGCGATGTGGAGCGAGAAATTGACACGTGTCCGTTGTTAGATGCAGCCAAGTTGTATGACTAAAGTACCTTCTCAATCACTCTCGAATTTTCTTCTTTTAAATAATTAGTTCTTTAAAATTAAATAGGGCATTTAATTTTAAAGAACATTAGGCATATACACCAACATTTGTTAATTCTCCAACAAACGTGACAAAAAATTAATAATTAAATAACGATCACTTCTAAAATATTTACCATGATATAAAGTGTTCATGAATTCTTTAAATTTTAATACAGAACATTGCTTCCAGTGCTTATATGTATTAATATATATTCGGCATTGATATGTGGCCTCGAGTAATACAGTTTTTTAATTGTCTCTGTTCGGAAAATTTTAACATTGGTTTACTTAGATAATGCCAAACAATGATAATATTTGATCAAGTGATGTAAAAATATATTGTCTTGTCCAATGTTTATAGTGAAATATTAACATTTGAATTCCATGTTTTAAATCTCATTATTGAATATGCAGAAGGTTTATATTAGTGATCAGTAATACCTAAACGTCAAAAGTTTATATATTGTTTTTCTTTATATATAGAAGATGAAGTTCATCCAGTTTCCACCGGACGCTCTGCACAGAAATAAGTAGGTATATATGGATTTCCGTTAACAATAATAAAATCAATAACATATTAAACGCCAGGGCGAGAAGCGACAAACGGAGAGCCGTTTCGCTACGATGAATGTGAGAGTAAGGATGGATTAAAAAATCGATGAGTGTGGAGGAAGCAAGGAAGGTATGCGCGGAAGTTAGTGGATGGAGAGCTGTGGTCTCTGCCTACCCCTACGGGAAACAGGTGTGACACTATGTATGTATGTATATAACTTATTAAATTTTCCTCCAAATAAATAATATTTACATAACAATATAAAGTGTTAAATTTTTTTGTAAAAGTTACGTATACGAGAAAGTAGTACATAGACAATAACAACAAAACAACTACAGGTACATTGCCTACCTTAAGGTCGAATTTGATAAATGGGACATGAAGAGGGAAGTGAAATAAGTAAGAGTTTCTAGAGGACCTCCTAATCCCTGCGCCAATAGCATGAAACGCGATAACACAGAATAATGTTTTCACTTAAGGTATTCTGTTAGAGTGTGGTACTTCCCGCGTGATCACTCGTGCCTTAGCATATATTTATCACTTCTAATTTTTTTATGAGATATGGAGGCAAACGAGCAAGCGTGTCACGATGGAAAGCAATAAACGCCGCCCATAGACATCCACGACACCATAGCATTTGCAGAAGCGTTGCCGGCATTTGAGATATGTTAGGCTTGTTTATTTGAGGTTCTAACATCGTATCGATTAGGAAATATAATTGGTGTTAGATAGTTCCACAAAGGATTGGTGCATGTTAAAAAATACTAATAAATTATTAATGGAGTCAGGCGTTACTTTGTGGAAATCCATCACTATGTGGACAGTCAAAAGTTTTACTTAGCTAAGGTCCACGACAAGCAAAATAGTAACATAAAATTAATAATGTGTGTTTTTCTGCTGGATGAAGTGGATTTATTTGGAACTTAAACCAAAAACTCACCGAAAATCGGCCATCAATTCTCCCCTTCACTCCCCTTTCTTTACCTTTCCCGATGGAACTCCTGTATCTTCTTTAGAGACAATTCAAGGCAAATAGAGTGACATGTGGTACAACATCTAGAAACGATACGAAGTATGAAGTGCGCAGGAGTCCTTCAATTAATCCAAGAATACCTGCGCACTTTTAGAGTAGCAACTAATGACCCGCACGAATAACGTACATTCTGGATTTAAGAAATTAAATTATAATTTTCTTTTCAATAACACTAGATTGCCCAAGAGACCATTTTGACTGCTTATATTTACAATGATGCAATTTTCTAGAATAGACAAAGCAGTATGCACAGTCACAAAATTGTATCATCATAAACATTGTTGTTTTTTTAAATGAAATCAACAAGCAGTCAAAATGACTTCTTGAACTATTTAGTGTTATATTTTTTTATATATATATTCACGCCTATCTCCCGCAAGGGTTGGCAGAGATCACGGAGCTCCATCCGCTACCATTCGTCGCAGCGAAACGGCTCTCCATTAGTCGCTTTTCGCCCACGTGAGAATCAAGACGTGATGGATGCCGAACCACGTCGCCGTAATTTTCAACAAATTAGGTATATTAAATTTTTCTTAGTGAATTCTACGAGCCGCAAGGGAGGATGGAGGTCAGCCCCAGCAGATCCCTGCATACTGAGGTAAGGCACCATAGTACCCGGGGGAGACCGATCCCGTGACGGTCGGCACGCTTGCGACTAAGCTCGCCCTTAGCCACGCATCCATTGGCATGGCAGACCGTGGATTATCGGAGAGGAAGGGAAAGGATAGAGAAGAAAGGAAAGGGCAGGAACGGAAATGCGGATTGGGAGAGTTACTAGACTCGGAATAAATATTTATAAATCCATACATATATTTATTCCGATGCGGGGATCGTACTCACGACGATTGACTCCGCAGGCGGAGGGCCCCGCCACTGAGCCAATTTAGTGTTAACAACAATATAAAATAGAAAAAATTATTCTAACTCCAACTTTTTACTATTTAATTTTTTCTTCTACATCAAATAATAATTTATTTTTTAACCCGCCTCACACTCTTTATGGCTAAATACATTTACGTATGTTGATTCAGATGATAACTGTTTGTTATTGTCTTTTGCGCACAACCTCTAGTCTGTTATTCTTATTTTTTTATTTAAAGCCAGTAAGCAACTGTAAATAACTACAATGGGACAAGAATAGAAGAAAAAAAACATGCATATTACTTTATATGCAAACGATATTTATTCAGATGCATAAATTACACGGTTAGAAATAGATTTTATTAAACCATTTTATTTTTTTAATGCTGTTTATACTTTGAATTTGAATATTTATAATTCAATACGTAACTGTGACAAGGTGCAAAGAATGTAAACTAAACTTTTAAATGTTCAACTTCAAATGTTGATTTTACATGTTATCTGATTGATTCACTTCTTTTCCACTAACTATCAGCCTACATGCTTCTCTAAGGCGATGCATGAAGCCATGCAGAACCTTTGGCATATAAGCGTACGTGGACAATGGTGATAACTTGACATAATATAATACCCTAAGAAGAGATATATGTGTGCAATACATATCTCTTCAATCAGAAAGAGAAACCGCTGTCACCATGGAAAGAACTCCGAAGAATTGTTCGAAAAAGAAGTAGAACGTAGTGTGGGACGTCCCCCTGCTAGATGGAGCGACGATTCGCGTGAGGCGGCTGGCAGAGATTGGATGCGTGTAGCTAAAGATCGAACAACATGGCGGGCCTTGAGTGAGGCCTCACCCTACGGGGTGAGTAGCTTTATGATAGCTTTTCCACTCAGATGACTAAATCCATGAATGAAAAGCATGATGAAGGATTCTGATGTCAAGCATGGACGCACTACAAGACCGGACTTATCGTATCAGACGGCTTCAAGAGATTATCGTCTATAATTAAAGAACTTCATATATATACATATGTTATTAAACCATTCGTATAAATATAATGGAACTTATTATAGATATTCGCTGCGGAAGGTTTTGAATTTATTTACTTATTTAACAAAATGAATTTGCATACCTACTTGCATTTTACATTTCGATAAATATAAAACATTACAGGCATAGGAAGGCAAACGAGCAGGCGTATCACCTGATGGAAAGCAACCGACGCCGCCCATAGACACCCGCAATGCCATAGGCAGTGCGGAAGCGTTGCCGACCTTAAAGGAAAGTGAAATTATGGGAGTGGGAGTGGGAGGGGGAGTGGGCGTAGGAATTGGATTGGGAGTAGGAAGGGTAGTGTGTTGGGCCTCCGAAACTCAGACCGCTCACCGTACGAAGCGCGGTAGACAAGCTACCACTCAGACGCCGGTTTTCTGCGGGAGTGTGGTACTTCCTCGGGCGAGCAGGCCCATTCATGCTACAGACAAATAATATGCCATTCTTGACAAACTATCCGTCTGCAGTGTGGCTCTACCACTAAAAATGTTTTCTCCTGCTTAAACCTTTAAAATACATATTACATATATCTATTAGATATACTAAACCTACGTCAGCGTGTGATTTAAGGAATAAATTGTGTGAGTGTGTGTTGCAATTTCAAATTGTCGTCAAATAATTAGCATCATTTTTTCCAAAAATGTAGACTTAGACAAATAAAAATACAACAATTTAATAATAGGTGGCACGGGAGTTGTTAAACCGATAAAACGTTTCGATCGCTTTATTGCTATTTTTAACGCAATCAGCGTTATAAATAGCAATAAAATGATAGAAAAAGCACTTACTAACGAACAAAAACAATCCTTTTTCCTATTACGTTTCTTCGATTTGCAACGGCATATAAAATCGTCATTTTATATTTGTATACGCTCGTCTCGTTCATATACGTAGAGGGCATGGGGAGGACATTAGAAGGGAGGAGAGAAGCATGGGAGGATGGGTTTAGGGAGCGGCCCTCCGCGCGGGATAGATTTGAAGGTACAATCATTTTTTATACGAGGGGAAATAATGCCTACTAAGTTGGAACACAACGAGACGTCTGTAGTCTGCTTTTTTTATGGCATAGGAAGGCAAACGAGCAGGCGTGTCACCTGATGGAAAGCAACCAACGCCGCCCATAGACATCCACAATGCCATAGGCAGTGCGGTAGCGTTGCCAACCTAAAAGGAAAGTGAAATTTGGGAGTGGAAGTGGGAAGGGGAGTGTGAGTGGGAATCGGAAGGGGAGTGGGAAGGGGACGGTGTTGGGACTCCGGAACTCAGACCGCTCATCGTATGAAGCGCGGTAGCTAAGCTACCACTCAGACGCCGATTTCGGGAGTGTAGTACTTCCCGGGCGAGCCGGCCCATTCATGCTACAGACAAATAATATGCCATTCTTGACAAAGTATTCGTCTGCAGCGTGACTCTACCACTAGTAAAACTGCTCTTTTAATAGCACGCATATATGTCCTACTGCTGGGCATGTGGCCTTTAAATTTCTAAAGGAATGAACACTAGCTCCTCCAGTCTTGACTCAGACGTTGGATTTAAGATATATCCAGAGGTGGATAAATCACATGTAGGCCGTATGGCCTAAATGTTTTTTTTGTGTATATATACATACGAGTTTAAAGATGGACAGTCAAACTTACTCTGCTACGATCCGTAAACACAATACAGAAAAATAATATTGTGTGTTTGCACTTCCAAACACACAATATTATTTTTTGATTTTTCCGATAGGTAATTACGAGTTTGATTCTTACCGAGAAATGACCATCATCAATTCCTTCTTCACCGTGACTACCAACGTTTACAATGTCAAATACACACTATCATGATCTAAGTTTTAGTGCTCTTTCTTAATGATTTGCCCAAAAACTTTTGGGAGTGACGAGTGACCACGCTTATTGACTCTGCAAACAGACATATTTCAACTACACGCAGTCCATGGAATATACTACAAAATTTAATTTAAAATTGATATCGTTAAAAAAAATGTTTCTCTCGGTGTACCTCGGAGCTGCAAGATTCTGCCCTCCGTAATAAAGAGCGTCTCCCGCAACTGCCATAAAGGCTGAGCACATTACTTTTTACTTGACGCGATAAGGGCACTTTTCTGCGAGCCCTATGGTGGACGCATATCTCCACGCGACTATACCGGTGCGCTGACCGGAAAATGGGAATATTCGACTATTATCGATTCAGTGGGTGTTATGTTGGCCCAACATTGGATAAAACTGTTTGTCCAATATCAATCTTTTATTATTTATATTCAGCTCTTTTTACTTCGATTAATTTAAGGCGTAACGATGTTTAAGCAGAGTGCGGACGATAAAGACCAGGTGTCTCACTTGTGTGGAATGAGTGTCTTTGCCGTTATTACGAGTTCGTCAGCGACAAACTTTATGTTCAGAGAATCTAGTAGCGATACTGATGTATAGATAAGTAGCAATTTTAGTAGAGGCTTTTAATAGCATTAAAAAACGTGGCATACATTTAAATTAAATTATTTTCAAAAATAATAGAGCTTTAATAGCATCCATATGTTTTGATATATTATTGGATCGCCACCGCACCACATGAAATTCACTGTTTATCTTTGGGCATTGGCAAAAAATATTTTCTACAAATGTCATATAATATATAATCATCAATCGCTGCAAATCTACGGCAGGTTATGAGCTTATATTTAAAATGAGGGGTGTTGCCATAACCAATACGCTTGGCAGATGGATTGGGGATTGCAGGTTAGAATAACTACTCAAATAAACGCTGCAGCCCATCTAGTGGTATTTATTCCCATCGTTACATTAATAGGCCACCCACGGGAAGAAATTGAATGATCCTAATCTATGAAACACCCAATAAATAATATACTGATTATTATTTCATATTATTTGCTAATTAGTTACTTCAAAAGAACCGAAAAAAATTGAAACATTAAAAAATATTTAAATGGAAACCTCAAATGTATCTACGTTTCAATGAATATGCTATTAAAACAACTTCAATTATTTTATAATTAATAAAATTCAATTAACAGCTAACTTCGACCAACCAGCGTGGACTGCCGTCACGTAGGATGACGCCGACAAAGAAACAATATCTTGTTATAAACTGATACAACTAATTGCAAATTGATGGCGTTGCCGTCCATGTGTGGTGAGTTGGCATAGACACATTAAACAGATAACAAAGCACCCGCGTCTGTTCTTTAAAGATATACTTAAAGCAGTACGGCTGCGCAGTTTCAAAACTTAATAAGGGACACGAGACATATTATAGGGCATTCACATTTTTCTGCATTAGAATTTAGGTTTATCAATTTTAAAAATTATAAAAAATATATATAAAATATTAATAAAATTATTTATTGTTTTTAACATAAACTGGATTATATATTTCTAAACATTAGTCTCCCTTAATAATGAGGTATATACAACTGTACATACATCTTTTATTGATGGTGTCCATTACTAAATATTGATATCGCACAAGCCGAGCTATAAAATTATTTATTCTTTTTAAGATAAAGTGGATTATATATTTTTAAACATTGGTCTCCCTTAATAATGAGGTATATACAACCGTACGTACATCTTTTATTGGAGGTTTCCATTACTAAATATTGAAATCGCACAGCCGAGCTATAAAATTATTTATTCTTTTTAACATAAACTGGATTATTTATTTTTAAACATTGGTCTCCCTTAATAATAAGGTATATACAACCGTACATACATCTTTTATTGATGGTGTCCATTACTAAATATTGAAATCGCACAGCCCAGGTATAAAATTATTTATTCTTTTTAACATAAACTGGATTATATATTTTTAAACATTGGTCTCCCTTAATAATGAGGTATATACAACCGTACGTACATCTTTTATTGGAGGTGTCCATTACTATATATTGAAATCGTACTGCCGAGCTATAAAATTATTTATTCTTTTTAACATAAACTGGATTATATATTTTTAAACATTGATCTCCCTTAATAATGAGGTATATACAACCGTACGTACATCTTTTATTGGAGGTGTCCATTACTATATATTGAAATCGTACTGCCGAGCTATAAAATTATTTATTCTTTTTAACATAAACTGGATTATATATTTTTAAACATTGGTGTCCCTTAATAATGAGGTATATACAATCGTACGTACATCTTTTCAGGAAAGTGTCATTATGGAAGGAGTAGGGGGGTGGGGGGTTGGGCCTCTGGAAATCAATAGCTAACTGGACGAAGCGCTGTAGCTAAGCTACCACTCAAACGCTGGATTTCTGCGGGAGTGTGGTAAGTTTCCGGGCGAGCCGGCCTATTCATGCTACAAACAAATAATATGCTATTCTTGATACCACTACTTTTAAGTTAAAGAATTTTTCATAGAGGAGTGCCTTTGTGAAAAATCAAAACGTATCTAAAACGGCCCGGCTAGTGGTTCATCGGAAAGTACTTATTCCGACTCAGATGTACGGAATTGAAAGTTGGGTGCGGCAGAAGAGTCATGAAAGCAGCCTAAATATGATAGATATAAGAGCATTAAGAAGAATGAGTGGAGTAACTTTGATAGAATAAGGAATGAAGTTGTAAGATAGCAATGTGAAGTAAAAGAAGGTGTCGTGAGAGACGAGAGACGAGAAATGTACGTTGTGGATGTGGATAGAAGGATCGATAGGGAAAGACCAAGGAGAACATACATTGACCTAATTGCTAAAGTTTTCAAGAAAGGCCAGGTCAAAAGTACCCTTAACCGGGGAGCTTCTATGTAGAGAGTGATGAGTATAGATAAGGCAAAGAAAGTGTGCCCAGAACGTAGCAGATGGAGAGCTGTGGTCTCTGCCTACCCTTACGGGAAACAGGCGTGATCACATGTATGTATGTACTATATTTCATCCACCCACAACTTAAGCGTCCAGCCCTTATTAATTTCTATTTTCACCGACCCAAGGGTAACGTGGAATTTAATTGCTCAGTGGAACTAACGTGATTACTTCATATTGTCTAATTAAAAATTGTGTATAAAAATATACTTTTTCTTTAAGTTTAAATTGCATACATTTTTTTAAAGTAACAATACACAGGAACAGGAAGTTAGTTTAAGGTCGGTCCCTAGTGATCGATTTATTGACTTTGTTATTGCGAATTTACTTCAATCGCATGCATATACCTACTTTGTTTCTACCTTTGCTTTATTTTTGGTTATTAAACTTTCTTCTTGGTTCCCTTCTCCATCCAATTCTCCATAATATTTAAAAAAGATTTGTCATGTCGAACCAAATGCCAAATAATGTTATTAAGATCGTTCGTTGTTTTATACTGTTTATTATTTATAATATCTTACTGAGATAAAAAGCTTTGACGTGTAAACAGATTTTATTTTATTAAATCTATTATAACTTATATTTTATATAAAATATATTTATAACCGTAAAGAGAAACAACATTTAAATCTATTATTTCTTTTATTTTTGTTTATATGTTTTTTTATTTTTATTAATATGTTTTTACTTTAATAACTTTGTACATATAATAATAATTATGACATTATTTTTTATTGACATTTGTGAAATCTTATTTTAACATGTTTATTAGCTATCGTCTACGTAAAATCATAAAGGAGGTTCACCTTTACATATATATATATATATATATATATATATATATATATATATATATATATATATATATATATATATATATATATATATATATATATATATATATATATATATATATATATATATATATATATATATATATAACTTACACTTAATTTAGCGGTTGTGTTAGTGCTGTTTGTTCCGACTCTGATGTACGATAGTGAAAGTTGGCTTTAGCAGAAGAATCATGAAAGTATACTGAATGCGGTGGAAATGAGAGCATTAACTAAAATATTACTTCTTCATGCTCTCTTACGGTTAAGAGAGCATTAAGCGGGTTTACATGAGGAGAGTAAGGAGTGTGGAGGAAGCAAGGAAAGAATGCCGAGATCGTAGCAGAAGGAGATCTGGGTCTCTGCCTACGGGAAACAGATGTGACGATATGTATGTAATTTAAATACACGGTATTTTAAAGTTGAGTAAAATTAGCCAGTCATTTAATTGGTTGCTAGGGACCGACCTTGAACTAACTTGTTCCTATCTATTGTTTTTTTTGGAATTTTTAAGCAATTAAAATTTAAAGCAAAAAGTACATTTGAAACATTATTTATAATTAAATTATAGAATGACGTAATCACATTAGTTCCAATGAGCAATTAAAAACAAAAACCATTTTTTACTTTTTATATGTGTATTATAGTGGTCAACCTTTTTAATGCGTAATGAAATCCACAGAGTATATATGAGTATAGAAATGTCAGAATTTGTGACGTAATTACCAAGATTTTAAGTCTCGTTATATATTTACATAAAAAAGCCAATCATCTACCACATATCAAATCTTAAAGTACTTTTTTAAAAAGAATACCAGAAATGTTTTAGTATGAATAAAATTCTTATTAGCCTTTCCACACTACCGAAAAGTGTATTTTGTTTGTCTTCCGAAGAGTCTACTATACCTGAAGATGCCTCATGTTGGGGCGAAACACGTGTCGTTTACAAGGTAGAAAAGTGGTAGTGTGTGTTTGGTGTTGTGTATAGTGGCTGGTGGGTGGAGAATCACTGGCCGTTTTTCGGTAAATTGTTGGTTAAAGTTCCAAATAAATCCACTTCATCCAGCAGGAAAACACACATTATTAAATTTCTGTTATTGTTTGCTTGTCGTGGAGCTAAGTAAAACTTTTGACTATCCACATAGTGATGGATTTCCGCAAAGTAACGCCTGACTCCATTAATAATTATAATATTTATAAAAAACGTTCGAAACCTTTTTAAGCTTGTGATTCCATAAAATATGTGTACTGTATGACACGGGGGATCTTTAGAGGACTTCTTCAGTTAAAATTCTTCAAAACGATATTAATTTATTCTTGCATTTCATTGTAAATTTATATCATATTCATATTTATACTTTAATATATTTTATTGACACTTTTCAATTTACATTTTTTATTTTATTAGATATATAATATTATAATTTGAATGTTTAGAGTCGGACGGGTGACATATCTATTGAAAAGATGTCAAACAAACTAATGCTTTTGTTTTTAAAACAATTTCTTTTTCATTTTAAATTTGAATATTACGAATGTAAAAAAGTAATATAATATAAAAGGTTTTAATGCATTCATAAATGTATCACTACAGTACCTACGTTTAAAATCAACCACGACCACACAGCATGCAATATAACTCTATCTCGGTGGCATAAGCTAAATTTTGCATTTGCGAGTTTTCGGCGATTCTCACAGTGAATCTCTATATTAATATTATTCAATGCTCTATGGTGGGACCATAAATTTAGTTTTCAATTGTTTAATTACATTTTATTTAAGTTATTTTAGACAAACGTTCTCAGTTCTAGTTGGTAGAAAAACATATTTTTTTTGCATTTAGCTGGTTATGTTTTAAAAAATTAATAACTAGGTATATAATTACAATAATTTCAAGTTCCAGTACGGTGCGTTTTTCCCGAAACTTCTTTCCACGCACCACCAATCAGTGAGACCAGCTACCTTCAGCGGTATTTTGAATCTTCAAAAAACAAGCCTACACACCTCAAAGTTCGGCAACGTTCTATAATGCCAATAATATTACATTTTTCTATAGGCGGCGTTGATTACTTTCCATAGAGCGACACTTGCTCGTTTGCATTCCTATTCTATATAAAAAAAAATATTCGGGAGTTCTTTATATCCTACAACAATTAAAAACTCACCTCTTCTCGAATTCTAGCTGAGTTTCAACGCTGAATATTTATGATTTATTCTTTGTAAGAAAACTAAACTTGCATTTTAGCACCTATAGTGATAACCGTCACGAAGTAATTATATAGTCCAACTAAGAAAACTTCTTCATGATAGAACCCCACGGAACAATTACTTTCTTCGATTTGTAACTTCTTACAACCCATAGTATATCCCATTGCTAGACTCAAGGCCTGTCTTTTTGTAAAATGAAAGAATCTATACTAACCCACCACGCAATCCATACACATGTTCAAAGTGGATTAGCTCGGAATAAGGAATTATAAATTATATTTGTCTGTAGCGTGAATGGACCGGCCCGGGGAAGTACCACACTCCCCCAGAAAACCGGCGTCTGAGTGGTAGCTCAGTTACTGCGCTTTATCCGGTGAGTGGTTGAGTTCTGGAGACCTTACTACTCCCCCTTCCCATCTCCGTCCTCGTCCCCCTCCCCCTCAAATACTGACACTTTCATTATTGGCTGGCAACGCATTTGCACTGCCTATGGCATTGCAGTTGTCTATGGGCGGCGTTGATTGCTTTCCATCAGGTGACATGTCTGCCCGTTTGCCTATCCCATAAAAAAAAATACATAAATTTATTCGAATGCGGGTCTCGAAACCACGACTACGAAAGCGGTATCCTCACCACTGAGCGAATCAGGTGATTAAAATCAACTTATTATTTATTATAAGTTTGACACATTAATTTGTTTTATTCTAATTAATAATTACAAATCAGTCCAAAGAGTTCCTCAAACAACATGCCGCTAATTAGAAAACGTGGGATAAATTAACAGATCATTTTGAACACATTGTTTTGATTCGTAATCAGTAAGTGATTTCCGAGAAACATATTGACCGATGCCCTTTCTGTGTACAACATTATTATAAGGACAATTTGTTTATTTATAGCAAATATTTAGCTGATTCCTACTCGTGGAGGATATGTTGAACTTCTTATCTTTCTAAATTCTATCTCTCAAAAGATCCTCCGCCCAAAACGGAGACTTTTTTATATCAGAGCAGGCAAACGAGCATGCTGCTCACCTGGTGGCAAGTGACCACCGCCGCCCATAGATATCCGCAACGTCGGAGGGGTTTCAAATGCGTTGGTGGCCTTTTGTGTACACATACTCATACACACGCTCGTCTCTTGAATAACCCTATTTCGTATTTACCTGGAATACACTGCATGTGGTAAATCATTCCATATTAGCACGGTTCGTGGTAGAAAACTGCGACTAAATAAGACAATGGTGGGCGACCAGGTATCCAGGCTAAATGGAAGCTGGAAAATTTCGAAGAATGCTGAATGCAAACAGCTTGTAATCGACATCAACATAAATGTAAAGATGAAAGCACATCGATTCCGCTAGTTTGGATATCTAAGGCGAATGGAAAAAGATCGCATTGCTAAAAAGGTATATCTACGCAAAAAAAGCGAAAACACCGTAAATGATACAGATTCAAAAAAGAATATTAGAGATTTGGATCGAAAAAATTACTGCGTTCAACGGTCTGAGTTTCATATCTCTACGACCAATAGAAAATATTGTAAAGCATTGAAACTTGTTGTTTTTGAGTACTAATCAGATACAAATTTGAAGGTGGCAATATTTCATTTTGCGGTTTACTACGTTTTCGCTTTTTTATGGGTTAAGAAGGCAAACGAGTAGGCGTGTCACCTGATGAAAAGTAATCCACATCGTTATAGGCAGTGCGAAAGCGTTACCGACCTTTAAGAAAAGTGTCATTACGGGAGTAGGAGGGGGAGGGGGGAGGGTGTTGGGCCTGCAGAACTCAGCTGCTCACCGTACGAAGCGCGGTAGCTAAGCTACCACTCACACGCCGGTTTCCTGCGGGAGTGTGGTACTTCCCCGGGCGAGCTGGCCTATTCATGCTGTGGACAAATATTATGCCATTCTTGACAAACTATTCGTCTGCAGCGTGGCTCTACCATATATACGAGTACGTACATAAATGAGACTATTGTCTGATCAACGTTCGATTGGTGCATAGACTCAAATTATAATAAGGCTATACAATGATTTACCCTGATGGGAAATCGAACTCGATACTGCCCGTGTCGTTAGCTGATTACTTTCCCTTTTAGTGCAAACCGCTGACAGCTTTAACCTAAGCCAGGGTATTCAGTCCGGCCTTCGTTTTTTTCTTCAGATCAAACGTGAATAATTTAATTCCGAACAATAGTAATAATGGTGTTTTAAGCTTAAAACCGAATAAAATTTTTTGTTGGTCATTGAATATTCATATATATAATATTACGTTACACAAAATATTATACATTAGAAATAAAGTTAGCGACGGCACGAAATAATTTTTAATTAAATGAATAAATTAAACAAAAAAACTCAAGTGTTAATTAGCTTGCTTAGTTTAATTACATTCATTTATAGGTGAGTTGTTTTTTTATTTATTTTATATTTATTATAACAATTTACAGGTGAAGTTGGATGTAGCATAATAGGTCTTACTAGGCAGGCCCGTGCTGAGACCTTTCGATTCGATCTTTATTCAAATTTGGAATACCTACATACATATATAAATACACATAAATAAGTATATATAAATAAGTACCAGCATGTGATGCTATTACCCTGTAAAAAGCATGTAGATTTGGTTCTTACTAAGTAATTTTATCAATTTTTTTGCTTTTACTTTGTTATTTCATTACTATAATGAAAACCGTTAATGCTAGATTCCACTCGCGCCTTATGAAACAGCTAAATAGGCTTCATTGTAAATGATTTACATTATTTTTAAGGTGTACATAATTACTAACACAAATGTAAAAATGTTAAAATGTAAAATGTATGGACCAAAAAAAATTGTCTGAAATAAAGATTATTATTATTATTTCTATGTTTTGTTTGTTTATAACAATGTTTTATTTTATTCTTCTAATCATTTGAATTTGCTGTGTGGTTCAGGTGTCTTGCCATAGAATAGTATTATATCAACGCACTATCCCCGTGCAAAGCGTTTTTAATTAATAATAATTATTTATTTCAACAGTATATTGGGGTTACAATATGAAAATAATTCTCATGTGGCTGACTACTAGTGAGTCTCAGTCTCTTGTGCGCCTATATTTCAGGTTACCAGCTCCACGCCTCGACTATATTCGACTCATCTATAACTTACTGCTGTTCAGTTTTACGTATGTAGAAATAAATAAAATAAAAAATCCCCCTTGCAAGCTTCCCTATCAATCTCATATAAATACCAGTAGAAGAGTATCAACGTGTACCTCAGTGATAAAAACAAATCAGCGATACCCAATTCCAAACTATGACTATTGTAGCTTTATTGTTGATAATCATTTATATGTTATTTTGTTCAGTATTTATTTTAATCGAAGTTATCAGCTGGCGCACCTTACGTGCGTTTCGTTTAATTAATAAAAAAATAAAGATTTATTCAAAAAAGCAACCACAGACTGTTCAAATCGTTAAAAATAAAAGCTATCAAGATATAAAGATGAAAAAATTGATGAATGATATAAATAAAATAGGTGTAAAAATCTGGCAACCGTGATTGCCATAAGTCCGCCACATGTGATAATACGGCGACCTAATTGGCGATCTAATCGATTTCCAAATCGGAAACATATATGTATTGCCTACAAGTATTATTTCAAATCTGGGTGTGCCGCCAACCAACCATAGGCAGCGTGGTGGGTTACTTCCTTTACTTCAGAAATGGGGAGACTCCATACCCAGAACGGGGAAACGAATAGGCTGTAAAAATGTAATTAATTAAATTGCCAATAGTATTTTACAAATAATATTGTTACGGTGTTCGTCCGCCTGATAATAATTTGTTAAAAACAATTTTTTAAAAACATCCAAATTGATAAATTAGTTATGAAATTTTAATACATTTAAAAAACACTTAAGGCCACAAACATAAAATTTATTAATGGACGATCTGACTCTTATTAATATAAAAAGTGATTATTTTTCTTTACAAACCTTTTTATAAACGAGTTTTAACAATCGATTTGAGTGATACATTTCCGTTATTAATACGAGCAAGACACCGCAAAAAATCGATAATGAATATAATATTGTCTCCGATATATGAAACTGACACTTACCTAATTAAGAAACCGTATCATAGGCAATTTGAAAAACACAATTTGTAGGAATTGCGCTTACAATCTAAGATGGCAGGTTTGATTCTACCATTGGACTATTGAAATAATCTATATTTTCCAAGGATAAGTACGTACTATTTGCCTAGTTGGAATGGTTAACAAAAATTCTAGTAATTTCAAAAAAAAATCCTGTCTTCTTTTAAAAAAAATGCTTATGGTAAGTTTAACAGACATATATTACACACATAGATAAAAAATTATAAAAAAATTTGCCAACGTGTCCATAACGCCATTGTATGTCAAGGGATTAAGAAATAAAGTCGAACATCCAGATAAAAAACCATGAGATAACATAATACATACAAGTTTAATACAAAAAACAAGCGAATCTAATGGGAACCGATAGTCACCTTGCTTCATGTAAATATGTGAAGATTGGGCTACGTTTCAGAAATAGAACTGACTTATAATTGGTTGGAACTCAGTCGATATTGTTAAAAAAAGCAATCATGTCTTTTTTAACGCTTCATCGCCATTGGCTGTTTGGACGCAGTAAAAAAAGCTCAACGCCCCTTCACAATGCCTGCCCCTTGAAAACAGTTTTTTATTTATCTTTTTACTCCCCTTCACTATATGCAGTTATATACCGAACATTTATGTGTTAACAATAAACAAGCATTTCTTCGTTATTTAAATATAATATTTGTTTAAATTAATAATAATGTATTATTTAAATATAATTTGTAATGCTTTTAAAGTTTTATCATACGTTTTAGAGGAATACATGCATAAATAAACAAAACAAAAGGTATGATATACAATACAAACAGTCGACAAACAAACATAAAAATCACATTAAGACCGTTAGCAATACAAAAGAATAACATTCTCATTTGCCTGCATATTTCTCTTTTATTACCAAATAACTGATACAGCCGCTATGCTTTATTCTAATAAAAGCCGACAGTAGCGCCCCGAGCTCTTATTTTTTATTATTAATAACACATAAACAATAACTTAATAACTTGATCCCCACCCACAGTAGCTTCATTCGTATTGGTTCGAGTAAAAATAGGCTGTGGGGATCGGAGAAGGACGCACATATCGGTTAGTCGTGGTGTCACGCTCGCACCAGAAAACTCGTCGCCTTGAAATGTGAAATACATTTATCGATGTTTGGGGCATAAAAATTGACAGATTTTTTTTCAGTCCATTGTGAGAAGTGGCGGCGGTCACATTGCTCTCAGCCGCCGGAACGAAGGGTTGTGTTAAAAAAATCTTTAACATTTTACGTGTGTTAGATTTGCACTTAATGCCGAATGTTTCTTGAGTAAAGTGACTTTAATAGTTATTATTAAAAACTATTCTTGTGAAGTGTGTTATAAAAAAATTGCCGAAACGTAAAAGAGAGGAAGGTATGTTTTAAAATTTTTAAATAATTTCTGTCTAATGTATTCATTTTTAAAAATTAAGAAGAACATTTTTGTTTATCATGTAAACCAGTATATTTTAATGGAACGGAAATCTTTTATAGCATTAATATACAATGTTTATTTTTTTAATATACCTAAATATTCAATGACGCATGATAAACAACTTTTTTAAAAATTCTTCATAAAATACTAGGTGACGTAGCCGACGTTATCTGGGATACCTACATTAATTTTTTCAGGGATCCATACTTCTGGGATACATTAATTTCAGGGTTTCAGGGATCCGAATGTTCATCTTCTCATCCCATTACTAATTTTTCTTCTCGCATTATTCACATTCTAACTTTTCTCCATTACAACCATGTGTTGATGCGTGGGTGTGTGTAGATGGTTGCGTAAGTGGATATTGGCGTTGATGGTACTACATCAGAAACTTTCTCGCAAGTGCCAATAACAACTATATGAACTTTCAACGACATGGGATGAACGATGCGCAAACGCATAGGGAACGGATACACAAACATTATTTTTTTACTTATAAGTTGCTAATAACCGATTCTATTTACTTTGAATTATGCCTCATTAAAAAGTTCTTCAGTACATTTGTTGATTTCAAACATGTATTGATGTGTTTCGGCGTATTGACACAAAGAGATCGGTTACAACACAACTAATTACCATAATTATAAAAGCAATCGATATAAGACACATAGTTAGCACATTAACTGTCGGTACCTTTGACAATTAACTAATGAAAGTTGTTTTTTTTTATTGCGACAATGCTCGATCATTAATTACGTGCCAAAAATTGCAAATTTACATTACGTCCATATTTGCTTTGCAAGCGAAATTTGCGAAAACATGCCAATTACACAACATGTATTCGATAAAAACACGAATGGATTCAAAATCAAAGCTATTTTTATGAAAGAACATTTTGCAAATGACAAAAAGTCACGTACTAATAAAAAAACAAGTAGGTAATTGAAATTTGCATATCACTTATTGCATTTTAGTGACGATTGAAAAATATTTCATAAACAATACATACGAAACACATAAGGTATTTTTTTTTCTTAAAAGTAGACTAGACTTTTGTATATTACTAGAATTCTTGTTAACCATTCCAGCTAAACTAGTAGTGCTAGAATCAATGGTACAATCCAAGCCATCGTAAGTGCATCCTTAGCGACTGAATTATTGCAACTTAAATTATTTTACTCAGTTACCAATAGATCAACAGATGTATATATATAAATATATCAAGATATTTTTTTTAGATTTTTTGTTTCATTAGCAAATGTGTACTTATATCAAGATATAAGACAACATATAATAATGCTTTATTTAAATAATAATTAGGTATATTATTAAGATATTAGTTAAATACCGTTTTCAATTCACCTGCCTTCATCATCCAGCGGACTGTTGAAAATGGCTGAATCGATTTTGATGGAACATTTTACGAAAATATACATGCCTCTTATGGCAAATCATCAGGGTTCACAATTCTTGCTATTAAAGATTTTTAATATTGTACCTATATCTTGATCTAGTAGATTATTTTAAATCTTTACTCTCTATCTAATTTAATTTAAATAAGATTAATTTAAAACACGATGCGTACAGCTTTAACCATGAAAACCAAAGTTATCACAACGCTGAGAAAAACTCCTCTGAAGATTTTATATGGACAACCTTAAAAATATCTTAAATACTTTTCTGCTGTTTCCTAACTAATTTTGAGACTGTCAAATGTCCTGCTAACGTCTTCCTGCAGTGAACGTCACTTAATACGCTCATATGCCTACCACTCACCTAATTCATAACTTCCGCATAACATGTTATGGGAAATACATATATTTTATTTAATATTAATGTTTTGTCCATAGGAATGCTGAGCTGTGCCTCCCCCGCCGGCATGCCGCCTGCACCCCATACACACACACC
This sequence comes from Baronia brevicornis, assembly GCA_031353405.1. NCBI lineage: Eukaryota > Metazoa > Arthropoda > Insecta > Lepidoptera > Papilionidae > Baronia > Baronia brevicornis. Next base: position 1,160,280 of record JASFAT010003971.1, on the reverse strand, counting down.
GACTTGGGGCGCATTACTGCAGCAGCCTGCGACCATTGTAATTATCCATTACCCGCTATAAATATATATATTTTTATAGAATAAGAAGGTAAAGGAGCAAGCGTGTTCCATCAGGCGGAAAACAATCAACGCCGCCCATAGAGATCTAGAACACCATAGGCATAACAAATGCGTTGCAGATATGAATAGGCTTCAAATATGAATAGGCTTGTTTTTTTTTTTGAAGATTCCAATGTCGTATCACTTCAGAATTACCACTGAAAGTAGCTGGTCTCATAGAGTAGTGGTATGTGAAGTGAATTTTCAGGAAAAAAAAACTGACCTGGACCATCATTTATCCAGATAGTATTGATGAAACTAAAAGTGCACTTTGAGAAGCTAAAACTTTAATGGATTAAATTAAATTAAAAGAAATATATTAAAAGTAATATAATAAGTCGCTGTCATTATTCAATAAATTTCTTTAGCTCTTATTAAATGAGAAATAAATGAATATTTATTTTAAGCCCTTTTCAAATACCAAGATTTACATATAAAAGCCTTATAAAGCGTATCTTATAGTAGTTTCTTTCCTTTTAGAAAACTGAACCAATGGAAGAGGGTGGCTACCCAAAGGACCAAACAAGCGGATTCTACTCTGAAGGCTTTCATAGCGCTTCGCCCTCATCATCAAGTAAGGACTCCAACGGTCATTCACCGCGCAGTATAGGCAGTTCTGGTGACCCTTCTCCGTTTTACGAAGCCATGCCTTTAAAAGCCAAAGCTAACCTCGGAATGCATCTAAGCTCCTATCAAAACGGAATGCCCTATAGCCTCCTCACACCTCCCGGCTTCGAAACACGTAACAACGATGAACGTGACCACTCTCCAGGATACGAAACCTCGTATTCTCCTAGAACACTAGCACCTCCAACTCATGTGTCTACGCCTTTAGCCCGCGCTGATGCGACACCGCCGAAATCACCTCCAAGGACGCCGTCTTCCCCGGAAAGAGATCATAACCGACGGAGCTTTGACCGTTACCATGACTCAGGATATGACAACGGCTCTCAGAATAAGCCGGAAACGGAAGACGGCCGCGATGGTTCCGGCCTTGATGATGACTTCGACGATGAACCAGGACTTCGTGTTCCCGCTGTCAACTCTCACGGAAAAGTGAAAACTTTTAAATGCAAACAGTGTGAGTTCGTCGCTGTAACGAAACTGAGCTTCTGGGAGCACAGCAAAGAGCACATAAAGCCAGAGAAGATGCTCTGCTGCAGGAAGTGTCCTTTTGTCACCGAGTACAAACACCACCTCGAGTATCACATGAGAAACCATTTGGGTTCGAAGCCATTCCAATGCACTCAGTGCTCCTATTCTTGTGTCAACAAATCTATGCTCAACTCTCATCTCAAGTCGCATTCCAATGTGTACCAGTACCGCTGCGCTGATTGCAACTACGCCACCAAGTACTGCCATTCCCTCAAGCTCCATCTACGCAAGTACCAACACAATCCAGCCATGGTACTCAACATAGACGGCACTCCCAACCCACTTCCAATCATTGATGTATACGGCACACGCCGTGGACCCAAACAAAAACCTCTGTCGAAGATATTCGAGCATTCGCCTATGAACAACAATCAACAGCAACCGCCAGCGCATCCCATTTTCGGGAACCACTTCCCAGTTAACCTTTCGCCGTACCTACCACCATTGCTACCCCACTCATTCTTATTTCCGCCGAATAATAACTACGAACCGAGGACATCGCCCAAACCTGATGCCAATGAAAACTTACAAACTTTATCACCTCAGTCTATATTACAGCAACGTCTCTCTTATAATGAAAGGCCAGCAGAAGCTGGCCCCTCACCACCTCCAGCTAGGTCTCCAGCGAGCTTACCAACCACACCGACTGCAACTCGCAGTGCTTCTCCAGCTCAAACCACAGACGCGCTCGATCTTACAAACGCAAAATCCAGCGAACCTGGATCCCCGCCGCCCTCTGAACGCCAAATACCTTTAACTCCTACGACGTCAATGAAAAATAGAAGAAAAGGTCAAGCTTTCAAATTGCAGCCAGCTGCGCTAAGACTCCAACATGAGGGTGACAAAATGGCCGACGAAGAAGCTTCTGGGTCCGAATCGGACGCTTCGGCGGACGTGCCCTCTTCAATCTCTCGGAATACCTACACATGCCAGTACTGTGACATCAGTTTTGGTGATCTAACGATGCATACTATTCACATGGGTTTCCATGGTTACAACGACCCGTTCATGTGTAACAAATGTGGAGAGAGAAGTGCCGATCGCGTGGCGTTCTTCATTCATCTAGGACGCGCGCAACACGCCTAGCTTCAACTAGTATCTTATTAATAGTGTATTTCCACCCTAGTCAACGCCCTTGCGTTCAAAATAACCTCCAAATGGATGGAGATAGTTTGAATTGTTGGAGTTAAGATTTAAAAACATTGTCATTTATGTTCTAATTTTAAAACCAAAGACTCGTCCAACGCGTGGTACAGTCGGCCGCGAATAACTGATTCCCTGTGTTTGTAATTCTTCATTTATGGCACCTGTTAAAAAGAAGTTTTCAATCAAAAAATTGTAAATATATTTAGTATGTTAACATAACGTTAGTTCAAAGGATTATACCAAAATTGGTTATTTTGTTTACCTTTTCGTAGAAATATTTAAGCCTGTGTTACACTTTATAAAGCTTACTCAAATAAATTAGAGATCAATGACCAATGTGTTAAGACTGTAATCCTTTTAATAAGTACAAATCGAAATAATAACGCAGTCCTATTATTATTCATGTTTGTATTAAGTTCTTAGATATTAAGGAGATATGTACAATTTTCAAATACGGTGAAGTTACCTATTCGACTTTAAACAGTCATAGACTAAATTATATAGTCGTAAAGTATAACTTGTAAGTTAATCAGAGCGTATTTATACTGGTAGAAAAAAAGATTTATTTTATTTATTTATTATTAGCGTGTGTCGATAAGTTGTGTGTTGTTAGATGTGAATCTGCTAAATAATTGTTTATGACGATCTATTTAACGTGGACTGTACCGAAAAACTTTTCGCTACCGTTTCAAGTACACTAAATCGGCATTATATAATTTAACTATAAGGAAAAGAAACAACGTATAGAGTGCGTGAAATTGTATTGTATACAGAAGAGTAATAAAATTGTAATCAAAACGAATGTTTGTGTGATAGATACCATAATAAACGTATCAGTTTTATCTCATTTTTGTTTTATTGCTGTATTTATTACACTTTTTATTTCACTGACGTCATGAATTAATGCAAATTGTCTCATTTACATATGAAAATAATTAATCTGAAGGCAGTTAATAAGTAATGTTTCTAAAACTTAGTTTTTTATACATAATAAATGTAATTAAACATTTGAACATGTAACACGTCCCGGTAGTTCATAATTTATTCCAAAAAAAATTACGTATTCAACTCGTACGCCGCCTTTTTGCATTTAAATATCATGTATAGTGAAGATTTAGACAACTATTTTTACATACTTTCTTACCAAAAATTATATTAATTAATTTTGGACTAAAAAGTGAACTGTGTGACTAAAAAGTGGTAACGTGTTAACATGTAGCGTAGAAAGAAGTAGCCATTGTTAATAAAGTTTTGAAGTGGTACAGGGAAGTTTTTTATGGGATAGGAGGGCAAACGAGCAAGCGTGCCGCCTGATGGAAAGCAAACAACGCCGCCCATAGACAACCGCGACACCGCAGGAATCACGGAAGGGTTGCCGGCCTTTTATGTATGTGTAAGCTTGTTTTTTGATGGTGCCAATGTCGTATCGGTTCGGAAAGACCGTCGTGGTAGCTGGTTCCACATAGTGGTGGTGAATGGAAAGAAGTTTTGAGAGAAGCGCACCGTAGTAGATCGCCACTCATCGCACCGCACAATTCGCCGTATGCGGGAATTCGGCAGCGGGAAGTATTTCAAACAATTCTTTGCAGCACTCCCCATGATAAAAGTAGTAAAAAATGCTGAAAGATGAGACATCCCTCTGAATCGCTAGAGAATAAAGCCGATCGGTGAGATCTTGGTCATCGACGATATCATTGGTTTTATTTTGACGTTTTGCAAACAATATCACTACATTGCTAATAAACTTATGACGGATGTTTTAGCAGGAATTTGTAACAGCATTATAATGATAGTAGTATATTATGTTCATATACAGCCAATTTTATTTTTGGAATTGATTATCGCGGATTTTAGCAAAATGAATTATTTTGCTCTGCCCATTATAGCGGAATATGAAGGTATTATATAATATACGAGTACATATATCTTTACAATTAAGGTGGCATAGTTAGTTGCGACAAACTATCGTAATTGTAAATATAAACCGACCGAAACACTGTATCAATTTTAGCCATGATATATATATATATATATATATATATATATATATATATATATATATATATATATATATATATATATATAATATATATCGTTTTTATTAGTTTCCATTATGAATATAATGGAAACTAATAAAAACGAAATAACAATTATAAAAAAAGAGTATATATGAAATAATTATAACCAGTTATTTATCAAAAAAAAGGCGAAGGAAACATAGTTGTGGCAACAAAAAGACGAGAATATATAGGTAGATATTTAAATTAGAATTTGTTTTACCGCGTGGTATGTGTAGCAATTTTCAAGCCGACCTTTCCGAGGTTATGTGATTTCTATAAGGTCTAAACAGGGATAAAACAGCTATTAAACTGCAAGTAGACTGTTAAAGGAATTAAAATTTTGAATTTAAACATAATTTTTACAACAGGAAATCCTAATGTGGGATCTAGAGTCCTATAACACTATTAAATTATTATATTATATATATTATTATATTATATTATATATAATATTAACAGTTTTTAAAAATAAAAATGTGATAATAAAACACTAAATGACCTCTTAAAAAAAATAAGCGTTTGAAGCAAGGCCGTAGCCAGGGAACTCACTTCGAGGGATGGGATCGAGCTCTAGCCTAGAGACAGTCAATAACACCTTTTTTTAAAATAAGCGTAGGTATATTAATATAATTTTACATAAATACAAATAAAATTTATAATGCTACATCGAAGGAGCCGAAAATATTTTACAATGTATAAAATGATGGTTTGACTGATACATTTGAATTGAGGTTTGGATACGAAAACCGCTTTACTCAGTGTCATTCTGACATCTGGCCAAGAGTTATGGGTTTCATAAAAATTCCAAGTGACCCACATTTTATAACTGGATTAATTCATTTATATAATATGTTGTTTTGACACGCGCAATTTTTTATTATATTAAATAAATAGCCAAGAACATGCGTAAAGCTATACTTTAAGATTAATAAATTACTTCACTACAATTATACATACAAATTAGTCATCACAAAAATATATATTTACCCATGTATAACGCGAAAAAATTTACGTTTTTACGTGAATAGGTATATTCATTACCAAACGGATAAAAAATATAATATATACCAATATAAAAAATATTGCACGTGTAAAAAAAATTTACATATTTGAGCGAATCTGACCTCGGGACTGATTCCCATTGCCCCGAAATTACATCAACGGTCCTTCGGTGCCACTTTGGAAATGCGCAGATTCGACATCTTTGGATGCATTAACTGCCACTTTGACATTGTGCAGATTTGGTGCGGGATACCTTCTCGTGTGTTTTAAACGTGGCTATGTAATACTTAATCAATCCCGATGCTCATCTCCAACCCGCTCGGGAGCAGGGAGAATTACCGTGAGAGTGTCCGCAATGACTAGAATATTTACCGTTGAAGTAGCCGTTCCTCAGTAGGCTTGAAATTTATATATATATATATATATATATATATATATATATATATATATATATATATATATATATATATATATTCACGCCTATCCCCCGCAGGGGTTGGCAGAGACCACAGAGCTCCATCCGCTGCCATTCATCGTGAGAATCAGGACGTGACGGGTGGCGAACCACGTCGCCGTCATTTTCGACAAATTAGGTATATTAAATTCGTCTTTAGTGAATCCCACGAGCCGCAAGGGAGGATGGAGGTCAGCCCCAGCAGAGCCCTGCATGCTGTGGTAAGGCACCATAGTCCCCGGGGGAGCCCGACCCCGGGACGATCGGCACGTTTACGACTAGGCTCGCCCCTAGCCACGCGGATCCACGGCAGACCGTGGATTGGCGGAGAGGAAGGGAAAGGATAGAGAAGAAAGGAAGGGGCAGGAAAGGAAATGTGGATTGGGGGGGTTACCAGACTCGGAATAAACATTTAAAAATCCATAAAATTATTATCACTGACAATCAATTAATTTCCATGTCTGTAGTAGGCATAGAAATAAAATTATTGCTAAGTATACATATCTGATACAGACGAGTATAGTATAGCAGACGAGTGCTGGAGTGGAGACCGCGTCTCGGTAAACGTAGTGTGGGACTCCCCCCGGCTAGATGGTGCGACGATCTGCGCAGGGCGGCTGGCAGAAACTGGATGCGTGTAGCCGAAGATCGGGCTGGGTGGCGCTCCATGGGGGAGGCCTATGTCCAGCAGTGGACTGCCGCAGGCTGCTGATGATACATATCTAATAAATCATATTCACTGCGTGCTAGTATTATTTAATTTTTCAATCGAAAAATTTTGTAGCAAAGTTGATAAAAGTAATTTACATTGCGGATGTGGATGGATCGGTCGATAAGAAAAGACCAAGGAGAACATACCTTGGTCAAATTGCCGAAGTTCTTAAGGAAGGCCAGGTCAAAAGTACTCTTAAGCGACGAGCTTGTATGAAGAGAGTGATGAATATCGATAAAGCAAAGAAAGTGTACCAAGATAAAGATCTGTAAGCTCTGCCTACCCCAAAGAGAAAACAGGCGTAATGATATCTATGTACTAGCAGAGTTTTAATACTTCTAGTATAAGTCTTGGCAAACGTATTGTGCGTTGCCTCTAGACCGGCTAGACGACAGCACAGAGCGTCTGGCCGAGACTAGATGGGTATAGCCGAAGAATGGGCAAGGCAGTGTGCTTTGAGAGGGGCCTGTTTTTAGCAGTGAACTAGACGAAGATGATGAATAGTGCTTGGTGCTACGAAGTTGCTGTAGAGTATTAGTTCGATTACAGAATCGAACTCACGATCTTACATCGAAAGCGCATTCCTTACCAATTCAGCTGCATATTTTTTTATGGGATAGGAGAACCAAGGAGCAAGCGTGTCGATGGAAAGCAATCAACGCAGCCCATAGACAACCGCGACACCGCAGGAGTCATGGAAGCGAAATAAAAATAAATAGTACATTATTTCTTTTTAAATAAAAGACGATACTTGCGGAGTTTCTTTTATCGTTTCATTCCCGAGGAAACTCCTTAGGACATGATGGTAAAAGTTTGACTCTTGGCAGACTGATTTTTGAAAAATTAAATGGAATTTCTCGTGTCTAATATAAGGAAATTGAATTTGAACTAAAGCAAAAACACGCTAACGAGTGGAAACTGTACGCGATTAAAAATAACATATTCTTTTGTTTAAAAACTTAATTGTTATGGAACGTCTATTTTTTAAAGAACAATACAAAAATTTTATGTCACCGTTACGCCTAAAAACTTGACATGAATATTCATACTTATTCATTTGCGGAACGAAGATTTTGAATGCCTTGTCTATGTAGAGGATTGCGAGGAAAAAAAAAGTACTATTATAGTTTGACATGCCATGTTTAATTCGTAAAACTTGCTCCAAGGCTACTACTTATTTCTTAATACACACATGAACTGTGCGAAGATTTTTTTTTAATATCACACAAATATCTTAACATGGGTTCGCTTCTTATCACTGTAAATAGAAAATTATTAAATTAAAAATTAGGATAGTATTTGTTTTAAAATTGACTCAATTACAGAACATTGCATCGCATCTAAATATATATATTCAGGTAGGTTAACAGCAATGGGATAAATGGGCTGTAGTGATAATTTAATCATTTAACTACTCCGCTGGCTCAGGGACCTGAAGTGGATCTTGACCTCCGAAAAACGAGCTTTTCATCTTTCTCTGTCCTGCGCTATGTCTTGCTAATTGCTGACGTTCACGCAAGTCAGCCTCCATCCGATCTCTCCAGCAATGTCCTTATCGACACAAACATGCTCTCTTCACACTCTGATCCCTCCCCATTCGATCACGGTGACAGAACCAACGATTCTTCATACTCCATCTTGTTTTCTCGTTTCATCCAAAATCCTACGGAATTTTCCGCTCGGCCTCTTATAGTGACCGATAAAACATTATCCGATAGGCCTGAAGAGCGATATTTTTAAACAATTACCACTGATGGTATTGTTAGTACAGTTTGGTCAAACATACATAATTAAACTACAAACTGTAAAAGAAGCTCGGAGACTCGTAACGAAACAAATAAATGCTTATCTGCAACTTTTTTATTATATTGTACAAATGTTATATTAAATTGAATTGAAATTGAGTTGGCCAGGCAAAACCGTAACAATTGTCGTCTGACCCAAATCCAGCGGATGCTATAGGTTTAATATGGAACAGCTCAAGAAGAAAAACACATAAAAAGATTTCGGTTTAACTCCGTAAAAGCATCTATTTAAAAGAACAACAATAGCATAGAGTGAGCTTTGACATAAATGTTTGATAAATCATTCATTAATTTAGTCATTTGTTTTTCCAAGTAGACTTGTAAAATCACGTTTAAATTGTATTTCTTTTAAATGTCAACATAATATCTAATAATGTTATATTACATTTAATAATTTTAATGATAATAAAGATGCATTGACTTGATCTTTCCTAGATCAAGTCAATGTTATTTATTTAATCTTATATGCACATAAAATACATCAGTTATACTTAATGCTCTTAGGCATCCCCTCCCAATTAATATTCAGAGCTTGTTAAAACGAAAAGCAAAAACTAAACAATATATATACATATCAATAAACCTAAATATATATAAATAGTATATATACTTGAATAGACGTATTATAAACATAAATAATAATTTACATTATTTATGTTTATAATACGTCTATTCAAGTATATATACTATTTATATATATTACCGAACTAACCTAATTTCAAGAAAATATAGATAAATATTCACTATACAGTGTATAAACTGGTCAATCTAGTGCCATAGAGTTCTACCACAGTTCAACACTAAGTACGATTTAAGCGCCATGTATTCTTTTTTTAATGACCGCCCTGAGCGTGTTCACTCCATTTATTCTGTGGTGCGCACTGCGTTCTCCTAAGCGGGATATCAATTCGAGACTTCTGATACTTCGTTCAACAACCTTACATATTACGTTCTCTTACATATATACATACAAACAATCGATCGTAAGTTGCTAAAAGAAACTAAAGAAAAATAATTGATTTATTAAAAAATATTTTATCGACTCCACAGACTTTTTTGTTCTGCATTTCAATGGTTAAAATCTATGAGTCGGTGTGTGCATAGAATAATATACTTTTTTTGCAAAGTTCGTGCTCATGCAGGTGTTACCACACTCTGTCATTAAAAAAGTAAGTTGACTAAACCTGCTCTGAATACACGAATAAGATTTACATACACACATATCTATATAATTAAGCACGTATACAATATTAATTCCGATTCTTCAAGAAACTTCAATCTTCATCCAGTTGCCTGTAGACTTGACCCCTTATTATAACATAAACAAACAAAACACACAACCCACATACGTTCCACTGATGGACTTCTTCATCTCCATTCCAGCACCCGTATACCCCAACAATTTATTCACAGACTATTTGGAATGATTTGAAAATATTTTAGTATGTATAAAATGGTGGGTTTCAGGGGGTTCGCAAAGTGTGTTAGCAAAGTGGTGATGGACTGGACACTTTTGTCCGAAAACCGACAACCATTGGAGTAGATGTGTGCTGGAATGGAGGCCGCGACTCTGCAGACGTGCTGAGGCAAGGCCCCTGGTTTGACGTAGCGACGATGTGCGCATGCGCGGGGTAGCTGACAGAGAATAGCTAGACAGGTGGTGCACCTTGGGAGAAACCTAAGCGTAGCAATAGAGTGCCGTGCACATATTATGATAATATAGTAATTAATACCAAAATCTTTACAATATCTGAAATACATTCATATATGTTAAAATATTCCAAATAAACAACAAAATAAGTATTTAACGGATTACTTTAGCTGTTCGTTAAAGAGAAAGTTCATAGTATAAGTAGATACAAAAACTTTGTAAGCATTTTATAATATTAAACCAAATATTATAATTATACCAAAATTAACTCAAAAATAATTATTAGAAACGGTTCTCGCTTACAAAGTCCCGCCAACCGCCCTAGAACCACTAATTTACGATTCTTCACACCCACCCCTCTCTTTTTCATTAAAAATTGGTACAAACTAAAAATTGAACAATCAATCACTATCCCTAAAACGTGCGAATTATATTCCTTTAAAAACTGTTTCATGCTAAATTAAAAAGTAACAAAGCTTTCGTCACTATGTTTACTTCTTATGAAAATCTTATAAAATTCTAAAACTGACAGAGAACGCTTAATCCGATGAGTCAAGCAGGCGCGTCAGTGAATTTTAAGTTTGGAAGTAATCAGAAACTCAAGTTCGTCGAAGACACAACGTTGAAGATATGAAATAATATAGATTGATTCAATAACAAACTTCAAACATCCAGTTTCTGCGCGGGACAACTGGCAGAAATTGGATGCGTAAAGCTGAATATCGGGCAGGGTGAGGCGTCTTGAAAGAGGTCTATATCTTGCAGTGGATTGTCGCAGGCTTCACACAATCGAGGCAATCCAGTACTGAGCGTTTTTTCACGCACTACTACTCTATGGAACCAGCTACCTCCCGGTGTATTCGAATCGATTGGAACCTTCAAAATACAAGCCTACATATTTCTTAAAGGCCGCTAATGCTTCAGCAATACCTATAACACTACGGATGTCTACGGCTGTCGTTGATTGCTTTCCATCAGGTAACACGCCTGCTCGTTTGTCTTTTTTTATGGGACAGGAAGGCAAATCTGTGTCACCTGATGGAAAGCAATCAACGCCACCGATAGACTTCCACTGCGCCATAAGCAGTGTGCAAGCATTGCCGACCTTTAACAAAAGTATCATTATGAGAGTGGGAATGGGAGGGGAAGGGCTAGAAGGAGCGGGGAGGGTGTTGGGCCTACAGACCTCCGCCGCTCACCTTATGATGCGCGGTAGGTAAGCTACCACTCAGACGCCGGTTTTCTGCGAGAGTGTGTTACTTACCCGGACGAGCCGGCCCATTCATGCTACAGACAAATATTATGCCATTCTTGAGAAATTATTCGTCTGCAGCGTGGCTCTACCACTATTAAAATCTTGTCTTCCTATCCTATAAAAAAACTACTTAAAAGTAAAGTATGTTTCTACGTATTTTAGTAAAATACGTAGACATACATAACCTATCAATAGGCGCAGATTGATTTCGCTTCCTAACTCCGAACAATAGCATATGGCCACTGGCCGCGCACAAACAGCACCGGCATTCCGACTCGCTCGATACCAATAAAAAGTAAATTTCTAAAGTAAAAACGCAATAAGAGGCGGTACAAGGGCGGCACGCTTCTAAACCTCAAAATGTACGATTTTTTTATCCTTGCTTCTTTTTTCCGCACAAAGACAGCTGCTATTTGATGACCACTCATACAGATGATTTTTTGTCCCCGCGTTAACCGATACTATGTCTGAAGAGGTTTCTTAATAAAAGTATAAGTTACTAAAACCAGATGGTATGTAACAATTATATCATTTCTAGAAATTGAAGTAAAAGTTACTGCGTTTCTTAACAGTTATTTACAGCTTATTGTAGCAGTGATAGATTAAAAAAATAATGATTCTAAAATTTTTTTTTTTATATATTCACGCCTATCCCCCGCAGGGGTTGGCAGAGACCACAGAGCTCCATCCGCTACCATTCATCGCAGCGAAACGGCTCTTCATTAGTCGCTTTCCGCCCTCGTGAGATTCTAAAAATAGTTTCAATAATTTTTTTTTTTTATTTTATTTTATATATTCACGCCTATCCCCCGCAGGGGTTGGCAGAGACCACAGAGCTCCATCCGCTGCCATTCATTCAATAATTTATATAATAAAGCAAATTAAATAGTTTTAAAACCTTAAGAAAAGGCGTAACTTTGAGTGATAGAATAAGAAATGAAGATAAAAGAGAGCAATGTGGAGTAAAAGAAGGTGTCGTGACAAAAGTTGAGAAAGGGATGCTTCGATAGTTTGGGCACATAGAGAGAATGGATGAAAGACGACTGGTAAAAGAAATTTACGTTGCGGATGTGGACGGGAGGGTTGATAGGGATGGACCAATACCTTAACCAAATTGCCGAAATTTTTAGGATAGGCCAGTCCAAGAGCACGAAAGTAAATTTCTTAGTGATAGAGTCACGCTGCAGACAAATACTTTGTCAAGAATGGCATATTATTTGTCTGTAGCATGAATGGGCCGGCTCGCCCGGGCAAGTACCACACTCGCGCAGAAAACCTGCGTAGGAGTGGTAGCTTGCTGAGTTTCGGAGGACCAAAACCCTGGCCCCTCCATCTCTCCCTCCCCTTCCTCCCCTCCATTATGACAGTTTCCTTAAAGGCCAACAACACTTCTACATTGCCTATAGTACTGCGGATGCAAGGAAATTTTGCGGAAAATGTAGCAGATGGAGATCTGTGATCTCTGCCTACCCCTATGGGAAACAGACGTGTAAAATGGCCGTGGTGATGTAAAATGGCCTGTCTTTAACTTTACAGACACACACACACACTTACAAACTCAGTTGTAAGATATAGGTTCCGTTATTATTTTTAACATAATCTAATGATAATTCATTCGCACCTTTCATGCTGTTTTACTACAAGAAACAAGCATTAATTAACCTATTGTATTATTTATTATTCTTTAATGAATATTTAATATGAATATAAATAAACTATTAACATGAACCTGTATTTTTGGCAAACGGTGAATCGAATAATTCACTGTGGTTTTATTCAAATAGAGTCGCACAAAAACATTAAAACTGTTCGCTTATCCCGATAATAAGCGGAGAACGAGGATATTATGAAAATAAAAATCGATTCCGCCTTCCGAGAAGCGAGCACAACTCGACACTTGCTTAATCTGCCATCGCGTCACATGCCAGTCTATTATTTAGCATCGACACGTGTTCACTCATTTCTGAGTTTTTTACGTGCAAACAAATCAGTTTTAATTCTCTAGCCGCGACGCAGCTGTAGGTACCTACCTACCTATGCACGGCGACATCAAAAACCGTTTATTGCAACCGGCATGGAACAGATTAGCGGAGCTTACTTTGTTTTTTAATTCTGTTTACCGTTGTATTGCTTTGAAACAGATTCTTATTATTCTAAAGTATTTAATTAGTTACCAACAATACGGGAAAGTTTAGACGACCAATTGGCTCAGTGGCGGGGCCCTCCGCCAGCGGAGTCAATGGTCGCGGGTTCGATCCCCGCATCGGAATAAATATATGTATAGACTATTTACTCCGAATGTGGTAACCCCGCCAATCCGCATTGGTCAAGCGTGGTGGGTTAACGTCTGTTCCTCTAGAAATGGAGAGGCTCGTGCTCAGCAGTGGGACATATATGGTGTGTTAAAAAAATACGAGAAAGTTACATCCCCATCGTGTTAATGCGAGATGATCCAGTACGGTGCGTTTTTCCCGAAACTCTTTTCCGCGCACTTCTCAGTGGAACCAGCTACATTCAGCGATACTATTTGTGAACCGATAAGATATTAAAAAAAAAACAGGCCTACAACTATATCTAACACCGAGAACGATTTTAGTGATACAAACATATATTGGATGGTGTTGATTGTTTTCTTCCAAGTAGTTACTCCATTCACACCTGGTCCTGATTTTTACAACACAACAAAAATGTCATGGTTACCAACTCTTATTATTACCAAAAATGTCAATATGAGGATTACAAATCCTCATTTTGACATTATATATATATATATATATATATATATATATATATATATATATATATATATATATATATATATATATATATATACACACATACAGAAGGAGGACAGGACTATTTAGGATTAAGATAATAGATTAGGAAGAGGAGATTAAGATTAGGAATCGTCTTTCAACCAATGCAACTAAATAAATGTTTATAAATTTAAATATGTTATAGATAAATTTAGGTTTATAATTTGGAGGATGACTTGCGCAACCTTCAAATCTGCAACTGGTAGGAGGTGGCGCTGGACAGGACACGGTGGCGTAAGATCTGTTCTGTGACCAAGATCCATTTTGGGTCGCTGCGCCAACAAAGTTAGTTAGTTTTTATACATAAATTGAAACTCAACTTTATTTAAAAACGCTTCGATCAACCTTAACGCATAAGAAGACACATCCATTCTTTTCAAATACACAGTTATCAGTATTACGATCGACACATTCCTTAATCCCAAAGAGAGACGTCATTTTTAAGGATTAAAGATTTGTTCGACACGACTAGCCGCGTAATAAAAAATGACAAACAATCATAATAACTCCTTTGTTACATTTATCAATAATTTGTCAGTTATATACAATATTATTATACATAGAAATATCATATTTATACATTTTCACAGCATCATATGTCCTTAGCACGTAAGCAGCACTTATTACTATAATATAGGAATGGACATTAACTCAGTACACAGCCTCGAAATTAATACATGTCGTACATACATATATTTATTCTATTATGGATTTTCGAAACATTAAGCGATTAAGTCGCAAATTTACGTAGGTACATAAAATGTTTCGATAAAAAATATATTAATATGCGTAATGTTTCCGGTAACAAATAAATCTTCTTCTTCCTCAACCAACCCTCGGTAAGATTCTTTTCGCCCTCTCGCCAGAGTCGTAATAAATGCAGCGATTGGAAATTCAAATGAGACCAGCCAAATTTATTGCCACACACTCCCCTCCTGCTTTCATTACGCCCTCTTACGAACACATAAATACGAATCTTGCCGCGAAATTGTAACCAATATAATTTCTTTATATTGTTTCGTCTTATAATCAAGTAAAAAGTTTACCAATGTTTACCACCAGTTAAACTGTACCGCAATTCCTTTTTCCAGATACTTCTACGAACTTATGTCACCAATTTAAGATGTTACCATATTTCGTTTCTTTCGTAAGTAAATTAACAATTTTTAATAAATTAATAAATTATATTGGTGGTAGAGCCACGCTGCAGACGAATACTTTGTCAAAAATGGCATATTATTTGTCTGTAGCATGAATGAGCCGGCTCGCCAGGGGAAGTACCCCACTCCCGCAGAAAACCGGCGTCTGAGTGGTAGCTTAGCTACCGCGCTTCGTACGGTGAGCGGTCTGAGTTCCGGAGGACCAACACCCTCCTCTTCCGACTCCGATTCCCACTCCCACTCCCACTCCCATAATTTCACTTTCCTTTAAAGTCGGCAACATTTCCACACTGCCTACGGCGTTGTGGGTGTCTATGGGTGGCGTTGGTTGCTTTCCATCAGGTGACACGCCTGCCCGTTTGCCTTTCTATGCCATAAAAAAAAATTATAGACTGAAAAATAAACATCTTAAAATAAATACTGGTCTTTCGCCAACAATGCTTAGAATAATAAAACCCTTTATTATTCTAAGCCTTGTTGGCGAATATATGAAATACTCTCGTAGCCCCACACTAAGATTTACTATGTCATGCGTACCAATATAAACAATAAAAAACACTCAGACTTTACAAATACAATATGACATTAATTTTCGGGGCAGTATTAAAATACTCTCAATGTTAATTCTAAAACCAATAAGCTTGTATGAAGAGAGTGAGTGTGGAGAAATTGCTTCCTAATAAAAAAGAACGTGTGCCGGGATCGTAGCAGATAAAGATCTGTGCACTCTGACTACCCCTACGGGAAACAAGCGTAATCATATGTATGTATATAATATATGGAAATGACAATACTATCATGGAAAATTAGTGATTATTAAAATAAAAACATTGAATACCATTATCTAGACCTAGACGTTGGAAACGATATTTACTTGCATTTGCTTTCCTCGTATATTCTATTAGGGAGATACTTCTTTCCTAAATAGCAGTGATTTACCCAAAATCACCGCGCTGGATAGGTGGATTATCGTAAAGGGTGGATTATCATCTTGTATACCAGAATGCGCATCAAATCTATGCGATTGACTTCTAAACATCTTTAGGGATGGGACACGAAGGCAAACGAACAAGGATCTAGCCTGATGGAAAGTAATCAACACCGTCTTTAGGCAACGCTAAAAGACATTTGCCACACCGTAGACATTACATAAGTGTGCCCGACTGTTGACATATGTGTAGATCAATCTCAAACATACTACTACGGTGCGTTTCTCTCGTAACTTCTTTCCACGCACCACCAGTTTGTGGAACCAGCTACCCTCGGCAGTCTTTCCGAACCGATACGACATTGGAACCTTCAAAAAACAAGCCTACACATAACTAAAAGGCCGGCAACGCTTCCGCGACTTCTGCAGTATCGCGTTTGTCTATGAGCGGCGTGGGTGTTTTCCATGTGGCGACATGCTTGCTCGTTTGCCCTCCTATCCCATAAAAAAAATATGTTGTTGGTATAGCATTTTGCCGACAACCCACCAATACATAATTTATTCAATCAACCAACAGTTCACTGCTAGACATTGACCTGCCTCACAAATGAGCTAAGAGGATTGATCTAAATTACTTAAATATATTTTATCTTCATAGCAGAAAAAGCACACTCTGCTGCGCTTCATTGTTATTTTTTTTTAATTTCTTTAACGCTAGTTAACTATCAGGAAGATAGGGATAACACATGCTGCTATACAGTTTCGCCTCACTAAGGAAGAAGATAGTTATGATGAACTGGCAGCCAACATTTACTAATCAGAGAGGTACTAAAAGAAGAATAAAGTAGTTAATATAAATTTAAGTGAAATATTATTAATACAAACCAACCAGTATTCTTAAATAACGTTCCAGAAAAAAAAATGTTTAAATACTGGCCGCGCACAGAAATTGTTATTTTGAGTCCCTGTCAAGCAACGTCGGGATTATTTATTTAAAAGAAAGTTTTTATTGTAAAAAGTGTGGAGAGGAAATGCAAAAACGCGAGTACGTATCTACCTGCTTGCTCTGTCCCTTCATAGCTATAGCCACATGCGCATTCCATTTTCAAATGTTGTTCCAGTGATCAATTCTTTAAAAAAAAAACATCTTCCATAAATTCACCATCATTGCCGCGGAAAGAAATTCAAATTTACCAACAAAAAATCCATTGTCATATTTCCATTTCTTTGTCCGGTTATGGAGAAATCGCATAACGTGGCCAATTTAATCCTTTTATGTTTTGCATGTTCACTCTAGTTTTGTTACGAAGTATTCATTTGACGGGGTTGCATTCGATAAAAAAATATTATCAATAAGCAAACATTACAATAGAAACATATGCTTCTATCTTGGAGTAATTATTTAATTTATTTGGGTTACAAACATTAACAAAGCAAATATAGGATATATTTGAGCGAAGGACTATTCCCTTACGGTCACGTATCCTCTTAAATTCATACTAGATAGTACAACAACAACTCTATACGCAAACATTGTCATCTCGATTCGGGCGTACTCTCTGATCAAGACAATATACATTTAATATAGACATAATAATTTTAATGACGACCAATTGTATATATTTTTTTGCTTTTTTTCTTTTTATATAAAGAGTCTATAGTATAATCCAGATATTCACAAATCCGATATTCAGATTTAAGTATTGGCTATCAATGAATATAATAAGATGATGACTGTTCTTTTAGAACTTGATACGGACTTTTGGAGTCAGAAAGCTATAACACATGTATATAGTTCATTTTACTTCAGTTCTGCTTTCAATCAGGCGACACGTTTGCTCGTTTGCCTTCCTATTCCATGTTAGTTTCATAATTTTCGCTTTCACAACAAAAGCAAAAGGTCAATAGTGTAAATCCGAAAAGTATACCTATCTTTATCTTCATCAGCCAACGCGACTTCAGAGCTGGACATAGGCCTCCCTTTAGACGATCCCCTCGCTCCCTCCCTGAACATCATCATCGTTCATGTAACCGGAGTGCGTCCCACACTATGTTTGCTGAGACACGATCTCCAATGTACCACTCATCTACTCCACTACTTCAATTTACTAACTCAAAGAACTATATCGATGTATTTTGTTCTCCAGCGCATACCTTAGTATTCCTATACTGAGAATTGATGGCTTATTGACATCAAAAGACTCCAGGGTATAATACCATTTTAAGTTTAATATAAAACAATAATTGAAAAATAATATTGCATTGCAAGAAAAAACAAAAAAAAATTAAGGCTTTAATTACACTGATACTTTTCTTGACAAATATAATTAAAATTAATTTTATGACCAAACGGAGTTTATAATCAACACGGACTTATTATTTTCGGCGTATTTAGGTACAACATAAAAAAGGAATTATAAATAAATATATATACACCATAAAGTTTCATTGCTCTACCGGCTCAAAGACAATAATTTGAGTAAATCCATATTCTACACTAAACATTGTAAAACGAAAAATTCGTTTCAAATCGATTTGCATTTTATTACTTAACTCTTTGTAAGTGACAAACTGGGAAAATATAAAAAATTAGTTGTCTATGGTTTGACGGGTACAGAATGCAAATCTTCCGACCGTAATATGCAAATATACAACTTTCAGAAAGACGACAAAGGCCCGCCACCCGACGTCTTTAACTGTCGTAAAAAGCTTAGAAAATAGACAAAGAAATTGTTCCATATATAACCGAACCAACGGTACATTCCATCGGCTCAATAAAAAAGGGTTGGTCAACGAAAACCGACGGTTTTTGCAAGAGGAATCCTTTTAACTTGATTAATGGACAATGGCATTAATATTTCGTTCCTTGTTTACTAAGGCCGTTTTAAACGCGATTATAGTAACGGTATTTCTAAGAAGTCTTTTATGTCACCGGTTAGAGAAATTAACATGATTTTCAATTTAAAAAATACTGTTATATTCTGAAATGCATTTTTTATTTATTACATAAATATTAATATTTACAATAAACATTCAAAAAATAAAATGAATACATAATTCGATGTCATTATTTCTTATACAATTATATTAAGCCATTTACCTGATATTTTTTTTACCGATTGTGATTTTAATGGCCATATGACATTTTATACTTAATTTTTTCAACAACTCTTTACTCATCGTCACAGTCGGGAATATAATTATATGAATATATTATAAAGCATTTTCGTACGAATTCAAAATAATACAAAAACATAGGCAATGTCTACAGGTATTAAGTCCGCTTGGTATGCCATAACGGAAGATTTATACAGTTATTTATATATTGTATATATAAATATAGTAAAGTCATTTCTGTTATGCATACATTATTCATGCTTCTCACAAATAATTTGGTAAATCTAAATTAAAGTGCACATCAGTATGACTTTTAATTTAATTTATATTTTAGTAATATCATTGTGACACATGATAAGCGAAAAAGAGGAAAATAAACGAGATGATGGGAGGAAAATAAATTCATAGTGATACTCAAGGGATGTAAAAAAGGGACAAACTAATCGCTGAGAAGATCATCTCAGAAGAGTTGCTGGTACAAAATGTATGAGATTAGCAAGAGATTGGGCAACATAGAAATTTTTATAGGAGGCCTTTGTCAAAGAAAAGGCCCTTAAGAAAGCGTTGATCAAAAGTACCCTTAAGCAACACGCCGTGTGCTTGTATAAAAAGAGTGATGAATGTGGATGAAAGAAAAAAGTATACCGAAATCGTTACAGATGAAGATATGTGGTATCTGTTTGGCGATCTGTGGTATCGGGAGACAGGCGTGATCATATGTATATATGTATGTAAATATGTTATTAATAATCCCATCATGGCGATTCTCAAGAAGTATGGCAAATAAATAAAAGCTAAAGAAAGTAGATAGATAGATAATTTATTTCCCTCTGCAGCAACATACATGAATACAGATTAAATTATTACATTATATACATATAACAGTACATATAAATAGAAATGGGCGATGGGCTCAGTCAAAACCTCCACTCATTGAGCAAGGAAAATGATGTTCTGTCACCGCCAGACCCTCATAGAGATGCAATGCAGTGCAGCACAACTTATCTATACTTGTGATCGACCCACATATAAACCTACAATCTATTTTCATGCCTTATGTGCATAAGAATAAAAACAATACGTGACAATACGAATACTGCTAAAATATGACGGTTATAACTTTTTGTGACATGTAGTGTTCAGTGCTTTAACGTATTTCTACGCATTTTTTTACAAGCCATATATCCCTCAGTACGAGAATGGAAATAAAACCAACACGCTTGTTCAAGGCAGGCACACTTAATAAATACCCGCAGGTCATTCATACATATATTTATTCCGATCCGAAAATCGAAATTGCGACCATGGACTTGAATAGCGGTAGATCTGCCACTGCGCTAATTAGGCCTTCGAGGATAATCATTTTCAATTACATCTAAATTTTGAACTGGTAACATTTTAACTGTATAATTAGAACGTAGGTAGGTACACAATATCATAATATTTCTTATTTAATTTTAAGAAAACTTGTTTTTCAATACAGCTCGTATCCTCGTTAAAATTTTAAAGAGGGTAGCACACAATACCGGAAGCCCTTGACATTCGCCCGACCCGCGCTAAAAACCGGCACGCGAGCATCAAAAAACGTAATATTTAGTTACACGTTTTAGAATCGCCTTAAGTGAACGCATTGGGGCTTGCGAGCTACGTCTTTTTTTAAGTTCCGCCTTTTTAAACCGAAAAATCTTGTTCATTATGCGGCAACTCTAAAACTTTTGTCGCGTGCTAAGTTTGTTGATGCTTGATTGGCCGTCATACATGACAATAAATGGCATCTTTTGTTCCATATTAAGTACTAATAGCCTAAATATATAATCTTACGGTAATCTTGCAATTTGACGGCCGATTGGCTCAGTGGCGGGGCCCTCCGCCCACGGAGTCAAAGGTCGCGGGTTCGATTCCCGCATCGGAATAAATATATATATGGATTTATAAATAACCGAGTCTGGTAACCCCCCCCCAATCCACATTTCCGTTCCTGCCCTTTCCTTTCTTCTCTATCATTTCCCTTCCTCACCGCCAATCCACAGTCTGCCGTGCCAAAGGATGAATAGTAGCGGATAGAACTCTGTGGTCTCTGCCAACCCATGCGGGGGATAGGCGTGAATATATCAAAAAAAATTCTTGCTATTTGACTGTGTGTCTTCTCGCTTACCCCTGAAGTATTACCCAGTTTTTTAAATATCGTTGTCAAAGTTTAGTTCCGTGGATAAACATACGCATACGACACGACCATACATACGTACTATAGTGATATATTAGTACATACTGGAGTGGTATATTTATAAAAAAAATTTATTTGAAAATATAAAACCGTTTTTATTTATCTTACTATCTTAACGTTCGTACTAAGATAAAGAAATAATTGTGTTTTCGGATTATTATTGATTTTATTGAGAAAAAGGTAGAACATTGCATCCTTCCATGTACTCTTGGGTGATGTTTTATATAAATGTAGAGAATATGTATGTTTGTGTGGAAAAATAAAAAAAACATATCGACGCAAAAAAGTAAAAACGTAATGAACCGCCAAAATGAAAACTTACCATCAGAGCCTGGAAATCTATTAAGATTTCTGAAAAACTTGTATCTGATCACTCACAAACGGTACAAAATTTTCTGTTCGTCATGCGGCTGTGAGACTCAGACCATTCGACGCATTGTTTTTTTCTGATACGAATATGCAATAAAAATATTTTAACATATGTGTCATTTGCAGCGCTTTCGCTTTTTTACATCGATATTTACAAGAGTCTGATTTGAAGCAGCCCCGTCAAGATCACAGGTCGCCGAGTTATGAATTGTATTAGTAGGAATATTAAGATTTTATTTTATTTTGCTTTGCCACGATAATACACGGTCGATCGCGATCTGCCGTTGGCCGTCCCTCCCCTAGACTGTAACTATAAATTAATAACAAACCGTATCCTCTTTATTACCGAAACCCAGGAACAGGTCACACATTAACAGTCGTCAAAAAAGTACAAATTTTTTAATTGCATCCATTTTCGATACAAAAACTACAAACGCACAAAAAAACGCTCCCCCACGTTGGTGTTTTACATCAGGTTGTAAAATAAAAAACTAACCTGTTTTAACACCTCGCGTTCCATACATCCGTCAACAATCATCGCGGCCATAAAAAGTCCCCTCGCGATAAAAAGTATAAGTCAATTACACAAGTGTAGGTACTTTAAAATGTGGGGGACTTTTTTATAAGTTTTTTTTTTAACCATTATTTGTAAATTGCGTATTTTGAAGTCAACAATTATTAAATAGTTAATTTTTGATAAGTGGATATATTGTTGGCGCCAGAATATGTTTGAAGAACAGGAGATAAACATGTCTCAAAGTGTGACCAATACGTTATCTATAGACAGTGTTATTGTTCTAAACAAATAAATGTTTATTAACAAATTTAGTTGTAATAATTCGTATCAAGATCAAATATTTAACAACCGAGTTAATATTTTTAATAGCTGTCGCCAAACGCGAGACGTTAAGCATATAGAAAAAATATTTTCATAAAATTTATTATATTTTTTCCTCCTCCTTTTGTCCTGCTATTTTAATTACGTGAGGTATCTGACCTTTATGACATTAAATCGAGGAACAGGAAAAGTTGATATATGGTTCCAGGTATAGAACACGGGGGCGACTATAGGAGTAAATGCGTATTAGTACATATGCAACAGTGTGAATATGAAAATTAAAATCAATCTAAGATCACCAATCCTCGCGCCAAGCGAAGAGCCAATGCCCAAAAGTGGACTGTTGTAGCTGTATTGATAAATTGGAAAACATTAAATGTTGAAATCACCAATTCGTCCTATCATCACAACCTATCGTCGTATGAAGGCGATTTTTAACAAAATGGCGTTTTAAAAAAATATTTTTTTGAAGGAGAAGAAACATACCTAGTACAATTCGGGTTCTCTTTTGTGTTCATAATATTTTATTGTTATAATTTACGTGTATATAATCAGTTAACAGTTTTTAATTGTAATTTCTTATATACAATTAATATATAATTATCAAAGGGATCATGTTAATTTCTAAAAAAATTACCCATCAGGACGGATTGCATTTCTTGAAAAACATCCCACATATTATACCTCTCTACTTTTATTTTTACATTGAAAATTTTCAAGATTCAATCGAATATTTTTACTTCCTTGTCAAAACATACCTGTACTCTTGTTTATAGTATTGTTCAAAATAAGTTTTTATATTTTTATTATAATAACGAATTAATGAAGCAAAAACTTTCAATGTTAAGAAAAAAAATATTTTTGTTGTAGTTTCATCTTATTGAAGCTTATGTAATCAAATTAACATATGTAATGTACAGTAGTGTCAAGAAACAAATGACATTCAAAAATATTTAAGCATAGCCAGTTCCAAGTCAAATTCAATCAAAACAAGAAGCAATAGTTGATATTGATTGACAAGTCAAACACATTTAAGAAAAGATTGCTATTAAAAAAAGATTGTATTGCATATTTAAAAAAATATTGCTTATTATTTCAATACCATATAAAATTGCTTAAATTGAAAGTTAGAAACTAAAACTGCACTTAATAAAGCATACTGCTTTATTAACAAAATTACATATTTAAAACGGCTTTCTACTTCAAAGAAATTCAGTATAATTTTAACGCTTTGAACCGTCGAGGAAACTTTTTCTAAACTAAGTATTTTGTTTTCACAGTACATATACGTCCCACTGCTACACACAGGCCTCTCCATTTCAGAAGAAACGGACATTAACCCAGCACGCGTATCCAATACATATTAGCGCGGTAACCAGACTCGGAATAAATATCTACGAAACAGGCCCTTCCACGGGCGACGCAGGAATGTGGGATCCAGCCTCGGGGGTGAACTTCATGGCTCGAGCCGAATAAATATCTGTAGGCCATACTTATATTTATCTCGATGATCGAACCCTAGACTCCATAGGCGACCTATACCTCTCAAACAGTGTTTTTTTTTTATAGAATAAATACGGAAACAAGCACATGCATTAACATGGTGATAAACAACAAGCCTTTGGACATTCGCAAGGATGTTTATAGATGGCGTATGCATTACTTAAAGACGTCTACAAATGCATCGCCTTCCTTATTTTAAGGATGAGATTAAAGAGACGGGAAGAATGAAATAAAATCAGGAAGGAATTGTTTCTCCGTATCTTTGCACTCATCGTACAAAACGCGGTAACACACTAGAATACTATCAATTAACACCGACATGAGGTAAGGGTGTGGTATATCCCTGTTTGAGCCGAATGATTCACGCTACTATGCCTTTACCGCCATAGCTGTGAAGTTAAGTATTTAAAGTTGTCTTTTAAGTCAAACTTTAAATCGCGCTTATCAAATGCTTTGTAGAATCTTGCAAACAACACGAACGATAGTGCACCGAATATACGTAAAATGATTGTCCCGCTTTAAATAATAACGCATATCTACAGTCTATGCCATTATACTATGAGCAGTAAGGTAATACTTATTAAATTATCGCTTATAAACACATAGTGTTATCTTAGCCGATTTGACAACGGCAAACTTTTCTGAGAAATCCCAATGTATCAACTGCGCACGATGTGTGTGTATCTTTATTGTGTGCGCAAACACAAAACACTCTCTCGTCCGAATCTGTCTTTATCCAATGATAACTATGTTCTTTGTTCGATACGATTCGAGAAGAATTCAGATACATTGTTCTAGAAACTATTCATTAAGAGACCTGAATTTTATTTTGTAAAACAGTGTTGGTTTAACCGTCAGTACTTTATTCTATACTGAACCAAACGATACTCAATTTTTTATTATTATTATATTAAACATGTGGTTTATTTTATTATACATTTAAAAATAAGGAAATAATCCTCAATCCACCAGTGAAACGTGGGGATTACAACAATACCCCTCAATTGTTAGGGAAGCTACAGGTCCAGTATTGGACTGTTACAACCGTATTAAAGATATGCCTATATATGCCACACTAATTTAAGGGCCGATTAACTTTAACCCAGCATACATTTCAAGACCGTTTAAATTATATAAAATGCAATTATTCCAGTATTTTAATCTTATCTAATGTTTTCAAATTTAGCAGCTGTCTCAACACGTGTATAACTAACACAATTATCTGCTCGGTGTGTTTTAAAATAAGCAATTTCACGAGCTATCAATACGACGTCTTCATAAGTTGTGATCTTTATCAGCCTAACTGATTTTCTGGACACGCGGAGCGAAAATCAAGATGTGAAACCGATCCCTCGCTAGAGTATTAATCCACTATTACTTTATTCGTTGTACAAAAAGCATACGTACGGTCGGTCAACAGGGCTTTAGCCCTTTGTCCAAATTTTTCGACTCCAACTTACAATGCGAAATAATCTCCAAAAAGTGACCCTAAAAGAGTACTTGGAATTGTATACCTCAATATGGGCCGTCGACATCGGTGGAGATTGAAAAAAATGAAATCACACATTTATCAGGGATTTTCAGTATACAGGATGGTAGCACAATTTTTTTCCTTATTCTTTATTTTTAGAGACTGTTAACCTAATGATTCTGATTTTAAATTATAAAACCTTTACTTGGGATTAGATTATGAAAAGGGTGTCATCATTTCCTTTTTTTTTTTATTCGCTAATGTTTAAAACTGGCTTAAAAATTATTATATTATTTTTTACGTGCATACCACTCTTTCATGATAAACTTTAATGAATATATATTTACGCTATCTGTATTTTTTGTTACCCACATATTTAAAATTAGACTTATTATTTTTCACAAAACTTGATAGGTACGAAGAGTATTCACCTAACCAGGATAAGTCTTTTAAACGTAATTTACATACGATCTGTTTCTAAAATATACGTTCCAAAAATAATCTTGTTAGATTTAAAATATGCTATTTTATGTTATCGATGACGCACATTACCTTGAAAGTATATAATCAGTATTTTATAATATCTTTTATATAAAATAAAAGCGTTTACACAAGTGTAAATTTTGGTATTTTACATTGAACGCCAAGGCTTGGAATTTTCCTATCGTTTCATGGGAAGTAAACCTTTCTTATGATATATGCATACATACTGTCAAAAATTAGCGCACTATTTATTTTCTTGTATCAGTTTCACTTAAAATAAAATTAATATTTCTTGTTTTTTTCTCACATGACGATGAGAAATCAATTGTATACAAAATTTTCACATGCAAATAAGTAAAACTCTACTAGCTCCATTACTCAAAGGCAGCCTTTTAAGTAGGTAATCGAGCTTTCCTTTGGCCTGATGCAATCTCTCCTCCCTTTATTTCGTCCCGTCTTTCTGTTAACCCGACCTATCATTCCCTCTCATCAATAGTTACATCCTTCAAAGACAGGTGTCTGATTTACAGTGCCACTAGCATCGCAATTTTCCATGAGCGGCAGTGACTAAACACCACCAGACAACTCGTTTGCTCGTTTGCCTTCATCTGAATTAAAAAATTGTTTTGGCAGAAGAAGCATGAAAGCAGACTGAATGCGGTGGAAATGAGAGCATTAAGAAGTATGTGTGGTGTAACCTTCAATGATAGGATAAGAAATGAAGATATAAGAGAGCAATATGGAGTAAAGGAAGGTGTTGTGACAAAAGTAGAAAAAGGGATGCTTAGATGGTTTGGGCATATAGAGAGGATGGATGGATGAAGATGAGGCAAAAGAAATTTACCTTGCGAATGTGGATATAAAGGCCGGAAGAGGAAGACCACGAAAAACATACCTTGACCAAATTGCTGAACTTTTTAAGAAAGGCCAGGTCCAGAGTACCCTCAACCGGCGGGCTTGCATGAGGAGAATAATGAGTGTGGAGGAAACAAGGGAAGTATGCCGAGATCGTAGCACATGGAGATCTGTGGTCTCTGCCTACCTCTACGGGAGATAGGCGTGACAATATGTATGTATGTATGAATTAAAAAATAATTGTATCTGTTCGATAAATTGGGCCCAAATAAGGATGGAAGGATGAAAACATGGCCACATTAGAGACCATGTAAAGTCATTCAATAACACTAAAACTACTCATTTCCAAACTGAGGGAGTCGACGAATACTTGAATAAAGAACTCATCCTGGCAAACGTAGTGTGGTATACTCACATATTGAAGGACGTTCGGTGAAGAGCGCGGGCAGAAAGTGGATACGAGTAGCAGAAGTTTGGGCTAAGTGAGCCTTGGGGGAGGCCTATGTCCGCTACTTGTCTAACTCCTGGTTTATTGAATAATGAAATAAATTAAAAGAATCTACTTACAATATCAAAAATATTTGTAAAAATATTAGTTAGTATCTGTATTATCGATACTTGTAAAAGCAACAAGTATATATTATAGATTTAACCTGTACTATGTAGGTACATACATACATATATTGGTATGTGTGCATTTAAAAAAAAAATAGTCATAAATACAAAATAAGTTTATTTCTTAAATTTCATGTATTTTTTTTCTATTACATATCGTTTTTTTTATCTTTGCCTTATATACTTTATTCTATTATCTATTCTTTCTATATTCAAAAATGGATTAAATATTATGTTTTTAACATTCATAGTTGTATGTGACTACCTATATTGTTTAGTATCGTTTGATTTAAATACACAGTTGATTAAAAAAATCCTTCTTTAGAAAGTCCTCTTTATGTACATTTTTATTCTTTGTTTTTACTTTTTAACGGGTAGTAAAGTTTACAACGAAACTAAATAATTTATTTTATTTAGTTTTTTTTTGTTTTCAAAGAATTTAACAAATTTAATTAATTTTTTTTCCAATAAATCCTCGTTTATATTTTTTTTTCTTACAAACAATATGTTTCTAATCTTATAGTGCTATTGTATGTATTATTAGTTAATAATGGAAACTTTACTGATTTCAATTATTGTAATTAGAAATATATAACAATGTAATATAAAATTGTATGTTTCCCAAATAAATATAAAAATAAAATACATAGAAATAATGGCAAATAGAAAGGAAAAAATAAAATAAAAGCGACATAAATATCTACGACATCCTGTGCACACATGATTTGCGTGATGGGTGCCCACTCAATGCGTTGTCGAGCAGCTTGCTCCACCGACATAATGCCGTAAAAGGATGGACATGCGCCGGCCACCGTAGGACACACCTGCTTACAGAAAAAAATCATAAGTCACATAAAAACAAATTTAACTTGTTTTCAACGCTTCATTTGATTCTTTTAGTATTATTTCGGAAGGATAATGAGTCTTTATGGGTTAGATAACATAATTTATTTTACTAAATAATAATAAATATGACTTTATGTCTATACATATAGAAAATTATCAGTACCGATTTGCGCAAACAATCATTTTTATAACAAAAAAGCGGTATATCTATGAAATATGCAAAAGATTGTAGTATAAAAAAAATACAAAACTAATTGAAGATTATACAGATATCATATTATATATTTTCACAGTACGTTTTTAATTTATATTTTATATTATTTAAAAGAAAATTACTCTATAGTAATCAATTAAAAGTTAATGTTTCAGCATACATTCAACGTTCAAATATACGTTCAGCAAATGGCAAACTCTAGGTATTTGACTGAAACATCTCCATCGACTTAACATAAGCAAACTGGCAACGCAAGCTGGATCAATATCGCTCGCCGTTTCATCAAGTCGATGAGAAAAAAGAAGAGAAAAAATACATAACTTTTTAGGGGCGGCCCCCTGCGGTCCCCTGTCACCCCGCCCCATCCCCGTCGCCGAGGGAGAAACTCGCACGAACGTAAAAAAAGAATACAAAAATCGTCGACGCGAGGCGCTTCGGCGCGTGGATACAATACTCCTCTATAAAATATCGTATCAAATTTATATAATGGGAAGTAGGTACCTTTGTTGGCACGAGGAAGGCGAAAAAAACCATTTTGATTCATACGGAGGACGGTGAATGGACCAGAATATTAGGGTCATTCCATATTACGCAGATTTTGGATTTATTAACAACGAAACTTCTTAAAGTTATTAAGATTTTTAATTATGGAGGAGATAGGCAAACGAACAAACCTGATGGTAAACGATCAATTCTTCTCATGGTCATCCGCATGCATGCATTGCGTACCTTAGGATAAGAATATGAATAATAGTCCATCATTTTTGCGATTCACTCAATCCTTCGACTGCTCAGCAGCCTAGGCTAAAAAACAACTTTGGATTGAGAAGAACCCACTGTCTGTATTGGTGCTTCAGAGACTCTGAGAGCTCGAAGCAACTTGCCGTGACCAGTCTGAAAGTCCTTCAACTGCCTGCGTACCCAGACTGGTCGTAGTAGAGACAGCATGGCAAAGTAAGGCTTCTCAACCAAAAATTACTTGTGCGACCTTATGAGGTGACCTTATGATGGCAAAGGATGATGCGGTGTCAATAACCAAGTTCTGGGCTGGTGGCGTCCCGATGACTCGTTAAAGAAAAAAAAGATGGCCCATCATACATCTACCACATAAATATTCATCCCGATGCAACAAATTAAATCTATAAAGTTATATCTATATTAAATCTATAAATTTCATCCGCACCATCTGGATAAATGGCGATCCAGTACGATGCATTTTTCACGAAACTTCATTCCACGCACCACCCCTCTATGGAACCAGCTACCTTCAGCGATTTCCCGAACCGATACGTCGTCGAAAAATAAATCTACTCTTATTTCAAAGGGTGGCAGCGTATTTACAATACCTATGGTGTTGCAGATATCTATGGATGGCGTCGATTACTTTCCATCCAGCGAGACGCTTACTCGTTTGCCTTCCTATCCCATAAAAAACATATATAAAGTTATATGTATATAAAATATATATATATTATGAACCTAGATGTTGTTGACAATAATAGATCATACGCAAATCATGTAGATTACAAACCGACCACTTCTACTAGAAATCCTCCAAACACCACCCGGCCCAAAACTGCACAGCCAAAGCGTTATCCAATAATGGGGAGTCGTCACCCCCTTAGATGAAGTCCTAACAGAGATGATCAGATCCGAGACCTGATGTCTACACTCTTCACTATAGTCTATAGTGGGATAATAGGAATTTTCCTATTCGTTCTTTATCTTTGAATATTTAACTATGACCTTTATTTTACGATGGTTACATTGAAGGTACACCTACAAGATACGATTTGTCTATCTTATATAAGTAATAAATTCAGAACCAACGTAAGTAAATGCTTTTTTTATTTCTACCGTTTTTATCCAGATTTTGAATTCAATCGAACGCGTATTGGTAATGCAAAACATGACCCATGACTTCAAGTGGTAATATCGTTTTAGCTTTGTTTTTATAAATGTATATGTAAATAAATCTTATACGGACTTCATGCTAAGTACCTACCTACCTATATCGGACTAGCAATTAATTTTTTAAATTACAATAATTCATAGAAATAACATATTTTACGCAGTTTCCTAAGTAAATATGAAATTATATAAAGTGAATAGTTATATGAAGAAATAAATTTATTTCACAAAATTTATAAAATATGATAATAACATCATATTTTATAAATTTTGGGAAATAAGTTAACAAGTAACAAGAAAAATCTTTACAAGTAGTTTACCTAGCACGATTTATAATGCTACATAAAAATAAAGAC
Source organism: Baronia brevicornis (assembly GCA_031353405.1). NCBI lineage: Eukaryota > Metazoa > Arthropoda > Insecta > Lepidoptera > Papilionidae > Baronia > Baronia brevicornis. The sequence continues at coordinate 1,129,235 of JASFAT010003971.1, read as the reverse complement.
AATTTAATTTCTAATTCTTATACACAAAAAACATACGAGAACAGACAAGTCTTCCGTACTGCTTCATTATTGACTGAGTAGTTATAGTTATCAGGTCTCAGGGCCAAGAACTGTGCCTTAACCCGAACTTCCCTCCCCTGATCCAAAATTACCACTGCACAGATTTAAAAAATGGCAATTGAGATTTAATCCTAATATATAATATTTATTAATGAGACAACTCGGGTCCACTTGTATATAACAATTTACTTAAAAACTATGTAAGTAATCTAATTCTATTGAGAATAAACGCTTTCTCCATAGCAAAGCGACACCCCAGTGAGGTCTTCCATGTAAGATGCTGAACAAAGTATTTACCACTGAGACTCCCGTGCAGCTGAACTCATCGCTAATCGCACTCACAAATGTAAGATCGCTCGATAGTAACCAGGTTTCTTGCAGTGCTATCACGTCATAAAATTTACAATAGTGACGAATATTGTGCACGAATCGTTGTACGTTTCTACAGTTTATAATAATCTCTCTAGATTGAACAAAATCCTTCTACAGTCGTCACTCGTCCCTGGCACGGGTGGTGATTGCAGCAGTTCTTATTAAAGTGGCTACCCATTCGGCAGGCGGGGGTGTATAGAAAATAATACAGATACATTTAAACTACTCTTAAACCAGACAAGAAATTTCCGCACCACATTTTAAAAAATAGTTGTACCTATCTACCTACTAATTCATAAATAATCTTCGATACTCCTAGAGATACTAATTCAAATATATTCTCGCGTGCCAACAACTCACCACAGTTTGATTACAATTGTATAAGTAGTTTAGGAACATATACGGCTGCCCGTGGACTCCGAGCCCGCGGGCCCAGTGTTCGATAACGCTGTTAAAGCCAATAGGTTACCAGCAATAACATCTTCGAATCAAACAACATATAGGTACGGAACAACAAACATTTTTAATTTTTGAAATTTTGAAAACCAGTGAGGGGTATAATTTTTTTTTTTATTATTCAGATGAAGATAAGCATTAGTATATACTAAGCTACTTTAGCCAATTCATAACCTCAATATTTTTTTCATAACATAATATTTTTTACCAGTCATATTCGTCACGAAAATTGTATGATTTCGTTCAGTATGCTTTAATTATGGCATGGAAATAAAATAAATAGATAAATCATAACTTTTAACACGAAACTTGTATTTTAAAACAGTAGGTATACTTCAAAATAACTACTTGTAAATTACTCTATTCATACACTTTTTTTATTTAGCACTCAGACTATGTTATAAAAACACTTTTATAAAAAATATTGCAATCAATGAAAAGAAAAAAATACATGTTTCACTGAATACTAGCCATAACGTTTTTTTTATTATTTTATTTTGTTAGACCTCTTCATAGCGGTTAGCTTACAAAGTTTATATTACTCTTGAAAATATGGATAAACCAAACAGAAATTATTTTCTATTACAATAAAGGGAATTTACCAAATTCAATTTCTTTTTCTTAAGTATAAAATGGGACCATAATTTTCTTACATAAATTTTTATATGACCCATTACATTGTCAATCTAAAAATTTATATTCGCAGGCCTTAGTATATCGTTTCACTTTTCTATCTCTTCGTGCCATTAAACTGTATCTAAATTCTACACAATATATAATTGTAGGGTTATCCTAATTAACATATTTTCTTCTTATTTACCTCCCGTATGTAAAAATTAACAAAGAAAATTTGTTCACGTTCAAATTTTTCGCGTATAATAACTACTATGGCAATAACTGCTGGGCTATTGACAGTGCAGAAATATATAACATTGTTATTTTTATACATACCCCGTATATTTCCCACTGTTGGACACGGACCCCATTTTTAGAAGAAATTAACCCAGTGCGCTTGATTACTGACCTTGAAAGCACTAGGAATTTTTCCCGCCGACTTAAATCAGTGACGATGTGTTATTATTTCATTTTCATAATCATATGCTATTATCGATTACATTGTTTAATTGTACAATACATGTAGTTCGATTAAAGCGTATATAAAATATCGTGAGTAATATAAAATATCGTGTGGAGTGTGGAGCGATATTCGAGTATCGTGACTTTTTAATTTGACTGCAAAGTCCATACGTTTTGGTAGAATGGACACAATTTTGTCAAGACGTAACGTGACAATGTGAAGTGACGACGAATTGGCAGTGGCAGAGCTACCGCCTACGGAGTCAATGGTCGCGGGTTCGAACCATGCATAGGGACAAAACATAAATATAACGTAACAAACTGACTAGTACATTTCAATATACTTGATGTTAATATATTTTACTTGACACTGGCATAATAGGTATAGATTATTGCCATTAAAGAAAAAATAGAAAACGGTCCGCAGACTTTTCCCACCAACTTACATCAGTGACGTTGTGTTTTTATTTCATTTTCATAACCTTATATTATTATCAGTTATATTGTTTAATTGTGGTGGCGTCTTATGTATTATGTAATATAGTTCGATTAAGGTGTATAAGTGAAGTGATATGATATAAATACGTGTGTCGTAACTTTTTAAGTTACTACTACTACTGAAAAAGTCCATAGAAGGTTTTGGTAAAATGGCCAGTATTTTATTAAGACGTAACGTGACTTATATATAAGCTGACTTGAAATATTTCAAGAGATTGGATATTATTGTATTTTACTTGACACTGGCATAACAGTTGTAACTAATTGCCATCAAAGGAAAAAAAATAAAACGGTCCGCAACTCAGCCAATTAGGTTGTCAAAAAGGAAAAATATTTAAAGTATTACAATTATCCATCAAGTATATAGAACAAATACTTGATGAAAAAAATAATAGACTTGACTTTAATTGTCCAACTTAGGCATTTAATTGATTAATAATGTTAAAAAATTACCGAGTAAATCTAAGGTTCTTTTCAGGCACTGGTAAGGGCCAGCAAACAGATGTGAGACATTATGTCAACGTCCCCAGGTCATCAGGGGTGAGTTGTGCATCCAACGGAAACTCGCAAATGACAAAGGCGATCGCTGGATCAAAACTTAAAATACATTGTAATGTAGAAAAAATATCAACATCTGGCCATTGTCTCGCGTCCGCGGGGGAGTCGCCATACAAAATAAAATAAATAAATGACAAAATGTCGCCACCGCACGCGTCATTATTCAAGTGCGATTGACAGCCACTTCCATAGGTCGGGGTTGCGCGCGAGCTCAATAATACGCCTACTTACTACCAGAGGGAGGTATAATATTAAAATTTTGATACTTTAACATTTATACCAAGAATATCTTAAAATTTATATAAAAAACATTTAAGCAGCAATATCTCAATTGGTAGGGATCGGGATTACGATAAGGTCGTGATTCTGATATATCCCCCATTGAACTATCGATGAACTAGTTTAGTCGGGGTGATTAACAAGATTTCCAGTAATAATTTAAAAAAAAACAATGCTATTTTTCTTTAAAAATATATAGATTAGCACTTCAGATTTTTAAAGTCGGTTTCTTGTTTCAATATTATTTATGATTGATAGATGTGGTCTCTTCTTGACCTGTTGTAAATATTTGTTTAGTCCCAATAACTGAAACTGAACTCATAAATACAACGACAACCAAAAGAAGGTATAAAAATGTTACTTCTTAAATCACATAAATAAATTCTTCTGTGTGATATTTATATAAATTATTGTTGCTATCATCGACAAAAGCACTCCACTGTTGGATTCGCCCATTCAGATTTTTACAATCCACACTCTTCAGATAGAGCCTTCTCCTCGGTTCGTTTACTCTTGCTCAGCAACGTGATGCTGCCGATCTTGTAATATATGGTGACAAATCCTCAATTTAATGTCACGTTGGAGCATTTTTGATACTTGGTCGGTTTATCTTGTCGAATATCGTCCTATGGGTCTCTTTTCTTCCACTTTTCTAAGTAACTACGAGCTTCTTCAAGTTATTGGAGGGCTTTCCTGCAATGTGACCGAAGTATTATATACTATATAGGAGGTAAATCTGAAGCTAGGAATTCTGGAAACATAACTCTGCTTCCCATGACGGACCTGTAATAATTAATACCTAGCCATTACTTTAAGAACTGTTAGTGATTAATGCGACGAGATATGATTATGTCACCTAATACGAGTATAATATTATAGAAGAATTATATTGATTAATTGCATATTTCGAAATCTAAGCCTATATACATTTTTTAATATCTTATCTATAATGAAGCCTTCAACATGAACAAGATACCATTTAGTCAATTTGACTATTTGTCATTTGGCTATAAGCTGTTTATTTATTAATCTGTTAAGGTAAAAAAAATGTCTCTAAACGAAATATCAAGTATCAAAATCTCTCGAACAAATCAAACAGAAAAGATTTTCTTAGACGTGCTTGCATGTGGCCTATGGGTCCCGTCATTCTGAAAAGCGGTGGCGAATCGCAAAGTTCATGAATAAATATAAATTCGATATTCCTTTAGAATAAAAATGTAGAATAAAAAGGTGATTTATCAAAAACTACTATCCATTCAGATGGAATGCTCTTTTATACCTTTTAAATAAACATCATTTTTGGGATGATGGACAAAATGGCGCGTAACAAATTTAAGCTTTTAAAGACGCATTTTTAGTGGGACAAGGGATACTAATAAGTAGCGAACACCCACACTACGATGATGGTGCATTTTCTTTTATATTTCAAGAATATTTATAATATCCGCACTGCACTTTGCGATTGTAAACACTTAATTTTTTTTTCAGAAATATATAACTAATGGATTTCACTTTACTTGTAAATATGTATTACTTGTATTATATTTAGGTATTATCTTTAATTATATCTTTGTTGCCAAGATAATTCTAAGTCTATTATTGTTAGTTACTAATTTGGACTATAGTTTATATATCCACATCTTCATAACAATAATAAATATACAAAGTACACACTAATAAGTAACCTCATTGGGAAATTATATAAACTGAAGTTATATCCGAACTCGTTTTAGATTCATGAATAATCAATAGGTATTTGTCCCTCAATAAGAGATATATGACGCATACAAATAAAATATTTTTTGTATTTTATTTTTGTGTATTGATATCACTCTTAACACAAAAATAAGAATCAAATCTCACTCTGAGAGTTATATTTTATGTTATAACCCTCGAAGAGATAAAAATAGCTAACCTTAAAAAATTGTCTTCTAATCACTAATCTTATTAACTGACTAATCTTATTATTAACTATTAGATGAATCTGTTTATAGTTACAAATACGTTCTTGTTTATCATTATACTATGAAATGAAATATGTTTGCACGTCCACCATCCATTAGGAGTTGATGGAATAATGTGTAGAAATTTCATCGTAGAATAATATGTTTACGTACAAATAATGTTTATTTACAAAATTGATCAAAATAGAAATATTATTAGCGGTTAAAATGTATGCTTAATGAAATGAATAAAATCATTGCAGATTTTCTTCTCCTTTGATGACAATAAGGTATTATGCCTATTATGCGAGTGTCAAGTAAAATATAATGACAACTACCTGGAAATGTACTACTCGAACTTTATTATACAATATGCCGCTAGAATTAAAAAATGTAACTAATAAAAACATAAGATACAAATGAAATAGAAACACAAAGTCAGTAATATAAATCGGCAACAAAAGGTAGCCTTTCTGGTAAAAATGGATACCTTTTTTGCAATCGATATCTATGTAAATTATGATAAAAAAATAAAACCTAATTTTTAATATTAATGTTAAATACAAAAATTTTTTACAATAAACCATTACAAACAAACGTATAGTTATCGCTCTATCATTTATATTTTACTAAAATACTAGCTAGTACTACAAGAAAAAGGATCTTACTACAAGTAAACATTGTTCCGTTTTTCCAAAAGTACTTCAAATGGTTATGGTTATGCTTACAATCTTACGCCATAGGTTTGACTATATACTATTCACATGAACCAATTTTTTAACGTTTTCCTAGCACAATTATTACTTAACTTTGCTGGCATAGTTAATCATACTTTAGATAATATTTAAAATGCAATGTTTTAAATTGCTGGTTTTCTATAAAACAAATGTAGATTTTTATTGATCATAAAACTTACAGTTTTATTTTAAATACGGAGTGGTGTACTTTCAAATTTTCAAATTCGCTCTTAAATATACGAATTATAAATATTCTTTTATATATTCGTGATTCGTATCAATTAACGTCATATTTATTTATTCAAGTATACTTCTCAAATCCACCTGACGTTTTATTTTATATACATAAGATAACATGCATTTTACGATTCTTAATATTTTTTTTATTACTATGATATAGTAGTAAAATAATATCAAGTATTAATTGAATACCTATTATATAGTTAATACTGGTATAATAGTTATACGCAATTGCCATTAAAAAAGAAGGAATAACAGATAATTGATAAATGACAGCCGATGTCAGTGTTTTAAATCGAAACTGAGCGTGACTTTCAAAAAAATACGATTAAGTTTTGTTTCTAATCTTTACCTAATATTTGTAAGTTACGTTTAAAGTCATATTTTTTACTTTATTGTTTTGAACATTATAGAGTTAAAGTAATCTACATTAAGTACGAAACGGGGATATTCATCTTTTTGTATAAATAATTTCATACTCCGAATTCCAGTGAAATGGCTACTTCAGTGGTTAATACATATGCTGACCCATGTCTACCGGAATGGATGAATGCTCCACACAGCACAGGCACCTCAATCATGGCTTGTGAATTCGATGGAGGCGTTATAATTGGTGCAGATTCCCGTACCACTACCGGCGCGTATATTGCAAATAGAGTGACAGACAAACTGACGAGAATCACTGATCATATCTACTGCTGTCGCTCAGGTTCAGCTGCTGATACCCAAGCCATTGCTGATATCGTTACTTATCATCTAAGTAAGTATTGTTTGCTCACATTCTATATATACAACCATAGTACACTGAATATTTTCTTTCATTAAAAGGTGTACATGACACCTTAGCGTGTACATGACCGTAGCTGAATAATTGTAAAATTTCTAGATTTTATATATAAAACATTGGTACCTTTATAATATTTTATGTTTTCAGCTTAAATAATCTATATGCACTCATTTAGTTTAGAATGCCATAGGATTATTTTGATTTTTTTATACATACACATATTGGAAGGCAATGAACAATGCCTATAGGCTTGCATCACATTACATCTGTAAGACCATGAGCATCGCAAAGTATTCCCAACATTGTACAAAGAAGTTGTAGAAACATTACTTACATATACATAATCTCGTATCGGTTCCCTAAACTATGGAAACAATTATTTATACAAAAAGTTCTTAAAACAATACTCATCTCATCTTACCTTTCAGATTTTATATCATTTGTTCATATCAAATTTTATTTAACCAGCAGTTACAATCAAAAAAACTTATTGTTCCATTAATTTTTCATAGATTTCCATAAGATGGAGCTGGGTGAGCAGCCTCTTGTGCAAACTGCTGCAGCTATTTTCCGTGAACTTTGCTACAACTATCGTGACTCACTTGTAGCTGGTATCCTCGTAGCTGGATGGGATAAGAAAAAAGGAGGTAACACTATTTTTCCTGACAATGTCACATGAGGTTAAATAATCACTGCTACCCATAGACATCTATAATACCAAGGCCACTGTAGTTGATGTAAATCTAAATAATGAGAAAACTGTGAGGGGGAAAGAGAAGCAAAGATGACCTAGTATTAAGTAATTACTGTCATCCATAGATGTCGTGGACTGAACAAATACTGTAGATATATTGCTTACCATTGGGAATGATACATGATAATGGGAGATGAGGCAAAAATTAATGGAGAGGAGGCAAAAATTGGAAGTATGTATCCCACATACTTCCAATTTTTGCCAGTCTCTCTACATAGCTCTATGTTGCTCCAAATAGAAAAGGGTCTTTACATACTACATTTACACTTACTAAGACACCATCTCCAATCGAATCCCTAATAAATGTGAATAGCCAATTGGCAATTTAGTTTATAATAAAACAATGACTTAGGTTATCTGATCACTTTAATTAAAAGACAAAAGCAATTTTAAAATATGTCAGGAGGTTAAAAAGTATTGGAACAACCTAAGGTTAAAACTGAAAGTTTATTTTATGCATACAGATAGTTGTAATTTTTTCATTTGATACATAAATGTTATTCACAATTTTTTTCAGGTCAAATCTATTCAGTACCGATTGGAGGTATGGTACAACGCCAAGCAGTCTCCATTGGTGGGTCTGGATCAACATATGTTTATGGCTACGTAGATGCCAATTTTAAACCTAACATGAGCAAAGAAGAAGCCAAGAAATTTGTTATAAATACACTAACATTGGCTATGCTTCGTGATGGATCTTCTGGTGGTGTGGTACGTTTGGGTGTAATAACAGAAGCAGGAGTGGAACGATCTGTAATTCTTGGAGATCAATTACCTAAGTTTTATGAGGGTTAAATAATTTCAAGTGTTTATTTCTGTATAAGTTAATAAATATTTCATAATATCTTTTGTTTTATTCATATATCTATGCATAAAAACGAAAACACTGTAAATGAAACCATTGTCAAAAAAACTTATACTGCATCAAATGGTCTGAGTCTCACAGCTCTGTGACCAATATAAAATTTTGTACAGCATTGAAACTCTTAAGTGATGATTCAGATACCATTTTTTCAGAAATCATAGGTTTTTCTCTCTGGTGGTAAGTTTTCATTTGGCGGTTTACTACGTATTCGTTTTTTTACTTCGATATATATTTATAAATAAATTCTTCCAAATTAGTTTTTATCCTGCAAAAGTTCTAGGCCTGTTTATTTCATTTTTCAAATTTTAATTCACAAACAATCAAGCTTTTATAACCATTTCTTCTTTATTTACTTTAGATCTGCTTTAGGATGTCAAACAAGCAAACAGTAATTGAGGATTAGTGAACATGACAATTTTAATAATTAAATAGATGAGAAGCGATTAAAGTTTTCAATTTAGTAAATAATAAATGTTATAAACTCATAGCCCTACACTAGGTATTCCCTGAATTATAGATTACAAATCCAAAAGATAAGGACAAATACCCAGACTCAAAAAAGTCCTATAGGCAATACAAGTATTTATCTTGTTGGTAAAATCAAACAACTAATAATTCAGAAAATGGATACTTTGGTATAACACCATTTGGTTTGTCAATATTTTGATCTGAAAATATTGCACTTTCAATGTGAACAAAATCAATGCAAACACAAATTTAATAAAATAATGTATTTTATTAAATAATATTTTCATCTACAATTCATGAAAGCCTTCTAAACAAAACAAACCATCAAATTGCATTCCAGTGAAATTATTATTTATTTCATATGTTTATTATATACGACTATATAAACAAAGCTTCTGTTTCAAATGAATTACTTATTTTTACCATGTAAGAAAATATTTATTCATATTATATATTAAAAAAATATTTACAAGCCAATAGATTATGGTTAATTTAGCAAAATATTTAGGTGACGATTCCCAACTCTTCCATAGTATCTAGGTCACGCATTAACATCTGTATGGTCTGCTTGGTGCGCGGGAAGAATTCTGCAGTTTCATCATCTTCAAACGAAGGGTCCTGTGATTCCAATTCTGTGAAATTATAACAATATATTTAGGATACTGAATTAGCACAAACTGTTCCTTTTCATTATTGTGTTACTTTTAATAAATTTATTAATTTTTATAATCGTTACTTTTAATAAATTTATAGACGTAATAAGGTGTCCTACAAACATATATTTATAGTTCCAGTTTCAATTAAGTTTATAAATAGTGTTGTTATATAATTATTGGTTTATTGTGACAACCGACATCATCTTACCCGCAACCTGTGCTTCAATAGAGTCGAGGCGCGCGTCTATGAGCGTCTGACAACGCTGGATGTGACGTAACAGCCTCTCGCGGCACGCACTGTTCTCTATGGCCGCTTCCGGTTGAGGCGCGCATACATTCAAACGAGGTTGTTCTTGTTCTGAAATGTTAAAAATTTCTTTGAATTTCATGTTAAAGACACTTTAGATTTACCTATACATTTTTAAAATATATTTTTGTTTTGATCCTTTTCTCTTAGCTGGGCGCAGGCGATTTTTGTTTTAAAATATAATGAAAATTTGAGATTTATTAGGTTAGGTTAGGTTTTTGACACGTGGAAAAAAGTTAGGTTAAAAAATAAATGGACGGAATTCTCTATTATTTTGCTATTTTTCGCTTGCGCCCGGCTGACGGAAAAGAACCTTTGTTTTTAAATATTAGATGCGCACCTAAGTTCTCGCTGTTAGTCATTAGATGGCTCTATTATGAGCTTTTGAAACCAAACGAAACCATCACTGGGGGACGGTATCGGCTTCAATTGATGCGACTGAGCATAGCCCCAAAAAAATGACTACTGCATGACAACGCTCGGTCTCATGTTGCCAAACTCGTTAAAACCTACATGAAAACGCTCAAATGGGAAGTCCTACCCTACCCGCCATATTATCCAGATATTGCGCCGTCCGATTATTACTTATTTCGTTCGATGGCACATGATATGGCAGATCAGCAGTTCCGCTCATATGAAAACATCGAAAAATGGCTTGATTTAGGGATCGCATCAAACGACAAACACTTTTATTGTAACGGTATTCGAGCTCTGCCAGACAGATATGCAAAAGTTGTAGGTAGCGATGGTTAATACTTTGAATAATATATATATGTAAGCATTTATGCACAATTAAGTTGCATTTTTATAGAAAATAAGAAGTATAGTCAAAAACGTAATGCAAATGAATGAATTTAATTAGCACAACACAAAACCAATCATATCATATGTACCTTGGACAACTTTCGCCAATTTTTCCAATTCAGTTGTGCTTATAGATGAGATATCCAAAGAACCACCTCCCGGGCTTGCCAATAAACTACTTAAAAGAGCTTGAGATCCAAGAACACCCTCCCTCTGCGTGAATCTATCTTCAGACTCCTCTATCCGCATATCCTTCATATCATCAGGTTTGATTGGCAAATTCTCTTTGCCAATATCGTTGATAATTATATTCAGATCTGAATAGCCGGAGTTAAGTTTCTCTTGTGTGATACTCAGCTCTGAAGTCTCCCAATCTTTGGCCCATAAGTATAGTTTCGGGTGATCTTTTTTCCTAAAATAATCATTTATATGAATAATTACAATTTCAAAACTATAAAAAACATTAATACAGGTAACTCGAAAGGTTGTCGGAGAGCTAAGTTCTTAAAAGAATTTCTTCATATACATCAGGGAAAATATTCTGTAAAACTCTTCAAGCAACTCTAGAGTTTACGACAGTGATGCTCATTTACGCTTCTACAAGAATATTCTTAGTGGTAATTAGTTATTGGAGCCCTGCACTCCTTTGTGAAATGTCAGAATGTGTCTAAAACGACCCGACTGGCGGTTCAGCGGGGAGTGCTTCTTCCGACTCTAATGTACGGTGGTGAATAATGGATTTAGCAGAAGAGTCATGAAAGCACACTGAATGCGGTGGAAATGAGAGCAGTAAGGAGTATGTTTGGGGTAGCTTTGAATGACAGAATAAGGAATGAAGTGAGTGATGTGGGTTAAAAGAATGTGTGAATGACAAAAGTTGAGAAAGTGATGCTTAGATGGTTTGGACAGAGAGAGGATGGATGAAAGACGAGCGATAAAAGAATAATTACGTTGTGGATGTGGATGGAAGGATCGGTAGGGGAAGACCAAGGAAAACATACCTTGACCAAATTGCCGAAGTTTTAAGGAAAGGCCTGGTCAAGAGTACCCTTAACCGACGAGCTTGCATGAAGGGGAGTGATGAGTGTAGAGGAAGCAAGAAAAGTGTGCCGATGATCGTAGCAGATGGAGATCGGAGGTCTCTGCCTATCCCTAATGGAGACAAGCGTGACGATTTATATGTGTGTAGTTGATATAGTACAATGCACAAACTCACGTAGCAACGTAGTACTTGACACGTAACGCATGCAATGCGTCCTCGATCCTCAAGAGATTACCCGACAACTCGTGGGAACGTCGCAGAGACTCTGAGGGCTTTGCCCCGGGCAGGAGGCCCTCGTACATACGGTCTTGATCGTGCAAAAACCGCTTCGAGCGACGCCCTCGTCGCGGGTTTAAGCAAATGCTACAAGTGTATTTTTCCGGGACCTAAAATTAAATGGATATTTATTTATTTATTCGGCACAAAAACTAGTCACAATCTACTCTCAATAATTCCAAGTTGAAGGGACCTTTCTAATACCTTGAATTACTAAAAGTTCGAAATGTTGCATTATAATATCAAGAGGAAAACAATAAGGTTCGAATTACTATAAGTATAATAGTATTTAGTGAAACATGCCAATCACATACATACTGCAAAGGCCTATATGATCGTTTGTGTGTCTAAAAATTTCAATATGTCCATACTTCGATTAGTCGAGTGTTTGCGCGATAGAATTTGAAATTACCGCGTATTTTTCATAATTATGGTTTTTTTTCTTCGTATTACCAAGTGTACCAAAAACCATTGAATTTATTTGATTTAACGAAAATTTTGCTAAGGAACCAACAATTACTTCGAATTATAGAGAGGTTTGAATTATCGAAGGTTTAAAATATAGACATAATATCGCCCGGACTATAACTCTTAAGATTTGCGCATAGCAAGGCTACATTATACCAATGGAATTACTTACTTATACTTATATTACAATGAAATATAATAAAATTAAACAGATAAAATAAAAAGAAGGATAACAATAATCTTACGTGTGATCTATCGGCCACCAAGGTGTACCGGAGCGACTAGCTCGAACAAAAAAATCGCGTACAAAATGCGTGCGCAAGATTTTTTTTAATATAGTTCCGCGGGAATATGTTATGCCGTACATAAATAAAGCTAATATAATAAAAACTAGATCGTCGTCGTCGATCGTCCCGGGATCGGGCTCCCCGGGTACTATGGTGCCTTACCTCAGCATGCAGGGCTCTGCTGGGGCTGACCTCCATCCTCCCTTGCGGCTCGTGGGATTCACTAAGACGAATTTAATATACCTAATTTGTCGAAAAATGACGGCGACGTGGTTCGCCACCCGTCACATCCTGATTCTCACGAAGGCGAAAAGCGACCAATGACGAGCCGTTTCGCTGCGATGAATGGCAGCGGATGGAACTCTGTGGTGTCTGCCATCCCCTGCAGGGAATAGGCGTGAATATATATATATATATATATATATATATATATATATATATATATATATATATATATATATAAATTAGATACTGCAGGGAGCTCCAATTCTCTACCCTGCAATTTGGTACGATTCGTTATGAATCATATTTATATAATAAATTAGTAAATGCGGTACACAAATAAAAAAAAATATATAGAGGGAGCGCCAATGTTTTTCCTGTAATACAGACAGACAGAAAATTATTACTTCGTAAAAGAACGGAAACGAAGGAAGGGAATTGTCAGTTACCTCGGACTCTCTCTGTATGTTGTGGCAGAGGGCGTGTTGCCAACACAGACATAGCTCGCATTGCACCATAAGCCCGTCCTCCTCGCGGTACCCGCAGTGGCAGTTGATGATCTCCTCGCGTTTCATCTGCACTATTTTGATGCGTTCCCCGGCTGTACACAATTGAAATTTTAAAAACTATTACTTAGTTTACATAAACTTAGAAATGCCAAAGAAATCTTTCGTTTTTGATGTCATTCACCCTACACTTGTCTCGAAAAAACTGTATCTCTTCAAAAAATTATCGTATTCCGACATTTTATATTTTAATTACCAATAATATTATTATTAGTAATTGATCTGCGCTGGGTGGCTGACAGAGACGGGATGTGTGTAGCCGAAGATCGGGCAAGATGGCGCCCCCAGATATCAAAGGTGCTTCTATCTGAAGATTAAAATGACAATCCAAACACCACCTTATACACAGGTCTTGCATCACCAGTAGTGGAGGTACGTCGGCTTAATGATTGCGCTATTATTTTCAATTTACAGCCGATAGAGACATGATAATGGACTGGCGTGCTGTGCAATGAAGACAGAATAGCATTCTGTGTCTTTTATGGCTTTTAATAACGAATTATAATGAAACGAGTAAAGCGATAAACCAATCGAACAAGCCGCTTACAGTCGCTAGTCAGTTATCGGCGTGCACCCATCGATAGCAACAGACAGAACGTACGCGCTGTACGTTCACGCGAACGAAAAGTTATGACACGATCGTAATAATCTAAACCACTGAAATTGGGATTCGTTGCAAGACCTGTACATAAGACCGTGCACAGAACTAATTATGAAAAAGAAAACTCACTCTCTGTATACATATACATGTTTTCTTTCTGATCCTCGTTAGATTCGGACGATGCGGCTGCATTCAATGTTTTACTGTCCAGTTTCAATTCTGGCGTTCCAGAACCAAGGTAACTCGACCTTGTATCAACATCAGAATTCATTGTAAGCCACTCATCATCTTCACTCACCGGTCTCTTTGCCATCAATGCGAAATTCCTTTTCTTTTTCTCCATTTTTCTTCTGATCTCCATAACCGGTTTGGTCACAGTGTGGGTAGATATAGCTGTTTCAAAATCCAAATGTTCCATTTGCACCACTTCCAATGGGGGATCCATTTTTGAATCATTTTCTATAAAATCGTTAACCTCATCATCGCCTTTCTCAGTTACTTCTGGATCTGGCCGCCTCACTGGTAGCAACACCTTTGGCCTTTTAACTGGTTTATTTATAAGTGCATTTCGTAGTTGGGGCGAATCTTGCGACGTTGGAATATTATCGGTATCCGTTTTTGAATTCAGTGGTATATCAACATGTAACTCAGAATCCAGTTCCTTAATATTTATTCTTGATTCGATATTGAGTTTAGGCGGTCTAGGGAATTTAACTTTAATAACTTTATGCTTCGAATCGCGCTTCATCTTCGTCATTTCCGCTTTTGACGGCTTCGTTCTAGCATAAGCTAAGTCGAGAACTTTCGGTGTAGCACCGAGCATCTTTCTCAGTTCCCTGTGATAGTGTTTAATGTGCATTTGGAGCAACATGTTGTTTCTGAAGTTTTTCAGGCAACCTTCAGCGGGACATCGCAGTACATTGTCTATTACTTGAACTTTTAATGCGCCAACGTACACTGAAATTAATAAATTGAAGTTCGATAATTCTTATTTGATTTTTTAGTAGGGTCCACTAGATCCTATGGCCTAAGATACTTGCTTTTCTATTTATGTGAGAGGATTTAATATTTTTTCTAGCATACCCATTAGTTACATCCTTCCTTAATACTGCAGATGGTAATGGGCGATGATCCTTTGTTATATACATCATGTGAGACCTACTTGCTCGTTAACTTATCATTTCCATAAAAAAGTATGTATAAGTAACCGCTGAATTAAAATGTGCAATAAAAATCAACGACGTCGAATTCACACAGAGGGCGAAGGAGGGGGAGCTCGACCGCTCACCGTAAAAATCGCGGTAGCTAAGCTACTACTCAGACGCCGGTTTTCTGCGGGAGTGATCGCCCGGGGAAGTAGGGCGAGCCGGTCCATTCATGCTAGAAACAAATATTATGCCATTCTTGACAAAGTATTCTTCAGCAGCGTGGCTCTATCACACTGTCTGTCATTAATTTACTGTTATAATTGTTATTTAAAATAACTCGTATATAGTAGTTATATATACCTCTAATCTGTTACACTAATTCACAAATACAACAACAAAAACGCTCTTATACTTGAAACAAAGCAAAATTATTACCATAACCATCTTCCAGGGGTTGATCCTCGGCTGTATCCGTAGGCGAAACAGACTGGATGTCCACAATATTTTCACTTGAGTCTGGCATTGGACTTTCAAGAAGTTTCTGCTGAAATGCAAGATATTTTTTTTTATTATATAATAAACTTCTCAAAAGGTAAATTGAAAAGGTTGTTCTTATAGTCATGCCATAGACATTTAAACATGTAAGATTATAGATATAGCAAAGATGCACAATGCACAAAATTTTCTAATATATATTTCAGGTAACAAGTATCTACGACTTCACGGATTTCATTCATGTTTTTTTATAAGTTTCCTGATACCTTGTGGAATTTTTTTTTCAATTTGCGCAGAAACATGAGAAAATATAATAACTATTGAAACTTTGCACATTTGACAGATCGCTATGGACTTCGCGCGTATGACGGCTCGCTTTGAACTTTGAATTTATTATTTATAGCTAAGACAGGACAACGTCTGTCGGGTCAGCTGGTACTTTATAAATACACAATAATCCACAGCCGGATAGTAGCTTCCCTTATAATTGACGGGTGTTGCCCACTAATCCGTGTAATCCCTTTCTTGACAGGGGATAAGGAAACGTAGACTGCTTATTCTTAGGTAGAAGCTGCCACTCATCTAGTCTCTGCCTACCCCTACGGGAAACAGGCGTGACGATATGTATGTGCAGAATTTTTTGCATTATTCTTATTGCTCGGTGGTACATGGAAAATTAAAACTATATACTTACTTTATATGGAATCCTGCCAACCAACTTCTTTCGTTTCTTTTTCTCTTGGGGCCTTATCATTACTTGTTGTTTCTTAAGGCTTAACTTCTTCCTCTTTATGAGAGGCGAGGCACTATTCATTAAGCTGGGCGATAATATGGTCACAGGTTCCTCTTCACCTGTGTAACGAACCCAACCCATTCGCTTGGACAACTTGAGATGCACACCAAAATCTAGTAATGCGTTTTCATATGGTTTCAATTCTTCGCTAGGATTGTTCTCGAAGTAACACCGCATTTCATTTTTTGTGTGAAAACGTCGATTATCGGGACTGAAATTTACAAATATCTTCTACATGAACAATCTACGACAATTGACTTCTGGGCATATAACCTAAAACGTGCCACCCAGTAAATTCTTGGGCTTCACACATCTAGTTTCCGTCTTGGTAAACGTATTGGGGTGTACCTTAATACGTTTGCCTTCTTTCGTTTCTTTTTCTCGTTGCCTCAATACGTCTTCATTCCAGCCCTACTGCAACAGTTGTCAATTCTCCGATTAAATTGACTCATCGCCACTTTGGTTTCCATTGGATTTTGGTTCTCCAGCGGATCGAACGAAGATTCATTTCGAATCATAACCAAAGAGATTCCTATTCGAGAAAAAAGCATAACGTTCCGCATAGCGCTCTCAGTTATTTTGAACACACGAACTGTCAATATCTACGTTACCCACAAACGCAAGACACGGGGGCTGATTATGCATACCGGTATCGCACAAGACACATTAATTTACTATTGGGATTGTGCGACTTTCTACTGTCGAGAAATTAATATGAGCTGAGCGGAGGTGGCATTGTAGACTTGATAAAAAGAAAATGTATATTTCTCTCCTGATATTTTTCAACCAAACTTTAAATTATTCAAAAATAATGCTCTCGAACTTATTGGAAATATAAAATAATATTACATAGTATACAAATACATATACTCACACACACACACACACACACACAACACACACGTACGAACACTACATTTCATTATTCATATACTATCGCAAAAGTGAAACATTTCCTCTAGGTTAATGTCCAATTGTACTTTTCATTAAATTTTAATAATGCTTGTATATGTATTTAAATAAATCCCCTATTGGCAATACAATATGTAAATAATTTTTTACAATGTAGACTTTGTAAATAAATAAAAATAACTTTAAAAAAACAATGAAACCAAAACAATCAACGTCCCCTCCTCCCCTCAATGTTCAAGGTAAATTTATCGAATATTGGACAGCCCAGGACTATAAAAAGATTGAGGACCACCGGTCTATACGATCTACCCCACTATGTGATTGTGGTCTTTTGTGCCAAACCTCCCCGACATTCAGGCTGCTTTGGAGGTTACAAGTCGCCAAACCGTCGTGCGAAATGATATCCTGTGTAAAGCATGTAATGTATCTAACGAATTTCCACATCCACAATTACATATTTTACAATATGCTTACCTCACTAAAACAACATCCCATTTACCAGCAGTGTGCCCTAAGCATCTCCTTACCATATGCTTTGTCCAACCTTCAGGTAAACGGTTGTCTTCCACCTGATAAAAACAAACATTATGATCAAACAGAGAAATGCCACATTTTTTTTACATAAAAGTTATTACTGTTGTTAGTGCAGCATTAATGGCATTGAGAGACTATATCTACAGTAACCTGTCCACTCTATCAGCCATCAAGGCATATCCTTCCAAATTAAGGAAGGCCGAACCGTCATTTTCAAGCTAGTTAAAACTCTCAGGTCATATCCCTTGGCAAATATTCCCAATCATCTTTAGTAATTTGAGTGAAGAAAAATGTTGTTTAAATAATCATATATAATACAGTTATAAAAAAAACAGTGTCAAAACTATTTAACTTAAACTATAACTAAGGGAGGCCTAAGTCTTTATTTTATAAATAGTTAACTCTTTGATCATATCCCGTGGCAAATATTCCCAATCAATCCATTAATAATATAATTAAGACAAAAACCAGCGTCAGAACAATTATATTTAAACTATAACGTTTGGATAAAAAAAGTATTCCTATCTTTATTACACTCACCTGAACACTTCGACGCCGCAATGCAGGTTTACCACTAGTATCACCTTTCACTTCACATTCCATTTCACTAACAGTGCCCACTGGTTGATCATTTACCCATCTGCAACACCATTCACCAGGAAGCAAGAAACTTTCTGGCATTTCTTGTGCCTGCAGAGGTACATCTAATGCTCGATTCTTTAATAGCATTTGTTTTTTCATCTCTGCTACTTGTCGCTTCATTTCTTCTAACTCACTTTTTACTTTTTCCACCTGTCTTTTTACCCTTTTTTCCTGCAACAATCTCAACTTTTTACTCTTTTTAATTTTCGATAAGGTTTTCTTTAGTTTTTCATCATTTTCCTTAATATCTGGTTTGACTGCTACTTGTTGTTCTTTGTTAACCACGCATTTAACTATTTCTGTATTACTTGGTATTTCAATTAGCTCCTCTTTTACATCTTTAATTTCCTCTTTAATTTCTACCTTGGGAGAATCTACTTTTTCTACATTATTAAGGCCATCCTCTAATTTATTAATAACCTTTTTAATCCTGCCAATGACTTCTTCGTGTTTGCTACTATCTGGTGCTTCAAAATTCTCTAGCTTTGTTTCCTCTTCCAGTACCTATATTTTCAAAATTCAAATTATTATTTTTTATCATATTTAATACTTATGCTACCAATACTTATTTTATTGATATAATACAATACATTAATGAGAAATTACAATGTAATAAAATATAATAAAAAAAATTAAATTATGGTATGGTATAATATGGTACATTGATGTATATACAGAAATTAAATGATGTGAATAGTTTTAATACATTGAATACGATGATATATTGGATACTATGATTTTAGTTATACTAAATTGGAAAGACTATAAACATTATATTGGGTTGTCAACTAAATTGCCGATTTTAATTATAGACGTCTCTCACTCTCATTTTTATGATATCCGTAAATGTTATGATCTTCTTCTTATAATGTTAGCTGTCATCCTTACCTAGCGTTAAAAGTTCATTGCGCAGATATTTTTTAAAGTTTTTTTTACCTCAATATTAATATGGAGTGCATAAACTTTTGCCATATTTTGCTTTATTATTTCCGTAAAGGAAAGAACGCAGTACAAGCCGCCAAAAAGTTACTGAAATGTATGGTGATGAAGCTCTTAAAGAAATGATACCGAATTGGTTTCAAAAATTCCGTTCTGGAGATTTTTCTTTTAAAGATGACCAACTTTCAGGTCGACCAGTTGAGCTTAATGAGGATGAAATCAAAACCATCATGGAAGAGGATCGTCATGCAACTACACGGTAGATTGCAGAGAAGTTAAATTTTTCACATTGCAGCCATTGAGAAGCATTTAAAACGTGTTGGTCTCATTAAGAAGCTTGATATTCGGATGAAAGAAGTTTCAGAACGCTTGCAATTTATTGCTTAAACACAATGAATTCGATCCGTTTGTCTACTGTCGACAACTGGACAAATTGAATGCAGCGGTCAAGGAAAAGCGACCAGAATTGGTCAATCGTAAAGGTGTCATTTTCCACCAGGACAATGCTAGGCCGTACACGTCTTTGGCCACTGGTCAAAAATTGATGGATATTGGTTGGGTATTGATATAACACCCACCATATAGGCCTAATCTCGTGCCATCGGATTACAACTTATTTCGATCCCTGGTCAACTCCCTTCGTGGTAAAACTTTCATTGATGATGACTTAGTCACTTAACTCAATTTTTGGCCGAAAAGGATCAGACTTTCAACGAGCGTGGAATGTTCAAGTTGTCAGAGAGATGGCAAAGGTCATCGAACACAATGGAAAATACATCATAGATTAAAGTTCATTCCAAGTAAAAAAAAAAACTTTTTATTTCATTCAATAAATCTGCAATAACTTAGTTGCCATCCCAATACATATGGCCTACTTTAAATACTCTACTCGGTCACTTACTATGTCACGCAAATTTTCACATGCATCTTCAGAAAGCTAGTGAGAAATACAAAGTAAAATAAATGTTTAGGTCCTGAAATAACTTTCTTCTCTATTAGTTTAATTTATGCATTCGCTTAAATAAAATTTTATAATAATGTTAGTATTGCCTTTCATATATATTACTTACAGAATCAATACTAATTTTGGGATCAGAATCATCCATCTCACTAAAATCGGCATCTTCTTCTTTACATTGATTCTCTTCTCCAGATTTCTTTTCAATTTCTACTTTTATAGTTTTTAAAACAGTGGAGCACACAGATTCATGATCAGATTTCAGCTCCATTTTTATTTCATCTTCTGGTTTAGCTACAGTACCTATTATTGAAGCTACAGCATCTAGATTTACGAAACAACCATTATTTTTGTTAACTCAAAATAGTTCTCTTATTTTCTGACATCTTGATATATTATAAATGAAAGTTAGTAGAAAATTAAATTTTATTTTTAAAGAAAATATGAGACAAAGCTCTTCAACCAGTAAAATAAAGTTTTTGCAGCCAATAAATATCAAGATATTATGTGTAATGTTTTGAATTTTATTTTAATGAAATATCATTAAAAAAAAACTCAAAACATTACATACTAATTATTAAAATACAATGATTGAATTATACTATCTATAACTATATCATTGTATTTTATTAATTAGTATGTATTGTTTTGAATTTTTTTTTTACTTTATAACTAATTTAAAACTTATCAGCACAACAATTTCGTTTTTATAATCAGGAATAACTTTAAAATTTATGGAACTTATCAGTATATAAGGAAAATTGCTATAACAAGCATAAAATAAGAAGAGAAAAGATACAATTAAGATGGAAATTGGACATCAAGATTAGCTGTTTTCAATCTACCATACACAATAAATATTTTTTTCTATAAATATTTTTAAAAATTGTGTTAGCAGTTGCTAAACAGAGATAATTATTTATTTGTAAGAAATTTTATAATCTTCATTAAAGCTTCCTCAAATTAAAGATAATCACTTACCTGGTATCTCAAGTTTTTCTAATTTTATTTGAACATCACCGGCTGGGACCATCTTATTTCTTTTTCTATAATTCCTACGTTTTCTTTCTTTAACAATTCTTTGTACTGAAACAGTTGTATCTTTGGGCGATTTTTCCTTTTTGCGTTTCTTTGAGCCAATGTTGAATATCTCTTTAATGTTCAATTTGCGTTTCTTTTCACGGCGCTCGCTTTTTGAACCTAAATAATCACGGGTCGGATCAAAGAGGTGAGTGTGGAAAGTGGGTAATTTAGGTACATTTGGAGCTAGTGTCATGGGCATGCTACAAGGGCCTACCCCATAGGAAATAGGAGATAGGACAGAAGGGACAGTGGATGGAGATGATGTACTAATGTTTAAATTATCAGATGTTCTCTCAGAAGTTTCTTTTAATTTATACAGCCTTGATGTTGTGCACTTCCACTGGAAGCCGTCATCAAATATAACGTTGTAACTGCCTGTTGATAAAAAAAAATGAATAAACGGTTGCAGATTCAATGCACAATATTAAAATTATATCTGAAGAAATATTCAAGTACAATCTCACATCTTATGTTTATTCTAAGTTCTTGAAATTGAACTGATTTATTACCACCTTCTAGATTAATATACTTAATCATGGGTGGATACAGATTAAATATATATTTAAGAAATAAGTAAATAAATTATTGGTTACATTGAATTGAAACACTGCGTAAGACCTGAAACTAAACATAAAACAAAAAAGAGATTTTACAGAAATAGATTTTTTATTATTGTATAAAAGTAGTAAACATATTTACCATTGCCCAAGTCATTAGTAATAGTTGCAACAAATCTTCTGTTGTCTCTCCATTTTGCTAAACATCTTTCCCCCACTTCAAATTTTAATTTCACTTTATTGTCAGTGTTGACTTCTTCACTTGCATTGCCAGCTTCAGCATTGACACTTTCACAAGTGGATATAGAGCATTGTGTGAAGTTACTAATTGGTCTTAACCTGGGACTACTTACATTAATCCATTCATCATGTCTGAAAAGTGAACAATAACATAGTTAGTAATTTATTTAAATTATCTGCTGGAGGTAGATAGGTACACAAAACTACTTTCAAAGATTCTTTCAGAATAAAACTAATATACATTAAAAACACATGTACGTTAACTTTTTGCCTACTAATACAATTTAATTGAGGTAGATATTACAATTTGAACTTGAAATTATTATAGAATCTATTTTAAAATTGGGAGAAGCTCAATTTACAAATTAACCATGGGGTTACTAGTACCCAGCCAGATCAAGATACACAGGGCAGCTGGCAAAAACTGGATGTGTGATGCGAAGTAGGCAGTTTGGGGGACATAGGCTTCCCCCAGAACTTCAGAACTAAACTGTTACTGCATGATAATGATAATGTAGATAAGAAAACATCAAATTAAATTCCAAATATCTTTATAAAAGTACTTTAAAGAATTGCCATTTATTTATATCTACCACCATTTTAAAAAGGGTAGAGCCTTTTTAAGCTGTTAAAAATATAACATGCTAGATAAAACATAGACATGTTTAGCAATAAGTAAAATCAATTTAAAAATACTACATCGCAATATTTAAGTTATCCTAAAATTAACATTACATAGTAATAAAATTTAACAACAGTTATTCTAACAAGAATATCATTAAAACCTTACTTTTTTGATATATTTTCATAGTGCACCAACACTTCCATCTCATCATAATCAACCTCAACTATTTGGGCCGGGTACCAAAACTCACCAAAGTCTTTAGCTTCCACTTTAGAACCAACTGATAAAGACATAGTGTTGTTTCCTATAAAAAATCAAACTTTTCTTAGTAGACACGAGTAATGCATATGTTATTATTAACAGAATTCTCTTTTATGAAATATCTACCTTTTTCTTCAGAACCAAAAGTCTGTTTATCCAAATCTTTCTCATCACTAGTAGTTGAAATTCTAGCTTCAGATTCACTCAATATCATATCTATTACACTTGAAGCGATTTCAAATGGCTCTTCTTGACTTTTATCAATTGAAACCTCATTAACAGTTTTAATTTCTTCAATTTTTTTGGATTTTTCATCATTAAATAATTTGTCTTCACAATTAATCTTATTAGCCTGTTTTTCTTGATCTTCAATAAACTTTTTAATTGCATCTACATTTTCAATTTCAGACTCTTTGCTACTGTTTAATGATGTATCTTCGATATCTGCAGTTGTTTCAAGTAAACTCATTTCGTTGTCCATATTTGTTGTATTTAGAGTACACCAGGAAAATATGGAAGGTATAGCATCTGAAATCGAAAGAAAGAAATAAATAAAGAGATTGGCCAAATAATTTTACATCACTTAAGACATGCATCATCTAAACAAAGATAAATATTAAAACAATTGGAAAACATCTACAAATAATATAGAATTTAAAGTAAAAAGGATTAAATTTTATATATCAAATATTTGTATAGTGGTGACAGTTAATATTGAAGGCAAAAAAGAGTGTGATATCATGCGCTGGAGAAATGTCGTAATGTATAATATATAATTAAAAATAAATAATACCAATAAAATAATATCAACAATCTACGAACGACAAAGAACCTTAGGTACCTGACTTCAAGAAATATTTTGAGTCCTTGTATTTTTGAAAATCACTTTTACAAAAATGTCGAGAACAGACATAAGAATTTCTAACTATATTAGAATTGGAAATATGTGTTACTGAAATCCATCTGTCACATAATATATCATCTTTAGGAAATTTGTGATATGTTACTCCAATATCTTCCTTTCTTGTTGATTGTGAGTGACAATTCTCAATGCAACATTTTTTTACAGTCATCCTATGTTTAAACAAATTCTTTAATTACAAATATCTTTACTGAAATGACCACACTACTAAGTTACTAAACTAATTTATTTAAAAGAAATTAGAAACTATCTTAGTTTGTATATTGGCTTGGTAATTAAAAAACATAGTAAATTCATATAATAAAGGATTTGATTAATTCAACAAAATAAAGACATGTTTAATGGAGTCAAGCATTACCTAAAATTACCTTGCAGAAATCCCTTACCCTGATGGAAAGCCAAGAAATACCTTGGTTAGTTACTTGGTAAGTTCTATTACACCTGCAGTTGTTTCATGTTCAGGCGAAATGCATTGTGTTCATTCTTGAAAAGTAGTGTTGTGTGTGTATTGGTTTGTGTAAATAATATTTTTTTCTTATGGTTAATGCAAGTGGTATGATGAATCCTGGGATATGGAAGCAAAATTCCTATCCCCTTTCTTTATTTTCTTGGTCCCTATTATAGGTATTTCACATTCTAACCCTTGATAGGTAACACATCTACAGTACATTTAGTATTGCAACTGTTCCAATCTGTTTTTTCACAAATCTGAGAAAGGTAGTTATTGGCTGTCCATGTAAAAACTAAAACAACTATTGTACTTTGAACTTACTTACCATAAGGATTAATTACATATTAAGGCTAAACAAAATGTACTTAATATATTGCAGAGACATAAACAAATACTGAAATACATTTATCTTATTATATGAGAATAGAAAATTTCCAAGGCAGTTTAACAAATATTGTGGCAATTTGATTTTAATAACATTTTCTAGATATAAACATAATAAAAATTATGTTAAATTTTCATTTAAAATATGAGTCTCCAGACTCCTTACTAGCTAGTAAATATACTAATTTTAGATTTGACAATCTCTGTATCAGGAGCAAATTCTTAAAATTCTTCTTAAAACATTTTCAATAATATCACATTCTTCAAACTATCATAATTTGGCTATTTCAACACCTCTTTATACTGATTTTTGCTTATAATTTTAGTATATATTTTACTAAACATGCAGTACATGATTATATGCTGAATATCTAAATGTTATGTTCCCAATTTGCTTTATTCCAAAACCTGTATTTCTTTAAACTATCTAATAGAATGTGAGTTCTATTAGAAACAATGTTTGAATTAATAAAAAATTAAAACTTATTTGCACGTCTAAATTGGTTACATATTTTAAAAAACAAACATGATGACATTGTTACTTAATTTGTAATCACGCGTATAAATATATTCAAAAATAAAATTATAATGGCAAAAGGTCTTAAAAATATGTCGTCGCAAATTAGATATTAACTGTTTATATTATTACCTTTTATATCAGATAAATTTCGAATATACGGAATATCACCAATTAATATTTTTCTTATTTGACATTGACACTGACAGCTGCGGCTTTAATAATATTATGTAGGTTAGTAGGTACTCTTTGAAAACTGGTTGCTCACAGTTAATACATAAATCAGATATACAGATAATGTTTAAAAAATGTAATATAAAAAAATATACGGCTCATTAACTACACATCGAAAATCAATGTGATTCCACACATTAAAGGTAAAAAATACCTTTTTGCTGATGACATTTCTTTTTACGAATAATTTGTCTTAAGTTCTTCCTGTAAATTTCTTTAAACCGCAACCATTGTGATTCAAGTATTACTTAAGATGTAAAGGATAAATGTTAACTCAGAAAAGTACTGCCCCAACCTAAAAGACCATATAAATACTTTCGCCATTCAGAAATTGTAACTGTGTTGTGTTGAAATCTGTACGTATCTGTATGTAATAATGAATGTATTAAGTATACAAGCAATCTATGGTCGAATAGGATCTGTGGTTGAGTGCGTTTAATAGTTTTTAGTGTCTATCTCTATGTAATATAGTTTGTGGTTTTGATGTTTCTAATAATAATATCACAAAGAAATTACTATTAGATTATTTTTGTAATTTCTAACTTACCTACTATTGAAATAAATAAATTTCATACAAAAGATGGACTTAGCTAAGTCGTTATTCAGTTCACGAGATCATGTAGGCTACGTTGGACGAGAAGATCATGAACGTAAAATAAGCGCAGCGTTAGCGGATGACGATCCAGAGGACGTAATAGATGCTATATGTGGATTAAACATCGCTGATGAATTATTACCTGCCCCGGGTGGACCTTTCTCTGCTCTAACACCAAGCATGGTACCTCAAGACATACTGGCAAAATTAGCACAACCTGAGTCTGAAGGCCACGGTGGCGGTCTCCCTGATTATAGATTCGATGAGTTTGGGTTTTGTGTTGAAGACGAAGATGGATGTGATAGCTCCGATAAGTTACTTGGAAATGCTAACCAAGAAGATGATCAACATCGTCTTCAATGGGAATTTTATAGCAAGGAAATCAGTTTCTCAGTAAGTGAAAGTAAACTAGAAAAAACAGATAAGATATATAAGATGGTTAAAGATGGTGTCCCACATACTTTACGTCCTCAAGTGTGGATGCATCTTTGTGGTGCAAACAAAAAAAGAGTGGTAACTGAAATAACATATCATGAAATTGTCAGAGCTTCAAGTGATGATGGATTAGTCACAAGTAAGCAAATTGAAAAAGACTTAGTTCAAATTTTACCAAATAATGTTTGCTTTTCACACCCAACCAGCACTGGGGTACCTAGGCTTCGTCGTATTCTTAGAGCATTAGCTTGGCTCTACCCTGATATTGGTTACTGCCAAGGTACTGGCATGATTGCTGCTTCTCTTTTACTTTTAATGGAGGAGGAAGAAGCATTTTGGATAATGTGTACTACTGTTGAAGACCTCTTGCCAGCATCATATTACTCCTCAACATTAATTGGTATACAAGCTGATCAAAAGGTTTTAAGAAGTTTAATTTCAACATATCTACCTGGAATTGATCAAGTTCTTAATGCTCATGATATAGAACTCTCTCTCATAACTATGCATTGGTTTTTAACACTTTACGCTAATGTAGTCCACATGAAAATTTTGTTAAGAATTTGGGATCTCTTTTTCTTGGAAGGATCCTTAGTGCTTTTTAAAGTTACTCTTGCAATGCTTAAAATAAAAGAAAACAGATTCACTGAAATATCAAACTCTGCACAAATATTTAATGCCTTATCAGATATACCAGGAGAGATTGATGATGTTGATTTATTAATAAAAACTATTGATGAAGTGTGTGGAGATACTTTGAGTCCTGCCTTGATAGAAACTCATAGAAGGAGACATTTAGCATATTTAATGGCTGATCAAGGTGCCCTTGTGGGTAACCCCAGTGCAGTTCCCAACCTACCAAAGCAACAACTTCAAAGACGTCAAATAAAGAGAAATAAATCTGTAATACAAACAATATTGTTTGGAGATGATAGTAATAATGAGGATGCTGTATCCAAAAATGTAAAACAGACAGAAATCCTTGTTGATCTCAGGGAGGCTATTCTACAAGTTGCCAGACACTTCTTAGCCCTTGAACCCCAACTACAATCTGAGGTACAGTTAACTGCTGATTATACTATGCAAAGCCATGCAGCAGATCGGGAAAGATATGTCAATGTATCTAGAAGTAAAAGGAGGCGAGCTAAAGCTCTTCTAGATTTTGAAAGAAGAGATGGAGATGAACTTGGTTTTAGAAAGAATGATGTCATAGAAGTCATAAGCTCTAGAGATGAACATTGCTGGATTGGAGAACTGAATGGATTGAGAGGCTGGTTTCCAGCAAGATTTGTCAAATTGTT
The DNA here is from genome assembly GCA_031353405.1 of Baronia brevicornis. Lineage (NCBI taxonomy): Eukaryota > Metazoa > Arthropoda > Insecta > Lepidoptera > Papilionidae > Baronia > Baronia brevicornis. Next base: position 1,100,886 of record JASFAT010003971.1, on the reverse strand, counting down.
AGATGAAAAGGGTGTAAAATATAGTAGGGCTGGTGATGATTCAGTGACAGAAAAAGCTGCTCATTTGGTCAGAGGGGTTCTTGCTCCAGCATTCAAAAGGGTTTTACTGCATGGAATAAAAAAGCCAAGCTTTTTAGATGGACCATGCCACCCTTGGTTATTTATTGAAGAAGCTTCGTCAAGAGAAGTAGAAAAAGATTTTAACTCTGTTTATAGTCGTCTAGTTTTATGTAAAACATATCGCTTAGATGAAGATGGCAAAGTGTTAACTCCAGAAGAATTGCTTTATAGATGTGTTCAAGCTATTAACTTGTCCCATGATAACGCCCATGCACAAATGGATGTTAAATTACGTACACTAATTTGTATGGGATTAAATGAAGAAGCTCTTCATTTATGGTTAGAAGTACTTTGTTCATGTGTAGATGTTGTGCAGAAATGGTATCACCCTTGGTCATTTATTAACTCACCTGGTTGGGTACAAATAAAATGTGAATTAAGAATACTTTCTCAATTTGGGTTCAATTTAAATCCAGATTGGGAATTACCCTTAAAAAAGGATACACAAAACCAACCTTTGAAAGAAGGAGTTAGAGATATGTTGGTAAAACACCATTTATTTTCATGGGATTTGTAAATATATCAATTTAAAAAAACCTATAGCTTCTCTCTTAGCTGCACAACAATTATCATAATTCTAGAAACAATTAAAAATTTATAAATGTATTATTATTTTTGAGGTTCCTTACATCCATTTGATTCTTTGATTCTTTATATCCGTCCATTTCAGTATATTATGCTTTAAAATTTTGACCTTTGTTAATGAAATTGAGTATGTACATGTAAATGTTTCTGGCATTAACTTCACTATAAATATATTATCATAATAATGCATTTTATAAAAATATTCAATTTGATTCTATTCTTTTCAAAGAAGAAATAAACTATTCTATATCTGGCTTGTTGCCTGGTTTAATTTAGTACTGTGATCTCAAAAATGATACCAAATATTATGCTGTGTATAAAAAAACAACTATTACAACTATAATTATATTTCTAGTACCTCTATTTTTTAAATATTTCACTCCTTTACTTTAAACCTTCAATATGTAACTATCTAGTCTTTTTGGCTAATGGTTATACTTGCAATCCTAACATCACTAGTACATTTCTACCTTTCAATGTAAAACCTCTAATGAAAACAACTGTAGTCATTTTTTTATAATGTAAATGAAAAGTTGATGATAAAGAAATATAGAAATATAAAAATTATGTAGATAAGGTAGGTTTATAACATCTAGCCTGAACAAGAAAAAAATGTTCATTTATCATTAATAACACAGCATGTATGATAATATTTGCAATAATGTACTTAAAGCTTGATACTTTTTAGTTTTGAATACTTGTTATCTCAACTATTGTATTAACTTATTTCCATTTTAATGTATATAATAAAGCTTGTATAAAAATAATTTTACCTAATATTGGAGTGTTACCTATAATCTTTAATGTGTGCCTAGGGTTTTTTTTTCAACTTAGTCTTGCTGTTGGGCACAGGTCTCCCCATCATCATGTTCAAGGCAGATTGGCAAAGTTATCAGACTCAATAAAATTCTATAGGCCACACTCATATTTATAACTAAAGTGAAAATCGAACCCGTGACTAGTAACATCAAAAGTGGTAGCTCCGCCACTGAACCAAATTATGAATGAAACTCATTTTTTCAAATGCTAACATCTTGAACATATTTAAAATCATTAAATATAAGTTCTTATCATTTCTTGTCTTTTTTTTTTTAAAGACTAGTAATGTTTATTAGTATTACTATTGTTGAATTCTTATACATTCCAACTAAGCTATAAAATAAAGTTGCTAGGTAATGGTTCAGATCAATAGTCCAGTGAAAGATACAAACTCATGACATTCAAAATGTAAGGCCGAGGCTTACTGACTGAGCTACTACTGCTTTTAACATTTTTATGATATTGAGTTGTCACATAAGTTTGTTCGGTTTTTTAATGTTACAAAGCAAAATACATTCTAAAATAAAAGCTTTTATTATTAACTATTATATATTGACCATTATTTTATAACACTGGCCCAACATTCAGACAATTGCATAATACCATCTCTCCAAAAGGTTTTTTTTTGCTCTCAACAAATCTCTCAAGACAAATTTTTATGTCATTTAAAGATGTAAAAGTTTTTTCATTAAGATAATTTTGTAATGAGCAGAATAAATGGTATTTGAATGGTGTGATCCCCGGGCTTTACGCAGGTTGAGGTAGAATATCCCATGAAAACCCTACCAACTTCTGTACAGTAGTTATAGATGTATGTGGTTGCACATTGTCATGGTGAAAACATATTGGTCATCTATTAAACAATGCAGGCCGTTTTTGTGCAAGAGCTGTATTCAGACTCTCAAGTGTCACAATATCTGACAGAGTTGATAGTTCATTTAGACTATGCCCTTTATATCCCACCCACATACACAACATCACTTTCTTCGGGTGAAGACCAATCTTTGACGATCTCTAAGGAGCATTACCTTTTTAGACCAAAATGTAAGATACACAACATTGTTGTACAGTATCCATTTTTCGTCACCAGTAATCATATTCTGAAGAAATGGTTCTTCGTGGTTCTTTTTAATGAGTTGTTTACAAACAAGATATGCCCTTGCATGAGCTGGCGCTCATTCAAATCATGCGGACCCAAACATCAGCACGATTGACATAGCCTTCAGCGTGGAGGTGTCTTTGAACGGTACTATGCGACACATTCACGACGTCCGCTATCTCACGCAGTGTAAAATGTGGATTTTCGTCCACCACAGACAATATCGTGGCCCTGTCAGTTGTTACAGGCCGTCCGGAGCGCTCGCAATCTTTAAGATTGAATTCTCCGCTTCTGAACCTGGCATACCACTTTTGTACGACGCGATCGGTAACTGCAGATGCCCCGTAGACATTGCATATTTTTTTCGCTGCTTGGGTTGCGTTTTTCCCTTTTCGAAAATAATACAACATAATATGCCGAAAATGCTCATTTTGCTCTTCCATTTTACTATACACGAGGTCACAAACTAAGTAGCAAAATTAAATAAATTTTACACTAAAATGTAGCCACAAGTGTACACTACAACTGACGTTACGAAAATATCCACCTAAATATTTTCCGTCCAATAGGCGTCAATATCTGCGCGCCAAAATACGAACGAACTTATATGACAACCCAATATTAATTATACTGACACATGATCATTACTAGCACGAAAGCGTGCCACTAATAAGCAATTGCTTATTAGTGGTAGGTGTTTCAAGTTATTGCTAGAAATGAGCATGCTTATTACGAGTATAGTAGAAGTAGTCATTTGATTTTTAAGCTTGATACCTGAGGTACGGGTGGAAATATTACTAGTATGTGTGAACAGGATGGCTTACGAGCATGTTAGTATCAATTCAATTTCTGATGATCCTGATCTGCGATAGGTGTGTTGTAAATGCATTTCTACTAAAACAAATATTTCACGTTTAGGGAAATGAACACACGATCGCCTCTATAAAAGAATAATATAGCTCGAAATAACACACACACACACTTGTTTAGATCCAGTTCAATCGAATCAAAAAGACGATTGAAAACTTGACTGAAGGCCTCAACTAAAAAGTGATTACAAATTTTGGCACATATAGAATACGACAAGGAAAAGTGTATTTCTTCTACAAAATAAGGAATACAATAATTATTAGCATGCTACGGGGAAGTTGTGTGGGAGAAAAAATATTTTTCAATAATCAAACTACTTTGTTAGATTTTATGAAGCTGTTTACTTAAATACGGTTGGCGATTTAATATTTGTATAATCTAAGATTTTATTAAACATTTTTAATCTAAGTTATTATTTTTTTTAACTTTCGGCCCTAATTAATAATAAGTTATATATATTTATTTGCGAAATTGTACCTTGGATTCCGTGAATTTGAATTATGCACTTTTTAAAACGATTACTTTTAAAAATAGTAATTCTAATCTTATAACTTTTGTTATTACTAATTACAATAAAAAGGCCCTATGAATAGGCTGCTGGGTATATACAAGAGATTTCCTTTCTAACCCAAGTCTCGTTCTGGAATGTGGCTCTGTGATGACCATTTCGTTTTAGGAAATGATCTCGTGGCGCCCATAATTTACACAGTGCCAATACTTTATTTATGACTGAACAGTCATAATTTAAATCATGATTAAAACATTAAATATTTTAAGTTACATATATAGAATGTTCTCGCAGCGCCAATACTTTTCACAGCGACAATACTATTTCTTATTACAATATTGTAAATAATTATTATTTATTGGTAATTCTAAGGTTAAAAAATAAAGTAAGTTTTAATGATTTATAAGTGAACATTCTCAATTTAAATCTTAAATAAAGCAATAAACATTTCAAATTACACGAATAGAATGGCAGTTCCGTTCTAGGAAACTGCTTTCGCAGCGCATATTTTTTTTAATGTGCTAATACTATTTTTTATCAAAATATTCTACTTAACTATTTATTGGTAATTCTAATCTTAAAACATAAAGTTAGTTTTAACAATTTGTGACTGCGAATGGTCAATTTAAATCATAATAAAAACGTTTCAAAATACACAGAACTTCCGGTAAACAAAAAAAAAACAATGCATCACCATTTTATTTGCCATTAAGATAATGCATTTGTATATTAAATAATTACTTACTGCTTATAATTTATGCGATCAATTTAGAACAATCTTTTATAACCAAGTTTGTTGTGAAAAACAACCAACCAACATACTTCCGGTCTAGCCAAATATTATAATTATGGTGGTTTTATGGAATAAGAAGGCGAAGGCCATCAGGCAACACAATTTCTGGACCTATCTCATAGAAAAAAGAACAATCGCCTGTTCGAATAAGAAACCTGGAGCTCGAGGAAGAATCAACGCCGCCCATAGACATCTGCAGTATCACAGGCATAGCATATCTGTGCTTAGAATGTCACAAGTGACGCATTGACAGGTGCTTTCCTCCTTGTTCTCTTCTATTCAAGAAATCAAACGTGCTTGTTCTCTCTGAGCTAAGGCCTTTAGGCGACTTGCACTAAAAATTAAAAAGATGGCTTCTAAAGCTGAATTAGCTTGTGTTTACTCAGCTCTAATCCTTGTCGATGACGATGTAGCCGTAACTGTAAGTAAATACACATTTATTTTGCACACGTTGTAATGACATATTTGTAGATTAATAGTGACATCTTGTAAAATGCATCCTCCGCAATCATTAACTGCAGAAAATATTTTTTATCAATACCTTTATAATCACATGAACATAGGGCTGCAGAGTTCAATTGTAATTTTATTTTATTGTAAACCACAAGTTACGTCAACTTTTATTTATACGAAATTGGCGCCAACCGAACACGTTAGAAATGTTGGAAAGTATTTGATGATTCTTATTGTTTACAGGGTGAAAAAATTTCAACGATTCTTAAGGCCGCTAATGTTGATGTCGAACCATATTGGCCCGGTCTTTTCGCCAAGGCCTTAGAAGGCGTTAATGTGCGTGACCTCATCACAAATATCGGCTCTGGTGTTGGAGCGGCGCCAGCTGCTGGTGCACCAGCAGCTGCTTCAGCCGCAGCGCAGTCGTCTGAACCAGCTAAGGAAGAGAAAAAGGAGGAAGAACCTGAAGAATCTGATGATGACATGGGCTTCGGTGAGTGATTTACGCCTTTTATTTGTGTGTCTATGTATTTAATATTGGTGGTTGTATACAAAGACTTTATAACAAGGTCGTTTTATTTTAAGATATTGTTACTCAATCATATTTTTTTTTCCTACCATATAATTATAACAAGTTAGAAGTGTTATAAAAAAAGTATCAACAGCCTTGGCAGTACCCTGTTGAACACATTCCTCTCAGACATACCTAGCCTAATTGTTGGCTTCATAAATTAAGTTGCCATCCATGTGTTGAAATGGAGACTCCATTTGCCAAAATGCAGGTCACTCCAGCACTTCTCTGATAAAAAAATCATATAGACAAGTATAATGTGTTTAACTTACAAACTAAATGAGAGGTTAAAATCACTTTAATTTTGAAATGATAGTATTTATATGGATTTTATTGAATAAGAGAAAGATATGCATAATTCATTGTAGGTAAACAAAAATTTAGATTTTAGTAGGGCAATCATTTCATTTAATATGGTGGTACTTTGATTCTGGCTTGGGTTATCATTTAATACATTTCAAAATAGTTTTGGTGTATTTCATCATTAATAAAAATAATTGTATTATTAAATTTCATATGGATTGATATAAAAGAATAATAAAAATTACAATACATAACACTGTATTGTAATTTAAATAATCATTCTTGAAAAAGAAAAAGTTCTTTGTTTCCTTGAAATAATTTTACTCATGAGTTTCATACAAGGATGGCAAAGGGATGAAATAGCACTAAACTAGGTCAGTAGCATCACCTGAGCTAAGGAAACAATCTGAAATTCACATCCCATATAAGGGGATTAATTCAACACTTTTCATTTGTAAGGGAGGTAAATGTAAACTACTTGTATATATGGATGAAATAACTTGTGTTAAGAATAAAACAAACATACATTATGATAATGTTTTTACAATTTTTTATTATTTTTACTTATTATAAAACTTCCTTATCAATATGTCATTATGAAAACATTGTGGTGTTTGAGGTATAGACTTTCTATGATGTTTGATCTAAACATGTATTAGCTTCAGAATTTATATGATTGACAGCTATTTACTGAGAAAGTTTTATTTTTTCATGATGTTAATGTTAAATGTGGTCTTCAAAAAATAACATTTTCTTTTTTGTTTCAGGTCTCTTTGACTAAAAAGCTTTATTTCAAAGCTTTGGTATTCCAATGTAAGCTTTATGAAGCTTGTATAGATTTAAGAAAATTTACTTTATAAAAAAGTAAAACCCTAACTACCGTATTTTGATTATTTCCTTACTTTAAACCTATATAACATGATTTAAGAAGTAATTTCATGTCATTATGGTGTGTATCAACACTATAATAGATATCTCATTCTACAATGAAGTTAGTTAATACCTATCTTGAAAACACTTGTTATAATTTATCATAAAGCAAGATTTGGTACCTAATATTAAGATTGAGAGTGATTTATATCTATCTGTTCATTTACATGTGCATAAGATATATCGAAATTCCAAAGTGCACACAACATAAGGAATTTAGGAGTCTAGATGAAAGAGAAGATATTTAAGGTGTGTTTTAAAATGTCAATAATTTTAATATAACCAGAGAGTCCTGCTGTGAAAATAAAAACTTAGAACTCCATTGTAGTGTCACCTATTGGAGGAAATAAAGCAATGGTAAAAAAATATTTTATATAGAATTAATGGTGAAAGATTTTTTAAAAATAAAGCACACAAAATAATTGTTTCTAAAAGATTCGGACTTAGTTGTCTTTATGTTCTAAAAGACAAATTGATACATAAATTTCTTGTGAATAATGTATAGCATTTCTTAATTCAATATCCATGTTAAGCAAAATCTTACAACAGACCCCACATACAGTCCATATTGCTAATAGCTTGCAAAACATGTGACACATGAATTTTGCAAAAAAACAATGCATATTCCCCAAACTTGATAGTCTATATAACAAAAAGTTAATGGTTTTGACATTCAAGTAGATGAGAATAGTCTTTGTAGCAGAAATCTGAAGATTGTTATTTGGGGGACCAAAAATTCAGATCAGTGGAATGGACACAGGTTACTAAAGACTAAGTTTAAATTTCTGGGTATTAAATTAAAATATTCATAAATTACACAAACTTTTAATTTAAATATTTACTAAGTATTACTACATGCTTTAATTTCAATGTTTTAACCCCACATAGCTCTCTGCACTCCCGATAACTTGTTATAATCTGCCAAGTGCCTCCATACAATACGGCTCATACGCCACTCTTTTACTATACCTCGAGGTCTGCAATAAAAAAATTATGCATTAGGGTATTATTTGAATTTCATTTAATAAAACAAATTATAATATATACCTTTAAATATAAGAATAGATAGATAGATATATTCTTTATTGTACAACAAAAAAACAATATACAATTATTGATTGTAATATTTATATACAAATGGTGGTCTTATTGCTAATAGTGATTTCTTCCAGCCAACCGTAGCATGGACACAATGTTAAAAGATAATAAAGTATATAATAATAAAAAGTAAATAACGAAGAATTATAAATAAATATTATAAGATAAAAATTGCCCACAGCAGTGATACTATTGTAGGCTGACTATAATGAAACTGCATATGCCTAAACTTCCCATTTAGGTTTTGCTGACAATAGTTTTCACCACAGTAATCATATATGTGTATGGGTTAACAAATGTTGCAAACAGTTATAAATGACCAAACTGAACCATAATTATTCAACATGTTATAATAGTATGTACATGTAGTTTGCTAACAAAATGGATGTTTAGCCAAAAATCTAGCAATGTGTTGCAACTTAAGAAAGGTCTATGTCCACAAGTGAACAACTGTGGCTGAGAATGATGTGTTAATTTCTTCAAAATTTAGGTAAAATATGAAAATTAATAAACAAGTCATTTCTATCTAAACCTCACTCATTTCTAGTCATTTGTTACTTTCGTCACAAATAACTAGAAATAAGTTAGGTTTTTAATTGTTACTTATATAAGTATATGCATTAAAATTAAACATAGTTAAATCTAAAATAAATAGTTATTTCTTTACTATTATGTAATATAACATTCCTGTAAAAATGTCATAAAGTTAGAACCAAACAAACCTTGATGTTATAACACATCTGTTATTTATTCTTAAAGGAGTAGCATTTAGTTCAAACTTGTTTATATCTTTATCGGCTAGTTCTCTTATTTCTATTGGAAGTATATCATTTTTCCTTAGTGCATTTATTCTTGTTCTTTCAAGAAAATGTTCTGCACTCATTCGTCGTCTTTTTACATCTCGAATCATTAGCCAGTTAGCCCATTTATTTCTTACTTGCTGAAACTAATAATGACACTTAATATATGTACGTAATATACCTTTAAACAATTTATGAAAATAAAATCCACGTACAAACATTCAAATAGTACAAACAAACCTAAACAAATATTATTAGTAATTATTGCACGTGAATTATACAATTTTAAATTACTTACACCAAACACAGGTGTGAGTTGACTTTTCCATATGAATTTGCTAGCATTAGAAATGCTATTTATATTCATTTTAAAACGTTTTTATTACCAAAGAAATCCAGTTATTATATTAAACGTGAACGTAAAATGTTAACTATATTATAATTAATATAAATTATCGCAGAATAAAATTAAATATAAAAAACATAGCAATTAATCAAACAGAGCATTAATCCCGAATAAGAACATAAAAAGCACAGAGTAAATAGTCACTTTGTTTATTTAAATGGCAATCGAAGCCTACTTACTATAGACATAACAATCATAGAAATGTCAAATTATGAAAATCGAACGCAATGGTTTCTCATATTTTAAAAATCTTACATAAAGTAACCCTAAATTTAATATTAATGTATGTACAACTACCAATAGATGATGTTTTTGGCTACTAAAATAAAATATCTTTCATCACAAGTTTTCATTGTACTAAAGTTGCTCTTATAATATACTCTATGGTTACTAATTTTATCATGATCTGTACTAAAATATAATATAAATGACATATATGTTTATATACTAACATCGGTAACTAACTAAACAATATTTAGAGATTTCTAGAGAGATCGGTTGTCACACGTCTTATCAAAAAATTTCTCGATAATTTTTTTCAGTTATTACTACTTTCACTTGAGTTTTTCTTAATTTACTTCATTTTTATTTTCCACCACGTCAGTATTTAATATTATTGATTAATTTTTTAGATATTTTCATGTTCCCTGGTTGGGTTTGTTATGTTCAACCTGAGTCTCAGGACATAAAACATTATACTATTGACGAACAAGCCCAATACATTGTGAATCTTATGAGAAAATTTACTGATCCAGCTTCTGATACTTCAATTAAACCCATCCGTGGTGACCAGTTTCTCTTCAAAAATAAAATTCTTGCAGTCCTGAGTAATGGAATTAAAAGTATTAGACGTAACAAAATTTTTATTAAATTTAAATCTGCTGTTGTCGCTAATTCCTTCATCTCAAGCCCTTGTATAAAAGACCCGAATTATTCTGTAATAATAGGAATTATAGTAGGAACGAGCATATGTAGGAACGTATGCTATTAGAAAAATAGGTATCGTCAGGGACATTTCTACCGATATCAGCATAGATGAGTTTGTTTCATCCATTGAGACGCGAAAAAAATTTAAAATCCTTCGTACGAGACGTTTTAATCGCAAAGTAATCAAAGAAGAGAAAACATTGAATAGGTTCTTACTCAATCCATTGTATTAACTTTTTCAGGCCAAAATGCCTAATCGCATTTTTGGCTTTTTTTTTCTCATTCCCGGCGAACCATACATCCTTCCCACGATTCAGTGCTATAATTGCTGTCACTTCGGTCACGTACAATCAAAATACCGTTCTAAGCCAAGGTGTTTTCAAAGTTCTAAGTCTCATTCTGGTCATTCTTGCAAAGCTATCAATGTCACATCCATTATGGTGATGGTCACTTAGCCACTAATGATTCGTGTCTTGAATATCATCGGCATGAGTCTATTAAAATAATAATGTTGAACAAGAAAACATTTCCTATTCTGAAGCTTCTATAATAATTCGTCCTTCAATGCGCGCCTATCCTGATGTTATTTTAAAAAGCTTGGTTTCACCTTCTCAGTCTCAATTATCTTATTCATCCTCCCACCGCTTCCACTCATGGTTATGACCGTAAAGTCCATATATCTCGTACCCAATCCCCTCCAGGTTCTCTTTCTAATGGTTGCGCCTTTTCCCACGGCAATGCTTAATCCCTTTCTCAAGGCGATAATCTCATACAGCTCTACTCTTGTTTCTATTATTTCCAAATTTGATGACATTAGTTATCCTCCTAATGTTCTTCAGTCATTGCAGAAACTTTCGGTGCCTAAGAAAAATTTTAATAAAAATGGTGATCTTCAGTGAAACTGTCGTAGTATTAAAAATATGTTAGCAGATTTAATTTCATTACTCAATAAACACAAACCGTTCTTGATTGCTCTCTCGAAGATTTGGTTGAACCCAGTTAGTCCCACTTCACTTATACTCCTTAATCGAACTATATTGTATAATACGCCACCATAATTAAACAATATGACTGATAATAATATAAGATTATAAAAATTAAATAGAAACACATTGTCAGAGATGAAAGTTGGCGGGAAAAATCCCCATTCCGAATCGTATCCACCAGAGAAATTCCGACCATGGATACATAGCTCTATGAGCGTTTCTTAGCTTATTGATCAGACGAGCGGTTAATGTCTGCATTTTGACACCATAAATATAAATCCAATATACTGGTTGAAGATTTTCGTCTGGTATAAATTTTGTTTAAATAATTAATTTAGAAAAAATATTTACTCTTTAAGGTTGCATCTTTTAAAATAAACCACACATCACAGTGCGGTAGGCAATGACAGCTTTACATTCATTTCCGCACTATTTATTATTTGTCTTCTTTTCTCACATATCTTTTCACCATCCTCATTAGACTACGACAGTACACCTAGCAGCCGATAGGCTACATATATTGAGTTTCTGCAACTCTCCCATTGCAGATCGTCACTCTATCCAGCTGGGAAGCGTCTTAATACGTTTGCCAAGACGCGTTCGCTTAACCCATTTAATTAAACATACAAACATCTGTTTTTATCATTCGAGTTGGCTCCCATCACATTTCGGAACGATGTCGTTATTTTAGGAATGCTATACATTTAATTAAATTAAAATTTATAAAAAAAAGAGAGAATTACTTTTTAACGTTTCGATTATTAACTAAGGATCGGTTCAGCCGGAGACCGGACGCTTCGGTGAGTTACCATCGCAGCATATTTCTTTTTTTTTTTCGTTCAAATGTCGCGAGCGTTGACTTTTTCCCCGCGTGCTTGTAACCCGGTTCAGCGGGTGCGTCTCCTTTTGGATGCGGTTGCTTTTTACCAGCTATCACCAATTACGTAGCGACTTACGCGAAATTCATTGAATGATTTCGTATTTACGAGTTGAATGGTCGGTAAATTTTTGTGTGGTCGCGACTTGTGCGAGGCAGACTTGACGCGGATGGCCGTTTCCGGGCGATTTGTTTTCTCGACATCGGAGGCACGGATGGCTTTAATCGTGCGCGGTGAAAAAATACAGAACTATACTGATACTATCTTCTTTTGTGGGGACAATAAGATTTCGAGACATTACTTCTTTACTTTAAATTTAAAATTCCGGGTAATAGGATAAGCCTCGTGATCTGATGATACCTAAGACGAAGAAGCTTAACCAATGACCGGAGCAGACTTGGATAGGTGGCGCTGTGGTTTTTGTTAATCTAAATGCTATCTTACCTTACTTATCTTATTTAATAAAATAATAATATGACAACATTTTTTCAAATTAAATCGATTCAACGTTTGTTGAATTTTAAACATAATGCTATTTTTTAATGTATGATGTTGAATCGCTAAAGGTTCTCTTCACGATTTAAACTTATATATATTTTCTCAATAGTAATAATTAAAAATTATACCCGTATGAAAGTTTAAAAAAGTATCGACACCATATTTTAAAGGTTTTTATGCGTAGTGCACCGACATCTAGTTGCAAAAATTGGAATCAATGACAATATGGAACTTACTAAATATGTAAGTAGGTTAAAACAAACTTGTCGTCACGTTTAATGAAAATTTCAAGGCTTATTTTTTACTTAGTCGTAAATGTTGCAGTACATTTACAAATAAATAACAAAACTACTCAATAAAAATATTTCATTTTTATAACAACTGTAATATTTACAAGTTTAATGTAGAACATTTTTATACTGTACGGTAAAGTTACCTCTTACTTTTTCCAAATATGGAATAAAAATAGCATTTCTGGACGGAAAAAGCAATGATAAGTGTTGTTATAGTGTATGGTATTGTTTAATAAATGTAATAAAAAGTTTACATGGTCGCGACCACACGAAAAATAAGTACAAAAACGTCATGAATTACCTACTTCAAGGCTAATAAAAAATACACATGGCACATGTAGTAACTGAGAGGTGACGTAAGTCAGAGTTCAGTGAACGCTTGTTTTTAAAGATGGCGCCTTTAACTTCAACAACCGCGACATAGCTAACAAATTAATTTCAAGCTTATTAATTATTTTATTCTTGTGTTCCGACGTTTATGTTCGCTTGGGTACGTATTTATTTTTTTCTGATGGAATGGAAGTAACATTACTTGAAAGAAAATAATTAATTTGTAATTGAGTAAGATACGCATAAATTTTAAAATTCATAAATGGTGAATATTCAAAACGCAGCATTTTTGGGAAATAAAATTATATAAAAATATAAATACTTATATTATTTAGTACTGAGTGTGAATTAAGAATGAAAGAAAGAAAGAAAAATTTATCGCACCAATGATTTACATTGGAATGAATGGTCCTGAATCGATGCAATTATTTAATCACTTTAAAGTCGAATACTCTGATAAAAATATTATTATGGAAAAAAGTAATAAGTCTTGTTACGATATCGGATAAGAAACATTACATCCTCATAATAAAACACCTTTTTCTATAAAACCATATGCGTTTAAGTCCTTTATTAATGTGTTATTTTACTAGTATTTTTATGTGGGATTCTAAAATATTCTGATGTCAAAGACAAGCTATTAACACTCCCACAAAACTCTAAAATTAACATAACAATCTGTGAATATACTGTGAATTATAATTTGGATTTTATGTCTACGGAAAATATACAAAATTCTACAATCCCTGCATTTCCATAAAGCGCAGGCTACACCGGGTACGAAGTAAAAATAAACTGTGTTTGTTAAGCTTCGCTCATGTAGCCCATCCATGTTTAGTTAGCGAAACTAAGTCAGCTCAGCTAATTAGGTTCCCACCGGAAACTAAGGAAAATGATTTTCCTTAGTTTCCGGTGATTCATAGATCACGCGCGGGGGCTTCCTTACATCCCCGCGCGAAGGGTGGTATCTTGCTTCGTCGGGATCATCGGTTTCGTTGGGTCGTATAGTTCACATCGCTGACGTAATTTAGTTTTGCCGCTCAAAGTGTGAAACAAAATTAACAATTTGTCGTCCAGCGACTCAGCAGTGGTGTCGCGGACATAGTATCAATTAACGGCTGTTGACACCACATTGATGTCGCGGCCGTTAAGCATGAATAGATTAAATAACTGTAATATTTACAAGTTTAATGTAGACCATTTCTTACTGTACGGTAAAGTTACCTCTTTAGATCATGTACCTGATCTTAAGCAAAACTCGAAGGTTATGATACGATAGATAGACTTTCCGTCTACTAAATTAACACCGGCTAATACTCTATCCGAAAGTAACAGCTTCATAAGACTAGCTAAGCGAGGTTAGTTTCGTTTCCCTTCGTTCCCGGTGTAGCCTGTGCCTTAGGCACAGATTATAAATTAAACTCGCCGTCTCAGTCAGATTTTATTGGTTTTAAAAATGTCCAATTGATGTTTATAACCAACCAACCAGTTACGAAATATAAAATTGTGAAGTGGATCCGGTAGTATTATTGGATTTAGATACATTCTTTTATCCGAACAATATTTTACAGGCCGTACCTTTATTGTGACTTTTTCAAATATGATTCACACGTCGTAAATGTACAAGAAATATTTAAAGAACTTACTTCTTACTTACTTCTAACTTGAAACTGTATGTACATCATGCCATATAACATCTGAGACACCTCTGACAGTCTTCGAAAGCAGAATCTTCTTTTAAATGTCTCTCTAACTGGCAAAAATTGACAAACAATTCACTGTCTTTTATGTTAGACAAACAACTCGGTAGCACTCACAGAAAAGAGCTTTAATCATCTATAAAACAACTCTAGGACAAAAAAGAGCCATAGGCTTATAAAGAGTAACATCATCACTGTTGAAGGTACATGTTGAGTTTGCAATCATTCTAATGCTATTCTTACTCGTAGAACAATATACTTTGGAATGTTACCTCTTTTAAGCTTACTGATCGATTGTTGCTAAAATAAACTTATGACCCGTGTTGAGCGATTTTTGAATCGCTAGAAGCGCATTCCTAAGATCAGCAACTAGATGGGCCTTTACTTTTGCTAACGAATCTTTTCAATGAAATTATAACGGGCTCAATGCCAACATACATACATACATATCACAGAGACCACAGATCTCCATCTGCTACGATCTCGGCATACTTTCCTTGCTTCCTCAACACTCATACTCCCCTCATGCAAGCTAACCGGTTAAGGGTACTCTTGACCTGGCCTTTCTTAAATTCAGCAATTTGGTCAAAGTATGTTTTCCGTGGTCTTCCCCTACCGATCCTTCCATCCACATTCGCAACATAAATTTCTTTTGCCGATCGTCTTTCATCCATCATCTCTATGTGCCCAAACTATCTAAGCATCCCGTTCATCATCATTATCTTTCTCGAAAACCGGCAATGCTTCTGCAACGTCTCTAATGATGCAGACGCTTATGAGCGACGTTGGTTGCTTTCCAATAGGCGACACATTCACCTGTTTACCTTTCCATCCCATAAAACATTGGAAAAGATAAAAGAAACACTTAAAATTTCTTTTGATTTATGTACATGCGTGAAGCAATATTTTTGGACCGAAATCACTTTCTTGCGTAAGTTAAGATTAAAAAAGATTTAAGTATCTCTCTTTCCAACATTTGACGTAAATTGTAAATAGAAGTAATAAAAGAGTTATAATAATATTTTATAAAATGTTGCATCACGAGTGAACAAAATATTGGATTTTAACATGCATCGTCCCGCATACAAAATAAGTTTCAAAGCTTTTTCAACTTTATCACTATAGCGTTTAGATATATTTTTATTATTCAGTGCTCTCATACTATCTACGACAGGCATAAATCATGGGACTGTGATCAACAATCATATAGTAATAGAAACCGATCAGATAGGCAATCTTCTAAGACAACGTTAATTGAAAATTTGAGGTATAGAACCATAGAAAACGTATAGCACACTAATAATACATTACTAAACTGTTTTTACGAACATCCCAAAAGGTTATATCGACAAAGTTATTTATAAATTAATATAAGCGTTAATGTATTATGAATAAACAATTGGGTTGGAAGACGTTGAACTAGGAATAATACAATATATCTACAACTATTACTGATCTCAGGAAATAATAATTATTGGGTTGTCCGGAAAGTTCGTGCCGATTTTCAGTAGGTAGCGCGAGAGACCTGACTGAATATATTACAATTATTGAAAACAAATAACATGTGTACATATTCTAAAAGAGATAGCTTCAGTCATATTTGGAAAAAAGTTTGGTTACGATTCATTAATTTTTATCAGTTTTGTACGCCTTAGAATATGGTGGCAAATAAAGTGCATTATAGGCATTTAATGCTTTTTTTCCGAAGGGCAAAAGTGCCACACAAGCGGCAAATAAGATATGTGCTATTTATGGCGAGGATGCTGTAGCCGAAAGGACTGTGCGTTAGTGGTTTGCTCGGTTTAAAGCTGGAAATTTCGACCTGGGAAGTCAACAACACCCAGGTAGGCCGTCCACCATACATGAAAATATGATTAGAACAGAAATCGAGAACAACCCACGCTCGACATTACGTCAATTAGCAGAATTGTACCTATATAATTTAATAAATGTATATCAATAATTAAACGAGCTGCGTTTTAATTGTTCTAAAATATCGGCACGAACTTACCGGACAACCTATTATTTTATTGATATAATGCGTTTGTATTACAACTCATTCAAAATCAAACAATCCTTGAGGTATTTATGATCAAGTCCATGTTGTCCACAAACAAACGGGGACATTCACACCTCGCGCAACGTGTTTTAGCGGAACGAGGTACGGAGACCAAAACGCCCCTGGACAGACTGCAACTCAGTCTTTCTTCAGTCAACCGATCTTTGGTGGTTTGGTGTTGGTGATCTACATCTATGTTTTGTTTTTTATGATTTTTGTTTTTTTTTTGTTTGATACATGTTGTAAAAATAAGATGCAATTGACTAATTAACAAGAAGCAACTTTTATTTTTCACGCTAGAAATAAGTATATATATAAAAAAACTTGCTTTAGAATCCGTAGAAGGCTTCGTAATCTGTAGGGGCGTACAGGTTTAAATTGTTTTTGTCACGTTTTAATATATAGATTTCGTCTTTTACCGTAACCACAACTTCGCGAATTTTTAGTCTTTCTATATTTCTTCAATCTTTTTATATTTCTCGATACAAAACATGTATGTAAGTGAATTGGTCGATTGGAATTTTTAGTTTTATACAGTTTACAGGAATTATTTTAAAAGGGCTCGGTTGAAATCCGGATAGCTGTCTCGATAGGACTGAGTTACTATCTTAAATACGTAGTTATCTTTAACAACCCGGGAATAAAAAATAGTTGAGCCTCAACCAGAGGGGCTGAACATTTTTTTAAAATTTTATTGGAGATTAAATATATCAAACATTAAAGTTTTTTACTGAAATACTTTAGTAATTTTATTATTAATAATAATTATTTCCTGATCGAAGATGATTTGCGCAACCTTCAAGTCTGCAACTGGTCTGAGGTGGCGCAGGACAGGGCACGGTGGCGTAAGATCTGTTCGGAGGCTAAGATCCATTTTGGGTCGCTGCGCCAAAAAAGTTAGTTTTTTTATAATTATTTCTTATACATAACTAAAGTTTTCTTTTATACTAAAATATTTATTGATATTTATTTGATTCTTAATCTTTGTTACTCTGTAGATATTGCTTGATATATCATTGAATGTTAAATAGTGGTCCAGCCATGGATTCTGCACCGTTGACTTTTATAAAGTGTACTACACCTGAGGATGATTCTTGGCGAGACACTGAAGTACTGGAAGATTTGCTGCCGGCCGTTATTCGGTAAGAATTAAAATTGAAATTCTCTATTCACTTATTCGCAAATACACAATATTATTTTTCTGATTTGAGATCGCGGATCTTAGCAAAATATATTTGTCTCTCCAACTTTGTAATAAATTTCCGCAAAGTAATGGAGTCAGTCCATCAATTATCTAGTATTATTAAATTTATTTTTGTTGCCAAAATGTAAAATCACCGCACATTCTCCAATTAATTACAATTGATATTGTTATTGAAAAATGTTCACGTGGCTATAAAACATTTCGGTTGAAAACAAACAGGTAAAATATTGAGCGTCCCTGTCGGATAGAGAGGTCGGGAAGGGGTTGGTATTTCTACCTGCCCGATTTATGTGATCCCTTCACCTGTGCCTGTTATGCAGTATTTTGTGACCGAACTAATCTTGGCTTTTTTATGTGTGTTCATAAAATTTTAAGCATGTTATATTTATTATAAGATAATTTATAATTCTTTTATTCACGTGTTTGTCTCTGAACCGTGCTTGTCGAATTTGTGATGCGAAAATGTTTGTGATGTAAACGTGTTTGTCTCTGCTTGGAAGGAAGTGGGTCACCTTCTTCTTCTTTAATCGATCTTTTATTATTTAGAATTGTGGTCACTAGAACCCCTCAAACCTGGCGAAATTTGGTTGGTTGGTATTGTTGACAACCGTCCTCGCGTTATCTTCCGTTCGGTTTTACGAACAATGACAGCAACAGCTTTTCCAGTTTACCACCTCGTCTTCGCATAATGTGCCCGAAATTAGTCACTATGCGTAGCATACAGGCGGTGGACAGTCCAAAGATGAACCGTCTTACCCACCTTTTCCATAATAAAATAATCGATAAGTTAATCGATAAAATTAATCGATAAATTAATCGATAAAATTTCAATTCAATTACAACATTCATAAACGGACGATTCCATTACGTGGCGATCACAATTCCGATGAAACGATTTGTCATAGCAAGGTAATGAATTACCAATTTCGAAATACGGAATAATATAATATGTCACCTCGCGACGTCGGCCGACCATCGATCATAAATCGTGGTGACGGGGAAAGACCGTAAATTAAATTAGAGTACCGCGTGTAGTATTTGTCGTCGTAAGTAATTTGAGATCCCGATCTCGAAAAGCGAAGTGCTAGCAACATCAAACGTCAAGAAATGTATTAGGAAACCTGCACTATTTGAAACCGCAATAGCTCGGTCCCTTGTATATGGTCCCGAGTATAGGGAACTCGTATATCATAACACGAAACAGAGGCGTACTCTACGGCAATGCTTTTACGGTTGTCATAATCATCATCATATTATTACGCCTGTTGCCCGTAAAGGACGGCAGAGACCACAGATCTCCACCTACTACGATCTCGTTGCACTTTGTTTCCTTCATCCACACTTATCACTCCCTTCAAACACTCTCACCGGTTAAGGGCATTTTTCACCTGGCCTTTCTTAAGAACGTCAGCGATTCGATCAAGGTATGTTCTCCTTGGTCTTCCTCTACCGACCCTTCCATCCACATCCGCAATGTAAATTTGTTTTATCAGTCGTCTTTCATTCATCCTCTCTGTGTCCAAACCATCTAAGTATCCGTTTCTCAACTTTTGTCACCACACCTTCTTTCACTCCACTCGCTGTCTTATAACTTCATTCCTTATTTTATCAATCAAAATACTTCTATTTCCACATCATCATATATTAACACTCTCATTTCCACCGCATTCAGTCTGCCTTCATAACTTTTCTGCGAAACCCAACTTTCGCTACTGTGCATCAAAGTCGGAACAAGCACGGTTACCTTTCTTGGTCAGTATTTTTCTATGCATTTTTTCGCAAACACCATAATTTTTTGATTTGTGTTCGCGGATCGAAGAAATTTGAGTTTGTCCGTCCATCTTTATAAAGGATTTCCGCAAAGCAGCGTGACTCCATCGAATTATATTAGAATTGATGATTTTAAAGAATTAATATATATATATATATATATATATATATATATATATATATATATATATATATATATATATATATATATATATATATATATATATATATATATATATATATACGCTGCAGGTGTTGGCAGAGACCACATAGCTTCATCCGCTAGCATTCATCGCAGCGAAACGGCTCTTCACATTCTCCAGCGAAACGGTCGCTTCTCGCCCTCGTGAGAATCCAGGACGTGACGGATGGCGAACCACGTCGCCGTCATTTTTCAACAAATTATATTAAATTCGTCTCAGTGAATCCCACGAACCACAAGGGAGGATGGAGGTCAGCCCCAGCATAGCCCTGCATGCTGAGGTAAGGCACCATAGTACCCGGTGGAGCCCGATCCTGGGACGGTCGGCACGCTTGCAATTAAGCTCGCCCTTAGCCACGCATCCTTTGGCACGGCAGACCGTGGATTGGCGGAGAGGAAGGGAAAGGATAGAGAAGAAAGGAAATGGCAAGAACGGAAATGCGGATTGAGGGGGTTACCAGACTCGGAATAAATATTTATAAATCCATATATATATTTATTCCGATGCGGGAATCGAACCCTCGACCATTGACTCCGTGAGCGGAGGGCCCCGCCACTGAGCCAATTGGTCCTTTAAAGAATTAACAAATCATGAAACTTCTGCCTGTTCTCAAGTGATGTATATAGTTTTGAATTTGTTTTATTCATCTACAGGTGTATCCGCCTAAGGCCTCAGCACATCGTAACTTTGTTAAATTTATTATCCGGGTCCACTCGAATGTCTATCGATAATTTCGGCTTCGGGCAACCTTTCACTCCGTTAGATTCCTCAGCGCTTCGTAAGAATTTCACCAATAAATAAAACGCAGTTGCGTAAATTTCGTAACGGCGCGTGGGACGCCCTCAAGCGTCATACAAACTCAAACAGGAAACGGCGGGGGTCGACGACCGATGGTCTCACTTAAAACTGAAACATATGTTTATTCTTAACGGTTAGACATGTCAAGAAGCTGTTTGATTTTCATTAAATATTTTACGTCTTCGTCTTAAGCGGTAACTTATTTAATGAGGAATCGGGAGAAACCGATATCCATATTTTGTGTTTTAAAATAACTTCAAATTAATTTTAAGAAAGTTTACAGAAGCGATATAGCATGGTTACAATAATGGACAGGCTCGAAAATGTACCACAATTTGGCCGAGAAAATACCACACTACCACAGAATATTAGCGTCACCAATTATTTTTTATTATTTGTGTACAATGGAAGAACATCCAGTGGACTTAATTCCATTAATTTAGTGATATGAAATGCAGTCAATTCTCTGTCATTCAAACTGCAGGCGAAACTGAGAAGACTGTTATAAAGATAGTGCAACTAGTTAAAGACCAAGACAAAAAACTAAACAATATATAAATATAAACATAATATAATAATAAACTATAGACATACTACTTATATAAATATAAGCACACACGCATCTAAGACGCTTCCGGCGTTGTATATACCTGTGGGCTCGTTTGCCTGCTATGCTATTAAAAAAAACCTATATATTTTTATTGTATTACCAAGTTTCGCATGGTGTTGCAAGAATCCTGAGACCCTGTTCTTTTTCCCTTCCGCTCCCTTTCATTTCCTCTTCCTTGTTCCATTATCTCATTTAAAATAATTAAATAAAGTTAAGTTAGTTAAAGTTAAGTTAGTTTAAGTTTGCGAGACGCCTTATTGACACTGACCCGTTCGTATGCGTCCAACCATTTAGATAGAGGAATTTATTGCGCTGGTGGCATTCGCTGAGATTTAGACAAGCATAGACGACAATAATGCGGACGTTGCTTGCGGGTAACGCACAGTTAAGATAAGTTGGAGTCGAGTTAGTGGAAACGTTAACTTTAAAAGCTTTCGCGTTTTAGGCCCCGCTTGAGATATACGCAACGATACAGAGCTTATCATATTAAGTGGTCCGGCGAGGCATAACAAAGTTGCATCAAAGTAACGCATTAGTGCTGCTGATCAAGGAATTTCCATGGAATGTGTGCGCAATTAACTAGGAAGACGTAGATCTAAATTTCCACCAGTTGCCTAAAATTTCATCAGTTACCTAAAATTTTATAAATTACCTAAAATTACACTAGTTACCTAAAATGTCATCAATTACCTAAAATTTCACCAGTTACCTCAAAATTTCACCAGTTACCTAAAATTTCACCAATTACCTACAATTTCATCAAAAACCTGAAATTTCATCAATTACCTAAAATTTTCACCAATTACTAACTAAATAACTTTGTTGGCGCAGCGACCCAAAGTGGATCTTAGCCCATAGAACAGGTCTTACGCCACCGTGCCCTGTTTTGCGCCACCTCCTGCTAGTTGCAGACTTGAAGGTTGCGCAAGTCATCCTTGATCATTTCTCTCTAGCGGTACCTGGAACGCCCCACAGGACGACGTCCAGTTGAGCGACCCACATGCTCGATTTCGGCAATTACTAATTACTAATAATTTTTTTTATTAAAGGTTAACACCCTCATTATTCCCTTACTAAAGAGGTTAGGGGTGTGCGGTTAAGTGTATGGCTATTTTTGACGTGATTGCAGTTTTCAAATACTTAACCTAAAAGATCCCTTTAGGTAATTAATGAAATTGAAGGTAATTGATGAAATTTAGGTAATTACTCAAAATTTTAGGTAACTAGTGAAATTTTAAATAATTGATAAAATTTTAAATATGCCTAATTGGTGAAATGTAGTTTGTATGTGTGTATGGCTATTTTAAATTAAGAACAATAAAAACAAGGTAAGTACACTTCATGAGACGCGAATGTAGTTTACATATGCTTAACCTGCTAGATTCTTCCATCAGTTACCTAAAATATCTTTCAAAAGAAAATTTTTCCGCGTTTTAATTAGGATTCTTAGTTCTAAACATTCTTTGATAAGTATGTATAAGAAGTAAGAATGTTCCGCCATTATTTTTTAGAGAGAGATACGAGTAATGTTTTATATATCAAAAACGTACCCTATCGTTAAGTACATGTCATATTAATAGTAGTCATTTAATACAGCCGTCACTATCCACTGCTGGAAATTGCGCCCTCTCAAAATTGAGGGTTATTGCCGTAATCACATCAAAATTCATCAAACCCACGCTTGAGGCTTGATTAGGGATCATATTTTGGTTTTTATATATACATACATACATATCGTCACGCTTGTTTCCCGTAAAGATAGGCAGAGACCACAGATCTCCATCTGCTACGATCTCGGCATACTTTCCTTGCTTCTACCACACTCATTACTCTCCTCATGCAAGCCCGCCGGTTAAGGGTACTCTTGAATTGCCCTTTCTTAAAAAACTTCAGCGATTTGTACAAGGTATGTTTTCCGTGGTCTTCCCCTATCGACCCTTACATCCACATTCGCAACGTAAATTTCCTTTGCCAGTCATCTTTTTATTACTCATGTAGAAATTGCTCCCTATTGGTACTTGCTCCAATAGTTGTAGGATGTCTTAGGAGATTTTAATAGCTTGTAGGATATCATTGATGTCAATGGAATGAAAGATGAAAATATGGAAAACACTTTTCTATGCCGGAAGTCACAGAACAATAAACCATAGACAAGGAACGTAACAACAATTTCTTCATCACAAGCTTTCGTTTACTTTTTATTAATGACACACAGTTTTTTTATGGGATAGGAGGGAAAACGAGCGAACGTGTCGCGTGATGGAAAGCAATCAACACTGCCCATTGACATTTGTAACACTATGGTGTTGCAGATGTCATTGCAAACGTGGTGCGAACCTTTTTTATGGAATAGGAAGGCAAACAAGCAGGCGTGTCGCCTGTTGGAAAGCAATCAATGCCGCTCATAGACATCCGCAGTGCTATAGGCAGTGCGGAAGCGTTGCCGACCTTTAAGGAAAGTGAAGTTATGGAAGTGGGAGTGGGAGGGGGAGGTGTTGGGTCTCCGGAACTCAGCCACTCACCTACGAAGCGCGATAGCTAAGCTACCACTCAGACGCCGATTTTCTGGAGGAGTGTGGTGCTTCCCCGGGCGGGCCGGCCCATTCACGCTACAGACAAATATTATGCCATTCTTTACAAAGTATTCGTCTGCAGCATGGCTCTACCAGTAGAAAATAGCCTTGTTTCCGCCTTCGAAATAACCTTGCTTTTTGAAGGTTCCAGAGTCGTATCGGTTCAGGACTACCTCTGAAAATAGCTAGTTCCATAGAGAAGTGGTGCGTGAAATGAAGTTTCGGAAAAAACACATTATACTGGATCTCCATTCTTCCAGATGGTGGAGATGAAACTTGTCTTATGCAAACGGCCCAAGCAGCTGTCAGCACAGTTATAAACCACAAGTAAGAGATGTCAAATAAATACCCTTCACCGAAGATACTAATAGATTTAATGGTTGTCCCCTCCCACGTAGCCGCGAGCAGATAACATATAGATTATGGGATTTATTAGGACACGACAATGGTATCATAAAACTTTTATGTGGGTGTCCATCGCTATTTATATGGTAATCACGGTGTATTTCTCACCATCTACGCGCTAGTTGTTGACGTGAAAAAACGTCAGTATTGGTGGCAATGTTAAATTATTATTTCGAACCGTAGTGAATTGAATCAGATGGTACCGCTAGCTTATGACATGAGTTGTTGTCGGATAATCTTTATTATACGATCAACTGCCTTAATGGCTAGATTTTTTTTTTATACTTAGCTGACGGTCCTCCTCGGTTATTTTGGACACATTATCCGCCGCCCAGATGAAAACTTGGAGAAATTGATTGTCCGTGCAAATATTTCATTTATGGTCTTATGTCCCCGAGGTGGAGCAGAGCGCGTCCACAGTGCTTCTCCATCGCGATCGGTCTTGAGCGACGCACTTCATTTCAGGCCACGCCAACCCGATGGATTTCATCTCGGTCGCTACGGAACGCTTCCAGGTGTGTTTGAGTCGGCCTTGCTTCCTTTTTCCCTTCAGGAGTCCAATTCAGCGCGTGAGCGTATGTGTCTGTGCAAATATTGAAGGGATAAAATCCGGGGGTAGATACCCGATGAGATGATCCGACCCACTGAAGCAGGACAAGACGTGAAAATGGGCCGCTTGGTTGTCGACCGCAATAAATGGAAGAGCCTAACAAACGGCTGGGTGAAGTCTGGTAATCGCGATCTTCAGTCATGAAGATTCAACTTTCAATCGAAGTCAAAATTTCTTTAAACATCTTAATAGATCTTCGGGCCTATAGATGTAATTTATGCAATATCGATTGCATAATTTACATCTAAGAGTTCTGATTTGTTCTTCAATTGTATTGAAAGGAAAACAATTTTATTGGATAAAGGTCATTTCAGACAAGTAGAATTATATCTACCTTTCTATAATAAACCTTTCCGTAATATATGACGATACCTTGGTAGCTTAACTTCAATATAACCATCCATAAATCAGAGCGAAACTTAAACGTTTAGCGCAAACCGAAGTGCCATGAGGCTGGTCAAGTTTTTCCGTTCTCCAACAAGTAGTTAACGAGAGCTGAGTGAGACTCACGTCTTGCAAAAGTATATATGACGCCCCTCGCCCACAAGAAACGCCAATGTAGGCTGGGCGGTTAGCTGAAAATGGATGCGTGAATCCGAAGATTAGGTGTGACGCATCTTGGGTAGACGCCCACGTTCAAAGAACAATCTTGTCTTATATATTTTCGATACATAATAGATCTTTGCCAAGTGTGTCCTACCTATACGCCCTACGCCGAAGCTCAGCGTCGTTCAGAAGCAAACTCACCAATATAGTCTCTCAAATTAGCAAAACTAAAGTGACAATGGGCTGGTTACGTTGGCCAGAGATCCGACAATCGCTGGAGCAGAAGAGTGCTGGAGTGGAGACTGCGTCTTGGTAAATGTAGTGTGTGCTAGATGATATGTAAATCATATCATCTGGCCTGGGGGCCTTCCCGGCTATACAATATGACGATTTGCGCAGGGTAGCTGGCAGAAACTGAATACGTGAAGCCGAATATCGGGCTAGGTGGCGCTTCTTAGGGCAGGCCTATGTCTAACAGTGAACTGTCGCAGGCTGTTGATGATCTGATGAAGGTAGCTCAAGGATATTATGTACCTAAAATTAAAAATGTTAGTGATGGAGAATGAAGAAGGAAGTATTTCTTAAAGTTTGATTTACAATCGCCCATCACATATTTTCGTCTTCAAATTGGAATTTTTATTAATACAGGTTAGTTTTCTTCCTTCACCTCTCACGCAAAGAGATGCTGAACATAAATTGATCAAGTAATACCATAATTATCTCAGCGGGCGATTCAAACAACTCGAATATTTCCATGTAATTAAAACATTTATTACGTCTTTAGCGAGAAGCGAGCGGAAGGTCGTTAAGACCGTCAGCTGAGAAAAAGTTGTGGATATTTAGAGTTAATTTCTAGTCGTGTTTTCAAAGTAATATCAGCTACCTGGAAATAGAAAGTGACCAATGGAAATGCGTGTAGATTCAAATATTTTCATGTAATCGAAACATCGTTTACAAGCAAGTTATGAAATTCCCAACATTCAAAAATGATTTGTGAAAGACTCACAATAAATAACTTTAAGCCATTCATATTCTTATACCGACGCAAGAATTGAATCCGTAACTATTGACTCTTAAGGTGTACTAATGCCTGAGCCAATTAGGTCATTAATTCGATCCTTGAAGCTGTAAACAAATAAGGTATTGACAAAAATACATTAATCAATAAAAGTAGATGACAAATTTTATTAACTAAGATATTTTTATCAACACCTTATACCTTATTAGCGTGTTTAATTTTAAAAAAAAACGTTTTTATTAAATGTGAAGCAAGAATGACAGATGGTTTATAGTACTGAAACTATAAACATACATTGTATGCATTTAAACTACACAAATAAAAAATAAAACTTATTTAAATACATAGCAGACTTGCAAAAAGCTGCCAACCAAATGGCGTTTAAGCCTTCATCATGAACTATAAAAAGCAATTTATGTAGGCTAACCGGAATGCTCTCTAGCCATGAATTACAATGTCTTTGTACTTAATACGATATTAACACCTCGGTGGACGGAGCACGTATCTGCCAATTCAAAGCCATATCCGACAACCCTGTTCAAAAGGAATGTCCACTACATTGTTGCCGATTCTCACATACATAAGCATCGTCCATTAATGCCAACATATTGAATAGTTTTCCAAGAATATCCGTAAACGATTTAACATCTTGTTATCACTTAGATACACTAACTGTAGCGGCGGATCTTAGCTATAAAAACGTTTATTTCGCAGAAAAATTAAAACTAAAAAATCAAAATAATTTTTGATTTTTCAAATGTCATATTTTAAAAGTTTAGAATGTTATAGTTTTCACGCGGAAAAAGTTTCACTCTGAAATCTGACATCATGCAGGTTTAATTTTAATTGAAACTGGCCAGTGCGCTAAAACAGGAATTTCATATTTGGGGTGTAAATATGAATTATTATTTTACTTATTTAAATTGATTATCAGCCATAATACAAACAGATTACTAAAATATAATTTGAATAGTTCGAATTGATGAATGTATTCTATATGTATTAGACTTTAATTTTACAGTAACATAATAAGCACCTAAAAATCTTCTCAAGAATTAAGAAGAATTACAAATGTGCATTCTGTAGTCACTTTTTAATATTTACTTATATTGTAGCCTATCATTTATATATTTCATAATTTAATACAAGACTAAATAAATAAATGAGTATCTTCAACTTTTAAAAACATCTATTTATTAATTTTTAATAACGTTTTTCTTTCTTACTCATTATAAAAAAATATTACAAACATAAAATGTTTGTAATATTTTTTTATAATTATGTTTTTTATTTTAGGTAAATATAACCTAAATAAAAAAATGTATGAAAAATATGAGGTTTTTCAAAATCCACCCCTGGACCTTCCTCAAAACTGAAGAGGCTTTGATGTATACATCATCAGAAAAAAATGAATTGAAGTATTACAGAATTTAAAATGGGTAAAGCGCTGAGGTCACGGATTCCATCAAGACGAAATTTCCGAAGCTTTTAAGAAAGGTCAAGAGTTTCCTTAACCGGTGAGCTGGCATGAAGAGAGTGATGAGTGTGGAGGAAGCAAAGCAAAGGAAAGTATGCTGAGAACGTAACAGATAAGAGATCTGTGATCTCTGCCTACCCGTACGGAAGATAGGCGTGATATCACGCCTGTTTTCCATACTGGTATATATATGAGATCATGGATCGAATGATAGGCACCTGGGAAATAGAGATACCATCGTAAAAATTCCACGACCATCATAAAAGTGTTGCAATTTGAAAAGATATCGCCGACGCATGGGAACCATCCGTTAGTGACATCTCGAACTGACCATAACGTCTCCCGTCCAGACTTGGTAATTTCTCAAAGCAATACGGACGTGGACGTGTAACCTAAGAGACCGGCCGGAACCGCCGCGCGGCGTGAGAACGCCTCAAGTCCCGGTACCGTGTACACAACCTGTTGGCGGAGTCCACCATAGCGTGTGGTCCAAGTTACAAGCGGACAGCGAATGACAAACATCGGTAAAATAAAGATTCTGATAAATTTCCTAGTATTTTATAATTGTATAGGTTAGGAAATAATAGGAAATTTATATATCTTTATATTATGTATATATAAAGATGTACAGTTTTTTAAACATACATTGCTAAGATACGCGAACACAAATTAGGAAAATAATATAGTTCGATTCGAAGATGTTAATGCTGGTAGCCCATTGGTTTTAACAGCTTTATCGAATACTGGTCCCGTGCGTTCGGAGCCCGCGGGCAAGTAAGATGTATATGGGAATCTGCACAAATCGCAGATTCCATTGACTCGATGCCGTGTTGGAGATACACGTGTGTGTGTGTGTCTTTTCTAATTTCGTCATGACGCTAATAATATAGTGTGATTGCGAAGAAGTATATAGAGAATTACTTACCGAGAAAGGGCCGTCAGCAAATTCTTCAGCACCACGCCATGGTCACTAACGTTGACAATGTTAAACTCACAATACTACTTTCAACGCCTTTCGCTTCAATACGACACATCCTAGGTGTAGTAAACTCTACAAAAGATAGCCGTAAAGTCCTAACACTTTGTGTTTGTAGTGAAAAGTGATATTGATTTGTATTTGACATTGCCATTGTTCATAAACATGGTGAGGCATTGGAGGATTTGCTGACGGCCGTTTTCCAAAGCGGGTTGGCGGCGCAACCTGGGATATAAGTTCAGACAATTACTTCATACGAAAAATGTTCTAGATTTTAACGATTTATTTGATAACAAAATACCTTATTGTCATTGGTTTAAAAGGCTCCTTCAGGGTCTGCCACTTGGCTTCTTATACTTTCAGGTTTCACGTATCCAATTTCTGTCAATAGCTTATGTAGAACTAAATAGTCATTTGACTATTTAGTTGATGGGCATTCCACATTAGGTTTACAAAGATGCGGTCTTCACTTCACCATTACTTTCAACTCCAAGAACTCCAACCAGCATTCAAGATTCTGGTTTCGCTTGTAGGAAAATCGACAACTAAATCGAGTGCTGGAGTGAAGACCGCGTCTAACCAATAATAACTTCCACTAACCTGTGGAACCGATACGACATCATACGACGACACACTTTTTTCAAAGGCTGGCAACGCTTCTGCACTGTCTATGACACTGCGGATGTCTATGGACGGAATTGATTGCTTTCCATCATGTGACATGCCTCCTCATTTTTCTTCTTATCGTATAAAAAAATTCGTAGTGTGTGACGCCTCACGTTAAAAAGACTCTGCGCAAGGCGGTTGTTAGTTACTGGATGCGTGAAGGTGCAAATCACGTGTTAGGTTAGGCCTATATCCACTTGTGCCGCGGTATGTCGATGGTGATAAATAGAATGAGAGAACGATATATGATAGATATAATAAATTCATCATTCTTATAATTCAAAATATATTACTTATTCGTCATATTACAGTAATAAGTGAAGTTAAACGACGACTCGCTACAGCTTATGTTTCGGGCCATTCGATTTGTCTGTTTGTCTGCCACGTTGACGGATCACTCGCTGACACAAGGTCATCGCCCCGCCTTCCGGCTCCGTTCGCAAATATCCTCTACAAATATTATGAAACTGGACAATCTTCTATCTCTGACATGACCACGCACTACAAAAGCATGTGTACACAACATTTTTCTTCGGCTTGTCAATTTTTCAAACAGGTTTAGTAAACGACCGAAAAGATAATGACTGTCCAGACTTTAAACATTCCGATTCTGATAAAACCAAATCAATGTTTTAATAATATCGAATATTTAAAATATTTAACATGTTTTATCCCAGGGATTCCTACACTATTTTAAGCAAGAGACCCCTTTTGAGAAAGAGAGGCTTTTCGAAAATAAATTGATACCTCAGACCCCCATAGCCAAAGCACTTTAAAAATCATATCTCTAGCTTTTTTTTCTATTGATACAAAAAACAATTTAAAAATTTTACGTTTGGTGATCAGTTTTGTCCCTTGGGATCGATATCAACCACTTCGGAAGTCCCTGCTTTGGCCGACGATCTAATAAGGTGGCGTGCCTTGGAGCACCCTGCATTCCGCATTCCGGGTTGATAATAATGACAAAAATGATCTTAGAAACCATCAGAAACAATTGTCCTAACCCCTCTTGAAATTTATTTTGTCTGTACTAACAACAACCGAACCAATCTAACCTTTGTTGTCAATATAAACATTTTTTTATTATTGTTTTTATTTTTAATAAATACGCTTACGATAAACCCAAATTATTGTCTTGCATGATTCGCCTTCTAAATCGAGATTCACTGTTCCAATTACTGTATGGAATAACATATTTATAAGGGATCTGTGGTGATAAGTGGAAATTAAGCAACTCGCTTGCTTTCCTAGTTCATTACAAAGACAACTTAATTTGAGCCTTGTTTATTCAGACCATTTATGTCCCTCTACTGGATATAGTGCCTTACAATTTCTAGAGGATTGGAGAAGCACCTACTATGCATCTCCAAAACGGATCGGACGCCTAGATTAACTAACTGTAGGCCATAGATATATTTATCCTGATTCGAAAAAGCGACCGTGGTCTCCGTAAAGGTAAGTTTGATGATCATATAACCATCCTGAATAACACAGATGAAGATTTTTGTTTTTTAAAAATGTAATCTTAATTCGTTCAAAAAACACACACGACGAATTCTGTATATTAATGTTTGGACATTTATAAAACAGATTAAAACAAAAGTTGTCGAATTTTTTTAAATACTTCTACACGATATGTTTTACCGAACAAGTTTCAAATTTTAAATTGCCGAAATTGCATTTCAATTTAAATCGACTGTGATTTTTCAAATGCCATTAAATATATATAATTCCATGCATACGAAATTTGAATATGTGCCATCGATGACATATTTTTTCTTATTTCGGACCTCCTATACGAGAATTATAAAAAACAATCTGATATTTTTCTATATTTATTCAAAGTCTGGGTCTAAAGTATTATATTTTAATTAGCACGTTTACTGTGTTGGCATTTTCAAAGAATTCACAGGCTATGCTTTTAAGATCTATAACGGACGGAGTCGACAAAGAAAAGGGGAAAGAGCGAAGAATAAATGGGAGTGGAGGGATGGTTTGAACACGCCAAGATCCACCTGTGCTTGTAGCGCCTTTGATAATAATGATGATGGTGGTAATTCATCGCTCTAGCTTTAGATGGTTTTGCACGCAGTCATGGCATAGAAACCATAAAGTAAATAGGATTAAAAAGTAAGTATCCGCGATATCCGCAGCCAATAGATCATAATTATCAAAAAAGTTAAAATCTTGTCGATTGCAATATATAAATCACCAATGGTGTGGTGAATTACATCTTCCATTATCTCTTTTTGTCATTGTCTTACTTACTTTATTAGAATAAGATAATTTATGTTTCCCCAATTAGTAACCATCTTAAAATCAGCACAATAAAATTATACGTGCAACTCAAAATAAAACCGTCCAAATAAAACTCGATTTATATTCTTCATTTAAATTTAGAATCTCTTTTGAGAAATCCACCGTATTTTTTTGTTTAGTTAATTTATTTTAATATAATATATACATATATAATAAGTATAATTAAACGTCATCAATTTAAATAATTAAAATTTATCATCTCTGGATTGATGTGTGTGTGTGTGTTATTAAAATGGTGTTACTTTTAATTTATATGCAGAATGTTTCTCATTTCCTCCATATTATATATTCATATATAATGTGTTTGTTAAAAAACACTTTTTCTGACTTGAATTATTTTTAAATAAAAATTGAAGTCTGTTACTCGGAAAAGGGAGGACTTTTATTGATATATCTTCTAAAAGTACATATTATTTTATAATACTTAAAACCATCTAAGTTAATCTTAAAGAAGAAACAATATTTAAAGCTATATTATCTCACTAATCTTCTAAACACACATCTGACACGAAAAAACACGTAACATTAAAATGTCTTCAGTGACAATCAAGTTAAAATTCAAATTTGAATAGTGTGTTATTCATTTACATATGTATTATAATATATTTCTATAGATATAAGGTGGCTTTTTTTTTATAAAGTGACTATGGAAGCAAATATACTGGTATTTCCCCTTCTTAGAAGGGGGGTAGTGTCTGAGTCATATCGCCCGGCAAGCGTGGGGCTTGTGGCAAATACTTAATGATTTTGGAGGAGATCAATGTCTTGCAGTGGTCTGCTTTCTGTTGGCTGTATTCATGATTGACACTGCTAAAACCATACTTATTATAAAAATATACGATACCTTTTATACATATATAAAATTTTATATACTCAGTCACGACACGAGCAATCAATAAAAATCATTTTCATTCATTGAACTACAGGTCGATTTGTTAATTTAATACAACTTTATCACTGCGAGCTTTGCTTAGCTACCAAGCTATCATTACGGTTTTAGCTTAGCTCGTATGATATGCGTATGTAAGAAACTTAGTTTTGACCTCTATACTCCCATCCGTGCACCTAAAACTTTACTTAACTCTACTAGCTTAAGATAAAGACTGCGCTCTCGGGGAATACTGCATATATTTTTACGTTTTTATTTTTTTTTTCTTTTCTTTGATGGTAATTACTTAAAACTATTATGCCAGTGTCAATTAAAATGGAATAATATCAAATCTCTTCAAATGTCTAGTCAGGTTGTCACGTTACGTCTTGATAAAATGGTGGCTATTCTACCAAGACCAATGGACTTTTAGTCAACTTAAAAAGTCACTATATATGCATTTATTTCACATCACTTCACTTATATGTCCTAATCGAACGATATTGTATAATACGCCACCAGTATTACACAATGTAACTGATAATAATATAAGATTATGAAACTGAAATAAAAACACAAAGTCACTTATGTAAGTTGGCGGGAAAAGTCCTATTTTTTTACATATATATATTCACGCCGCAGGAGTTGGCAGAGACCACAGAGCTCCGTCCACTACCAATCATCGCAGCGAAACGGCTCGTCATTGGTCGCTTTTCGCCCTGGTGAGAATCAGGACGTGACGGGTGATGATGAGGATATAATCAGACATAATAATTATATGACGACGGAATGATTCAGAGCAATTCAACGATGAATGTGGATTCCAGTAAACGACTAGCTAGTTTGCTCCACTTTGGTCCGGTTAGTGTGACTGTATTAAGTTTTATTATATTAAGTATATTTTTTTATATATTCACGCCTATCCCCCGCAAGTGTTGGCAGAGACAACAGAGCTCCATCCGCTACCATTCATCGCAGCGAAACGACTCTCCATTAGTCGCTTTTCGCCCTGGTGAGAATCAGGACGTGACGGGCGACGAACCACGTCGCCGTCATTTTTTCAACGAATTAGGTATATTAAATTCGTCTTTAGTGAATCTCACGAGTCGCAAGGGAGAATGAAGGTCAACCCCAGCAGAGCCCTGCATGCTGAAGCAAGGCACCATAGTACCCGGGGGAGCTCGATCCCGGGACGGTCGGCACGCTTGCGACTAAGCTCGCCCTTAGCCACGCATCCATTGGCACGGCAGACCATGGATTGGCGGAGAGAAAGGGAAATGATAAAGAAGAAAGGAAAGGCCAGGAAATGAGAATGCGGATTGGGGGGGGGTTACCAGACTAGGAATAAGTATTTATAAATCCTAAATATTTATTCCGATGCGGGGATCGAACACGCGACCATTGACTCCGCGGGCGGAAGGCCCCGCCACTGAGCCACTCGGACGTCTTCGTCGTACTTAATTTTTGGTAATATAATTTTTATGTCGAAGTAAAATTACTAATTTAAAATTTGTTCTTTACTTCAGAGGCGGTCACACACAGGAGTAAAATAACTGTTAAGAAATATATCTATATCAACGTCAAATAACTGTGAAAAAATGAAAATTGCTAATGATTTTAGATATAATTATGCTTGAAAGTTATTTGTTTCTAATTCTATGCTATTTAAATTGGGTACCTATACCACGAAGTTGCCAAAGCTCCAAATGCTTAAGCTCAATTAATTTTGTGATCTTAACACAATATTTCAGTAAACCGGATCAAAGATAATGAGTCCACAGACTTAATCGATTGCTTGTCATGTCAATTGATAAATTATTTAATCTGTGTCGCGGAGTTGTTCCACTACACAAATAATTAACTTACTTGAATTTTATCGCTTAGTTTTACTTTCGAAATGTAATTAGTTTCCAGATTGAATTTAGTTACAAATGGGTAACATATTTTTGCTAGGTATTAAGTAATTTAGTTAACGCTTGCTCATTTGCCTCCCGATCTCATAAAAAAATATATTTTTATCTCGAGCTTCTTCTTTTGATTTACTCTTTTCTTCCGTTCAGAAATGAGTTCTTAATTTAGGATTTCTACTTCAATCTGTTATTTTTTTAATGGGATAGGAGAGCAAACGAGCAAGCGTGTCGCCTGATGCAAAGGAATCTACGCCTCTCATAGACAACCGCGACACCACAGGAGTCACGGAAGCGTTGCCGGACTTTTAGGTATGTGTAGGCTTGTTTTTCTGAACGTGCCAATGTCGTATCGGTTCGGAAAGACCGTCGAAGGTAGCTGGTTCCACAGAGCGGTGGTGCGTGAAAAGAAGTTTCGCACCGTAGTAAACCGCCACTCATCCAGATGGTGGGGATGAGACTTTTCTTTACGGCCAGTTATGCCGTTGTAGAATTTGACGGTGGGAATTATTCCAAACAAATCTTCGGAGCACTCCCCATGATAAAAGCGATAAAATATTTATATACATATACATAACATATTTGTATCATGATTTCGCTCAAATGATATTCGTATGTAAGAAACTTAGTTACGACCTCTAAACTCCCATCCGTGCACCTAAAACTTTATTTAACTCTACTAGCTTAAGATAAAGACTACGCTCTCGGGGAATACTGCATATAATTTTACGTTTTTCTGTTTATTTTTTAAAAAATGCTGTGAGATGAGACATCCCTCCGCAGCGCTAGAGAATCAAGCTGATCGGTGAGATCTTCGTCTTCGACGATTCGGTACATTTATTAAGATACTTCATGATACAGACAAAACCCTCCTATTAAATTATCACATCAAATGATAAAAAAATTAAATACTTAAAAATAACAAGCGCAGGTACAATCTTTACTTTAGATGCTGGAGGCTTAACTCCTCTTACTATTCTTTACTACTCTTCCCTTCCCGTTACTTATCTTTTCTCCTCTGCATAACATATTTGTTTCATAATTTTTTGCTAAAATTATAGATTTCCAAATGTCCCTTGGTCGTTGGTATCCATTTTGGTTCTCCTTAATAAAAAAATTCTTGGGAAAAATTGTTTTAAAAAGTCGTGGTTACACACAGAAACAACTATTACAGCAATCGCCTTTTAGCTACACCACAAACAAACGACTGCATTCCAAGCCATGAAACCTTACGACGTCGGAACTTTTAAAAGCTAATATATTTTAATCATACATAAACATGTCATACGTGAAATTATATACGAATTCTTGTTTCTCATGACATCCTTTGAATGCAAATCACGTCTGACAATCATTTTACTGTCCCACACGGCCACATCGCTTATGTCAGTGTGTATTTCAATAACACGAAGAGTTATAGAAGTATTAATTGATAAGTCCAAACGATAACACTTACGTGGTCAACGCTCCCCTGCGGTTCCATTAAGGTAGTAATGCTATTAATATATGTATATACATTCATGCTGACTACTAACTAACTAGACACATTTTATAAAAGTCCACAAATACTAGGGTGACCACGCTATTCGCGTCCTACCAATATGATTTCATTTTATAATTAAAAATAATTTAAAAGTTTTTCTTATATGTCATTTTTATATGTGGACAGTTAAAACTTTTACTTAGCTAAGATCCGCGACAAGCAACCAACAATAGAAAATTAATAATGTGTGTTTTCCTGCTGGATGTAGTGGATTTATAGGGAACTTAAACTACATCTTATCGAAAAACGGCCGTCAGCAACTCTCAACCCAACAACCACTATATACAACACCAAACACACATTACCACTTTTCCACCTTGCAAACGACACGTGTTTCGCCTCAACACGAGGCATCATCAGGTATAGTAGATTCTACGGAAGACAACCGTTAAGACACTTTAAACTCATCCATCCCAACCGCAAAGTAACGCCTGACTCCATTAATCTTCTGTGATTCTTTAATTTTCAACATAAAAAATTAAATAAAAATTAGAGACTAGATATTAAAGATTGGAAAAAAATATTAATGTTATTTCGTTATTATAAACAGAAGAATTTATTTATTATATTATTTGTTACTTTAGTACTTACAGGTATTTGGTTTAGGCTAAATAGCCTGTGCAGATGTTCACTCAATTTATTTGACTAGCGTACTACATTTCCTAAACGAAGACACAGTACTTATCTACTAGGAGGATTTACTAATAAAAGAAAATGCAACTGCTATACTGAACATGAAATACTACAAACAAGACCTAAATGTGGGCAAAGTACTACTATACTACTTATGTTACATACATTTTTGTTTGTCCTGAATTTAACGTCTAGGATCTCATTATTTTTTCAGGTTATATTGCCACCCTAACAAACTGTGTAACACATCGGGCGGATGGGATGCAATCAGCATGTAAATGCAGCTCTCACTCCGCGGAGCAAACATCGAATATTGATCGCCGCATTATGATAATGCATGAATTTTAAACGTAGCCGACGAGCGGGCCGCGCGCTGCAGACCGGTTGCGAATCGCTCCTATTCTAGATGTCGGTGTGAAAACACCTTAATTTTTTTCTACCCTCCATTCTTTACATTTACAAAGTTGCAGTCGTTTCCGAAGATCACGCAACTTTGACCTTTATTTTTATTACGCAAATATAAACATATATTTTTTGCGCAAATATAAAACCCATCTTTGCGTCCAAAAATCGAGATATGAAAAAGATAATTGCAATAGAGTCTACAAGACTAAGATGGCGTTAAATTATGAGGATTTTATCTAATTTAAAAATACGACTAATAATGGTTTTAGTAGTATCTACAATAATTTTCGATAACCGCTCCAACTAAACTATACAGTGGTATATTCACATTGGTAACCCACGGATAGATGAAATCGAAGCAATGGCATTAGATCGTCACGCTTTTTTTTTGATATTAACGTTAAGGTCTTTCGCCGCCAAGTTATACCAGTGACTACAACTATTTCAGTTTCACAATCTTATGTTATTACCACTTATATTGTTTGGTTATGATGGCGTACTGTACAATATACTTAGATTAAGGTGTATAAGTGGAGTGATATGAAATAAATATATGAATCGTGACTTTTTAAATTGACTGCAAAACTTCCACAGAAGTTTTTAGTGGAATGGCCACCATTTAATCAAGATGTAACGTGACAAGGTGACCAGCACATTTCACGATCAAGTATCGTGTATATTATTATATTTTATTTGACACTGGCATAATAGTTAAAACTAAATGCCATCAAAGAAAAAAAGAATATATGTATTTTAAAATTAGAACTCAAACAGTATGTAACAAAGTTATACGCGTTAATCCAAGTCAAGCAGCTGGCATATACGGTTATACAGCTAATCAATTAAAGATTTATGTAGACAACCTCAATGCAAATCCATGTCAATTCATAACTAGACGCGAGCGAGGGCTGGCGCGACAGCAAAAGCGGACACATCGATTCGAATTAATTTAATTGAGACGTCCCACTGCACAACACTGTTCCGAGGAGGCAGCGAGATTGGCAGGGGCCTACGAGGGACGGTTATGCGAGCCGACACGGCTCTCGCGCCATTGTATGGTAATAGCGACTGTGATACGCATGCGTTAGTTGTTAGTTGGCTAGTTGAAATCGGCTAAGGCCCTTATGGCATCAATCCAAATGGGCGATGCAATTATCATAATGATCGATTGTTGATGGCTTTTACTGGTGTGCCGTGGCAGAATGAAAACGCAGTAACACGATAAAAAAGTCAGGTGTATTTCTTTTCTTTTCTTTAATAGCAATTAGTTATAACTCTAAAGGTTCTCACGAGGGCGAAAAGCGACAAATGACAAGCCGTTTCGCTGCGATGAATGGCAGCGGATGGAGCTCTGTGGTCTCTGCCAACCCCTGCAGGGGATAGGCGTGAATATGATATATAAATATATATATATATATATATATATATATATATATATATATATATAAAAAGTTATAACTATTACGCCAGTGTCAAGTAAAATACGATAACATCAAATCTCTTGAAATATAACTAGTTAACTTGTCACGTTACGTCTTGATAAAATTGTGGCTATTCTACCAAGACCTTCTATGGACTTTTTAGTCAATTTAAAGTCACGATACACGCATTTATTTCATATCACTTCACTTATACTTAATCGAATAATATACTGTATAATACACCAGCACTATTAAACAATATAATTGTTAATAATATAAGATTATGACATAGAAATAAAAAAACAACGTCACTGATGTAAGTTGGCGGGAAAAATCAGGTGTATTTATTAGACGATGATTTGGTCTATTCTAAAAAATCTATTTCTTTTTATGTGGTTGAACCATTGTGAACAGAAAACGACCTTCAACACAATCCACCATTGCTATTTACGCCAAAATTGTAGAATACACAAGATTACTTTTTGTACCAATACAAGACATCTTCAGGTATAGTAGACTCTTAATAGTCTAATACAAATTTTGGTAAATTAGAGAAAGGATACGTGGACAACGACAAGCAAACAAAAACAGAAAAATAATAATGTGTGTTTTCTACTGGAAGAAGTGGATTTACGGCAAACAAACTAAATCTTACCCAAAAAACGGCCGTCAGCAACTCTCCATCTACCAACCACTATCAACAACACTAAACACACACTAACACTTTTCCACATTGCACACGACACGTGTTTCGCCGCAACACGAGGCATCATCAGATACAGTAGCTTCTACGGTAGACAACCGTTAAGTACTTCACTTAATCTTAATCGGATCTTAGCTAAGTGTCGACATAGTAATGGATTTCCGCAAAGTAACGCCTGACTCCATTAATAACCTAGAGAAAGTATGTAAGTTTTGACTTTACATTTTAATAATGAAGTTGTATAAAGTAATACCTGAAACTGCCCTGTATCTGATCATAGTGAGTTTGTTGTATGATGTTTGTAATCATTGTTGTTATAAATGCGAGTTACACGTAATGGTATAATGTCATATTCATAATCGTGTAACTTAAGATAAACCGCACTCTCACGACTATTCTCCGAGGCTAGGAAAGCCAGGCCATTAATAATTTAGTGCCCGTTTATGACTAACTGTAAGCCACTGAGTAAGGGTTTTTTCTCCGGTCAATGTGGACACACGGACTCCAAGAACAGAAAACTAATAATTAACATTTAAAGTATAAGATATGACGACCAATTCGCGGCCCCCGTCTATGGAGTCGCGGAGTATGGTCGCAAGTTCGATCCCTGCATCGGAATAAATATAAAGATATTTATTCCGAGTTTGATAACCCCGCCGATCCGCGTTGGATAAGCGTGGTGGGTTAACGTTCGTTCCTTCAGAAATAAGCCGGCCCGTGCGCAGCAGTGGGACATTATGGGCTATATATATATATATATATACACTGGTCTGATAAAAAAAATATCTGTGAAATATGAATACCTGGTAAGAAATCTAGAGTTTTCTTTTTGTCATGATCTGATCCTAAAAAGATTTTTATCATTAAATGAAACACTAATAAATCACATTTAGTAATAATTCCCTTTAATTGGTTTTTTTTTGTGTGAAGAGGGCGATGCTTATGCTGATAAATTAAAGTTCTTTTATTGTAGATTAGCCTATTGCGTAATTAATTTAATAACTAAAAAAAAAAGAAACTTAATAAAAAAAAAGAAACATTGGTTTTCATAACTGCCAGCTTCATCTTGAATATGTGTGTAAAATAAACTTGAAAAGGTAACTCTCATTACTTCATACAATATAATAATAATTAAGTGTGCAAACATTTAGGATTATAATCTGGGCGATATGATATGTTATCTTTATTTGTTTTTCTTTTTGCCAAATATATAAATGGATAAATTAGACTTGAAGGTATCTCCCTGAGTTATTTCCAATTGAAAATAAATAGATAGTAAAATTAATAAAAAAATAATGAGATGGCGATACTAGCAAAGATGATCGTCAGAAATCGAAAATCAGAATGCACCACGTTCTGACAAGATCTGAAACTTGATCCGCTAACATGTTCTTCGACCCACAAGTCTGTATGTCACGAGTTACATTACATAAAACCATTCTCGAAGGACCCCGCAATAGCTGTTCGACATCGTAGTTCGAAATGTCTACCTGCGTTATGGCCGATGATAATAAACATGTTTAGTATTGGTGAAGTCCCATTTTGCGTGGAACCCGAGTTTGTGGTTAACCTACTGATGGGATTTTCGTTTTTTATTGCCGTGTCAACTCTAAGTTATTATGGGTGCGTTCGCAAGCAACAAGTTATGCGTGTCTAGTTATTTTTTAGATATAAATAATTAAATTAAGTTAACAATGGCTGTGGTGAAATATGCTAAACAGCAATACCTCAGTAACAATTTTTTTTTTATTTATTTTATAGTAAGAATACAATACAATTCATTTACAAATATATCATTCTAGAAAGAGTTCTACGATCAATAGAAACAATTGTACAGCGTTGTAACTGACTGTTTTACAGTGATCAGATACAATTTTTGTCAGGAATCTTCAAACATTTTTTGGCTCTGGTGGTAAGTTTTCGGTTTACTGCATATTCGATTTTTTGCATCGATGCGTATATCTATTTATTCCGATGCACGAATCGATTCTGCGATACGACTCCGAACGCGAAATCATCGTTATTGAGCCAATTAGTTGTGATTATTCAGTTTCAAATAAAAGTAATATTAAAAGATGTAAAAAGTACAAAGCAAAGGGCGACAACCATAACGTTGGAAAGATGACCTTAGACAAATTGCAGGCAAAAGATGGATAGGATTAACAAGATATAGAGTGGCATGGAAATTTTTGTAGGAGGCTCTTGTCGAAGAACAAGCTGTCGATTGTACAGATTAAAAAACTCTTCTTGATCTTGACCTGATTGATCTGATTGATCTTGACCTCCGAACAGAT
The DNA here is from genome assembly GCA_031353405.1 of Baronia brevicornis. NCBI lineage: Eukaryota > Metazoa > Arthropoda > Insecta > Lepidoptera > Papilionidae > Baronia > Baronia brevicornis. The sequence goes on along the minus strand of JASFAT010003971.1, from coordinate 1,058,911 downwards.
CTTACGCCACCGTGCCCTGTCCTGCGCCACCTCCTGCCAGTTGCAAATGTGAAGGTTGCGTAAGTCAACCTCCACGTAAATCAGGACGGTAGTCAAATTTTTAATACAAATGAAATGAAATTAATTAATAAATGATTAACAGTTATAAAGGCTATGTATATATATATATATATATATATATATATATATATATATATATATATATATATATATATATATATATATATATATATATATATATATATATATATATATATATATATATATATATATATATATATATATACATATACATACATATATTCAAATATTTGTTGTTGTAAGCGTGTGTGCGACTAATTTATTTGAGGCTAACGAAGGGAACGCGGCTGTAGTCACGCTATTTGTTCAGTCCCCATAGCTATCAGCACTGTAATGCGTGACTCAAGCAACCCAATCTATTCTAATCACTTACCCTATCCGGGGAATTGAAGTAATTAGAAAATTTCACGACACTTAAATCACAATTGCGTTGTTTTCTGTAGATTCTAGATTTTTTTTATGGGATGAGGAGACAATCGGGCGAAAGAAAAGATAAGATAAAGTTTTAAAAGGAAAAGATAAACTTTTTTTATGGGATGTGGGGGCAAATGAGCAAACGTGTCTTTTTATTGACATGACATGAAAATATTTGTTAACTAGCGTTCGTAATTATATTTGAAGAAAAAATAAAGAATTTACAGAAAATATTACAAAAAAAATACATTCCTTAAATAAAATTTAATATTTGTATAGACGAGGGGAACTTCATTTGTATTTAGCGCCATTTGATTAATATGGTTCACACAGGCGTTACTTGGAACCTAATGAACCGGCAGTCGGGCAGTGAGTGCAGGGCTCCATTAATCTGATTACCAGCATTCACTCGCCTTTCAATGTCACCATCACATTTTTCATCTCTTGTAAACAATGACCCCAAATATACAAATTCATTCACTTGCTCAACTTTTTCTCCTGCAATCAGCACCTCACACTGCGTCGTAGTGTCCTCCCATTCAAAAACCACCACTTTCGTCTTACTAACATTCATCTTCGTTCCTTTCCTTTCTAAACATTCTCGTCAATACGAAACAGCCTTTAATTCGTAATAGATTTGCAAGCCTTCAAACATTAATATTTACCACGCAGAAAACGTTTCCCCACGAATTAGAAAACTAAATAAATTATCTGGAAATAAAACGCCAAAACAAAAATAAATTTGCTGCTAAAGCAAATCATACAGCATTGATGTAAGTATCAAAATCGTTCAAAACAAACTTTTGAGCCTCCATTACAAATTAAACTCAGTATACATTAGAATAATTGCAATGGGCAAGTCCTGACTGAGGTTATTAAAAAAACATTAGCACGTTTGATATTAATTAGTTTAAGAGAAACGCATGTATATTTACAGAGAATCAGATGACCGGTACGTTGGCTGGTAAGATTAAATTGTATATATAACTTAATATTAAATTTCATTGCTAATGTTTAGATTACAACTGTTTCTGCCATGTTTCTTAAACATGACGTTTGACGACTTAATTTTTGCTTTTACATGTATTGCTGTATCTCACCGATTAATCTACTTCGTGTCTTCACCATTTTAATTGACATTTGCGAAATCATCCGTGCTACTTTGGCACTATAGAAAACCATTTATTCTGATTAATGAATTAATGAATGTTTTGTTGTATATATTTTATACAATTCTCAACTTTTCTTTATACTATAATATTACCTAAAATAATACTGGATATTTTGGTTCCTCGACCTACGTTTTTAAACCAAATAAAAGTAAAAATTAATAGATGAATTGAATTGAAATGAAAACCGAGATATTGTTCCGAATAACGTATATTAGGAACGATATCTCGGTTTTCATTTTGCATTTTTACTATTTAATTTGGTAGGTAATAATTTTGGTAATTATAGTAATAATAAAATAAAATGTATACATACATAGCGTATGAGAGGAGTGAATTCTAAACTAACATTTGTAAGTATATATTAATGGAGAATACAGCACAAAAGAGAAAAAGAACACAGAAGAGAAAATGGAAGATACGTGGTTCAAGAAAAAAAGTATTGAATATTCGGATTTAATTCCTTCATGTACAACTCTAATTTCATAAAAAATAATACTTTGTTTTCAATTTCCATAATGTTTACTTTAAAGAACAAATGTTCCTGATATTAATATTTCGTCGACACGAATAGACCCGTCAAAGGTGTAACCCTACAATTAAGTAGCTAGCTGAGAGTGACAGAAATATTCTTGTCACTTTCCCATTTTGCCAAAGACTAAATATTATTATCATAAAATTAATAGAGCGGATACATAGAACAAGGTATTGATGGTATATATTCTATACGCATAAGAAATTATAAGTTATATAAGGCGCAAGTTTTATAATTAGAAAACAGTGAAACGTATTTTTTGTTTTATTATGGGATGAAACTGGGACATCCGTTTTTTGTGAGTGGGAGAAGCAAACGAACAAGCGCGACGCCTAATGGAAAGCAACCAACGCCGCCCATAGACTTCGTCGTCAGCCGCCCTACGTAAAACGTAGTTCCGTAGTCAAAGATTTTTAGGCTTTCAACCTTATATGAATATGGTAGATAAACCTGATTCTACTACTGGACACGTGTATATAGTAATATCTACATGAGTAATAAAAAATCTACAACCTCTAAAAACAAGTCTTCCTTGTCACCTTCAAAAAACAAGCCTACACATACCAAAAAGGCAACGCTTCCGTGACTGTCTATGGGCAACGTTGATTGCTTTCCATCAGTCAGCACGCTTGCTCGTTTGCCCTCCTATCCCATAAAAAGGGACTTGCGAATTAGAGTAACAGTGGTGACTAATCTTCCATTTATACATATATTTTAGTGATACATTTGTAAGTGGTAGTGTCTTAACTGAGAAGTGAACAGAAGTCTGGATTTATACTCTTTTTTGTTTACAAAAGCGGACCTACTATATACATGGCGAGAGAAAAATGTGGGGCGCGAGAGACGCGGTATCAAAGCGCGTTCCGAGAATTTGTTCCCGAAGTATAGTATTATGTATTATGTAGCTACACAATCATCAATAGAAAAACAAAATTATACATTTACAAAGCATGTAAATTTCAAAATAACAAATTCAATACATATTACTTTCACAGAGCTCAAAAGAATAGAGGAGATAAAATAAATTAATATCCTATTAGGTAAATAATGATTTTAGTACGACTTAGTATTATGCTCTCTGGACGTTCCTTATTCTTGAAGATGTGTAATATATAATATTGTTTGATAAATGGCGATGAAATTTGGCTTTTTAATTAATACAGGCGTGCGTTGCTCTGTCGCACGCACAGCGGAGCATTTGAGAACTGTCGTATTATTTAATATGACAGCCAATGTATGGACTGAAAATATTTTCATACTGTTGTTTACGTTTTTTGTGATCATTAATTATGGAGCTCGTCTGCGTTGCGGACGTTGGAATTGTTTCTTGTTAATTTTAATGATACAAAAGTTAACGTGCCGTGAACAGATAAAAATATATAAATGAGTATATTTTAAGATATTTATAAGTTAATAAAATTGCCTATGTCTTCATTATTGTCCACACTGTTGCTTGTTTGATGACTGACCTATATGTCGATAAGAGAAACGGCCCAAGTCAACCTCACCTGCACGCGCTTCTGCAGCTGTTCTCTGCTAGATAACAGACGAGGCTCTAACTACCGAGAAATGGCGGTATAACCATATACCCGATCAAGAAAACGGAAGAGGCTCCAGCGAGCCTTGGAGTCTAAATAATACCAAAGAAAAGTTTGGTGCAGCAAGACAACGGGAAACCACTGCACTAAATTTCCAAGAAAATCACCATAAAAGTCACGAAGAAAACAAGGAGTTTGTTATGAAATAGAAGCGCCTGACGAACCGCTTGGTAAAGTCTGGTGATCGCGATCTTCAGACATGCAGGATCAACCAGCGAAAGGGAGAGAGAAAGAGTTTATATATAGTTTATATATATATTATAATAGCAGTAATGCAGACGTTATTTTGTTATTTATTTTTGATTGAACGGATGATATGATTTTTTATACATTATTCTTCTACGAAAAACGTTTTGAAAAATATGTTCGATACTTTAGATAGTAAAATAGACAAACAATCATACATAAGTAGTTTATAGAGAAAATTTATATATAGAAATAGACGATATATAAAATGACGACCGATTGGGTCAATGATGGGGCCCCCTGCCCACAGAGTCAATGGTCGCGGGTTCGATCCCCTCATCGGAATAAATATATGTATGGCCTACAAATATTTATTCCAAGTCTGATAGCCCCGCCAAAGCGCATTGGACAAGCGTGGTGGGTTAACGTCCGTTCCTCCATCAATGAAGAGGCCCGTGCTCAGCAGTGGGACATATATTGGCCGTAAAAAAATAGAAATAGAAAATATTCCGCAAAATGATTGAACTGCCGCGTCCGGGGATGTCCCATACTATCGCTTGACCTACTTTTAGGAGGTTAAGATCATAAAAATGTAGTTTATATCAAAGTAATGTAAGCAGTGATGCGTCCACGATAACTCTATTCAATTCTAGAAATCGCAAAAGTAAAATCAGTTTATATTAACTGACTACGATTATAGGCCATAAGAGTTATAGATATAAGAGCTCTATTGGTACGCGCGCTTAGTATCGTCTGCAAGGCTAAGCGGCCAATAATATCTATCTAACAAAGAGATTAGTGATTACGAAGTGGTTTCGAGAAGTACACGCAACGCTGTCGCCGCGTCTGGGCGGGGCTTTATGATTAATAGCGCTCAACCGCTCACAGTTAGGTAGGCGACACACCTAATTGTTTTTCTAAGTTTCTTTTCAAGCTACTTATGATACAGGACGGAGTGATTCTGTTATTTCTTTGGGTTTGTTCACAATGTCAGTGAAATATATATATATGGGCTGTAAAAACATATTGTAACGATAAAACGGAACTTTGAGAGGGAATAGCGGTATATAAAGGGTACCTGGTGTTAAGTAATACTTTTAAACAAGGATTATTCGACCCATAATTTAATATAAATATGGTCCAATAATCTTTGTTGGAAAGTAGTAGCTAATTTTGAAAATTTAATTCTTCCAGCGAACCTTTGTAAGGAATAACAAATAATATATAAAAATATAAAAAAATTAAACTCAAGTCCAACTTTTATACCCTGCTAATTATCTTGTGTAAGAGATTTTTTTTTTCACCCATACAAAACTGAAATTTTTTAATAAAATTTTTATTAATGAATTATCACTTGAAAATACTGTATTAACATCAAGTGTCAATCACTACAACTTTAAAAATGTAAATGTAAATAATGAACTAATAGTAGGAATTGAAATCTACTAATTCCTAATCCACCTGTCAAACTTGCAGATTGGGCCAATAATCATCACAACGGTGAACTTTTTTATGATTTGAAGATGTTAATGCTGGTAGCCCTTTGACTTTAATTTGGTGGACTTTTATGTATATATATGGCGAGAGAAGAGTGTGGGGCGCGGGAGACGCGGTATCAAAGCGCGTTCCAAGAATTTGTTCCCGAAATATGGTATTATGTAGTAGGTAGCTACACACTCATCGATAGAAAAACAAAATTGTACATTTACAAAATATGAAAATTTCAAAATAACAAATTCAATACATATTTCACATTCCACAGAGCTCAAAAGAATAGAGGAGACAAAATATATTATTATCCATCCTATTAGGTAAATAGTACGACTTAGTTAATTAATACAGACGTGCGTTGCTCAGTCGCACGCGCGCCAGAGCGGAGCATTTGAGAACTGTCGTATTATTAATTCGGTGTTAAATTGTAACAGTAGTAGTAAGTATTTCACTATGTTACTGTATTTCATACGGTGAGTGAAGAGATTCCTTTCCTCTTCCTCTATTTATTTCTCCCTTTTCCATTACATTCTTCTTCCCTTCCCACTATTCATATCCTTTTATTAAGATAGAAAACACATCTATAGTATGCTGTTATATTAAAATTATCTATAATTTAGTGTATACTCAACATGTTAAAAATAATATTAGATTTTAAGTTTTATCAGCGAATAAAAAATTATAACCTAAAAATGGAACAGAACAACACACGTATCGTATATCAATTATCAGTACATAAATAAAACATATCGCATTACAACATTAATGTGCATAAACATGTGTCTTAAAAAAATCAATTATAAATTACAACCACCTTGGTTAACAATTCATGTCGTATAAGCTTGTCGGGAGATGATACCCATCGCAGAGCGCGTGATGGAATACCGGCATCGAATGCCTCACCTTGTCTTTATCTAATCGCAATCGTGTATGAAAGTGCGTTATAATGAGCATGACTTATGTGCGTCTGTTACCTTTAAATTGCCATCTGCTACCTTATACGAATAATTCTCAATATATTAATGATGGTTCGTTCCTTGGGAACGTAGACTTATTACGAACTGAAGCTCTATCATTATATCTTTAAACATTTTTTTTTTGACATCATTAACTAAGTTATTTGTATGTGGACAGTCACAACTTTTACTAAGCTAAGATACGCGACGAGCAAACAAAAATAGAAAAATAATAATGTGTGTTTTTTACTGGAAGAAATGCATTTACGGGGAACTTAAACTAAATATTACCGTAAAAACGGCCGTCAGCAACTCTCCGCTTCCCAACCACTATCAACACCAACACAAAGCACACACCACCACCCTTCCACGTACCACCACGAAACACGAGGCATCATCAGGTATAGTACATTACAACGTAATGGATTTCCGCAAAGTAACGCACGACTCCATTAATCATAAGTTATTTGTATGATCTTTCGGATTACCATATAATGTAATAGCTTGTCTCCTGCTTACTATAATAAGTACGGTCGTGTATCCATGATGCAGAAAGGGCCAACAATATAAATATCAATTTAAAAAAATAGTAACGCATTCATATAATATATAATATTTACGTGTAAAAAAACAACATGTATATATATATATATATATATATATATATATATATATATATATATATATATATATATATATATATATATATATATATATATATATATACATTATTTATCATTTGTGATTTAATATATATATAATAAAGCGTTGGCGAAGTTTCAGAAAAGTGTCATTATGGGAGGGGGAGGGAAGAGGGAGGGGGGAAGGTGTTGAACCTCCGGAACTCGGCCGTTCACCGTACGAAGTGCGGTAGATAAGCTACCACTCAGACGCCTATTTTCTGCGGGAGTGTGATACTTCCCCGGGCGAGCCGGCCCATTCATGTTACAGACAAATATTATGCCATTATTGACAAGGTATTTGTCTGTAGCGTGGCTCTACCACTATTATATTATATATTCTATTCCCGAATCAAAAATTTTATTTGGTATAGAGTCTCACACAATTACGTAACAAAAATTAACCAGTTATCATATCTAGTATTCAGATCTACAAAACATCAAAGTTATGTATACATCATTTAAATTCGCAATTGAGCAATTTGAAACAATCAACCAAAAAATAAAATCTTATCCACTATAAAATCTCAATCAAAAAGATGTTGAAATTTTTCAATTAGTGCAATAATAATAAAGATGAAGATAATCAAAATGAGGTTAAGAAGGACTCATTAAAACATTTAAATGTAGTTTACTTGAAATAACAAAAAAATAGTTTTAAATTGCAACTTAAGAAAAACGCTAATTAACTACAACGAGGAGAATTATGTTACACCTGAAGCATTTAAAGTCAAAACAAAACTAGTTTAGACAATGATTAAGGAATAAAAATCACATTAAAACATCGCTGACGAGGTTATCAACAAGACAATCTTTCGCATTATTTAAGAAATATTATTTTGTACAACGTATTTCAGTTTGAAAGATCAAAGAAAACTTGCGGCTAGGAGGAACTTATAAAACAACACTAGTTAGTGAAAATAAATTTCGTCATAACAGGTGAATAAGTAGGTAATATGTGGATAGTCAGAAATTTAACCTAGCTAAGATCCGCGATAAGCAAACAAAAATAGAAAAATAACATCTAATGTGCGTATATATTTTTTTTGCAGAAACTTTGACGCCTTTGAGAATAATTATAGGCTTGTTTTTCAAAGCTTTCAATGTCGTGCCAATTGACTCCGTAGCAGGTCTGCTATCTATGGAGTCAATGGTGTGAGTTCACTCATCTAAACTCACAGCGGGATAAATGTATGTGTGGCCTACAGATATTTATTCCGGGTCTGGTTACGCCGCAAATCTGCACTGGACTGGCGTGGAGAAAACTAGACTGTAAAAAGGTTCAAATTGGTACGGAAATACTGCTGAAGCTGATTTCACAAAGTCGTTGCACCAGATTAAAAAAAAACGCACTTATTTGTATCTTTCTTTTTCTGCAGCCCATATATGTCCCACTGCTAAGCACGGGCCTCTCCATTTCTGGATGAAAATAACCCACCACGTTTGTCTAAATATCTGTAGGCCGTACATATATATTTTATATTCCGATGCGGGGTCGAACCCGCGGCCGTTGATTCCGTGAGCGGGGCGCCTCGCCACTGAGCCAATTGGTCGTCTTTTGTCTCGTCGTTATTTATATCTAATATTTCTAAAATACAAGTTAATATTTTAATATTACGAAATAAAAAAAACAAAGGCTTAAATGGCCACGCAATACGCATAAAACTCGACTTCCAATAAATCGAATTACAAACGATACCTCCAAACCAATTATATATCGTTTTATGTGCGTGACACACGGGCATAAGTGTCCGATGATTGGTCACATCAGAAGAAACAGAACCAATCAAACCTCTATGACATCCGATATACATCGCGTGAGCCGAAAACATATGTCGTTATTTACATGTTCATCGCTTATTTCTTCTCATGTAATATTCTAATCTACGACCTGCGTTTGGATTGGACGCATGAAACATGAATTTTAATGACAAAATTATCTTTTATTTCACATTAGCTAACCAGATGGATGTGCTAACCCCTTATAATAGGCAGATCGATAAGTTTTAGATCAAATCAAAACTACTGTGGTGTGCCCGTCGGTCTTCTTACGGCGACAACCGGGATCTTTAAGAGGTTTTTATCTTCTAATAAACTTCTTCAAAATTAAATTAATTTATTCTTTCATTTCATTGACAATTATATCTTATTTATATTAATACTATATTATATTAACATATAACATATAACACTTTTCAATTTACATTTTATATGTGCCGGACGGATGACATGTCTATATAAAAGACGTCAGTTGAACTAATATTTTGTTTTAATCGAAAATTATTTCTTTTTAATTTCAAATAACGAATTTAAAAAGAAATAATATAAAAAGTTTTATGGCATTAGTGATATATTTATTAATGTATCACTACACTACCATCACCATTGTTTGAGCAGGTATAGTTATTGGATTTCGGAGCTTACCCTAATTATTTATTTTTTTGGTCTCCCTATAAATAATGTTGTAGAAATATTTTTCAAAGAAGATTACCAATGTCTTAATATTATTAGAATTCTTGTTAACCATTTCATTTTAGTTAATATTGAACGCGATAGGAAAATATGGTTCACATCAAAAACTCAATGGTAGAAAGGAACACACGACTTTTGATCATAAGCTCAATCATTACTCATTAGTGAGCTTATATAAACTCATAGTGATAATCATTAGTGAGCCTATATCCAATTGAGCTTATATTCAATTAAGCTTATATTCAATGAAGCTTATATTCAATTAAGCTTATATTCAATTAGGCTTATATTCAATTAGCCTTATATTCAATTTAGCTTATATTCACTTGAGCTTATGTTTAATTGAGGTTATAGTTAATTGAGGTTATATTCAATTAAACCTTTTTTCAATTTAGTTTAGATTCAATTGATATATAATAGTATATTATATATGTTTTTAAAAAAGACTAGAGATGTTTTTAATATTACAATATATGATTCAAACCTGACAAAAATATCAAGGTTTTATTTATTAATGTTTATAACATTGTTTTTCTGATATGTTTTTAATTAAGGTATAACTTTATTAGTAGGTTATTTTAAAAACAATGTTTACAAGTAGTTTTTTTTTAAAAGATAACTAGCATTTTTATTAAATATCACTAGAATTCTTATTCCAAATAAGCTTATAATGCTCACGACATATAGATACCCGTTAAATAACGTAACGATTCACTTAACGTTAATCTTACCTAAAGTCTACTATATCTCGGTAAGATTTGGTATAAGTTCCCAGTAAATCCACTTCTTCCAATAAAACACACATAATTATTTTTCTATTTTTGTTTGCTTGTCGCAGATCTTAGCTAAGTAAAAATTCTGATTGTCCACATACTAATGGATTTTCCCAAAGTAACGCCTAACTCATTAATTACATATTTATAAATAAATAAATTCTGCAACCAATGTCTGTAGATATCTAATAAAAACATATACATTATGTACGTCATAATAATATGCGATAATTGAATAGGTCCGAGTACGTAGGAAGTCATTATACATTTAAATCGTTTATACGCCTCTGCTTAGCATTATGAATTACATATATTATATTGAATTATTCGTTATGAATTAGCTTATTGTTAAACTAGTTAATAAATAAAACGTAATTACATCACGGCGCGTGTAACTGCACGAGTAAAAACTTTAAGTTTACACAATGCAGTTGTGTTTTTTTTTCTTTGATGGCAATTAGTTATAACTATTATGCCAGTGTCAAATAAAATTCAATAATAACCAATCTCTTGAAATATAACATGGTCAACTTAGCTATAGATATATTATATAGGACTTGTTCAGTCAACTTAAAAAAGTACGATACACGCATTTATTTCATATCACTTCACTTATACACCTTAATAGAACTATATTGCATAATACGCCACCATAATAAAACAACTAATAAAATAACTGATAATAATATGAGATTATAAAAATGAAATAAAAACACAACGTCCCTGATATAAGTTAGCGGGAAACGTCCCGTTTGTGTTTAATAGTATCAATTTTTTTTTATTATGACAGGTCTTACTGTCAGGCACTTGTCTGTCCATTTCTGGAGGAGTCGACTTTAATCCTTCTCGCTTGGCCAAGAGAAGAAGCAGTTGACGGAGTACCCAAACTAGATATAAATGCTTATAGCAGCCAGCTATCTACAACGGTATTTGGGAACCGATACGACATTGGAACCTTCAACATCAAGCCTACACTTATCTCAGAGAGAACGCAACCAATTTGCAACAGGTATTGCAAATGTATGGGTGGCATTGCTTGCCATCAAGCGACACACTTGCTCGATTGCTTCCATGTCTCGTAAAAAAAAGTTGTTTGTTCCTGTAAGATTTACTCATTTGGATGGAATTCTGTTAATTAGGCCAACGATAGTATTAAAAACTTAAATTTTGGTTTTTTGGTTTTGCAAAACGAGCGATGGCGTATACTTTACAACCACGAGCTATATGAGCTGTACAATGAGCCGAATGTCATCAAAATCATAAAGATTGAACGCCTTCGTTGGGCTGGGCACGTGGTACGGATGGACGAGGCTAAAGTATCCATACGCCTACTCGACAGCAAATCGGATGCTCGTAAAAGCCGCGGCAGGCCTTAGCTCAGACGGCTAGATGGAGTCTTAAGACGACTGAGGACGGAGAGGACGATTTAAAGGCAAGCGGTGTGAGGGGCTGGAGGGAAAAAGCTAAACGAAGATCCGATCGGAAAAATTTACTGAACCAGGCTAAGGCCCACCCACGGCTATAATGCCTTGATGATTATGATAGTATTAAAAAGAAGGAAATTCGAATGTAAAGCTATCATTTATAGTTCTTGATTTAGTATTATTACTCCGTTTATGTAACCAAATAGTTTTAAAGTTTCGTGATAGCGCGGTGGGCCTGGTTTCGGGCAATCTCGATAATTTGTGGATAATAGACGATTGCCGGTTATTACGAGTCCATGGAATTGATGATTGTGTGTGTTCATTAATGAATGGCTTCGATTCAACGCTCCTTGAATTCGTGATAAAGAAGTATTGTTATAGATAAGACAAATATATCAAACAATATACACGTATGTCACTCAGGATATTGATTTTGACAACGCAAAAGTTCCCTCACTAATGTTTCGTGGGTTAATTTTCACATTAAGATAAATATATCTATGGCCTACAGACATTTATTATTCTATGTCCTTGTACGACTACAAGGATCTTCTACTCCATTTTATCATTTTGTCTATTTCAAATTTAGTCATTGGTCAATAGGAAAGGATCCGAGACAAAAGACCTCGTGGTTGAAGCTGTACCCTGTAGGGTTAGGCAGAGACCACAGATCTCCATTCGTTACAATCCCGACACACCTTCCTTGCTTCCTTTACACTTATCCATCTTTTCATCCATCCTTCCTCTCACATTCATCGCAGCGAAACGGCTCTCCGTTTGTCGCTCCTCGCCCTCGTTGGAATCAGGACGTGACGGGTGGCGAACCACGTCGCTGTCATTTTTTAACGAATTAGGTATATTAACATTCGTTATAGTGAATCCCACGAGCCTCAAGGGAGGATAGAGGTCAGCCCCAGCAGAGCCCCGCATGCTGAGGTAAGGCACTATAGTACCCGGGAGATCCCGATCCCGGGACGGTCGGCACGCTTGTGACTAAGCTCGCCCTTAGCCACGCATCCTTTAGCCGATCCAACCGTGGAGTGGCAGAGAAGAAGGGAAAAGGATAGAGAAGAAAGGAAAAGGCAGGGGTAAGAAAATAGGTTCGAACAAATATACAACAAAATCAGAGCCATCTAGCTTTGCGTGTCACGATCATCAGGCTTGAGGAAGCGATGAAGGAAAGGAAATAATTTTATTTTTCTATAGTATTAACTACTTTTTAAAGTAACGCCCGTACCTACTGAGTTCTTTGCTAGTCTGATATAATCGTACTGTTGTGTCCATAGGGACGTATCCGAAAAACTCATATCGATTATCTATCAAATAAGAAAGTGGCCTTTCGCAAAAGGGTTAGCTCTGACCGCAAACAAATGCCAATCGTGCCGTCTATAGCCGCCTCAGCATTAGACAGTAAAAACTTAGTAATTCGTTTAATAGCCAGTGCCCATAACGGAGTAATTATTCCCCTACAATAGACGCAAAGTTGATGCACCATCGATACATCACTTCTTAGTTTGACAGATAAATTATAGGGCATGTACGGTTAGCGGGACCGTCGATTCTAGTTACCGTGAAAGGCGACCTTTTTGCTAACGCCTGGATAAGCATTACCATTTGTCTAAATAGGGCATGGGATTGATATTCTTGATCATCGGACCCTCAGCAATATTATACAGTTTTTTCACACCGAAGTTTCTGTATTGGGTATGATGATGGTCTGTAGATATATTGCGCTTCGTTTTCTTATTTTTTTTTCTTCTAGATAAAGCTGACTGTTTATATAAACAGTCAGCTTTATCTAGTTGTCAGCTATAGTTTGAAACGAGATGAACGGGAGTTTTATTATCTTATCTTCATTATATTTAAATTCATTTTTTATTCTTTCATTCAAAGTGACAACACACATACTTCTTAATGCTCTAGAAGTTTTGCGGTCTACTATATTTTGGCTTTTTTACGTCGATATCAAGATACTTGATGTTACTATATTTTACTTAAAACCGGCATAATATAATAGTTACAGCTAATTGCCATCGAAAAAAAAGAAAGAAAAGATCCGGCTTTTTGATAATTATCTGTCAGTGTCATGTTAAGACAATTGAAATATTGGATAATGTATTTTAGTAAATTTTCATTTGGCGTTGAATATGTTTTTTTACTTATTTTATTTTATATTATGTATGAAATGTTGTCACTAAAATAGCTTTAAAATTATATTTTAATTTTACATCTTTATTGTTGTAAGTTATGGTTAGATATAAAGTAATAATACTACAAATAACATGTAATTGGTGAAATGGATCTTCATTTACGTATTTTTTTTTATAAGTACGCAAAATACTTAGTATTTACGGTTATAACGACGTTTTTCATTCAGATATTAATATCAATTAGTTTTTTCCCTTCTATTAACGATAATTTATTAAGCAAAAATATTTTAACACCCTTGGGACGACAAGAGCAGGGTGATGTTTCAGCAAGAAAGTTAATCGAAGGTGATGATGAAGACTTTGTATTTAAAAGTGCATTCCAAAATAAGGTTATCCATCACCTAATATTTTATCGATTTAAACTATTTATAAATAAAAAAAATTTAGTTATAAAAAAAATTATAAGTTCCTTGCTTATTTCCTAATAGGAATTTCTACCATATAACACATTCAAAGAACTAAGGAGCGATGGCAAAAAAGTTTAATGTAATTTCATAAAGACATAAACGAAGGAGTACAGAAAGTTATACCTATTATATTAAAATATATGTTTAATAAAAATAGAAAAACTTTATTTATAACACCTTTTTTACAATAATAAATTTTTGCTTAAAAACTTTATAATATTATAATATACAAAAAAAAACAAACAAAACAAAAAGATAATAATTTTAATCAAACAAGTGTTATAAAATGGTTCATGCTCAGTATATGCCGGGCGCTCTATTGGAGCACCTGACGCTGGTTTTCAGCAAAAACCAACGTGATCATGTCCCGGACCACAGTGACGACATTCATATTGACACACACACATACATCCATACATATGCTACTACTCATACTCATATATACATACATATAAATATAATAAATTAAAACAATTAGCGTAAATTTATTGTATGTTTTTTTTATGGGATAGGAAGGCAAACGAGCAGGCGTGTCACCTGATGGAAAGCAATCAACGCCGCGCATAGACATCCACAGCACCATAGGCAGTGCGAAAGCGTTGCCCACCTTTAAGGAAAGTGACATTATGGGAGTGGGAGGAGGAGGGGGAGGGTGTTGGGCCTCCGGAACTCGGCCGCTCACCGTACGAAGCGCGGTAGCTAAGCTAACCACTCAGACACCGGATTTCTGCAGGAGTGTGGTACTTCCCCGGGCGTGCCGGCCCATTCGTGCTACAGACAAATAATATGCGATTCTTGACAAAGTATTCATCTGCAACGTGGCTCTACAATTAATAAATTGTGTATGTATTTATTTATAACGTACATATATTGTAAAGTTAAAACTTAAAAATTGAATGAGTTAATGTTGAATTTCGATCACTGGGCGACCACTAGTAACTTAAATCGATGCACGATTTATATATTTATTGATAAGTAAATAATTATTCGCACAAATTCACTTATAGATCATAAAAAGCGGAATAACATAACCTCCAATCAATATTTATAGAACCCACCCGTTAGACGCATACTCCGTACGGTCACTTGGTAAGAAATACAATCAATTACATCCAGACGCTGAGATGAAATGAAGGCGAGCGGGGTCTAATTCAACGTATACGTAATACAAGAATTTGTCTTACACAGCGCCATATATCATTTATGTTTTATAAATATAAATCAAAGATATGAAATAATCGTTATATTTATCATGGAACGGTAAATATATCATTGCCGAGTCACAATAAATATTTATATGGCCCACATATATCCCTTTTTTATAAAAAACAAACAAAACTAGTTTATTAAAATTCTTGTTAACCATTCCAACTAAGCCAGTGGTCGGCAACCTTGATATACAAAAGGGCCAAATATAGATAATACACAACTGAAATTTATTCAGAGCCATTTTTATAACTTTAGCTTCGCTTTAGTAGGAGACATTATTACTGAAGTAATTAGGATTAAATAAACACTCTCTGCCTTTGTCAAATAAGTCTCAGTTTAACTAACAGTAAATTAAATAAAAATTGGTATCAGATTTTTGAAAAAATATAACTTAGTTATATAATATAAAAGATATATAATATAAAGTTATATAATATAAAGTTGATCGCTTTCCATCAGTCGACACGCTTGCTCGTTTGCCCTCCTATCCCATAAAAAAAAATATAAAAATAACTACAAATATTCAACTAATAATGTTCACAACATGTGAAATGAGAAAGTCTCTTACAAGGCAAGGTGATAAGTAATATTTCGTGCCTGCACTTAACATTTCGTGGAAGAGCTGGAGTCGAGGAGGCAAAGAGCTATGGGTTGCCGACCACAGAACTAAGCTTATAATAATAGTGCTAGGATAGTCCACATCAATAGTCCAGTAGGAGATACTAGCTCACGACGTTCAGATCGTAAGACCAAGGCTTATCGAGCTATTCCTACTTTTAAGGGATAGAAAGGCAAACGAGCAAGCACATCACAAGATAGAAAGCATTCAATGCCTTCAATAGACATCCACAACACCATAAGCATTGCGAAAACATTGCCGGCCTTTCAGAGATATTTAGACTTGTTTTTGGGGTAAGATGCACGCTATTAGCTCATCATTAATTTGTAGCGAGTTGTGTGTTAGTGGAATTTAACAGCAGAAATTCCTCAAAGCACTTCCTACTTCATTTTCAGGTCTTGATGTTTTGATATTGAGGAAGAGAAAGGTAATTAACGTTTATATGAGGTATTTTCACAGTTGAGACAGCCCATTCATCCATGACTCTGCCTTTAAATCTACATGCTTAGTATCCAAACCTTAATGTTAGAATATTACCGCATAACTGGATTTTAAGTAGCACCTCCCTGGCATACTATGATCCCTCAGGCGAAGTCATTTCCGTGAGCTCAGGAACATATTTAGCCTTGATTACACCAATGCATTTACGTTATCGCGAGTCGTTGTTGACTTCAGAATGCGTCTGTCCAGTCAATTTGTTTTCAAGCCATGAGAAATGTGCGTACACGTTTCTGTAAACCCAATCTAATCTCTACTTCGTTATGACCATTGCAAATTTATAACATAACTACTTCCAATTTCTGTCAGTCGATTATAAATCTTATGATTATTGTATTTAATCTTCTTCTTAGTTTAACAATGCTTCTCTTGCTAGCAAAGATAACGTAGCCAATGAGGGAGTTCTCCGAAGAGTAAATACGGAAATAAACAGATAGCGAATGCTACCAAGCTATTTCGCCTTGCTATATACATAGACAGTTACAAACATAGACTTGACTTTTCGCTCCTATGTCTTCCATGTGGGGCAAAGGTTTTCCACAGTGCTCCGCCATCGCGTTCTGTCTTGAGCTACGCGCTTAATTTCGCTCCAGGTCATTCCGATGTTATCGGCTTCTGCTATCACCGTACATCGCCATGTTTGCTTGGGGCGACCTTTTGCCTTGAAAGTTCCATACTAGTACTATAATAACGAATACCTCAAAAGCCGCCTATGCATCTGTAATGTGTATGGTGATGTGGATGTCTACGTGCGGCGATGATTGCTTTCCATCAGTTTGAACACGATTGCTCGTTTGCCTAAAAACCCATAAAAAAGTAGCAAGTACAAAAGTAGTACCAAGTTTTATTGATATTATTTTTAACTTCTCTCAAGATGGTCTTTTAATATGAGCCTTGGCCTATCATCACCATCATTAGTACGTTGTGCCAAGATATCAAACGAATAAACGATATATAGAAAACCAAAAGCGAATATAAAGTAATCCACGTGAGACCTTAATGTTGCCATACGAGCTTTAATATATCGATAAATAACATTATTATCTGAAATAAATACGAAGTATTTCAACAGATAGTCTTTAAGATTAACTGTTAGATGGTATCAAAAGTGAGAAAAATATGTTTTTAAAGTTACGAGTTCTGATAATTAGACCGTTTTTAGAGATTAGAGAGGGATAGATTAGATTAGATATAATACATATTTATCAAAACCCACCCCTAATACTATGTTATACTCTCCTAGTACTTTTTTTAAAGGACATAAATATATTTCCACATTTTCAACTATAATCATTTTATTTTTAACCAGATGCCTACCGAATTATATTTAGTATAAATTCGATAATATTATTAATAACAGCAATTCATTACAAGTACATTAAAATATTGCTCACTGTAAAAACATTCTACTGTAAATTATTTTTTAATGAATCCATACATTAATTTATAAGTATTATGACTGTGTGGCGTGTTATCTTTGCCATTTATCCTTATTTAGGACTTAAACAGATAACTTAGCCGATTACAAGAACGGCTGCCAATTATTTAGCAGCGCCGGTGCAATTTGTTCGCGATCACAAGGCAGTATTCCCCTATATATTTTAATTGCAATATTGATTCAATACGTATTTTATTATAATATTGTATAGTTGTAAATTTATCTTGAAATATTTTTATATTATTAAATAAAATAAAAATATATATTTTTTAATTTAAATGGCAACCTCGATTCTCGTATATTAAGCTTAAATTCTAAAGAGAAACATGGTATAATGAAATTACAAGACGTACGTAGATGCACAGAATGGTTACAATCGTTTCGAATTCATAATGAAATAAAAATTATTATAATTATCACGATATTACGATATCGTTATAGTGGATAGTCGAACTATACGCGAAACAATGATAGTGGATATTACTGTCCCATTTAACGAGAATCCCATAAAAGAAGAAAAAAAAAAACAAATAAAATACATTGACCTCGATGAGAACTCCGCCATGTGGTATATTAATTCGACTGTCATTGTACTCATAGTAGTCTCTGTAAATGGACTTATTGGTAAAAATTTGGATGCCCACCTGTCCAAGTTAGGTTTAGGTAAGTGAATTAAATTCAAAAAGTAGTAATGTGCATAACTTTTGCATCACGTTTGTCGGAGAAAGAGAGTGAGGCCTATGTCCAACTGTGGACTGCCGTGCATGCTGCCATATCATATTTTAATTATTTTAATTTAGAATGTTCTGTATCAGTCGCCGCAGACTGACGTGACGCTCAAAGTATTAAAGGATATAATTTTCATAGTGATAGAGCCACGCTGCAGACGAATACTTTGTCAAGAATGGCATAATATTTGTCTGCAGCATGAATGGGCTGGCTCGCCCGGGGAAGTACCACACTCCCGCAGAAAACTGGCGTCTGAGTGGTAGCTTAGCTACAACGCTTCGTACGGTAAGCGGCCGAGTTCCAGAGGCCCAATAGCCTGCCCCTCCCTCTATAACCCCCCGCCCATTCCCACTCCTTTAATGAAACTTTTCTTAAAGGTCAGCAAGGCTTCCGCACTGCCTATGGCGCTGCAGATGTCTATGGGCGGCGTTGATTGCACGCATGCTCGTTTGCCTTCCTTTTCCATAAAAAAAATAATAACCAGCCAACATTAGCAATCGAGCTGATATAACACAGAAATATATAACACAATATTGTCGGTGTCGCTTTTTTGTTCGTGGTCGTCCAATGCAGTGCAGCAATTGCCTTCACCAATTGCCGCTGGCGCTGAAAATAGAAAGATTAATTCGTTCGCATCAAAAATAGTGGTTTTAATCAATCTCAATTGAGCGCTGGCCGCTTATCAACACCCGTACACTTCCTGCTATTGTTTTAATCTACAAATCAACACCTACTTCGCTCCACAAATAAGCCGTAGACTTAAATTCGACCTTATTTCTTTCATCACAAGAGTCATATACGTCTCCTGATTTCTGTTACAAGTGAAAAATGGTGATGTAACTTTATATAGTTAGAACTGCACTGCTCAGTCACGCGACCTCTGTTATTTAGAGTGATATAAACTGAATCTTATTTTGAATTAATTATATTCTTAACCCTTAAAGTGCTATGGGCACATACGTATGTATATATACGACGTATGTATGTATATTCCGATGAAAACGATCGGTGTAAACTTTGATCAAATAAATGTATTTATAATATTTTTCGGTTTCCCATGTACACTCAGTACAGAATTATCGTTTCGTGTGCAGAATTATCTTTTCATCCTTAGCTACTAATTCAAAACAAGGAATATATAGGAACGACCTATAACCCTACATAAAGCAAGGAAGGTATGCTGAGATCTGTGGTCTACCCCTATGGAAAATAGGCGTGACGATATGTATGTATGTTATTAGTCAACTTTGTTTGGTCGTCGAATCATTGGGATCATTTGGTTCCACAACCGACCATGGTCAATGGTAAAACTCTTGGCGTTGTTCAAAAGTATATCTACCTCGGGCAGATGCAATTGGGTGAAGAAAACTTCGAGAAAGAAAATGAAAGAATGATTCAGCTAGGCAGCTAGCATTTAGGAAACCTCGTCAGATCTTCTCGTCACCCATACCTTAGAGCCGTAAGTTTTCGACCAGTGTGTCCTACCTATACTCTCTAACGGCGCCGAAATGTAGACGTTGACAGACCGTCTGCTCCACAAGCTCAGAGTCGCTCAGAGAGCTAAGGAGAGAGTTATGCTCGGAGTTTCTGTGGTAGACATGATTCGGAATGAACAAGTCCGCCAGGTAAGTAAAGTCACCAACATAGGTTTTCGAATTGGCAAACTAAAATGGAAATGGGCTTGTCACATTTGTCGGAGATCGTTGGAGCAGATGTGTAATGAAGACCGCGTCTCGGTGAACGTAGTGGGGGACGCCCTCCGGTTAGATGGTGCGACGGTCTGCGCAGGGTGGCTGGCAGAAACTGGATGCGTGAAGCCGAAGATCGGACTAGGTGGTGCTTCTTGGGGGAGGCCTATGTCCAGCAGTGGACTGCCGCAAGCTGTTCATTTGTTGATTTAAACTCGAAATGAAGTTCAATGAAATAAATGCATTTATGGTGTCTTTTTAACTTGACTGCAAAAGTCCATGCAAGTTTTGGTAGAACAGCCATCATTTTATCAAGACGTAAAAAAGCTGCATTTAATATTCAAGATATTAACAAGTAATATTTTGGTTGACAATGGCATAATATTTTTAGGTAATCGCCATCAAAGAAAAAAAAGAACTACAGAATGTCGCTTATCGAATGACCGTAGAACAACATGACGGACTTTTCCCGCCAACTTACATCAGTGACGTCGTATTTTTATTTCATTTTCATAATCTTATATTATATTATTATCAGTTATATTGTTTAATTGTGTTGGCGTATTATACAATATTTGAATAAGTGAAGTGATATGAAATAAATGCATGTATCGTGCACTTTTTAAATTGACTGAAAAAGTACATAGAAGGTTTTGGTAGAATAGCCACCATTTTATCAAGACATAAAGTGACAAGTTGACTAAACATTTCAAGAGATTTGATATTATTCCATTTTACTTGACACTGGCATAATAGTTTAAACTAAATGCCATCAAAGAAAAGAAAAGAAAAGAACGACCGTACCATTCACTAGCTGCAGTGTACAACAATTTGTAGTGCATATAAACTTTTGACATCACAGCCCATCAGATAATTTTAACGTGACAGATTTTATCTGAAAATTAATTATATAGAACCGCTAACGTTCGTACACGTTAAGTATTTATTAAAGATAATGCGTTAGAGGTGTACTTTAGTGTCGAAGGTCCTACGGTCTTCTTGCAAATCGTTTACGATACTTGTAATGACGCTCATAAATTTATTTAATGTCGCGTCGTTATTTATTTGCCTTAGTAACTTAGCCATAGGTTTGTAAATTTTTTTTATATATTCAAGCCTATCCCCCGCAGGGGTTGGCAGAGAGCACAAAGCTCCATCCGCTGCCATTCATCGCAGCGAAACGGCTATTATGAATATTGTGATTTATCATGATTTTAGTTTTATCCAAATTCATAGCCAGATCGACCAGTCTGGAGGATTCATTTAGGCCGTTCAGCATTGCTTGCAGTTCTTGCAACAATTCTTCCAAGAACACGGTATCATTGGCAAAGCGCAAGTGTAAGATGTACTCATCGTTTATCTTTATGCCACGTCCTGTCCAATCCATTTTCTTGAAGACATTTACCAGCGCCTAAGTGAACAATTTCGGGGACATAACATACGTCTATCTCACTCGACGATGCAACTGGATTTGCTTTGATTTGAATGCTGGTATGGAGACCGCGACTCGGCAAACGTAATGTGGAACGCCCCCCTACTAGATGGACGGACGATCTGCGCAAGGCGACTGGCAGAGACTGGTTGCGTGTAGCCGAAGATCGAGCTAGGTGGCGCACCTTTAGTGAGACCTATGTCCAGCCGTGGACTGTCACGGGCTGATATTGATATATCTAACTGCAATATTTTACTGGAAAAAATGAAGATGGAGAATCGATAACTACCTTGGAAAGATTCGGTAAAACTTGAATTTCATTTCAATGATTGTCTGCCATAGAGTCACCTGAGGATGCTTCGTGTTGAGACAAGTCCCCTTGCCTGTTGTTGAAAAGCGGTATTGTATAATTTTTTCGCGAAACCTTGGACAGGTTTGCAAACATTTGAATAATAGATTTCCGCAAACAAAACACCTGAATTCATTCATCAGAAAAAAATGATATTACGTTCTCAATTAACGTTCTTCAATCTTGGTAAAAGAAAGACGTTATGAACCGGTCTCGAAGATTTTAATGATAGGGGCCCTTCTAAAGAACAGTTAAGCCAATTCCGGCCCCTATAATAAAGCGTGACCCGTCGTCGCCTTCGCCCGTCTAATCAGGCTAATGGCGGACGATCGCCACTTGACCCTGACTTGTACGCTTTAGGGTGTTGCAACACTCGACTGGACGCTTACCTTATCTTGTCACCGTAAAATACTGGCTTATACACTATTTACCTCCAATACTTCCATTGTTCTAACATGGTACCTTTAAAATGATAAAGGAAATCCTCGATCCACTGAGTTATGATCCCAAAATGTGGATACTAACATCATGATCAGCCCACGGTAGTGGATTGCTGGACAAATGCCTTTTTCAGGCGCATCATCTACCCGAACCTTCGCTTACACGCATTCAATCTCTGCTTTGACTATCCTCGCTTTATTAACATTTTTCAAGATAAGTCTGCACTGCACTCGTCTAGTCCAGTTGGTTAACAAACATGATCAGTCACAGCCACTTTAGTTTGTAAACCTCGAAGGAATATGTCAGTGCTTTCGATTCGGCGGATTGCTTCATTCCAAATCATATCCACCAAAGAAATTTCCGCTTTACAATGTAAAGTGTAATTTTTTGTTTATTTAAATTTTGTACACAAAGGACAGACTTAATGCCATTCTCTCCCAGTCAACCTACTAAAACTGAAAAAAAAATGCTTGGGAGTCAGGAGAAATAAGAAAATATATTTTTTTTTATTCCTTACAGAGGCTGAACAGTCAAAGGTCAAGTGTGGGAAGTTATGACCTCTTATAAGTATATCTTTATTTATCTGTATAATTAAAAATTAATGTTTCTATATATTTTTGTCCTCTTTGAGCTCTTAAAACATTCATTCTATTGTATTGAAACTTTTGTGAGTTTTTGTGTTTACGCCTGCGAAGATTTCATTTTTTGTTTGTATGTCTCTCTTTTTTACTGAGCATTGCATGCCTAGTATTAGAAACTAGTATTCTATAAAATTGAGATTAAATATATTTTTGCAACTGTATTTCTGTAGGCGATCAATAATAATTTTTAATTTAATCCGCCTATCTCTTGTATAACTGACAATTTCACGTAGCATTAAGTCCACCATTGTCAAATATAATTTGAAATACGCCCCGACGTAAGAGATTTATTGAATGCCATTACGTTTACAAACCTCAACGAGGTCACCGATTGACGTATAATTGACATCAAGCAGACAAAATGAATTCTAATTCAAATATTAAATCAGACGATAATGGAGTAATAGCTATTTTGTTTAGAAAGGCCAGGTCAAGAGTACCCTCAACCGGCGGGCTTGCATGAGGAGGATAATGAGTGTGGAGGAAGAAAGGGAAGTATGCCGAGATCGTAGCAGATGGAGTTCTGTGGTCTCTGCCTACCCCTACGGGAGACAGGCGTGACGATATGTATGTATGTATTTTGTTTTCCTGTTCAATTGCTGGTTCGTTATATAACTTATCTGAGTATTTTTAATGACTCACAGACGGCTCTAGACATTGCGGATGTCTATGGACGACGTTGGACGGCGGACGGCGAAGGCGCCGGCGACCTATTGGCTCAGTGGCGGTGCCCGCCGCCCGCGGAGTCAATGGTCGCGGGTTCGATCCCCACATCAGAATAAATATATTTATGTACGGATTTACAAATATTTTTTCCGAGTCTGGTAACCCTGCCAATCCGCATTGGAGAAGCGTGGTAGGTTAACGTCCGTTCGTCCAGAAATGGAGAGGTCCATACTAACAGCAGTAGGACATATATAGGCTATTAAAAAAATGGACGGCGTTGTTTACATTCCATCAGGTGACAGCCTAGCTCAAATGTTTTCCCATAAAAAAGTATAACTTTATAACCTCCTGGATTGTCTTTCCGAATGCACGTTTCCTTGTTCAATTTCCAGCTTTACGCATCAAATTGATGCTAGCAGCTCTGTACAACCTGTCTCTCCGTTTAGTCAGAAGACGTTCCATACTGTGCTTGCTAAACGTAACATGCATTCCAAAACACCCTACATAGTACAACAGTAGTTACAATAAATCTAATTACCATCTTACAGTGTAGAACATCTGATTGAGATGAAATATTGGTGAGTTGTTGTGGGTCAGATAGTTGTTTTCTTACAATTACATACGTTTTACAATAGATAGTTTGAAGCTTATACGACATATTTTCACTCACCACATCGTCTTTCAATGATCGATTCATCCACTATCAGTGAGATGTATCCAAATCGAGGTGTTGATTTAGTCTGCGAAGCATTTGAAATGTTACTAGATCAACTATGATACGTCTTCAATTGTTTCAGCTGGATTTTAAGACTGGGGAGATCATCCTTGTTCCCCGAAATCTGCATCTTGCGGGATTCCTGCCGAAGTTCATCCGACGAAGTCGTAAGGACCGACTACGTCACTCGATAAAAATAAACATAAAATGCTAGTTTTTTGTATCTAAAATACAATTATAATCTCCATCAAATGCCACACGTAACTTATTTAATTTTTAATAATAATTATTTTACTCTTGAGCTCGTCATTTAGAAGGTTGGAGTGGGTCAAGGGTTATTCTATAATCTATTAAAATAACACTTCTAATTGGGCTTGTAAATCAATCTCTGTAATTGACAGGCAAGATCACGGAGGGCAAAACTACTCAGGTTTAACGCTAAATGAATAAAGTGCGTGACTCTATACTTAAGCGGGCACACGCTTAATTTGCTAATAAAAATATTGTTTTAAAGACAGGCGTGCGTGTATTTTTTTTATTTTGTTTATTTATTCTACTATATCATCTATAGATTTAGTAGATTGATGAAGACAACTGATGAGTTTTCAACATCAGGGTTTGTCATTCTCCATTTTTCTTTAATCATCTATCTTTTCTTTACTTAGATGGCACTAAGTTATAACTATTATGCCAGTGTCAAGTAAAATACAATAATATATATATTTTTAATAACTTTTTTTTTTAAAAAAATCAGCTGATTTTTTTAAAAAAAAAGACTAGCTTGTCACGTTACATCTTGTAAAAATGGTGGCTATTCTACCAAAACCTTCTATAGACTTTTACAGTCAACTTAAAAAGTCACGATACATGCATTTATTTCATATCACTTCACTTATAAGCCTTAATCGAAATACAGTGTATAATACGACACCTCAATTAAACAATATAACTGATAGTAATATTAGATTATGAAAATAAAATAATAAGAGGTCTAAATCTTGGTCGACAATTTGAAGTTAATCTTTTCTTAGCCTTCCCCCCTTCATCCCCTACGTAATATCCAAAAATAAACCTTCTCGGTTCACATGCATTTCCAAATGTATATCATTTACAGCGTTTTTACTTTTTTGCGTTGATAAATTTATCCCGATGCGAGAAACGAACTTGGAACCATCGGATCCGAGAGAGGTAGCCATGCTACTGAGCCAAATATTTGAACGAATTACCATTGAATTAATCTAATCTTTAGGATGTTAAATCAAATAAATGGCAATTCGCAAGTCACCTTTAACCAATTTAGCAATATCCTGAAATAACAACGAATAAACAATAAAACATCGGCTTACCTAAAATACTCGTCATCGAATTAACACAAACTTGGCTCTGGTAACATAGCCCTGTATACTCAGTCCTACCACTCAACGTTTGCCGTTTCGAAATTAAATTTCATTGTTACATGACCCTTATTACAACAGATTTATGATGCAAAATAGAATACGACGGGTATAAAGAAGCGGTAACAGTAAGCTTGTGTGTCGGTAACAACGTTCATTTGGCTGGCTGCAATTTGTACGGGGTCGTCAGCACTATAATGGATTAGTTCAATTCACTCCAGAGAATCTTCGGTGAAACGCACACTGGATATAAACGTCGCTTAAAAAAATTAAAACGCTTTAGATATTTATTTCTGACTAGCTTACCCTTCTGGGCGTTGCCATGATCACATAAGAATGACAAAACATAATTTTGCTTTATTTATATTCGATTATTATTAATATTATTATACTTTTCCAGAATCCTTCATGGGAGTGTATTTAAAACTTCCCAAAGCATAAAAGGCAAACAGACAGATATATATTCTTTTTTATATACATATTTATATAACATAGCTCCGCGATCATTTCGGTCTATTGCCAAATTTCAGTAAAATCGACCCATATGTGACGATTTTGAATTTGTATAGCGGCCATCTTGTTTTCCGCCATTTTGGTTCGCCCCCTACGTTATTGACACTTGAGACATTGAGCCATATCGGAATATTTCTCTAGAACAATCTTACCACCCATCCATCTCTTACAGTTTACCAAATAACAAGTCAGTCAGTGGTAATGTCATGCAGTTTCATATAATATTGATGGTAATTAAACATTTAATGGTTTTTATATGCTAATAATAATAAAAAATAAATATGCTTCTGATAATTTCAATTAAAAATAAACTCACGAGGTGTAACGATATTTTCTATTGAGGAGTATATTTAACGTCATCGATCATTTACTCAGCAATCGACATTGATAAACTATTTTAGTCTACAGCTGAATGGCT
Organism: Baronia brevicornis; assembly: GCA_031353405.1. Taxonomy (NCBI): domain Eukaryota; kingdom Metazoa; phylum Arthropoda; class Insecta; order Lepidoptera; family Papilionidae; genus Baronia; species Baronia brevicornis. Next base: position 1,031,765 of record JASFAT010003971.1, on the reverse strand, counting down.
AAATGGAGTATCGGTGAAATTTTCGTAGAAAATGATTGAAGTTCAATTTCCACATCAAGACAAATATATGTATAAGCAATTTGTTCTAAGTCTTAAGTTTTTATTAATCACATGGCACAGAGAGTTGTATTTAAAGCCAATTTTTTTTCCGAGGATATCGGGAGGATTCCATAGTCATATGGAAACTAATATTTGGTAGGAGTTCAGTCAACCTGCGTTAAAAACTAACCTGCGATCCCTTATCTGCCTGCTAAACGAATTATGGCATTACGAGATTCCCCGGCCGTATCCCAATTTTTGGGATGCTATCATCCAATATTGGACTTTTAAGGCTGCATTGAAGATAATAACAATATATGACAGTTTGTTTACACCAAATAAATATTTATATATTTTAGGTGATATTTGAAAAGGGTTGATTTTTTGGTTAAGAAAGCAAACATGCACGCGTATCGCCTATCCCCCAAAAACAATGAATCCCGTCCATAGAGATTTAAAACCACAACCATAGACATTGGAGATGCGTTGCCCGCCTTTGACATATGAATACAGGCTTGTTTTTTATAGGTTCTAATGTCGTATCAGTTGAAAATACCGGTAAAGGCAGGTGGTTCCACACATATATTTAAGTGCCTTTATCGTATGCCCAAGTAGAAGGCTATATTCTGTAGTTCTATATAGAAGGTAAAAAAAAAATAGTTCAGTGTGCGTTTACCTTAACAATTAATCCGCTCTGGTCGGTGGCATAATTACCATTGAGCAATGACATCAACCGAGCGGCGCCGGCGCAATTGCTTAGCCACGCGCCTCGACCTCCCTGTGATACGATACTATTGGCTGCGGGAAGACCAGATAGATTTTCTACATTTTATAATTACAAAATCCTCGTCTAATACAATATCACTGTAGTTGAATCGGTAAGAATAATATCTTTATAGAAAAAGATAAGAACACCCATTCTATAGAACAGTTATACACGACTTTGACAAGCTTTTTTTTTAACAAGTCTAAGCTTAATTAATATTTGCAGCTGTTGTCTTTCAATTAATAACAAATTTATTCCTGTTTTTTGTAATACGCTGGCGCTCCTGTTTTCTTAAAGATATCGTTATCAACAAAGCCAGGCACATGTCGGCTTTTATATTATTGGCGATCGACTAAGCTTATAAATTAAACTCAACGCATGTTTGATAATATAATCTAAATTATAAAAAACTTAATTTATTACAGCCTGTTAGGTATTTTAATTTGTCAATATGTTTATACTCATCATAATTTATAATTAAGAGTTGAGTTTTTAAACAGATGCATTCTTTTATACCCTGTACATGTTAGCTTGATCTTTTTGACAGATGTAAATTTTTCTGATCGACATAACTTTGCAATGACTAGCATATTATTTTCTTAATTTAATGATTTTAAAAATTGTAAAAATATTAAAAACATACACTATACACAGTCTATACTGTATACTGCCTGTTATTCGTATCCCATCCGTCTGACCGATGTAACATTGTAGAAGCGTCTATTGTTTTCAGTGTTCCTATTTAAATTTAACTTTGAAGCAATAAAAAGTCTTACAATTTTCGGTCACCGTAAGAAGCGCGGTAGGTAAGCTACCACTCAGACGCCGGTTTTCTGCGGGAGTGTGGTACTTCCCCGGGCGAGCCGGCCTATTCATGCTACAGACAAATATAATGCCATTCTTGACAAAGTATTCGTCTGCAGCATGGCTCTACCACTACGCTTTACATCTCATTAATTCCGAAAGTTTCAATTTATATTTAAATAAGTGTACGCAGAAAGTAAACTCTCGTCAGAATCATTTATTAAATAAAAGAGAATTCAGAAAAGAATTTGCCTTCTGTTTTCAATATTTTTTATGGGATATAAAGGCAAACCAGCAAGCGAGTCAGCTAATGAAAAGCAATCAATGCCGCTCATAGACATTTGTAGCGCCATAGACATTGCACAAGGATTCCCGTTGAGCCGCCCTATATTTTATATTAATTGTTTATAATATATAAATAAAGCCTTTATTACTATCTCACATTAATTAACATTGAATAAACCGTTCAATTTTTTTGTAAAATCGACAGCTTGTCCTTCGACAAAGGCCTTCTCCAAAAACATTCATGCCGCTCTTTCTCATCACTTGCTAATCTTGTCCATCTTTCGTCTGCAACTCTTTTGAGATCATCTTCCCAGCGTTTTGTGTGTCGCTCTTTGCTCCTTTTTCCATCTCTCGAATACCACTCTGAGACTCCTTTTGTCAATTTCTCCTCTCTTTCTTTCATCGTGTGTCCTGTCCATTGCCATTTTAATGTCTCACATACGTTTATTGCGTCTTTAAATTGAGAAATACCTTATTCTTACTCCCTCGACCTTTCTCAGCATCGAGTACAACATGTGTTCAATTTCTTCGTGTAACCTTATCAAGAAGACCCATCGTTAATCTTGATCCCGGGGCCTTTGCAAAACATGGGACTTGTACACGATAGCGCTGGTTACATCCGTGTAACTACTGATTTATCAGCGAAGTACTTAAGTTCATTAATAGTTACATCCCCAATAGCTTGTTCAACTTGTCTTGTAGACTGCAACGAAGACACTGCCAGACTAATGGAACACTTGTTATAGTAATTAAAACATAGAAGTAAAGTCTAAGTACATACATACATACATATAGACTATAGATCTCCCATCTACTACGATCTTGGCATTCTTTCCTTGCTTCCTCCACACTCATTACTCTCCTCATACAAGCCCACTGGTTAAGGGTAATCTTGACCTGGCCTTTCTTAAAAACTTCAGCTATTTGGTCCAGCTATTGTGGTATTCCCCTACCGACCCTTCCAAGCACATTCGCAACATAAATTGCTTTTGCCAGTCGTCTTTGATCCATCCTCTCTATGTGCCCAGACCATCTAAGCATCCCTTTCTCAAAGTCTAAGTATCTCTAGGTAATGTCGAAATTCTTGCCTTTCCGTCTATTAATTAATTTTTTATGGGATAGGAAGGCAAATGAGCAAGACTGTCATCTGATGGAAAATAAAAAAACGCTATCATCCATAACAAAGTACTACAAAATGGTTTGCGACTTTTCTGAAATATATATGTTAAAAACAGGATACACGCATTTATTTTCGTTTTACTTCACTTCTACGCCTTAATCAAACTATATTATAGTTATATACCACACAAAATTAAACAATATGATAATAACATTAGATTATAAAAATCAAATACCAACACAACGTAACCGATGAAACCATGCGGGAAAAGTCACCAAAGCACTCCTTTGAATTTTTTTTCTTTGATGGCAATTAGTTACAGCTATTACGTCAGTGTCAAGTAATATACAATAATATCCAATCTCTTGAAATGTAACAAGTCAGTTTATCACGTTACGTCTTGATAAAATGGTGGCCATTTTACCAAAACGTTCTATGAACTTTTTCAGTCAACTAAAAAAGTTACGATACGCATATTTATTTCATATCGATTCACTTATATACCTTAATCGAACTATTGCATGTTACGCCAACACAATTAAATATAATTGATAATAATATAAAATTATGACAATGAAATAAAGACACGTCACTGATGTAAGTTAACAGGAAATGTATTCCTTTGAAGTTGCAACAGAATTAAAATATGCTTTTAAGTAGAATATTAATATTCGCATATCGGTACAATTAATTGAGTTAACGGGCACAGATAATTGAACCGCTAATTACGCTCCCTCAGTGACACACGACACTAGTGACTCGAATGGATTAAATCGATTATATAATGAGCGAGCAATTGCATGATGAAATAATTCATTTGATGTAGATTTTATTTATACTTTATTTATACATACTGTTTGTTATTTTTTTAGTTCCGGAGGCCCATTACTCCCCTCTCCCTCTCCCCTCTCCCTCCCCTTCCCAATCTTATACATATACCAATCTCCCAATCTTACCTATAATGACACTTTCCTTAAAGGTCGGCAACGCTTCCGCACTGTCTATGGCGCTGCGGATGTCTATGGGCGGCGTTGATTGCTTTCCATCAGGTGACACGCCTACTCGTTTGCCTTCCTATCCCATAAAAAAAGACTATATATGTTCGACTGTTAGTCACGGAACCTGCTTATATCTATTTTTCTTTAGTAATTGACATTAATTCACCAAACCTCCATAACGGGATGATGGGGCACCCAGACTCGGAATAAATACCTGTAGGTAGGTAAAAGAGTACATACATATATTTGGCTTGATGTGGGTATCCCAATAACTGACTCCAAAAGCGATATATCAATAAGTTGTCGTTTATTAGAATAGCAGCATAAAATTTATCACTTACGAATCTATCTGCCCTGCGATATGTTTACTAAGCTCAGATGGCTAGATGATGGACTCGAGGATGACTTAAAGGCAATCGGTGTGATGGGCTGGAGGGAAAAAGCTAAACGAAGATACGACTGGAAAAATTTGGTGAACCAGGCTAAGGCCCACCCGCGGCTGTAATGCCTTGATGATCATGAAGTGTATACAGGATAAGGCTCTCTGTCTCTCTCGCTCTCGTAAGAATCATGCTTTCAAATGACTTTAGGAATGGAAAAGTTCCAAATGACTAGTTTGAAAACCATTTTCGTGCCCTTATCACAAAAATTATGAACACTGAGTTAAACGTTAATCTCCATTTGAAACAAAACTTGTGTAAATAACCCCACAACTTATATTTTGTTTTGCTTTTTTTATTTTTAATAACGTGATGATGAACGAACATCATGATGATTAAAGATTTGGAATAAAATTTAAAAAACGTAATGATATAAATACTAGAGAATTAAAACTCGATTTTGATCTTTTCAACAATCGTTTTTAGTGAATTAGAGAACGATGGCCGCATCATAAACATTTGCAAACTTTTGCGTGGTATATCCTTATTACAAGAGACAATGATCAGTTGTGATGTATTCATCCACAGGCGTTGCTCCAACAAAAGCGTCTGCAGCCGGTTGTTAAACTGCAATTTGTTGTAAGTAATCGATTTTTAATGGATCCCAGTGCTCTGAGATCATTCTCAAAATGACCGGTGATCTTTTTGCATTTATATTCTTGGTAATATTAATTATTTCTGAGTAAATCGTACTGGATTAAATTGTAGTTTATTTTCAAATGCTAGATCTTAAACTGTATGATCTACAATAAGAAACCGAGAACAAAATGTAGAAATATGAACAGGTAACCATCTAGATAAATTGTTAGATTTAAATAGTGGATGCAGAAGTTTCATAGGAAATGGAGCGTAACACAAAAGATCACGAGTTGACTACAACTTTAAGAAAGATGAGATGAAACCTGTAAAAGTGCTAAGAGTAAAATATAACTTATAGCAGGACATATATACTATCTCGCATTAAAAAATACCGTGACAAAATCTAAGTGAAACAATAAATCCAGTTTTATATCGGGCAACGGAGACTACGTGACTTCAAGAACATAACGACCTTGCAATTATAACGGTGGAAACCAGATTGTTGAAAATCTCGACCTAAAAAAAAAGTTCAATTCGGTCCGAGACGAGAACGGTCGAACCTTGTACGCGTACAAATTAAGACCTGTGTCGCTTACTGGAAATAAATCGTTTTTGGGTCAAGTAAACAACGTAGCAGGAACTTAAAACGCTTGAAAACTTTAAGTTGACAAATTTGAGTTTATATATATCGAGATGAATTTGGAGATTTTGACAAAAAATCCCGCAATAAGGGTAGGTGAGACAAAACAACCTCTTTAAACTGATGACAGTATATCAAAGAAATTTAATTTTAAAACTATGCAGGTACTACCTTGAATAAACATACTTTAATAGGACAGGGAGGCTTACAAGCAAGCGTGTCCATCTCATAGAAAGCAATCAACGCCGCCCATAGACATTTGCAACACCATAAGTATCACCGATGCGTTGCCAGTCTGAGATATAGGTAAACTTCTTTTACCCATTAGAAAGAATTACCACCGTGTGTGGCTGGCTCTATTCAGTGGTGATACATAATTTCGCGAAAAATGCGCCATACTGAATCACCACTCCTCCAGATGGTAGGAATCAAATTCAAGTTTTGGCAAGGAAATTTTGTCGAAGTAATTCTGATAAAAGATGCTGTGAGATAAGACATCGCTCGGTAATGCCAGAGAACCACGCCGCTAGATGAGATCCTAATCATCGACGGTTCGAATGGAACGACGTTGTTTACGGTCAGGAGGGCGAAACTGTATGATCTGATGAAAGGCAATTTACCACTCAGTCTCAAAAGACAACTCAAGGACACGTGTATTCTACCTACTCTCGCTTACGGAGCGCAAACATGATCACTAACTAAGCATCAATATTGTTTTTACAAACGTACATACATACGTATAGTCACGCCTGTCTCCCTGTAGGGTTAGGCAGATACCACAGATCTCCATCCGCTACGATCCCGACACACCTTTCTTGCTTCTTTCACGCTCATCCATCTTTTCATACATCCTTCCTCTCACATTCATCGTAGCGAACGTGCGAAAAAGGGCGAGAAGCGACGAACGGCTCTCCGTTCGTCGCTTCTCGCCCTCGTGGGATTTAGAACTTGACGGGTGGCGAACCACGTCGCCGTCATTTTTTAACGAATTAGGTACATTAAGATTCGTCGTAGTGAATCCCACGAGCCGCAAGGGAGGATGGAGGTCAGCCCCAGCAGAGCCCAACATGCTGAGGTATATTGTTTTTAGTATATTAAAATTATATTTTATTTGCTTTGACAGAATTGAACTAACAGCAGACCAAAGATCGACTGGTTGACTACCCCTGATCTACATACATCTGCGTGTGTTACAGATTCTATTCCCATGTTAATTTACTTCTTCAAATACAAGTTGGCGTTGAGAGCTAATGATAGTAATGAACGCGTGAAATGAACAGTTGATAATGGAATCAGAATCGTGTACACAAGTCTGTTTAGTTTAACGCCATATAAGTTAATAATGAGCCACAAGGCTCAGTTATTTTGAATCGAAACATTATTTAAATTATAATGATAATACCTTTTAATTAATTAATCATCGAGGATGACTTGCGCAACCTTCAAATCTGCAACTGGTAGGAGGTGACGCAGGACAGGGTACGGAGACGTAAGATATGTTCGGAAACCAAGATCCATTTTGGGTCGTTGCGCCAACAAAGTTAGTTAAGTAGTTAATAATAAAAACTTTATTTTCAAAATTTTAACATGTGCTAAAAGGCTTTAGATCCCACACTAGGATTCCCTGTGTTGTGGGAAACTAGGTTCTTCCATTCATAAATAATAAAATAGAATCTACAATAATAACACAAATATGAAAGCAGTAGTGAAAAAGAATAAAATTAAATACACAAATGATAATAAAAAATATAGTTTTGCTGGAAGAAAACTCAATTTTGAATTAAGCTCGCCCTTGTACATCTTCTTTCCTTTTAATTCTTGTTTTGTGTACAATAAAGTATTGAATAAAATAAAATAAAATAAAAAATAGATTAAGTTAAATAACGCTAAAGATAGCTGGTTTCTTGAGTAGTGGTGCGAACGGAATGAAGTTTCGGGAATAAAACACTGCCATTCATCCAGACGGTGGGGATAAAAGTTTTCATTTCGTAGAAGTGGTCCAATCAGCTGCCGACTGTAATAAATGAAAGAGACTAGAGACGAGAACTGCTGGGTGAAGTCTGGTGATCGCGATCTTCAGATATGAAAAATTGACCACATAGAGAGAGAGAGAGAGAATTTCCCAAAATTTTATTTTCAAATTAGTGGTTTTACCAAACAAAGTAATATAGAAATGAGCCAACGCTTCCAGAACAAAGTACTCAGGGGTATTGTAAATCCCCCTTTATACGCCAGAAATGACGACGTTCACCGTGAACTTAAAGTGGACCTAATCGTTAGTATTCGAAATAAATACGCCAAAGCTCACGAATGAAGAATGCATCATCATGTGAACGCCGAGGCTATCCAGCTCCTCGTCAACACGGACTTATTAAGAAGACTCAAGAGAACTGTTTTTTCTTAAACCTTTTGAGTTAGTTTTGTGATATCCTAGTGTAGTGAAGAGAAATGAATATTTTACTAGTGTAAAGGCCCTCCGCCCGTGGAGAAAATGGTCGCGGGTTCGAATCCCCCATCGAAAAAAATATATGTGTGGATTTATAAATATTTATTCCGAGTCTGGTAACCCCCCCCAATCCGCATTTCCTTTCCTGCCCTTTGCCTTATCTCAGTATGCAGGGCTCTGCTGGGGCTGACCTCCATCCTCCCTTGCGGCTCGTGGGATTCATTAAGACGAATTTAATATACCTAATTTGTTGAAAAATGACGGCGATGGAGTTCGCCACCCGTCACGTCCTGATTCTCACGATGGCGAGAAGCGACTAATGGAGAGCCGTTTCGCTGCGCTGAATGGTAGCGGATGGAGCTCTGTGGTCTCTACCAACGTACGCGTGCCAACGATAGGCGTGAATATATATAAAAAAATTAAAGAACACAAGAACATATTGTCTTCCCCTTAATATAGACTAAGAAAATTGTTAATAGACACATTCTTAGTTATACAAGAATATAGTGTCTTGCCCTTAATGGAGACTATAAGAAAAGTGTTAATGGACACATTCTTAGTTGTACTATACTCAGCACATTAAGTTAAAAACAAATAACTCGTTAGCTAATAGCTAGATTGTAATTATAATGGGAAAGTCTAGAATAGTAGAGTAATCATTACAAAAAACAAAAGCCCACATTAAGATAAACTTATTTCTCAAAAATTTCGTTAACACTATCATTCTTATCGATTGCAAATAGTACTTCTCTTCACAAGAAGATACTTCTGTGACTTGCTTTAGAAAATGCGTTGGCGTTTTGGGTTATCGCTAGCACAATAGAGGTAGCTTGGTGAAATATACATGGAATCGATTAGAGCCGGCGAACGAAGCCGGGCAGCGTGCAAGCGCGCCTCGAGTACGCCGGATTATCTCGGATTATGTAGTATATGCTAAACTTTAACATTAATGCACACATATTACAATTAATATGTGTGCATGAAATGGAATAAAAAATATATAATATTGCTTTTAGGTTCCATGCAGTTACTATTAGTTATTACTTGTAAGGGATCTATGCACCCCTCACAAGTAAGGAGGCCTTGAGGAGAAAAATGAAAATCGTTGGAAAGGAATTTCCATTTTTCTCTATTATTTGCTGTTTGTAGCCAGTTTGTTCCTGCGGTCTTCTTAATATCATCATCTTGACGATGAGGATATAAACAGACATAATAATTATATTATTAAAATAATACATTTTAACTAACTTCGCTGGTTCAGAGACCCAAATGGATCTTGGCCTCCGAAAAGAACTTTCGCAACCATGCCTTGTCCTGTGCCACCTTCTGCCAGTTACTGACTTGTAGGTCGCGCAGGTCAACTTCCACCATGTCTCTCCAGAGGTACCTGGACTTCACAGGACGGCGTGGCAGACGACCCATATACTTCTTCTTCTTCTTCTTCTTTTACCGCCCCATCTTTCTTCGTTCTCTTAACGTGGCCAAGCCAATGGAATCGTCGAGGCTTAGTCTCTCCAATTATATCGGGTTGGACCACCAGATACTCAATTTCAGTATTTCTCCGAATTCGCCAACTGCCATCATCTCTTTTGGTCGGGCCCAGGATATTACGGAGAACTTTTTTTTATGCGACTTCAGACCTTCCAGAGTGGTAAAGCCACGCTGCAGACGAATACTTTCTCAAGAATGGCGTATTATTTGTCTGTAGCATGAATGGGCCGGCTCGCCCGGGTAAGTACCACACTCCCGCAGAAAATCGGCGTCTGAGTGGTAGCTTAGCTACCGTGCTTCGTACGGTGAGCGGTCTGAGTTCCGGAAGCCCAACACCCTCCCTCTCCCACTACCCCTCCCCCTCCCCCTCCCACTCCCACTTCCACTCCCACTCCCATAATATCACTTTCCTTAAAGGTCGGCAACATTTCCGCATTGCCTATGGCACTGCGCATGTCTATGGGCGAAGTTGATTGCTTTCCATCAGGTGACACGCCTGCTCGTTTCCTTGCCTATCCCATAAAAAAAGACTAAAAGTTTGTTCTCTTTCTTTAGCATTAGTATCCGAGCCCCACAGTCATACGTTAGAATAGGCCGAATAATCATATTGAAGACTTGTAGTTTCCTCGTTATACAACTACAGTGAACTATAATGAATTTAATTTACTACCTTTTTATATTTCACTATTACGCTCATAGGAATTTGCGCATTGCAAATTCCTATAAGCTATCACAATTTAAAAAAAAAACGACCAAGTTAAAAAAACTACAAAGTAAACTTTTAATATTAATTACTGAACCAAAAGGCAGATGTTAATAAAGTCATGCAACAAATTAAGTTACTTGTCCATGCATGATACATCGGACATGTCCTATTGAATGCAATGAGGTATAAAATCTACCATAAAGTAAGCGTTAAACTGAATTTAAGGGCATTATAATCTTTATGGTAATTTGTAACTTAAGAACTGGCATTTATTTCCTGTCACGCTTTTTCTTACTGTCTCTTTTATAAGACTGGAATGATATAAAACTCTTAATTTAACTTTTAAATGATATAATATACTCTTATTACAGTAAACGAAATCTACTATATAATTATAAGTTCAATTAAAAAAGAATCGAAAACAACTAAATACCGTTTCTGCTAAAGCTTGTAGTCCCATTAAATTATGGCATAATATTTTTATAAATATAAAAGGCATATAGATAAGTAAATTGCTCATTATCAACAACCTTCTAATTTATTAACTACACACTGTCACTATGAAGATGAAGAGATATAGAAGGTCATCTGCAATATAAATCAGTATGAATTAGTATGAATTAGTATTTAATCTGTTCGACTATGTATTGAGAACAAGATATAGCGACAGTTAGCATTTTAACGCAATATATTTGACAATAAATTTGTTAATAAGTTATACAATGTATTTGTTGTATTTTTTCTTTTTCGTCTTACCACCAAGTCAAGCGGGCCTCCAATATAATATAACCTCCATTAATTATATATGTATTTATTTATTTTTACCACCCCACTCCTCTACTCCGAGCATCTGGTGGCACAACCCAATGGAGAGACTAAGGCTCACCGACTTCGTTAACTGGGTTCTTCCTATGTATCTTGTGTTTCTTATATACTCTTATATATGTACTTTTTAATACCTTTCCGACAAGCGAAGGTTGGCATACCAAATCAATATATGTATATGTATTTATTTATTCATCTTCTATTAGTACCTCTGCAACTACCTGACAGACCAGTTCAGCATAACTATTGCTAATGTCTTTAATGAGGCGAACAACTCGGCAGCAGACTGTCCAAATCCACTCCTTGATATTGCATAGCTTGACTTCCTTCTCCAACCAAACAGTAACTTTCCTGCAAGTTCATCCATCATAATTTATTTATTGATCAATCCAGCCTTTACAGTTAATCGCAGAATTTTCACCTCTCTTACAAATTAACAGTATTACTTTAATTGCTGTTTTAGTATTACAGTCTTCACCCATTAGCATAATCTGCCTGAGGTAGACATACTCCAGGTCATAGGTTCCCAACCCTTAATGGACTACCACCCCCTTAACAAGAAAAAAGTATTCCCAGGCCCCCTTTTACAAAAAAGTTACTCATACTAATTTTAACAGCTAAATAAAATGTTTTTCTTGAAAATAGAGGTATTTCATACCAAGAGCTAAGACTAGGACAATTCGAGAACAAAAAAAAGTCTAGGACAACTTCGAGAGTGTTACCATCGACGATAGTCGTTTCCAGGTCAAAATTATCGTTGACCGTTGATGATCATTGATTGTCATTTGTTTTACACACAGTTTTTTTTTTTCCTTTCATAATAAATATTAAAATAGTTAAATTTATCTGTGGTTTTTACATTGTCTATGACACGACGTCACCCGATCCCCCTATGCCGCGCGTCTCACCTTTCCATTTTCAATCAAAGCCCACGCGGTAATTCGGGTGCACCTCAAAACCACCGCACACAATAGAAAGTTTCATGTGAATTAAACGTCTAGCTTCTACTGACAATGTTTATTGCAGGTTATCTTTATTTTAACATTCATTCATTAACAGCTCATTAACGGCAGTCTACTTATGATCATAGACCCCATCCAAGGGGCGCCACTTAGTCCAATCTTCGGCTACATGCAGATTGTCTGTCTGTTGTATTACGCAGATTGTCACCCCATCTAACAAGGGGGCATCCCACACGACGATCCCGGTTTCCACTCCACCTCTCGTCTACTCTAACGGTTGTCGGCTCTCCAACAAACATGAGACCCAGTTGATCGATACTTCGAATTGAAGCGCTATAGGTGAAAGTGGATGAGTCGATCAGACAACTCACGAGACAAGACGAACAATTGTATTTATTTACAACCTATATATTTCCCATTGCTAAGTACGGGACCTCCCCGTTCTGAAGAAATAGACACTGACGCACCACGTTTATCACCCATTATTAACGGGGCACCCAGACTCTGAAAAATACCAGTAGGCCATAAATATATACATTTTTAGTGTAATTGAATAATAAAAAGAATTTCATTGACTAAAAAATAAGACTAGTTGAAGGTGGAAAACATAGAAAAAATAATTCTTATGACTGAGGATAGGAATAAATACAAACAAACGGTCGCCGATCTTTAGGGTGGAAATGGCAGACAAAGAAGAAGATGAATTATTGCTAATACTAATTATTTTTTTTTGCTAATACTCATTTTTTTACATGCAAATGAAATTATGTTAACATATTAATTACATGTTAACGTTTGCTGTTGTTGTTAACGATTTAGTATTTAACGTGTCGTGTGACACATAGGCCTCTTCCAGCTGTTCATCATCTCTATTTCGTGCTTTTCTGTACCAAGATCGTCCCTCCAGTAACCTTAATGTCATCTGTCCATCTCTTCACCTGTCTGCCTCTTTTTCTTTTACCATAGGGAGAGTAGGATAAAATGGACATATGAAAATTATAACGGAGTGGCAACCATGCGATGGTAAAAGAAAAAGAGGCAGACAGGTTAAAAGAAGAAGACGAATAATACTCAAATAAAACACACCGGTGAAATAGCTAAAAATCCATAATTTGTAACTAAAAACACAAATACATTGTAACCTAATAAATAATACGGAGACGAGCCCTCGGGCTGCGGTCCCCCGGTCGAGACGGTAACAGGAGACCAGACGCGCAGTGTTGGGTTTCGGTATCCATTATTCGTCACAGCCGGTGACAATTTTTGTTTGTTTTAACCCTTACATTGTTGCCGGGCGGAATGAATCATGCGCTGTGGAATTTTCAAATTTAAATATAGAATTAACTTCTATCTGGAATAAAAAAAATGCAGTCTCTGAAATTTTATTTCCATTATAATCAGTGTAATAATTAAAGTCTATACTGGACGTACACTGTCGGCCAGAAGTTTGATTCCACCATAATTAAAGTGGGAAAATGAAATAAAACTCTCAAGATGTTCGACTATTTGTATTAGCAGTTTAATCTTAAAAATAAGACGTGAAACTATATAATAATTAACATAATAAGGTAAACGGACTATTAAATATAATATATATATTATAACTATAAATAAGTAAGTTAGAAATAACTTTCACAATCGCGTTTCGTATTTTATGATAATTTTATATAAACTAATTTCTTACAAGTCACAAAAGCTTATTTCAACTTTGCAATATCTCGATTCGTGTCACATTTCGCTTTATTTATCTGACACATAAGTAACTTGAGATTCCCATTATTTACTTTGTAAGTAGTGAAGTTAATGTAAAAGTGTTTTCAAACTCGTACGTTCTTATATTATTTACTTATAGAAAATAATATTTAAAAATTATTTTATTATATACTGATACTACTTAATAAGAAAAATAAATATTATCACCAGGTTGCATGCTCGTTTGCCTTCGGAAGTTGGCTTTCCTGAAAATATTGAATATAAGGTAATAATATATAAGGTAATAATAATAAATATAAGGTATTGCGGTAATCCCCACGGGCAGATGAATTAGAGATTATAGATTGGTTTCCATTATACGAAATACGTATCGTATATGTTGTTAAAACGTGTTATGTGTTTTTGATGTAGGCAGCAGTATTGTTACGTTTTGTTTGACAGCAATTTTTTCGGTTACCATTTAGAATAGAATAGAATAGAAAAAATTTTATTTATGACACTTTTTTTTATAAAAAAAACTAAAATTAAAACCTTAATAATATTTTGACGACCGATTGGCTCAGTGGCGGGGCCCTCCACCCACGGAGTCAATGGTCACGGGTTCGATTCCCGCATCGAAATAAATATTTATATGGATTATAAATATTTATTTCGAGTCTGGTAACCCCCCCAATCCGCATTTTCCTTTCCTGCCCCTTCCTTTCTTCTCTGTCCTTCCTTTCCTCTCCGCCAATCCACGGTCTGCCGTGCCAATGGATGCGTGGCTAGGGGCGAGCCTAGTCGCAAGCGTGCCGATCGTCCCGGGGTCGGGCTCCCTCGGGGACTATGGTGCCTTACCTCAGGGGTGCCATGCAGGGCTCTGCTGGGACTGACCTCCATCCTCCCTTGCAGCTCGTGGGATTCACTAAGACGAATTTAATATACCTAATTTATCGAAAATGACGGCGACGTGGTTCGCCACCCGTCACGTCCTGATTCTCACGAGGGCGAATAGCGACCAATGACGAACCGTTTTGCTGCTATGAATGGCAGCGGGATGGAGCTCTGTGGTCTTTGCCAACCCTTGCGGGTGGGTGCGAAATAAACAAAACTTCGAAATCTTTCGAACATCAGTTTTCCCATTTAGTGAAAGTGGTGTAGTGGTTAACGGATTTGGTGACGGTCGTTTTTATTATTTTCTATTGTTTTATTTTGCATTTGTATTATTTTTGTATATGCTGGCTCGTAAATACGCAATATAATTTTTTTAAATAGGTTTTCGCGGATCTTAGCAAATAAATTTTAGAATTTCCATCTGAATCTCAGACATATTGTATATTGTATACCAATAACAAAAATATTCAAAATTTTAATATACAATATTTATTGGCAATGGGTGGTATTATCGCTTATAGCGAAATCTTATCGCATCTTATCTAATCTATAATACAACGTGTCACAAAATACCCCGTAAAAAATATGATTAATTATCAAAGCCAAAAATTTTGTCAACCCTAGCAAGCTGTCATGTCAGGGAACCAGATTATAATATAAATACTAAATATATCTACTTTAGCACTGTATGTCAAAAGTATATATATTTGGTATTTTTTGGATGGTTTATTTTGGTGAACTTTCTTCCGCTTTCTGTATCACTATCTAATTGAACGAACGGCTCAAAACAACTCGTTTAAATATGCAATGGCTCAGCACGGGCGGCGCAGACGCACCGACGTTTGACTAACGACGTCCGGTTATAATTAAGTGCAGACCACACCGGGAACTAGTGAAACGAAATTCATATCGCTTCGCTCGTGTCGCCCAACTATGAGAGCTAAGCGAATATAAGCGCGCGAAGTGCATTCATTACGGAAACAAAATTCAAACATGATATTTCCAAACAATACCTTTTACCTTAATTTACCCTTTGCATGCCTTCTTACCTTTTGTATTGCAGATGTCCAAGGCGGGATAGATTACTTTTTAGAACCAGCTTAGATGTTTGCCGATCATTTCATCTCGCGGAATGTTGATAACGATGTTTCTTCTAACTTAGATTCGTCCGTAGTCAGTCATAGTATGGGGCAAGTAATTTAGTGACAGACCCGATTATTTTACACTGTATCACGCTACTGCCTCGTACCGGCTTCAACAATAATCTTTGAGCCTTCGAAAAACAAGCTTACACATACATTAAAGGCCGGCAACGCTTCCGTAATACATATGGTGTCGCAGATGTCAAGTGGACGTGGATTGCTTTCCATCAGGCGACACGTTTGCTCGTTTGCCTTCCTATCCCATAAGTAAAACACTAGATAGATTGTCCGCCGCGGGAGCCTCTCTTCGTCCTCGCATAACTGTACGAGCTGGTACATGAACTCGTGTTGTTCAAATCATTGGCGTAGTTTAACTCTGTGAACCGAAGCATGAAAAGGCGCAGGCTAAAGTTTATTTAGATTCGCTCATGGAGTTAATATGAGCGAAGCTACATGAACTTAACTTCGCTCATTTAGCCATCATTAGAGTTTCATTTCGCTTCGCGTCTTACGCGTGCACGGCCTAGCCCCCGTACGGCGATGGTGCGCCGTGAAGTTGCGCACATTGATTTACACCCGCTATCATTTGTCAAACTGCAGCTACCGTGTGAGATAGCGATATCAGATCGCTAATTTGGTATTGCATTCATTTTGCGTGCCGGGCTTCGGTGAAATCAGAAACGTTTTTTTTTATAAGGTCCATATTGCATCGCTCTATCTTTAATAATAACTTTAAAAAAAATAATAAAAAATTAAATTATTGTATCTAAGGAAGTCTTAAGTAATAGTAAATAGTAAATTTAATCACTATTGCTAGAGCCTAGTTTCTCTAAAAAGCTTCAGCCTTTGCCATTTTAAAGATTAAAAAATCAAAATTATTTCTTAATTGCATTACACGGGTATGTATGTACATTCTAAGCCTTTAAATTGTGTAATAAATGTTTGCATTGTGAAATTACGTTTTTAAAGTGTATCCAATAAGAGTAAAAATGTTATTTCATGTACATACATCATAGTCACGCCTGTGTCTCGTAGGGTTAAGCAGAGACCACAAATCTCCCATCTGCTACGATCTCGGCATACTTTCCTTGATTCCTCCACACTCATCACTCTCCTCATACAAACTCGTCGGTTAAGGGTATTCTAGACCAAACCTTTCCTAAAAACTTCGGCAATTTGATCAATGTGTGTTTTCCTTAGTCTTCCCCTACCGATCCTTTCATCAACATCCACAACGTAAACTTCTTTTGCCAGTCGTCTTTCATCCATCCTCTCTGTGTGCTCAATCCATCTGAGCATTCCTTTCTCAACTTTTGTTACGGCACTTTATTTTACTACGCTCTCTTATTCACGCTTCATTCCCTATTCTATTATTCAAAGTTACCCCACACATACTTCTTAATGCTCTCATTTCCACAGTATTCAATCTGCTTTCATGACTCTTCTGTCAAACCCAAAAATTTCTTGTTGACTTTTTATATACCTATATTGAATCTTTAATTTAAAATCAGTTAATATACATTTGAAATGAAAACTTCTAATTGGCTCATTAGATTGTTTTATTTCAAAATTGTAAAATACGCTGTAAATTTTCCGAATGGTATAAAATAAAGGAAACTAAAAACACAACCTTCATAGTTCAGTGGCGAAGTAACTGCATTTAAAGTCAATAGGCCCGGATTCGATTGCCACATTGGGATAAATATGTGTATGGCATAATTAATCCATTTTCCATATAAAGTATTTATTCTATCGTACTCTGGACAGTTGACGTCTTGGATACTACGTAACGTCAATACGCCTTGCAC
Organism: Baronia brevicornis; assembly: GCA_031353405.1. Classification (NCBI taxonomy): domain Eukaryota; kingdom Metazoa; phylum Arthropoda; class Insecta; order Lepidoptera; family Papilionidae; genus Baronia; species Baronia brevicornis. The sequence continues at coordinate 1,014,128 of JASFAT010003971.1, read as the reverse complement.
AAGCGTGACGGATTTATGTTGATTCCATCAGAAATTGGGAAATCGAGTGTCCAGTAGTTTAATAATAAAAGGTTTTAAAAACAGTTTAACGGCGCCGAAATGTAGACTCTGACAGTCCATCTGCTTCAAAAGCTCAGAGTCGCTCAGAGAGCTATGGAGAGCGCCATGCTCGGAGTTTCTCTGGTAGATATGATTTGGAATGAACAAATCCGCCAGTCGCTGGTCAGTGTTGTCGGAGATCCGACAATAGTTGGAGCAAACGAGTGCTGGAATGGAGACCGCGTCTCTTTAAACGTAGTGTGGGACGCCCCCCGGCTAGATGGTGCGACGATCCGCGCAGGGCGGCTGGCAGAAACTGGATGCGTGAAGCCGAAGATCGGGCTAGGTAGTGATTCATGAGGGACGCCTATGTCCAGCAGTGGACTACCGCAGGCTATTGATGATGATGAAAAAAGCTTTAAAAATGCCATTATTTCACATTGATATTATACGTTTTGATGAATTGAACGAAGCTGAAGGCATATAAGGACATGGTGAGAGAAACCCAGGATTTTTTACCAAGAAATCGATAATTTCTTTTGCCATTAATTAACATATAACATAAGACATCGATCGTTTGTCTTACGATTTATAACATTCAGCGCGCATAGGTAAATAAAAAATACTTTAGTTCTTACTTCATTTTGATTTATAAGATCGCATTGTATCTTACAATGTTGTAATGAGTAAGACATCGGTTATTAGAAGTTTGTAATTAACACATAATGATAATTGTTTGCGTCTGCGAAGTGCAGTCAGCAATAAAAAAGTAAACGGAATCAATAATAATATTCATTTACATCTTTAAAACAATGTAAGTAATATATACATATATATTATTACAAGATAAAGAAAGATGAAGACTATTAGATACATTGTTATGTAATGGTCAAAAGTGTAAAATTAGCCTAACAAAATATATAAACATTACCTAAATTATTCAAATACAAGAAACAATAAAAAATATTGCAAATATGCCTTACAATCTATAAGATCGTTGTATAATATTATTGAAATCGGGACACGGATTCTCTTTTTTTGTTTTTTTATTTATGGGTTGGGAAGACAAGCGAACAGGCGTGTCACCCGATGGAAAGCAACCAAAGCCGCCCATAGACATCCGCAGCGCCACAGGCAGTGCAGAAGCGTTACCGGCCTTTAACGAATGTATCATTATGGGAGGAGGAGGAGAAGGGAGGAGATGGAGGACGAAGCGTAGTAGCTAATCTTCCACTCAGACGCCGGTTTTCTGCAGGAGTGTAGTACTTCCCCGGACGAGCCAGCTCATTCATACTACTGACAAGTAATATGCCATTCTTGACAAAGTATTTGTCTGCAGCGTGGCTCTACCACTTGTGATTGTTTAAGCAAAATGTTTCTTCACGAAATATATAAGAAAAAGCTAGTGCTCTGAAGGATTATCATCATCACGCTACGGCTAACAACTGCTGAACATAGGCCTTCCATAAAGCACTAACGTAACCCAAATTTCAACCTGCTCTATTTCAATTGCTGCCAACAGCCCTGCGCAGATCGTCCTACCATCTGGCCACTGAGCTTCTCATACTACGAAGACACTGCTGAAGGATCATCGTCTAGCCAAGGCACGGTATTCACTCCAGCCCATGTCTCCTTCAAGGGTCGTCGCTTCCAGACAAAGAAGACTGGCACATTGCTACATCAGTTTACCATTGGAACCATCAAAAAACAAGCCTACACATTTATCAAAGGCCGTAACGCTTCGGATGTCTATGGGCGGCGTTGATAGATCTCCATCAGGTGACACGCCTGCTCGTCTGCCTTCAAATCCTATAAAAAAGTTTTTTTTCTGCAGTCCATATATGTCCCACTGCTGAACACGGGCCTCTCCATTTCTGGAGGAACTGAAAATAATCCACCACGCTTGTCCCATGTGGATTGGTGGGGTTACCAGACTCGGAATAAATATCTGTACATATATTTATTCCAATGCCGGATCGAACCCGCGACATTAGATTCCGTGGGTGAGGGGCCCCGCCACTGAACCAATTGGTAGTCCTTAAAAAAATTTGCTATTCATCGAAGACTCAAAATAACCTATATAGAGTATATTAGTGATTTTGAGTCTTAGAATTTTTATCTATAGTTTTATAAAAAACATAATCGCGTAAAACCTCTTGCAATAGTTATTGTAGTTTAAAATAATCGTGACTCATCGATGAAGTTAAAGTTTATGGATGAGATCACTTGATTATATGCAAAGCAATAAAATTGTTATTACTATGAAGCTTTAGTATACTATTAATTCTGTTTAATTAATGTCCGCCGGCGTGTTTTTATTAATTATAAACAATAATAACCGCTAATAGTTTATACACAACACTATTAATTAATAATTAAAAAACATTGACTATTTTATTTTTATTATCAAATTGTTTTAATAGCCCATATATGTCCCACTGCTGAGCACAGGCCTTTCCATTTCCGAAGGAACGGACGTTAACCCACCACGCTTGTCCAATGTGGATTGGCGGGGTTACCAGACTCAAAATAAATATTTGTTATCCATACATATATTTATTCCGATGTGGGGATCGAACCCGCGACCATTGAACTCCGAGGGCGGAGGGCCCCGCTACTGAGCCAACTGGTCGTCATTCATTACTGTGGACACTATAAATTTGATTATTTTTTCACTTCCTATATATGTATGTTCCAATGATAAGACAGCCTCTCTATTTCTGAAGGACATTAATCCACTCACGCTAAACACCCAGACTCGGAATAAATGCCTGTAGACCATACATATGTATATTCATCTCGATCCGGGAATCAAAACCGCGACTATTGTCACTTAAAATGTTGTTTCACCACTGAGAAAATTAGTCGTATGTTCGATTCGTAATTCCTTGCAGATGTGTTTTTGACACACTCAGTGGAAGGTAATGAAGGTATAGCCTACTACTACAGAATATGTCTTCTCTCGCCATATATAAAATAGGCCCGCTTTTGTAAACAAAAAGGAGTATAAATCCAGACTCCTGTTGCATCACTTCTCAGCTAAGATACTAACTCTTACAAAAATATATATTTAAAAAGTTCACTAGCATCTTACTTATGATATCTAATCTACACATAGAAAGCATTCAATTTCTTACAAATGGACCCCGATTCATGGTTGATCAATCACTTTGTAACAGCGGGTGTACACTCAATAACCGGGGATTACCCCGTCAAAGCAGTTAAACCAATGTGTAGAGGGCCTTAAGTGGCGTTTAATATCACTTACTGGTTCCAAACTGGCCATAATGGATTGCACTTTTATGGGATCGATGGCTTGATGGATGGTTTCGTCTAACGTACGGTGCTTTATTGCTCTGAACCGACACGATTTGTCGATGGGTTTGAGAGGCTATTGCGAGTTAGGCGAATACTTTATGTAGTTTCACCTTACTAATAACATACAATATTTAGGTCGCGTCTAAGTACAACGATAAACTACTCTGAGGAATTTTTAGAATTCCTACTGCCAAATTCTACTATTGCACAAGACACTCCGAAAAAAGTCATCCTCATTATCTGGATGAGAGGTGATCCATTCTTGTAAGTTTTTCGAAAAAACGCACCATTTTTTTTTGATGATTCTGCCAATGTCTTATCCATAACGACATTGTAAGATACACTGCGATCTTATAAATGAAGTAAGAACTATTATATTTTTTTTTAACTATGCGTGCTGAATGCCATAAATCGTAAGACGTATGTCTTATGTTATATGTTAACACTAGATATACCAGACCAGTCAAAATGACTGTTTTCGGTATTTCAATTTAAAATTCCTACTACGTGTAATATTTTTTTGTCGTAATGATATCATGACTTTTCTAGTTATAACTAAAGAATTAATTTTATAAAGTTTATATTACTGTATATATGTTGTTAGTAAAAATAATTTGCGTTTTTGACACTTATTATACTTCAATCGCTGGTATATCTAGTGTTAATTAATCGCAAAAAAAAAGTCGGTAGTAGATGTTCATTTGTAAAAAATCCTAGGTTTCTCTCACCGTGTCTTGCTATTCTACTATTGCCGAATTCTACTATTGCACAAGACACTCCGAAAAATCTAAAAAAAGTTTAAAAGCGGGAAACGCTTCTGCATTGGCTGTGGCGCTGCGCATGTCTATGGGCGGTGTTGGTTGCTTTCCATCAGGTGACACGCCTGCTCGTTTGTCTTCCCATCCTATAAATAAAAAAAACAAATAAAAAATACGTGTCCAGATTTCAATAATATTATCTATCCGATATGTAATCCTCACCATATGGATGAGAGGTGATCCAGTCTTGTGTGTACAAAAAACGGTGCGTATTTACGAAAAACTTACACACAAAACCACTCCGTGGAACTAGCTACTCTTAGCGGTATCTTCGAAACAATATAACATTAGAATTTCTTTCCATCAGACGACACACTTACTCATTTAGCCTTCTATCCAATAAAAAAGCATGTTATTTGGGTGGCCAAAAATATTCTTAACCAATGGTCAGATTTTTTTACGACATTCATAATCCTTTTAAGGGTGTTAGATAAGAAAATACGATGATTTTATTAGCAGCTTATTTCTTATAATATATTCGCACTGCCTATGGCACTGCGAATATTACGCCTATGCGTTTGACATCCTATCCCAAAAAAAAATATGGGCTTTGGAAAAAAAAAACGAGCAAAATTAAAATCAAGAGACCCCTTGATTGTAGTCTCTCTCTAAGTTTACTGTTCTTCCTCAGTTGAGATGACCTGTTCATTTTTTGAGACAAAAGTGTGAAGGCTATAGAGTCGTATATCTATCGTTTCTAGAACCAACAGAGAAAAAAAATAGGGGAAAAAGTGGTTTCCCCTTTTTTCTCTAAAACAAATTATATTTGCGACGGAGAATAAACGCAGAACTTAGAAGTCAGATGATCACATGAACAAAGCGGAAGTCTAAGGATTACAAAGTGGGCGACTTTATCCGCCGATTAACTCCGAGATAAAAAAGTAATATAATAGATAATTAACGCAATAAACTGTCCAGCTTGAATGCAGTACTTAGCACTTAATAAGTATTAGGGGGCCATCCATAAATTACACGAATTTCATAATTTGCGGATCCTTTATCCGTTCTTATCACACCCTCCCCTGGTGTTCCATCACATATTTAGCGTTTTTACATTCAGAAAGAAAGGTCAGGGAGTATCTTTGCTCAGCCGCTTGTCCGCTGTTTATGGTATTGGTACGGTATCACTCCTCATCTTCCGTTGCGGTAGTATCATATCCCTTTCATCCTGTCTAAATCCATCTTACCTTCTCCTGCCTTTTCCTACTTCTTCGTCTCTATCTATATACCTCTCCGCCAATCCACGGTCTGCCGTGCCAAAGGATGCGTGGCTAGGGGCGAGTTTAGTCGCAAAGGTGCCGACCGTGCTGAGGTAAGGCACTATAGTGCTCCCCCGAGTACTATAGTGCCTTACCTCAGCATGGCGGCTCTGCTGGGGCTGACCTCCATCCTCCCTTGCAGCTCGTGGAATTCACTATGACGAATCTTAATATACCTAATTCGTTAAAAAATGACCGTGACGTGGTTCGCCACCCGTTACGGCCTGAACCCCACAAGGACGAAAAGCGACGAACAGAGAGCCGTTTCGCTACAAAGAATGTGAGAGGAAGGATTGATAAAAAGATGGATGAGCGTGAAGGAAGCAAGGAAGATATGTCGGGATCGTAGCGGTTGGAGATCTGTGGTCTCTGCCTAACCCTACAGGGAGATAGGCGTATGTATGTATGTAAGTATAAAAATTAAAACAGCACTTCAAAATTTAGATAATGATAGATTGATAATATTTTCAATCTGGTCGCACAATGTCGCATTTCGTTGATCCCTAACCTCCCTCCCTTAACGTGAAACGTAATTTATGGATGGCCTCTTAGGCTGGACGATTTAAAGCACAAAGAACTTGACAACTATTTCATAATAAGAAATGACAGTTTCCTTAGAAGAATTCTCATCCAACCAAGCATGAAATGCCAGTGCAGAACACTGCAAACCATTAATTACTTACGCCCATACAAGGTACCAAGCTTTTCTACTACCTTCGAGAAATGGTCAAAGTGAAAACGACAAACTTATACAATATCAACACATTTAACTTTCAACCCTAATAATGAATATATAAGGTTTAAAATGGAATAATTTTTAGTATAAAGCAAGAGCCACACATGGATGACCGTCGTGGGAAAAGTGTGTAATGACACGCTGACGCTGTTCGAAAGCATCTGATTGTCGATTCTAAATTCAAAACTAACTACACAAAGTCCAATATTGTATATTGAAATAATGGAGATTTTACAATTAATTGGAAAGTCATATTTACAAACAACGTGCAATTTAGCGTCGACCACGGACCGCTCCCAAAAATTCTTTCGACGCTATTCGATAAACAAAGCGCTAATTATGAAAGTTAGCGTTGCGTTCGAAAAAAGCAAAAGTTGATCATACAATTTTAAAGCGGCGTTCAAATAATCCACAAGTTCCAAATAAATCCACTTCAACCAGCAGGAAAACGCACATTATTAATTTTCTGTTATTGTTTGCTTGTCGCGGAGCTTAGCTAAGTAAAACTCTTGACTGTCCACATAGTGATGGATTTGATAGTGATACCGACTTGTTACATATATATATATACACACACACACACACATATATATATATATATATATATATATATATATATATATATATATATATATATATATATATATGTGTGTGTGTGTGTGTGTGCGTGTGTGTATGAGATAATATGAGAAAAAAAATTGAAAAAAGAAATATTAAACTTTAAATTTAAAAAGAAATTTGTTTGATTTTTTAATTTCAAGGGGAATGTTAATGTTATTTAAATTATCTTAAAATTCCAGAGCAATGGAGCAAATTAAAGGAGTCTTATACCCTACATAAAGGGGCCTTTTAAATTCTGAATTATTCTAACATATATATTTTATCAATTAATTTTTTTTTACATAATATTAATAATTAGGTTAGTAATTTAGTTAATAGAACAAATTATAAATAAGTAAATGGAAATAAAAAGCTATTTTACTTTTATTATTATCTAATCCCCAGAGTCTAGTTGGATGATGATGAAGAGGGTTTGTCGATTGTTCTCATGTACTGTTATTTGCTCTCATAGTCGCCACGTATAACACCCACAGAAAGAAATGGCGACCTCATTTCTGTCTGGGGTGTCACAGCCTTATTCTAGGAACCACATTGTAGATATGATCTGGTGTTTTATTATTATACATTACTACAATATTATACGAGTTTAACATAACTTTATGTAATGTTACATTTTCAGTTGGTACAATTAACATCAAATATCTTTACTATAAAACTTCGTAAGACCGGAAACAAAAATAATAATTGTATAATGAGCGTGACTGTACAATTTGTCTGCATGAGTATACCCTCACAATGCTACATGGTACAATTACGCCAAACGACTCTATTCTAATTACACAAACTTTTATAACACAACCAGTGTTTAACGTCGGAAACATCTTAATACTACTTTGCACTGACTTTTGTGTAAAAGAAAAAAATAAGTATACCGTAACACGCTTCAAGCTATTATCAACTGAATTACGTTACGATAAGAGATAAAATGGCTCAAATTAAAATGAGCAATATTTTTGACTAACACATCAATGTAAGAAAAGATAATTTTCTGAACGCAATTATCCCGTTACACTTGTATTATTATTTACTTGTATTACAGGCATATCTTGTCGAATTAATTAATTTAATTATTAATGTGGATGGTAACTAATTCTATCCACATTAATAATTAAATTAATTAATTCGACAAGATATGTGGATGGAAGGCTGGAAGAGGAAGACCACGAAAAACATACCTTGATCAACCGGCGGGCTTGCATGAGGAGAATACTAAGTGTGGAGGAAGCAAGGGAAGTATGCCGAGATCGTAGCAGATGGAGATTTGTGATCTCTGCCTACCCCTGCGGGAGACAGGCGTGACGATATGTATGTTAGTTAATTTACTATTATAAATTATACAATTTACTATTATAACTATGTAATTACGTTATAATATGTAGATGTCATATATGGAGAATTAGCAACAAAATGAAGCAAACAAAAATGGATATGTATAGGGCACAATTTCCGGCGCCACGCCAGTCATAACCCCAAAAACGCCCTCGAATGGAATCCGTAGGGGAAAAGAAAACGTGGACGCCCAAAACAAATATGGTGGCGTATGACCGAAGTGCAAAAGATGGGCCTATCCTGGAGCTAAGTAAAGCGTATGGCCTCCGACAGGTCGAGATGGAGAAGCGTCGTGTCTGTGCTTGTATGGAGGCCATCTCGTTTTCCGCCATGTACCCATGTACTTACATTTTTGACCATTTTTTGTTCGAAAGCGCTACCCCGGTAGGTATTATAGTTTGGACGGGCCGTCGAATAATTTTTACCAGTTTCAGATCTTCAAGGTTTGATAATTTCTCTGCCTCGAGCTTTATCCGAACATTTCTTTAGATTGTTCTTTGCAATTCATCCATCATATTTTATGGAGGGTAAGTTTATACTTGTGCCCTCTATCTTTCAATTTCGTCAATAACATGTTAGTGAGTCTGTGAGTGGTAATTCATCTTTGCGTACATAAAATTAATATTTTTAATAGCATTTATTCATGCTGAAGCAAATTGTTATTTGCTTAATCGGTAGTTATCCATCACAATAGTGTACCATACAGTTACAAAAATGGCTGACAATTTTATCTTTCGCATCTAACCTTGAACTTTTCTCGGCGAATCAAAATAATGATTCATGTATTGATTGATGAAAACAAAGTTGGCCAACTACACGCGCACGATCAATCAGAATTTAATTGCAGCGGATCCATAAAGCAATTCGTCACGCTCGTGCATACATACGAAGCGCTCGATGGCGCCTACAGAGACCACCTTCAAACGCACCAGCACCCAATGGATTGAAACGCTTGATTTTGGAGTCGAAGCCAGAATTAAAGGTTCCTTTTGTGAATTAGTTCCACCAATTCACTTTTGTTCTCGCATTCTGTTGAATTGACATCAAACAATTCCACTTCAAAATCTTTTGATTGTTGTTTAAAGTCTGTGTTATATGTTTAAAAAATGTTATAATGATTCGAAGATATTAATGCTGGTAGCCTATTGAATTTAACAGCTTTATCGAATTCTGGGCAAGTAAAATATATTTGGGAAACTCGCAAATCACAAAGTCCATTGGCTCGACACCGTGAGGGAGATACACATATATGTGTGTGTCGATTTTAACTTCGTATGACGCTACGTTTAACGTGTAGGAAAGGATATGTAACTAAGTAACTATATGGTCCCTATTAGTCCCCTGGGTCCTAAGATCTAGGGGGTGAAAAACAACCACGAACATGAGAGAAAATTTTCAAATTTTGGGAATACTAGAACCTTCAATCATTTTACCTATAAAAAAGAAATAGTAGAAGAGAAGTGAAAGCAAAATGATGAAAAGTGATACTAGTGGCCGATTTCATTTTTCCGATCCCCGAACCCCCCAGTTCGTAACAATATTATGTAAATGTTCAGCAATCATCACTGCCGATAGATATCTTAAACTTCAGAGATACCATAGATATATAGCTGGCCCATAAAGAACGTGCAAGACGATAGTTGGAGTAAAGAAAGTATCTAAAAATCAAGAAAATATATAAATATATTTAAATACATTCTAAGTTAACAACCTTGTGTTCAGTTCACACTATCGATATTTCCAGTAGTTCGTAAAGGAATCGAGAAATATCATGCGAGATGTGAAACCAGCGGTGTAAAAGAAGCCATTTTACGTAAGCTCGGTGAAAGTGCAGACCAAAACAAATACATCACCGCGATGTACGAAGACCATGTCCACTATTTACATTGTAAATTACTTAAAGACGTTACATTACCATATCGCCGCATTAACGGTAATGGATTCAAACACAACGCAACGAACAATGCTTTCAAGAACACTTTAGGCGTTCCACAATGGATATAGCCGACACCCGTCGCGCTCCATTATTCCAGGTTTTATTCGAGCGGTTTTAACGAACGCTATTGTCATTTGCCTGTGCAACAATGTTTATTGTTACCCTCGATTGTACCTTCATATAATCGACCACTGATTTTGTCGCACTATTCACTTCGTTTGTTGTTTAGTTATCCTGCCTCTATTCTCTTAAGATGTCGAAACATGGATAATGAAGGTGTGTATACACAAACTCAAAATCGCTTACAAAGCTATGGGTAGTGCTATATCCTTTTTATGGGATAGGGAGGCAAACAAGATTAAGATTGGACGCCTTCATTGAGGCTAAATTACCCAAACGCATACTCGACGGAAAACCAGATGGTCGTAGAAGCCGCGGAAGGCCTAAGCTCAGATGGCTAGATAGAGTCGAGGACGACCTAAAGGCAATCAGTGTGAGGGGCTGGAGGAAAAAGCTAAACGAAGATCCGACTGGAACAAATACCAAGCTAAGGCCCACCCGCGCCTGTAATGCCTTGAGAATTATGATAATGATGAGGCAAACCAGAAAGCGTGTTGCCAGATGGAAAGTCGATATTACCCAACGACATCTGCAACATCATAGGCATTGTAAATGCGTTTCCAGCTTTTATGATAGGAGTAAGTGTGTTTTTTGAAGGCTGCAATGTTGTATCGGTTCGAAAATACCACTGAAAGTAGTTGGTTTGATAAAGAGGAGGTGAGCGGAATTAAATTTCGGGAAAAACGCAACGCACGTTTTTGGCGAATCGTACCGTAATGGAAGTCAGTGACAGGAAATAATCCGAACAGTCCCTTGGAGCACTCCTCATAGTATAAGCGATAAAAGATTCTGAGAGATGCGACATCCTTCCGCAGTGCCAGAAAATCAAGCCGTTGGGTGAGATCCCGGTCATGGCGATTCAAAAGTACGTTGTAAGCAGTTAAGAGAAAGAAGCCGATATTGTAGTGCTTCGGCCCTAAGATGTTAGAAGGTATAAATGAAACGGCGTGAAATATCGTATCAATCAACTGAGCACATCCAGATTTTAAGAGCTCAACTTGGCCTTATCTTCCTAACCTATTCTTCCTTATACACAAAACTGGACGTCACCCGATATGTCGACGTCAAGGTTCTCAATACAAGGCTTGGAATTTCGCTGTAGACTCATAACCTGAGAGAGAGTGAATACCGCCGCATCAAAGTCCTCGCTCATAAAGCCCATCTCATCAGGATGGTTATGCCGCTATAGCTATTTGAAATAGCAAGCTAAAGTGGACAGTTAGAGCTTTTACTTAGCTACGATCCGCGATAAACAAACAAAAACAAAAAATTAATAATTTGTGTTTTCTACTGGAAGAAGTGGATTTACCGTCAGCAATATTCCACCTCCCAACCACTATCATCAACACACAACCAGTTACGTCCACTTCTTAACAAATCTTAACGGTTGTCTTCCAGAGAGTCTACTATACCTGATGTTGCCTCGTGTTGAGGCGAAACATAAGTCTTGTGCAGTGTGGAAAAGTGGTAGTGTGTGTTTGTATTCTTGATAGTGGATGGAAGGTGGAGAGAGAGAGGACGGTCGTTTTTTCGGTCCACGTAGTAATGAATTTCCACTAAGTAACACCTGACTCATTAGTCAACAAACTAAAGTGGCAAAAGACTGATTACGATTGTGGGAAAACCGTTAGAGTAGACGAGAGTTAAAGTAAAGTAATCACTTGAATTGACGAAGTAACATTCTGCGCAGGGCATCTGTTAGACTCTGTTTAGAATATAAAATACTTTGTAGTCAAGATTTAGAAGTAAAACTCATACAACTGATTCATAAAGTAACAAGACAAAATAGCTATTGCGACAAGCAAACATAAAATCAACTTGCACATCCGCTCAGACATTCACAAAAGCAAGATGATGCTTCAGACACACTCCTTTCAAAAAAAAGCATAAAACCTTGGAGTCAAGGCGGCGCGATATCACAAAACTCCTTTTCAGCTTTTAGACGGCATGAGTGTACGGATTTTTTTAATCTTTTTTCCTCTCATCTAGTCGGGCTTTGCACTCACTTGGAAACATTTTTGAAGTGTTTTCAAGCCGTTGGTTGGGTAAATACGCTATACATTCTACGGTTTAATATAAAATACTTATAACTGCGGACTTTGCTTAACCGAGCTGGAAGTTTCTGACTATGAGATGAAAAATCAACAAATAATATTCACTCATATCTTTATTCCTTCGCATGAGTTTAGACCAACTGCAGAAGTTGCATTATTAGACAGCTACTTTCTGTGTATCTTGTGAGTTTTTCTGTTTAAAAAGCCCACAGTATTTTCATATAAACTTCTTTTCTCAGTTCTCGCAATCAGGGTCGGAATGAGATCTATTTTACATAGAAAATTACGGTGGAATTATTATGGTTCATAGATTATTGTTAAATAAATATATTCAATATTTTTTTATATATATTCACGCCTATCCCCCGCAGGGATTGGCAGAAACCACAGAGCTCCATCCGCTGCCATTCATCGCAGCGAAACGGCTCGTCATTCGTCGCTTTTCGCCCTCGTGAGAATCAGGACGTGACGGGTGGCGAACCACGTCGCCGTCATTTTCGACAAATTAGGTTCAATATTAACATTTATTTCATTTTCTTCTTAGTTAATATCTGTGAGCCAAATGAGGAAGAAATAGAGGAAAGTGGGGTAATATGGAACACTTAACTTTGTATAAAATCTGAGAATGCTTCTTATTCTTCTTATTCAATATCTGTGTCGTAAGCTGATGAAGAAGATCGGGTTATAAAACCATAGTACTAGTGTTGGCCTTCTTGCTGGGTTTCATTTTTAAAATAGTGTTTCAGTTTGTTAGCTTCAGCAAATGGAAAAGCAATTCTACCCAATTGATTCGATATTATACCATGAAAACATTAACAAATATTTTTACAAAATCAACTATCAGCAGAGTAGGTTAGAAAAGGAATGAATAATTGCAAACCCGCTTGACTTCGTTCCCAATTACCCGAAGTAGTAATTATAAATCAAAATGGCCGCAACCTTTAACATTATTTTGGTGAAAAAATCATGTGGAGTTTGAAAACAGATAGTATGTGCATGATAGTAACGAATTATGGTGGTGTCTTTAAAGTCAAAAATATGATATGTTCATATATTGTAACACATGACAAAAATTATATCAGAAATGTAAAAAAAATGTTTGGCTTACCGTGACAATGTGCGTGCGGTTTTGACTCTCACTTTTGCGTACGCACTAAGCTTAGGGATGTTTCCCTTAAGTAGGTACCGGACAGTGTAATGTTGAGTCTAGCTGTTCCCAATTACCCACGGTTCCCAATTACCCCACTTTCCCCTACAAAAATGCGAATCTATCGCGTTAATTAGAAGAAAATGTTATCCATATTTGCAGTATTATAAAGTAGATAACATTTTATACCCATAATAGGTAAAGATAAAAACCATGATGGTTTATTGTGGGGTCCCAGCATAAAATAGAACCACCCCATTACTTTTCATAGGTGTCATATGAGGTAACTATGGGAGGTAATACCAGTAGATAGGCAACAGCGTTTACCTAAAATTTATAAAAATAAATATGTCATCCCCAAATCGCAATTGAATTGAGTGAGAATTATTGCAAAACTCCTTATTTCTTAATAATAAGTAGATATCCAGCAGTGGTCTATTTAGTTGTTTAATGTATCAGCCGTACAATTAATAGTTTAATGATGGAATCGAATCCACGAACTTAAATCAAAAACGCTTTTGATCATCAGTGACATAAAAACAAACACGTATGCTACTTTTCTTTATTTTATTTTTTAGAAGTTCGTTTTTTAGGGGTATGAACATTAATCTACCATACTTTTCCAGGGTGGATTAGCTGGGAATCAAACCTAACTCCGAATATAATAGCTTCGCTACTAACCATTTAGGTCGTGGGACATATACATATTTACTTATATACACTTCAATTTAAGTCTGATATCGATTAAATTATATTTACCATAGAATGCAACTTCGCTAAAATGCCACTTTAAAATGCAAAAATGCACAGTAAAACTACTACTGAGTTGACGGTAAGGTACTTCCCCGATAAAGCCGGCCTATTGGTGCGTGACCCTACCATTAATAACCCATTGACATACAAATAAAACAGAATTTGATGCGTCCGAAAATTAATGTAAATACATACATACATACACACATACGATAACGCTTGTTTCCCGTACGGGTAGGCAGAGACCACAGATCTCCGTCTGCTACGATCTCGGCACACGTTCTTTGCGTCATCCACACTCATTACTCTCTTCATACAAGCTCTTCGGTTAGGTGTAGTTTTGACCCGGCCTTCCAAAAAAGGTATTATCAAGAGAACATCAGCGATTTAGTCATTGTGTGTTCTCCTTGATCTTCCCCTAGCTACCCTCATATTTACATCTATAACGTAATGTGCCTCTCTATGTGCCCAACCCATCTAAGCTTCCCAGTAATGTAAATATATAAATATAAAAAATGAAAGAAATACTTAATGTAAATGAGTAAAATAATTCATTATTTTAAAAATATATTGCCCGGCGTCCGTTCTAGATAGTTCTGGAGGTCGTGACGTGAATGTCTACAATTCCATATGAAACGATCGACGTCTCTCAGACGTCATTGTCAAGGGATTAAACATCTATTAGTAGTCTAACTATTAACGGTAACAGAGAGAGGGTACTTATCTTCTCTTCTGCAATTATTGTGCAAGACTTAAATAAAATAATAATAATAAAGCTTGGGAACCTATGTTCTATTGTTTTAAAAGTATCTTGAAAATTACGAACGGTAAAGAGATATATTTATCTAAGAAGGTTTTATGTATTTAAACTATAATACCTACGGTTTTATAAGTGTTTCCTAAGGAAGCTGGAAAAATTAAATACTCCAGTTTACTATAAAAACTATGCCATTTTTCTTAGAAACTGTAAATTATTATTAAATAATAGTTCTAGACATTTCATTTTCATGCAATATAAAGTAGTATTGGCTTAATGGTGAAATAACCGATAACTAGAACAACGTATTGAGAAAAATATTCGAGTTATTTGAGTTTCCTCATATGAAATACATTTTCATTTTCATGCTTACATTCTTACGCGTTGCGTGTAGAAAGCGCTTCCTCATTTAACTAATAGTTTTCAAGCTAACAGCGATCCGCTTTTACAAGTACGTGTGTTGCGTCTTCAATTTCAACTTCCTGCCACGTGAAATAACGTATGGTATAAGTGAATACTTATATAAAGTCAACCCTTATATAAAGTAAAAAAATTATACGTTTTTTCAGACCATATATGTGTCACGGCTGGATGGATACGGAACCTATTCATTTCTAGGGGAAATAACATTAAAACTACTACTCTGACTATAAAAAAATACCTGTGGACAATGCATATACTATTAATCCTGATGCGGAAATCAAATCCGCGACTTTTAATTTTAAATGCAGCTACTTAACTACTAAACCAAAAAAAAATTTCGTCGTCAAATAAAAATCAAATTATAATTAAATACATATTTCATATTTTTTCATATTTTAGTATATAATAAAAACCAATTTCATTTCGTCGTTTCATTGGCTTTGTTTATTAAAATAATGAGATAAATAAATATTTAATAATATTAAAACATATTACGTAATAAATACATATACAAATAGATATTATTGAAAAGCAACTCTATTGCGTATAAATAGGATATCGATTTGTCAGTCAGATAATTGGGACATGGAGTTAAAAATCAGCTTGTTTTTTGTTTCATAGTTTTATTTTTTTTGCCGTGCCATTGCTCTACCACTATTAATGAATCGATTGATTGAAGTATACGAAGAACGATAAGACTGAAAAAAATATATATACAAATGCTTTTTAAATGCAAAGTAGATACCTACGGCATAGACGCAGCGTATCGTCATCCCATTTTCTCATCTGGCATTCCCATTTTCTTTTTCAGCGCATTAATTTTTCCCTTTTTAAGTTATTTCGCTACTATACTCAGCGGCTAACGTACGACGACCTCCGTGATTATATTCAAGAGCTGCTACACGGCAAAGTGTGGTAAGGGGCAGTGGAGATCAATTAACGTTGGCCTAGTGGTAAAAACAAAGCGGGTCGACGCACGGGTTGCTTACTCGACGAGCCCGTAACGGAGCCCCCTCATTTGCGCCTCTTTAAAAATGCACGCGCCCCTAAATGCTGCAAACCTCGCGGTTTTAATGTTTACATTATCCTTTTGAATTTTGTAAGTGAATTAAATGAGCCTTTTGTCTCCTCTTTAGTCAAAAGATCAACATTACTGCATCTGAGTTATGAAGCGCGATTTTTTTTTAATTTCATAAACAATTTACAGATAGAAATCAAAAATGAAATTAATGCAAATGATATAAAGGTAATATTAAAAGATTAACATTTAAATAATAAAAACAAGAATAAACTTGTAACAGTCTGGTAATTTCGTCCGGCAATGCTTACGAAACTCCTGCGGTGTCGCGGGTATCTATGGGCGGCGTTGATTGCTTTCCATCAGGCGAAACGCTTGCTCGTTTGCCCTCCTATCCCATAAAAAAGTCTGTATAAAACCGTATAGCTACGTTATATAAACTACCCAGGAATGAAAATGTTGGATGGATATGCTTTTACGTTATTTGTTCTTATTAATGATATCAAACTAACTTTAAGGAAAACCAGAATATGGTTTCTAAAAATTGATAAAATATGAAGGGTAACTGAATTTATTAAATAAACTAAAAAAGGTCATATTTGTCCCACGGCTGGGCATGAGCCTCCTCATTTCTAAAGAAATTAAGGTTAGTGGTAGAGCCACGCTGCAAACGAATACTTTATCATGTAATGGCATATTATTTGTCTGTAGCATGAATGAGCCGCCCGAGGAAGTACCACGTGTAGTATCAGTAACACGCCTGCTCGTTTGCCTTCCTATTCTATAAAAAAAAAACAAATAGACAAAGTGGATTGATAAGTACTCAGTGTACTAAAACAAACATATACATATGTATTTATCTCAGTGATTTTGGTTCTCAAGCGAATTTCTTGTTATCGAATTATATTCACGAATATATAATAATAATACATTATGAGTTAATTAATTTCATATTAAATAAGATCGAAAAATATATTTATTAATTATTAATAAATGTCATGGGGAAACAGAACGACGACGAGGTGACCTAATTGTACTTAAAGTGGCGAAACTACCATAAACGAAGTTAGTGATCACGAATTCAATTCCTGATTCAGGATATACCAGACGCAATAAATACCTGTAGGTTATACGTATATATATCATCTACAGGGTTTTATTCCGTCTGGATATCTCACCAATCCACCGTGGAAACGCGAAATGGGTTTAACTATTTTAGTGTCATTGTGTTTACTCATATATATTAAAAATGCCAAAGAAATTTATTGTTTTTGACGTCATTTATTTACCCTTGTCACAAATAGTTAGCCTCCTTAGGCATCTGCCCATTTTCAGTATAACGGCAATAAATGCTCTAATTTCTAAGATGGTGACTGCCTCCCACAATTTTGCACGAGATTGAGGTTTCACATTTGGATGATTCGTCAAAAACTGAACGGCGCTATCGCGCTCGTGTCAAATTTAATTAGCCACTCAAACGGTTAAAGTCTAGGCTACAAAAAACTAAAAATATAAAACAGAACTACATAAGTTAAGTAAAAAAGATGTAAAATAAATTACTCAATCATAGAAAATTTGAAAAGTTGCGAAAACGATAATAGTATTTTGATAAATTATATTTCTGAGCCACGAATACAGTGGAAATTGCGTGTCGGACAGATTATGAAGAGGATTCTTTCACTCCTAATACACGCTGAGAAGAAAATCGCGTAATGGCACTGGATTACAAAAGGTTCGGGGGTCGGCTAACCCCTTGCCGCGCCACCCCCATCCGCCGGCCCGCAGGGGGCTGCTTTACGTTTAATTGTGATGAGAGTATGAAATATAACGCTTCACAGTAAACCGAATATATGAGTCCAACGTAAAAAACAATTTTTTTACATATAATATTAATGTTTACAACAATATTTTTTACGATATATTTTTAAACTAGATTTAACGTTAATTACTAAGAATGTACTAGTTAGCTTGTCACGTTAAGTCTTGATAAAATGGTGGCTTTTCTACCAAAACCTTCTGTGGACTTTTGCAGTCAACTTAAAAAGTCACGATACACGTATCTATTTCATATCACTTCACTTATGGACATAAGTATTATTTATGTTACAAACAAAAGGACCAAGTTTTAAAAAATCTAGCTTGCTAGCATGATCTTTATTATACATAGTCTTCCGCCATTATAATTTCAAGTGGGCGTAGGCTTCACCAAGAAAGGCTGGAGGCAAAGCGGGGTGCAACTAAATTGGATTTATTCCACCCGTGACTTATAGTTCGCACCTCAAAAATTGACAATATTTTTTTATAGATCATGTTAAGAATTT
Source organism: Baronia brevicornis (assembly GCA_031353405.1). NCBI lineage: Eukaryota > Metazoa > Arthropoda > Insecta > Lepidoptera > Papilionidae > Baronia > Baronia brevicornis. Next base: position 995,479 of record JASFAT010003971.1, on the reverse strand, counting down.
TATCAAATATATAATTATAAACGCAATAAATCTGAATAATTTAATATAGATTGCATAGCTGGCGCGAATTTTGATTATAAAATAACGTACTTTTTTTCTAATAACTTATTTATATAATTGATAAATCAACCTCTAAATAAACCATATATATTTTAAATGCACATCGTACTGCAGCAGGTTAATGATAATCACAACAGATTGATGCAAATGTTGGAAAAGCAGCTGTATAGATAAATTTAATAATACAACATTGAATAAAGTGTTGAAAAAATTACGTTAATACCTTTGAAAAATTCAACAGTTTCAAAAAATACTAATTACGCTTAAAATTTTATTTAAAACATTTACCTTAACATTTCTAGAGAAATAAACAAGACGAACATCAAACAATATGGTAAAAATTAAACTTTCTTATATTATTTTTATCTAATGTCGATGGTTAGTTAACTTTGTTAAGCGGCTACGTTCTTGCGTAATATTTTCCCACCAATATGACATTGAAACCTTCAAAAAACACGGGTACACCTTTTTTAACCTCTTCAGGGACATTGGCACATATGTGTACGTTTAGCTTTTTTTTTTCTATTTTAGTTATTTCAAGAGAAATTACGCTAAATGGCCACATATGAGAACATTATCTATTTTTTTGTAAAAATTACTATTTTCTATTTTTTTTTTTATCTTACTGAATTGTTATAGATATAAAGTGAATAACTCGTAATAAAAAGAAAAATTTTATCAATGGTTTCTCATTTAAAAAAATTCGTCCCTAAAGAGGTTAAGGTTGTCAAAACTTCTACAATGCCTCTGATGTTATTAATTATTTTGCGTACGTTAACTGCTTTCTATCAGGCGACACACTTGCACGTTTGTTATTCATTCGAATTAGATGCGAAACATTGGCGGTGGCTAGATCTCTACTGTATTTTCACGGCGACTTAGACGTGTAGCCTGAATCGATATGACGTCTCGGTCTAAGATTGCACTTCCATACCCCGCGATAAAATGTTGCACATGAAAAATCATATTTTTAAATTTATTCGACATTCTGAGGTTGACACCGAAAGTTCAAAGTGGAATAAACTACATTTTTTCGCGCAGAGTGCGGAGTCAGGCGCGGCCGTGCTTTCGCATCGGGAAATGACCAATCTAGGGCCGCGACTGCACAGCGCTTGTTTGTTTTCTTTTGAGTCGGAAGAACATACTTCCACGTTTGGATGAGAATATTTATCTCATACATTATTCACTAGTGTGTACAATATTTAGGTACATTTTTTTGGAGCTTTATTCCAACGGTGAACTATTTCCAAATACGAAATATGCAGTTTATAGTCAAGTTTTTTTTATAACATGATTTTTATTATATTTAAATATTCATATTTTAAATAGATTGTTACTTTAAAAAAGACAATATTTTTTTGTTATTATTTTTGCTTCTGTGTACCTTACAAAGTATCTAGTTTTTTAAGGTAAAGATTCTGGCTTAAACTCTGGATGATATTAAAATTTCTTGTGAACGGGAAAACTTTCTTATACTTTACAAAGTCTAATTCTGGATTAGACGAATACAGGCTTGCGAAAACGATAAAGTTCTATTGAATCCACTGAACCAATTGGTCGCAAAACGTCAAACATGGTATAAAGAGAATATAATATTTCCAAAACTTACTACGTCTACCATTCGCTGGCAAGTAGTTCTCGAGATCAGCCAGCTCGTGCCTCCCCCAGCGCTCTCGACGCGACACCCACTCCGCCAACTGATCCAGAGATAGTACATGTTCCTAATTTCAGCGCCCACTTCAAGCGAGCGACGCCCGTTCTGAGGTTCAGCTCATTCAAACTCAAACAATATGATAAAGAGCGTCTTCATTTATATTTTGAAATGCAAAGTTGTTTACAATGTAATAATGATCACTTATTCAATTCCTACTATTAGCTCACACTCCCTCCCTATGTATATTTATATAACTTGTCTCCACAGGCTGTTTAATTTCTTTGAACACTTAACCCATAATCCTGGTGGCAATCTTCACAAACTAATTGTTACGGGAAAGATTGAAGGCAAAATACCGAGAGAATAAAGACCTATGTGCTGCACTGCCCAAATCCGCGCAACTCTCAACATGAGCGTTACCGAAGCGGCACGTGCTGCTGAAAACCGAGCAAAATGGCCGAGCAAAAAAGCCGATCACACGATGGTTCACTACCCCAGTTATTGGTAAATCGACGAAAGAAGGAGGAGGACCTTCAAATTTTCAGTCGTTAATAAAATATGTACTTTTTATTCATCCACTCAAGTTCAGATACAATACATCTTTTTAAACTTGTAGTGGACGCTACTTGGTGTCAATACCGTTTCTTCAAATATTGATTCAATAATTAAATTTAATTAATAAATTATTTAGCAGGATATAATAATACTTGGATGTATAATTTGTTCGGGACAAAGATTGCGACTTTGATTTTCGTATCGGGTTAAGCTTACAAATATTTTTAAATATTTTGGCGCCATTTTTTGGCAGATTATGTGAAGATAAGTTTATAAAAAATAATTACATAAAAATAATAATTATAATTTGTGTAAAATAAATTATTTAGAATTATGTAAAAGTCATATAAATATGAATTTTGGATATTGTGCTGTGTTATAAGAATTTTTTTTCACAGCCCATATTTGTCCCACTGCTGAGCACGGGCTTCTCCATTTCTGGAGGAACAGACGTTAACCCACCACGCTTGTCCAATGCAGATAGGCGGGGTATGTTATTAGAATTGTTTTGAAGTAATTTCTTTTGTTAAAAAAATTTGTTTATTAAAAAGATATTGTTGCTAGGCTGAAGCGAATCTATTTTTAGATTCTTTGTTCACCTTCTCGATTCATTTGAGGCGAGATTCGAGACAAATACATAGATATTGCTATTTATTATCGATTATTTGTTTCATTGCGAATAATCGAGCGTAGGTTACATCAACTGCTAATTTGGAAACCGTCATTGCGGTTATTATCATGTTAAGCAATAAATCCTTTAGTTCGACGTGTTTAGCGAATTCATTAGCATAGGTACGCGCGTAAGTCAGAGCTAAAGTGGTTTCACACACCTCTGCCTACGTTATGTAGCTACTAATTACAAATATAATTACTGTCGATGGGTGCGGAGTTGCAGTATTGTATTTGAGATGTATATGATTTAGAATATATGACATACAATGATAATTCTTTTAGTTCTTTTCATTTTTTATGGGATAGGAAGGCAAACGAGCAGGCATGTCACCTGAAGTAAAGCCATCAACGCCGCCCATAGGCATCCGCAGCGCCATAAGGAGTGCGGAAACGTTGCCGACCTTTTAGGAAATTATCATTATGAGAGTGGGAATGGGAGGGGAGGGGGAGGGTGTTGGGCCTCCGAAACTCAGCCGCTCGCCGTACGAAGCGCGGTAGCTAAGCTACCACTCAGACACCGATTTTCTGCGGGAGTGTGGTTCCCCGGGCGAGCTGACCCATTCATGCTAGAGAAAAATATTATGCCGTTCTTGACAAAGCATTCGTCTTCAGCCTGGCTCTACTAGTGGTAAAATTATATGTAATATTTTCTTCTTTTTTTGCTTTATTGTTTCTCTTTAAAAACAATGATGAATGATAATAAAGAGAGATGGTATTTTACGCCAAGCCATCGTCTCCAATGTTATAGTTTGCATCCGGTCGCATATATACTCATCTCTGCCCCGGGATACCCCAATATCAACTTCTTCCGCTTAACTGCGTGAAACTTTAGAATCGTCGATTGTCGATAACCAAAATTTCACTAAACGGCTATATTATTTGGCATTGCGGAGGAGTCTCTCATCAGTCAGCATTTTTTATCACTTTTTCCATTGGGTGTTCTAACATAAATAATTCAAATTAATTGTGTAAAAAATATTGAATATATATAAGATATATGGAACCGATACGAAATTCCAACCTTCAAAAGGCAAACTTACATATTTCTGCCTTTGGGCAACATAACTAACATGAGATGATTGAAATTAAATAAAAACACAACGCCACTGACGTAAATTGGCGGGAAAAGTCTTACGCTAAAATTGAAATAGGTTAGAATTAATTGTTAATAGTGCTTTCATCCGATTCTCACGGTGTCTATTATTAATCGAACAATCTGAGAATATGTAGGCGTGGAACAACTCGATAACTCGTTACTGCAATCGGAATCTCGATTATTCGTAATTTGTTATTAAATTCAGTTGGTATAAGAAAATTTATAACGTCGAGTGGTTTGTCAGTTGGCGTTTATGTAATCCTAATTGCAATGGAGTTATTTGTCTTCCCATGCTGCCTTCTGTGTTTAGCGATCAAGTGATATGAACAAGCGCAAAAAGGAGGAGTAAGCGATTGGCGACCTTAATTGTTCAGAGGTGGGGTTGCTGCTTACGAAGTCAATGGACTTCCGCAATGGAGTTCGTTCGATTACCGCATCAGGATAAATATATATAAATATATGGGCCTACAGATACTTATTCTTTGTTACTATTATTATATTTTTACCTATTTTTTACAAATATTTAAAAAGTTTTATAAAATATCTATCAAAGTGCTATAATATTATTACAGCAATTTGGAATCCAACTTTGAAGTGTATTATCGAAGAAAATGTAAATGTATATAGGGCAAACGCCTACACTCGCGGGAGATTAGTTCCCATAAGAAAGCGGCGCTGGGAATCGGAAAAAATCCGCGAATAGCGTAAAGGGTGGTGTCTTCACATGTCAACGTCACATGTGGGCGGAGCGAGCCCTTTAGCTTGGCATTTCTCAGATTTTCACGGCAATTTAACTATCTTTATCTACTAAATCTCGTAGTTAAGTGTTAATAAAAAATATTACAAAATATGTTAATAAAAAATATCCAAAAAAGCGACAGCGTAAACCGCAAAATGAGAACTACGAGAGTACTACAAGAACGGTACAATATCTATAAATATCCCGAGAAATGGAACCAGCCACCATTTTTTGAGCCAATTGTGTGGCATAGAAATTTTATTAGCTACTAAAATAAAATAATGGTTAAAAATTACATCAAATCACTTTAAGTGATTCACTTTTCGGTTGTCTTCCGTAGAGTCTACTATACCTGAAGATGCCTCGTGTTGGGGCAAAACACGTGTCGTTTGCAAGGTGGAAAAGTGGTAGTGTGTGTTTGGTGTTGTGTATGGTGGTTGGTGGGTGGAGAATTGATGGCCGATTTTCGATAATTTTTTGGTTTAAGATCCAAATAAATCCACTTTATCCAGCAGAAAAACACACATTATTAATTTGTTATTGTTTTGCTTGTCGCGGATCTTAGCTAAGTATAACTTTTGACTGTCCACATAGTGATGGATTTCCGCAAAGTAACGCCTGACTCCATTAATAATACACTTTAAAAGAAACAAATTAATGTAGATTAGTGGGAACCAAATCTATATAATGTTTTATACATGGTAATATAATCACTTACTGGCACTTACATTATTTTACGTATATTATATTATGTAAGATATGTTTATGTATATGTGTTTATTTATTTATGTATAGGTACTTATAAAGTATGTATGTATAGGCAAAGTCGAATGAAAATGATATATAATTATTATAAAGAAAATAAATAAGTACCAAATAGAATGATCAATACGGTATATGCAATATATACAAGCTAACCCTAAAAATAGTGTGCTCAAATCAATCTTACATTCTTTATCCAGAACTAAAGATTTTTTTTAACAGCCCATATATGTCCCACTGTTGAGCACCACAAATATTTATTCCGAGTCTGGTATCCCCGCCAATCCGCATTCGACAAGCGTGCTCAACAGTGGGAACTTAAGTTTGCTAAACATTTAACAAAAAGACATTTAAATACAATTCCGGATATACCCGGCACTGTATCTCACCGGACATTTTTCGTAATGAAGCTACCTTAGGGACCGTATTACTCGTTACGGCCATCACAGTAAAGCCTGAATTTTAAAAGCCTGTTATTTGCGTTCCCGGGCAAGGTGGCGCGTTCCAATTTTATAAAAGCCTTTATCTTATTTAAAAACCACTTTTAATAAATTGTAGAAAATAAGCACCTTTCGTATCTAATTAAACATAATAATCATTATTTAACGAATTTAATATTTGCGATAATTTTATTGTAATTTTATTTAGCTTATTAAGTTTTTGCTTATATCAAAAAGATAAATAAAATTATTTTATCTTCACCAATAAACAACGGGAAAGGCACGTGATAATCAGTTTTAGCCCGAATATCCGACCACGAATCTCACACATAGTTATAGGTTATGGGGTTAACTGGTCCTCTAATTATGAATCTAATTTATAATCGAATCGACAATGTTCTATTCAAATCGATATCAAATTATACGTATATCGAAACACATTATCATACATTTGATTTATAGAGATACATAATAATTGAATGGCATGTCTACTTTTGAATCGTAATACCCGAATTCCCGCTATAACAACACTAAGGTCATGATGGGTTCAGGTTCGTCAGCGCCTTCATTAACGAAATCGATGCTTTGTTGCTAGGGTTGTTACGACTACGAGATATCGGATCGGGAAAACGGATCTTTTATAGAAGATATATATATATATCACAACAGTTCACCGACAAGCCTACACATTTCTTAAAATTCGGTAACGTTTCTGCAATGCCTATGGCACTGTGGATGTCTATGGGCAGCATTCCATCACGTGACGCGCATGCTCGTTTCTCGTTTGGCTTCCTATCCCATAGAAAACTTAATCTTTTTGGAAGGGACATTAAAATTGTAATTACAATGGTATGTGAACAGTTAGAACTTTTACTTAGCTAAGATCAGCGACAAGCAAAAAAAATGTGAGAAAGCATGGATGAAAATATAGATGAGTATGGAGGAATCAAGAAAGGTGTGCCAGATGGAGCTCTGTGATCTCTGTTTACTCCTACGGGAAACAGGCGTGACAATATGTATTTATGTATGTATCGCTGAATCGTCTGTTTGCATGCCCTTACATTTAATTATTTTAATTTACTACATTTTTTTATAACTACAGTGACTTTTAATTCAATTCAGTCTATTCTATATTCAATTGTATAAATCAGGGTAAACTAAGGGTCCGAATATATTTGAATATCCGATAACTACGGTAATCCGCTATACAGCTCTATTTATTACCGGGAGTTACGAAGCAAAATGTGAAAATGTATAACAGCTTTTAATTTTCATATCACTTGTGAGCTACACAATGGATGTGATCATTTTATATTATATTACATTATCATTTTATATTACATTACATACCCCGTTTACACTATTGTTATTTAAATGCTGTTGAAAGCTGTGTTTGACTGTAGACAACTCTTTAATATAACGATAATATAATGAGAAATGGTAAGGGAACACTGCTATCAGATATCTGATTTTTTTACAGCTCATTTATGTCCCACTACGGGGCACCGGCCATTTCTGGTGAAACGATCATTAACCCACAACGATTGTCCAACACGGATTGTCGGTGTAATCAGACTGAGAACAAACAGAGACGTTGCGTTTTATAGGATGTCCGATGGTAGAATGAGGTTATTAATGGAGTCAGGCGATACTTTGCGAAAATCCATCACTATGTGGACAGTTAAAAGTTTTACTTAGCTAAGATCCGCGACAAGCAAAACAATAACAGAAAATTAATAATGTGTGTTTTCCTGCTGAATCAAGTGGATTTTATTTGGAACTTACACCAAAAACTTACCGAAAATCGGCCAGCAACTCTCCACTCATCAACCACTATACACAACACCAAACACACACTACCACTTTTCCACCTTGTAAAATGTTTACAGCTTAGTAAAACTTTTGACTGTCCACGTAGAATGAGGTTATTAAACACCTGGATAGGTCAGGGAGTATCTTTGTCTAGCCGCCTGTCCGGTAGTTATCGTATGTGGTACACCGGCGCGTGACCCCGGCCTCCCGAGCCACTACCATATCACTCCTTGTCTTCCGTTGCGGTAGTATCATATCCCTATCATCCTGTCTAAATCCATCTCTCCTTTTCCCTGCCCGTTCCATTCTTCTCGCGAAAATATTTTCTTTAACTTCTGAGATGTCATCGGATTGTATCACAGACTTTACTTTTGAGATAACTTCACAGAAAAAAGTCCATAGGGGTGAGATCCGACAATCTGGGTGGCCAGGGGATATCGCCGAAATGACTTATTAATTTGTTAGGGAAGAAATCACGAAGAAGCTCCACGGTCTCTCCAGCAGTAGAAGGCGTGACACCGTCTTGTTGAAACAATGTGCGTAAAGTGAAGGCAAGATGTTCTCTCAATATTGGCAATAAATAAACAGTTTTTTATGGGATTGGAATGCAAAGGTGTGCCATAGGCAGTGCAGAAGTGTTGCCAGTCTTTAAGGAAAGTGTTATTATGGGAGTAGTGAGGGGGAAGGAAGTAGGAAGGAGAGGGAGGAAGGTTGGCCCTCTGGAACCTAAGCGCTTACCGGACGAAGCGCGGTAGCTAAGTTACCACTCAGACGCCGGTTTTCTGCGGTAGTGTGAGTACTTCCCCGGGCGAACCGGCATGCTACAGACAAATAACATGCCTTTCTTGACAAAAAATTCGTCTGCAGCGGTCTATAAAGTAATTCTGCTCCCGGACATCTATATAAGGTACAAAGTACCATATCCAAGAAAATAGATTTATTAAACGGTTGATTAGCTTATCAACTTTGTTTATTAATTGCTTACTTACGGAAATATCGATAACGCACACCATTCGCAACCTAGCGCTGAAGTCGAAAATAACTCACGAACAATTGTCACGCCATTTGTAAATGTATATAAAAACGAATATTTTAGTTACTTCGATTCTATACATATTTACTTTAATGGGGGGTGTTATAAATTACAATGTTTTAAAAAAGCAATATTACCACGCGTAAGAGATACATCATAATTACATCTTGCCATTCCATATATTAACTTGCATGCGATACATTTCGTTAATACAGTTATTTTGATAGTGGTAGGGCCACGCTGCAGACGAATACTTTGTCAAGAATGGCATAATATTTGTCTGTAGCATGAATGAGCCGGATCACCCGGGGAAGTACCACACTTCCGTAGAAAACCGGCGTCTAAGTGGTAGCTTAGCTACCGCGCTTCGTACGGTGATCAGCTGAGTTCCGGAGGACCAACACCTTTCTCCTCCCTCCTCCCCCTCTCATAATGACACTTTCCTTAAAGTTCGGCAACGCTTCCGCACTGCCTGTGGCGCTGCAGATGTCTTTGGGCGGCGTTGATTGCTTTCCATCGGATGACACGCCTGCTTGTTTGCCTTCCTATTCCATAAAAAAAAACAATAGATAACGAATATAGGCCTCTCCCAAATACATATACATTTCTTTAAAGAAGTTTTTACAACGTAAAATAGTATTGCCAACATGACAATATTACAGAAAACAGAATTGCAAAGTTAAACTAGCGTGGCCAGACGAAAATAATGCCGTTCGCCATATTCGCAACTGGTAAATATAAAGAATATTGCCATAAGAAAGTAGTGATACTTTGAAAACAGACTTTGAAAAAATTCGAAGCTCACAGTCCACCCACCGTTCGTGTCCACCACCACTAATAACGTTCTTAACTTCAATACGATAATGGTGGCATTTCACTCCTTCATGCCAGTTATCAAAGGTTTAAAACACTCGCCACGCGATTTCGACTTTCTAAACGCCCGAAAGCATGAAATCTAAATATATTTTTCCTCTAATTTTATTTACACTTGTTTCTTAAATCCATTTAAAAAGAAATGATATAGTCTCTCAGTTCGCTGTAAGAATCTGAATTCAGCTTATTTTTCTTGACCGTATACAATGTCAAACGGTTCGAGTTACCGAAATCAAAGATCGAAAAAAACGGGTAGATTCTTTGGCATTGCATTGGGGTGTTTCATCGCTCAGTATCTTTTATCACTTATATTTAATTATACCATTTTACCATCTGGATAAATGGCGATCTGGTACGACGCGTTTTTGCCGAAACTTCTTTTTTTTATGGGATAGGAAGGCAAACGAGCAGGCGTGTGAGCGTGGAAGCGTTGCCGACCTTTAAGGAAAGTGTCATTATGGGAATAGGAATGGTTCCGGAGGCCCAACACCCTTCCTCTACCCCTCAGAGGAAGGGTGCTGGGCCTCCGTAACCTGGCCGCTCACCTTACGAAGCGCGGTAGGTAAGCTACCACTCAGATGCCAGTTTTCTACGGGAATGTGGTACTTCCCCGGGCGACGTAGTTTAATTTCGAGAGATTTTATGTTAACATATTTTACTTGACACTGGCATAATAGTTGTAAGTGGTTGCCATCAAAGAAACGAAGTTAAAATAAAAAAAAATAATACTTATATATAATAAGAAGGCACAAAAGCTAGCCTGCCGCCTGATAGAAAGCAATCAACGCCACCCGTTGCCATCTGTTTCACTAAAAGCATTTTGAAACCTCTTTTCACGCAAGCTACAATATATTTAATTGTCTTGAAGATCCCTATGAGTTGGATGTTCCAAACATATTAACTGAGATTCTAACATACTTTCTTTTTCGTCTGACAAAGAAACGTCCTTAGGTATGCTCAAGATAACCAATCTCATACATTACTGACTAGTATTCTCCTGAAAAGTTACAAAATATCAAAATATTTATATTGAAAACTGAATCTTATCAAATAATACATTGAGATGCATTTTCTTTGAAGTAAGAATGCTGATACGATCTTTTTATGACGTCGAATATGTTACAAAAATGCGTGGAAGGGAACACGCATGAAAATAGGCGGAACACACACATGTAGAGATGTTTAAGACGAGGGAAAATGATCATTTTCCACACACTTCACTCCTATTGGCGAAGAAAATAATATATTTTTCTTATCGGTCGGATATAACGTTTATTAGCTATGAATATATTTTTTTAGATAATAACGGTATTATTATTACTGTTATGTAATCCTGGTACATTTTTGGTTAACTTAGTTCGATCAAAGCGAAAAATCTAATGAACCGAATGAAATAAATGGATGCTATCTTGCCTTTTAAGTTTACTCCAAACGTTCGTAGTAAGTGCAAATAAGCCAACATTTTACATGATTGAGCCACGTTGCAAAGAAATTTTAAAAAAAATTAACAAAAAATATGAAAATTCTCAAAATTTTCCTTTTGTCCTTAGGTTGAATTGACTGGCTCGTGCTGGAGGAGCTCATGTTCGTGCTGAATTGAGAGAAGATTCAGAAATAACCACATTTCTCAAAAGCAGGCTACGCTTTTGAGAAATGTGACTTTTTTAAAGGGTGCTAAAATGACAAGGTTATACATTTTTACTGATACTCAACTTAGCTTCCATACTCCATAGTATATATTTATGTACAATCTCCATAGATTATATTTATGTACACTTATTTTAACCCCCCTCCCCCCCTCCTCCGAATTGAATTACTAGCTAAGGCCTCTTAATGTTATGTTAATGGCAATTTTAGTATGTTATGGTTAATACAAGGTAAGTTATACAACAACAATATATGAGGCATTTCTCGGAATATTAAAATCCTGTTAACGCTTATCGGAGTGATGTCATATTCTCAATATTCATATATTTTTCATAAGACCGCCAATGACATACCACGCTATAATCATAATTATATACGGTGCCAAACGAAAACCGACTTAAAGTGTATGTAGGTAAAGTATTTTTTTTAATTGTACTCGTTAACAATCCCTCCTTTACGATTCCATACGATTTCACCGAGTAATGATTTGCCTCGTAATGAGGGAGACGCGCGAATATTATTCTGAGAGGGAAACCAAAGATCGTAAAAGTCTGGAATGGAACTATAAATAGATATTTTATTTTTGATAAATTCTGTTTTAATATTATTCTTTTCTTTTTTCGATGCAATGTTTTTAATTTTCTATAACATAATTAGTATGGAAAACAATTTTAACATTCGTATCAACCACAAAAAAAAATATAAATCTCTTGTGACAGATTTATTTTTAATCAACATAATTATGAAAAATAACTATGTAATATATTAATAAAACATACATTAAAGGGAGTAAGGGGAGAATGGTAATAACATCTTAACCGGCCCAAGTCTACCTCATCTGCACGCGCTTCGGCGGCGGTATCCAAGCGGGTACAGGGTGCTCCCTCCTACACAACCGACGAGGCTCTGCCTTCCGAGCAATGGCGGTATAACCATACACCCGACCGAGAAACCGGTCGGAAGAGGCTCCAGTGAGCCTTGGGGTCTAAATAACTTCAAAAAAATGTCTGGTGCAGAAGGAAATAGGAAACTACTGCACTAAATTCCCAAGAAAATCACCCTGAAATTAACGACGAAAACAGCGAGTTTGTCATGAAATGGAAAAGCCTAACGACCCGCAGGGTGAAGTCTGGTGCTCGCGATCTTAGGACTTGAAGGATCGACCAGAGAGAGAGAGATATTAAGTTGCAATAGTTCAGATGGTAAGAATCAGGCTACTATCGAACTCTATGGATCTAACGTCGTGAGTTCGAATCTTCCGTTGGACGATTGATGTAAAGTAATAAGCACTAGCACAACACACACTAGCACTACAATAATATCCAATCTCTTGAAATGTTCCAAGTCAGCTTATCACGTTACGTCTTGATAAAATAGTGACCATTTGACCAAAACCTATGGACTTTTGCAGTCAACTTAAAATGTTACGATACACGTATTTATATCATATCACTTCACTTATACACCTCAATCGAACTATATTGCATAATACGCCACCACAATTAAACAATATAACTGATAATAATATAAGATTATGAAAATGAACTAAAAACACAACGACACTGATTTAAATTGGCGGGAAGAGTCCCTGTATTTTTTTTATAGGTATCACTTGTTATTCTCTACCGGATGCAACACTATAAAGAACGTAGCACATTACTAGTCTTTTCCAGGGATGCCCAATTCAGTGATAACTTGATCCGTTGAGGAAAATACAACGACTTCCGAAGTTTATTATGTCTGTTATTGCTTCCACACGTCAAATAATGTTTTTTATCATACTCTGCGCATAATTATAAATATTTCTTGTATTAAAAAATCATCTTCTTAGTTCGACATATATTTTTTCAGCCCAGTAATTCACCACTGCAATTGCAACAGCATTCGCCTAAATATCGTCTTCGAAAGTGCAGGTGTTAGGGCATAATGAACAGTTGTATAGATGCTCCATACATTGGCTTTCGACCCCACAATCATATCCTTCACATTCATTTTATTTGATATATGTATAATATATATTTTTATATGGTAGAGCCAACCATTTTAAAAAAAAATTTTTGACATTTTTTGGCAGTTTTATCTGCATCATCAATGGACTAAATATTAGTTCTATATTATCATCGTCATCATCAACAGCCTGCGGCAGTCCACTGCTGGACATAGGCCTCCCCCAAGAAGCGCCTCCTAGCCCGATCTTCGCCTTCACATATCCAGTCTCTTACATTTCTTATCTTCTATATATAACACATATAAAGAGTCTGTTTGTCTTTTAAGCATTACTACACCATTCATCCAAACGCCATGAAACTTTGGGAATATATTGTATACATTCCTGCGTAGGTTACTGGAAGAGAACATCTATCCTACGACTCGAGGGCGCGTGTATACACAAATAATAAGTTATTTCTTCTTAGATCGCAACTACGCGCGACAGGTAAGCTGGTAAATAAATAAATATAGAAATAGAGAGGCCCCATGCCCAGTAGTAAGATATATGGGCTGCAAAAGAAATATGTATTATTGAAAAGGATCAATAATCAGGATGAACGGCAATCCAGTACGGTGCGTTGGTCCGAACCGATACAGTATTCGAACCTTCAAAAAACAATCCTACTCTTATCTCAAAGGCCGGCAACGCATTTGCAATGCCTAGGGTGTTGCTGATATCTATGAGCAGCGTTGGTTGCTTTCCATCAGGTGACAAGTTTGCTTGTATTCCTCCTTATCCCATAAAAAAGGCATTATTAAACGTATCTTATATTCGTATGGGACATGAGATAGAGGCATGACCACACACAGCTTGTCTCATCGAGTGAGCGCTGTTGTTCCCATAACGAGCGATGTCAACTTTCATCTCATTATTTGGCAACGGTTGCATCACATAAAGAGCTCGGAGCATTGTCGTAAGGACGGTTACATTTTTCATAAAATACTTGTCGAAATGCCTCCCACGGCGGCCCGAGGCCATGACGTAACAAGTACCACCGTATGGAGACTCTTAACATGAAAAGCACTCGACGTCACCCTCTCACCTCCCACTCTAACACAACGTACACGACAAGGAGGTATAATACTACTTCTCCGTCATATTTTTCCCTTTACCACCCTACCCATCTGAAGCGTTCCTTTATATAAAAGAGGTTCTCGAGAAAATAATAACGGGTCTGCTCAAAGGGCGCCCAACTTTCGCTATTCCGTGCTTTGATTCTCGACTTCGTAAAGAATTTTCGAGACCACAAAGGGAATTTCTCTCGGCGATATTAAGCAAGGATTTAATTTCCAATTTATTACGTGGTTACCTGTTTCGATGATTGTTTCAATGGAAAACAGTTCGAACAAGGAATTAATAACATTGGGTACCCATATTTAAAAATACCAAGCCTCTATAGGTAAAGTATTACCACAAAATTAATAGGAAAAGTCTACGTTTAGTTTACTGATTGATTTCTGGCGTAGAATCGCTTTTCTATGCCACGAATCTTGGCAAACTTCTAGCATAGGAAGGTACACTCATGCAGACAAATTGTATAGTCACGCTCATTACGTAATTATTATTTCTGGTTTATATATGTGTCTTGTGGTAAATATTTTCGATTTTAAGTGTACCTATTGAAAATGTAATCCTACTAATATTATAAATGCGAAAGTTTGTGAGTATGTATGTTTGTTACTTTTACACGAAAAAAATACTGGACGGATTTGGATGAAACTTTACAGTATTATAGGTTAAACATTGGAATAAAATATAGGCTACAATTTGTAATGGTTTTATGTAATTTTGATCGTAATATAATTTTACTTTTAAGAAAAAAATATAATTATAAAAAATATATATGTATTTAAAATGATCTGTCATGAAACTTAGTGTGGCAGACCAAATTCCACGCGAGCACCAATAAATGTTGTATCATTCGAATGAAAAGCAAAAGTCTCACCCACCTTCAACGGTTTGTAACAAGAAGATCAGCATATAAGCTTTGGTTTGTAACCCGTTTAAGAGAAGGACCGGCGTCGACCGCTTGGCTAAGTGCTTAAAGACTTCTAGACTAAACTTTCTGGCTTCTAATCCTAGTTGAAATTAATCATTTGTTTTAAAGACAAAAAAATATTTTCAGTTATCTAAATGTTATTTGTATATATCTATTTTAAATCATAGACACTTGTTCTCGCTACTCCAATGGTTTAAAATAATCACCCTCGTCTACTCCAACGGTTGTCGGTTCTCTTACAAATATGATCAGTTCATTGTCACTTCAGTTTATTATCTCGAAACTAGCCCTCTCTATAGCCCTTTGAGTGACTTTATGCTGGTGAAGCATACACGTTACAACACCGTAAGAGAATAGAGAAAGGACACGATGGTTGAAGACCTTTTGTCTTCTCTAAGGTACAGTTAAGAAAAAGAGTTGCCGAAGATTTAAAACAATGGTAAATATAAATTTAACAGCCCACATATGTCCCACTGCTGAGCAAGGGCCTCTTCATTTCTGGAGGATCGGACGTTAAACCCACCACGCATGTCTAAAGTGGATTGGTGGGGGTTGGCGGGGTTGCGGATTGGAATAAATATTTATAATCCATACATATATTTATTCCGATGCGGGGTCGAATCCGCGACCATAGCCTCCGCGGGCGGAAGGCCCCGCCACTGAGCCAATTGATCGTCAAAATAATATATAAATAAATTAAAAATTATTCGTGAGGCCTCTTTTATTTTGTTATCGATACCTATTCACTTTAGTGCTCCAGTCCAGTCCATCCTCGATTCAAGTCGTCGACATTAGCCAAACAAAAAGTTTAAATGGTCCGTCATAATGAAACCCTAACATATTTCTCATAACTTGAGCACGCGAAAACATTTCAAGGCGAGTTTCTCTTTAGACGGGAGATTTTTATGACGACAAATGATAAAAATACTCAACGTTTCATTGTGAAACTTGGGAACGGCACTGCTAGCATTTTCGTGCGCCCTACGAGCTATCCTATACACGTGTACAGAAGGGCGAAGTTATTTGCCTTCGCGTCTCTTCCGTCCATTTACCCCTCCGCCCTCCCACGGTTTCCGGTTTCCATATTCCTCCTACCACCCGCTAAATAGCACAAACAGATTACAACTTAAACAACTTCAAATAGAATTCAAATTTAAACGACAACTCCTTCTTCTATTTCGCTATGGCCTTGCAAAATAACGTTGATGTGTTTGCGTGAAAAAGAATTCGAACGTAATGTAATGTTGCTATATGTTCCTTTTCGAATAATCGGTTAAAAGGTTTTTAAGTCCTTTCGCAATTATGTTTATATCCACGCTCGCGGAGAGAGAAGCGGGTATGGACTGTACGAAAAACATATTTTTCAGATAACGACAATGAGAAAGGAAAATATTCAGATGGAAATTCTCCGATACGGCGCGCCGAGTGTGCCAGCGTGGAAGATATTAAGGGGGGGCGTGCGCTACTTAGCGATATTTTTCAACATGCTTTACTTTTATTGCCAACTGCAACATCGGATACCCGGTTGTCGTATATCATACAGAGACTATTAAGATGTACGCATTAAAATTGTATCACAAATTTGCCAGACGGAGAGAATCTCGGCATAAATCTACTAAAAATTCTATAGCATTTTCTGGCAATCGACCCCCAGGGACAGAGCGAATAAATTATATGATATACTTACATATTATATATTATAGGTGTTCTAGTAAGAATAAGTTTTATAAAATAAAGAATTTCGAAATGGTAGACCTACGCTGCAGACGAATACTTTGTCAAGAAAGGTATATTGAAAGGTATATTATTTGTCTGTAGCATGAATGAGCCGGCTCGTCCGGTGAAAGAAACAGAAAACCGGCGTCTGAGTGGTAGCTTAGCTACCGCGTTTCTTCCGGTGAGTGGTTGAATTTTGGAACCCCCCTCCCCCTCCGTCTCCCATAATGATACTTTCCTTAGAGGCCAGCAACACTTCTGCACTGTCTATGGCGCTGCGGATGTCTATGGGCGGCGTTGATCGCTTTCCAACAGATGACATGCCTGCTCGTTTACCTTCTTATCCCACAAAAAAATAAAAAAGAATAATGGTCTACAAAATAAGTACTATTTGAGAGATAAAAAATAGAATTATAACAAATTGTTTTAAGTACATAATATATATAATATAACAAGTACACATATTATATATTAAGATAAACTAAGCTATAATTAACGTATAAGGTAATAAAAAAATAAATATATAAATTACTTCGTGATAATTTATTATATATAATAAATAAGAAAGTATTTCCAGAACTATAAATCAAACCTAAACAATTAAATTGATATTATTTGTATTATTTACGGAATGAGCAGATACGATTAAATTTAAAAATATTTTTTTCAATTGTGTAAAACAAATTTGGCTCTCAAAAATGCAACGTATTAAAACTATAATTAAGGGCACTCAATTGGATTAATTTTTATCCAAATATACTAAATGAATAAATAAAAATTACTTATATATAAAATTTACAGCTGAGATTTTTCTAGTTCAAAATGGCGACCAATCAAAACTACGCAACTGTCGTAAAACATATGTCCAACAGAAAACTACTGATGTAACATCATTAAACATAATTCCAATAATCAAGATGTTAATAATAAACTATTTTATATGTTCTTATAGTATATAAAAAAAATGAGTGACTTTAATAGAATTTAAACAGCGCATAAATATAAAATAACACATGTACCTACACAAGTTTAAGTCTAATATTTTTTAAAATGTTGAATATCTTTATTTTTAATGTCCCAACAAATCTTTTCTTTTCAACGAAGCGTACAATTCTGACAAATTACTGAAGAACTCCATATCCCGAAAATTATTATTCGAACAGCCCAGTGGGATATTAAGTAACACGATATTAGCATCCCTCTGGCGGAAAGAGACAACGGCACAGATTAAATGCTTAATTAGAGAGAGACGGATGAACCGAGGGGACGATCTTGTCTAAAGGACATTGGCCTCTAGGGCACGCGACCGTTGATTCGAACTCCTTTTTAATTCTTTTTTATTAATTATTACGCGACTAAACAGTTTTGATCGTAGAAATGACTTATAATATTTTAACTCAAATTTTCACCCGTATCCAATGACAAACCTGATAATGAATGAAAAAAATGATGAATGTCTAGCATTCTTTATTTTAAATAAATACATATCAAAATGAGAAGTTTACATTTGAATAGTGCAAGAAAACTCAGACAAGTGAAAATTCTCACACTTAAATATATTATACATAAAATTTCTCAATTAATGTATTTAGTTAAACCGAATAGTTTATCAAAATTATTACAGCAAATTTTCAATAATAGATCAATATAAATAAGTCTCACAAAAATGAACCCACGATATGTGAATTAAAGTATCTCTAGTGTTTTGTTTTGTTTGTTAATAAATTAGTTATCTTTATGGTCGATTATCTGAATACCAGTCCACCAAAATCCTGCCTTGATCTAGTTATTACTGTACAATGATTAAAAGAATAAATTCATTATTTCACTTGCTACTGCAATAAGAGACTGAACACGCATGTTCATCATCATCATTATCATCAACCTGCAGTAAGCCACTGCTCGATCTTCAGCTTCACGCATTCAGTTTCTATTCAGCAACTTATCACTTCCTCGACACAAGGGCATCTTATACTACGTTTACCAAAACGCAGTCTTCACTCGAAGCACTCCTCAACTAGAAGTAGAAATAGGCATATATCATACACACGCATACAATATTAATACATTTTTCAAATGGCTTTACTTGTATCAAAACATAAGGGGCGCCCTACAATTCTTAAACGCCCCAGCTTCCTCTGTCTCATTAAAGAGCTTTTTCTCAACTGTGCGACGCCGGTTTTATTGTAGACTTAATGGGCAGACCGGTCGGTTTCTTTAATGTAAACTTGGCAATGAACGGCGTACTAACTGGGGGGAGACTCCGCGAAATTGGGTCGGCCTTTGACTTAATTTTTTTCTACACCAAGGTCGCTTATAATCAATACGAGGGGTGTTCTAAATTTACGCCTGCGAGTAATTAGATATTCGGGGTATCGATTTTGGGGTAGGTCAAAAGAATCAATGTTGCCAATCGATTGTTACGGTACAGCCCTTTGGTGTAGTTGATTAATAACACTGTTATTTTTCACAGCTGGGTCCCATAGCTGGGCAAGGGCCTCTCCATGCCCACCACGCTTGAATCAAGGTGGATTGACATGTCACCTAGGCTCAAAATAAATACATGTAAGCCATACATATATGTAAATACATAGCTTAATAAAAACTTCTCTATGTAAGATAATCAGTTTTTCGTTGTTCCTGTAAAATTTACTCATATCGACTTACAAATTCTGATAATTACCTAAGCCAGCGATATAATCATGAATATCACATATTATTTCTTGTCGAAATGTTTTATACGTGCTGGCAAAAACTGTATTTTCATCTATTCTATACAGAGCTTTGTCAGCATGTAATATTTGCAGTATGCATGTAATATGGTATAATGTATTTATCACAGTGGCAGAGCCACGCTGCAGACGAATACTTTGTCAAGAATGGCATAATATAATATTGGTCTGTAGCATGAACGGGCCGGCTCGCCTGGGGAAGTACGACACTGCCGCAGAAAACTAGCGTCTGAGTGATAGCTTAACTACTGCGCTTCGTACGATGAGCGGCTGAGTTGCGGGGGCCCAACATCCTCCCCCTCCCTCGTAATTTGTAAGTCCATGTAACGTACATACCGATATATGTTTTTATAACAAATTAAAATTAATTGTCAATTGAAATAAATCTTCGAATATTTCGTCATAATATTTATAATGACCGTTATATTTATAACGGTTCATTTTAAATATTAAAATGATATTTATAACGGTCATTTACAATAATTTGTATTGTTATTTAAAATAAAGCGCTCTGTTATTTTATTTTAATTTAAATATAAGCTCAAAGCGATTACCTCAGAAATTATTTTAGATAGTCATACTATTGTCAGAGTAACTACTGAATCTTTCGTAATAGTGATATTTTTATGGGATAGGAAGGAAAATCGAGAAGCATGGTGATGGAAAGCAATCAACCCCGCCCATAGATATCTATCTACCAACACCCTAGCCGTTCGATCATGGCAACGCAAAGTCAAATATAATTTGAATGTACTAACAATACTCTTTGGACTTTTCCCGCCAACTACCATTAGTGACGTTATGTTCTTATTTCATTTTCATAATCTTATATTATTATCAGTTATATTTTTAGTTGTGGTGGCATATTATATAATATAGTTCGATTACGGTGTATAAGTGAAGTATTATGAAATAAATGCGTGTATCGTGACTTTTTAAATTGACTGAAAAAGTCCATAGAAGGTTTTGTTAGAATAGCCACCATTTTATCAAGACGTAAGGTGATAAGCTAACTAGTTTCAAAAGATCTGATGTTGTCGTATTTTACTTGACACTGGCATAGTAGTTATAACTAATTGCTATCTAAGAAAAGAAAAGAAAATACCAATAAATAATCTTCAATTTTGTTGTGTTTTCACCTTTAATAAAATAAAATCAAACTAAACATTTTTATTTACTTAGTCTTTTATTCATAAGCTAAACATCGATTATCGATACGATTCGATCTTAAGTTTATGAAGAAAGACTGAATATGTAAATCGTAGATCGCACAAAGTCTAGTTAGTAAAAAGATCTTGAGTCTAATGAAGTTAGTCGCCCCTACGTTAATTAGGTATTGGAAAAGCGTTGCCAGTTTAAGAAATACATATGTAGGTTTGTTTGTAACGGTAACTCGTACATTTAATTCTGTAAATATCAGTGTAACCGAATGTAAGATTACGTATCAGCGCAAACAGAAGCAGACAACGCCAACTATTGACTTTGAAGAGTGCTCTTAATGTTCATTTTGGTTTATCCACTCGTCGACGAAGCATGTAGGGTCAGCAAAAAACTATATGTACAATGAAAGGCACAAAGCTTCTTACAATATTTGTTCGGAAGGCGGAATGCGGTGGCTGAGGAGTGTGCAAATATAGGTATTGTAGAAACGGTCAACACACTCGCGTGAAGCACGCTATTCGACTCCATGGCGGTAGCGTCAGCATAATAAAACGATATTTTTATTGTTTTTATTTGATTGACGTTCCAAGTAATTAGCTATGGTGAGACAAATTTATATTCAAACTAAAATAAATCTATAAGAAATAGGAATTAAAAAAGAAATAAGAATTTGCATTAGTTCCGACATAGTTTCGAATTAGCAAACTGAAATGGTAATGGGTCGGTCACGTTTGTCGGGAAAATCGATCTGCGTAGGACAGTTGGTAGAAACTGGATGCGTGAAGCCGAAGAACGGCCTAGGTAACGCTTCTTAGGCGAGGCTTACATCCAGCAGTGGACTGCCGCAAGCTATTGATGATGATGATGAAGTACTTTCATCAATTTAGCGCTGTTCCCAGCGTAAAATAGAGGCATCTCAATTTTATATCAGAGACATTCGTATCTGTTATTACGAGATACACCACTAGCACCATATATTGACATATGAGGCAATGATATATATTATAACCTCCCTACACGCCTTTTCTTATCGCAGCTCATCTATTTCCCACTTTTGAACACACCTGGCCTTGCCATTTTTGGAGGAACGGACATTAACCCACCCCGTTTCGTCTAGGCGGATTCATGGGGCACCGAAACCTGGAAAAGTTGCGAGAATCGAACCCGCAACAATTGACTCCAGCAGAAGAAGAGTTGAAAGCAGTAGCTTCGTTACTAAGACAAATTTATCGCCACGTAGTACTAATTTAATGTTAATAATACATTTTTTTTTATTTAAAAAAAATTAGTTATAATTTCATTTTAGTGTTTAAGTTAATAGAAACGTTATTGACACAAAATATAAACCGAGAATAATTAAATAATAAATGACTAAATTTATAGATACTAGATAATAGAAAGTTATAAAGATAAATATTCTTTTTGACCTTATTTTTCGTGTCTGTTTATCTGAAAGTATATTCAAGTATTAAAATAAAACATTCAGCAATATAAAATCTTTTATTTGTTGCCAGTACTAGTCTTCTTAATTTCTCTCCCATCGTTAAACAAACAGTGAGACAAATTATTAATGTAATACGTGACTGAATGTACGATATAAGCAAGCAGTTGATGAGACGTCAGTGATTGATATACCGCGAAATTAAAAAGAAAGGAATAATTATTTTATTTATAGATATATATATATTTAAGAATAAGTTTGGTACTTCGAGTGCTAAATAACAGGCATGCGATTACTTCCCTAAACTCTCCTGTCACTGCCTCTCCCATTAAATGATTTGTTCCCCGCCAATTCTCCACATGCTTACACTAAGTTAGGCAAAGCATCTGCAATGCCTTTAAGATAGCGGATATTAATGAATGAGCCGCTTCCTCGTTTACTTATCAAATCAATATAAAAGAGCAATTTTATATAATAATGATCATCAGAATATGTTCCATCATAAGAGCAGTCGTTTGGTTCCTAGGACAGAACTATCTTTCTTTCTGTAACTATTGTATGAGACGACTAAATACAGTTATTGGGCTACAGCGACTATCTCTGTCAAAAAGCCCAGTCTATGATCCCCAATACCGGCTAAACGTAGGGATGACGGTGACAAACCTCATACGTAAAGGAAACCCATGTAGAGATTGCAATCCTGCAAAACGGGATCACACATTCCCCGCGGAAATCCGCTGCTTTTATTAATCTAATGGATCCCGCACCTTCCCAGCGCGGATCCGCGGATCCCGCAAATTAAAAATTTAGCGCTAAAACATTCGCGTACATCGCGAGTAGCTCTGTATAAGAGAAAGTTGTGGTTTGATTATTAGTCATTATATATAAAGGCTGAATTAAAAATATAAAACTGTTGTCAGGGGGAGAAGGGTTAAATTAAACAAAACTTTTAAACTATGCTAAACATTTAAAGATGGAATCTAAGAAAACAGATTACTAATTACTTATATTTAATTAATAGAAAAGAAATAATTTCCGTTGTCTAATGTAAGAAGTATATAATTAACGATTGGCTCAGTGGCGTGGCCCTCCGCCCGCGGAGTCAATGGTCGCGGGTTCGATTCCCGCATTGGAATAAATATTTATATGGATTTATAAATGTTTATTCTGAGTCTGGTAACCCCCCCAATCCGCATTTCCTTTCCTGCCCGTCCTTTCTTCTCTATCCTTTCCCTTCCTCTCCGCCAATCCACGGTCTGCCGTGCCAATGGATGCGTGGCTAGGGGCGAGCCTAGTCGCAAGCGTGCCGATCGTCCCGGGGTCGGGCTCCCCCGGGGACTATGGTGCCTTACCTCAGCATGCAGGGCTCTGCTGGGGCTGACCTCCATCCTCCCTTGCGGCTCGTGGGATTCACTAAGACGAATTTAATATACCTAATTTGTCGAAACATGATGGCGACGTGGTTCGCCACCCGTCACGTCCTGATTCTCACGAGGGCGAAAAGCGACCAATGAAGAGCCGTTTCGCTGCGATGAATGGCAGCGGATGGAGCTTTGTGGTCTCTGCCAACCCCTGCGGGGGATAGGGGTGAATATATAATATAAAAAAAAATATAATTAACGTTGGTTTTTACACAAAATTCTGTAGTTTCAATTTGATTTTATAACATAATTTCAAAGTTTTCAAAGCGAGATTGAGCAATCCCGCGGGATTGAATGAGCTGCGGGATTGCAATTCTTAGACCTATGTCAGTCAATGGATCAAAAAAATCAATGGCAAGTCCATTGATTGATTGATACGGCTGTATTGATGAATAAAAAAATTATATCTAACTACAGGATGTCCGGTGACAGAATTACGTTTTCAAACATAAATTATAAAAAAACTACAAAAGATGAAAATAAAATTCAATAACTTTTAACATAAAGAGAAATGCGGGTTTTATTGTTTAAATGTTCCGCCTAAATGTAGATCGTCACATTGGACACATTTCTTGGTTTCATGCAAGTCATAGGCTTTACTTTTGAGGTGCGGGGGATAGAAAAAAGTCCATAGGGATGAGATCCGGCGACCTGCCGACGGCGACGGGTGGCTAGGATATATCGCCGAAAAATCTCATTAATTTGTCAGAGAAGAAATCACGAAATAGCTCCATAGTCTGTCTTGTAGTGTTAGACGTGGTGTCACCTTGTTGAAACCATATGCGTGAAGTGAAGGCAGGAAGTTGTCTCAATATTGGCAGCAAAATAACCAGTAAGCATTCGTTTACCGCTTATTCGACGTATAACCTAATTCTACCACAGAACACCCTATAAGTATTATCAACAATGATTACAAACCCCATCTGATGGAAGTTACTCAGTTGTATAAATATATATAAAGAATAAGGTGTTTACTTCTGAGCTTTCTATTTTGACACTGATTTCTCCGGACTTGTATATATTTTTTTTAATAGCCCATATACGTCCCACTGCTGAGCACGGGCCTCTCCAAATCAGGAGGAACGTACGTTAATCCACCACGCTTGTCCAATGCGGATTGGCGGAGTTACCAGACTCGGAGTAAATATTTGTAATCGATACATACTCGTATATTTATTCCGATGCGGGGATCGAACCCGCGACCATTGACACCGCGGCCGGCGGTCCCACCACTTAGCCAATTGGGCGTCACTCGTCGTATCGACTCGTATATACCTATTGTTAAATTACGAACAAATATCTTTTCCGTATCTCGCGTATCACGAGTCAATATCAGAAGGCGCTGCGTTCTAAGTTCCCGCGAGTTGAATCAATTTGCGTTAGCAGCACGTCGCCCGACGTCAAAGAAAGAATTTCTCATAAGCTTTGCGAAAGGAAAATGGGTGAGCGATGCATGAAACGCTTTAGGAGGCTTATGTTTCGAGTAACAATTACTTTATATTGTTCATTATTTCACAATTTTTATTACTATATTTTATTTAGAGCAAAAGCTTATGTTATCTGATATTAGACAGTTTATCTTTTCATATTGTTACTATAAAATTCTAGTTAACCATTACAATAAAGCTAATAGCGCCTGTGTTAGTAAAATGTGGTTCATATCAATAGTAGAATGGTAGAATTGAATCTACAACCTTAGATTCACAACTTTTGACAGTCAGGGAACACAAGATTACAAAATTAAGAATAGCTCATGGACAATTATGAAGATAAAAATGTTCAAACATTTTATTATACTTTATGTGTAAGCAATATAACAAAAAAATAAAGTCAATTCATTCAAACTTAGGTCAACAAAGAAAAATCTTATTTTAGTTATATTTAATTAAATAATTACAATTAATATGAATATGTATAGAGAATTTTTATATGGGAGAAAATAACTTCCATATAAAAATTCAATTAATGCATTATTAACATTTTACAAAAAAGCTGTATTATCATCAAGTGTCATCAAAAAAATGTATTTGAACATGAGTGGATGAATAAAAAATATTTTATTAACTATTGAAAATTTGAACAAGATAAAGTGTAGTGTAGAAGAATAGAACAAGAGAGAGTGTGAACTTATAGTAGGAATTGAAAAAATGAAAAATAATATCGGTAAAAATTAAACATAAACTAACTACAAGGTACTTGCTAAAAAATCTGTTTGTCAAATTCAAGCAACCGAATGGTAATAACGTTATTAATCGTATTTTTATATATTTAGTTACGTGATTATAATATTTATTTTTGTAGTAAGTACATTTACTTAAGTTATAAGACTAAGTTACAAAATAGTCGTGGACCGCCGGTTCTTGACCACTGCTGTAGATGATAAGTCCATATCAATTTAGATATAGCTCACATAAAAAAAAATATGGAAAATTTTAATAATCAAATGATCATGAAAAAACAAGAGCGAAGAAAAGCTTTTAAGTATAAAAAACATAAGAAGATGACTCCAGAGTTCCTTGAAGATCCTTTTATATCTCTAAGACATCTTTATAATAAAAAAAGTAAGCAAAGACCGGATGGGTGACCTGACAATAAGGAATCGCCGCTACCTAATGGACATTTGCAGTTCCAAAGGCAGTTCATATATTTTTCACAGCACATATAGTAAAAACCTATGATAAAATAAACTAAAAAACAATAGTTTATTTTGTCATGAAATGAAAAAGATTGCTTTTAGTTCCAATGCCCCGCTTCGATCGTTGTGTAAATTGTACCACAAATACATGACAAGTAACAATGACTTGGACATTCTCTACGATAGTTCGGTACAATTCAATACTCCGTATTAAATCTAACATTTAAGTTTACATATATATAATCTGATCTGTCTGTTTTCAATTTTTGTTAATATTGCGTCCATCTTTAATAAGGGTATATTTTAAAGTGTTGTTTGAATTGTTAAAAATAATATATAGTGTGACTCCTGTTGATAGTCTCTAATAAATTAAAAAACAAACCGTGTCTTGGTAAACGTAGTGTGGGACTCCCCCGGCTAGATGGTGCGACGATCTGCGCAGGACGACTGGCACAGACTGAATGCGTAAAACCAAAGAAAAGGCTAGGTGGTGTTTCTTGGGGAAGGCTTATGTCCAGCTGTGTCCAGTGGACTGCCGCGACCTCTTGATGATATATATCTCACTACTGCACAAACTTCTTTATTTCTGGAGTGAGAGACATTAATCCATAAACCACGACTCTTGTCCAAGGTCGATTGAATGGACATCTGGACTCGCAATAAATATTTGTAGACCAGATGTATGTCGATGCTGGAATTGTGACCATAGACTTGGAAAGCGTCGCACATGGCTGAATCAGATGGTTTAAAAAAATAATAAAAACATATATAAAGACGAATCTTCCAATAATATCATAATTATTTTAGGAATATTTTACGTACGCTTACAATAAATATTTAACAGTTTACCGAGCCACTGAACCCCGAAAGATCTGAAAGAAACTGTATAGGCGAAGATCGTAAATATCTCACAAAGAAAGAATTTGCAATAAAGTCTCGGGCCACGCCCCCAATACACGTACCTACTATTGGCGAATAACGTTATCGGAAAAAATGTGGAAATGGGGGAAAATGGCAACGTATGGAAAAAGAGTTAGGGTGGGAGTTGAGGCGTGTGTGGATAAGATATGTGACAGAAGTCGCAGGGGTGAGCTGGGGTACATATGTTATTGGGGAAATATAAACGCTACCTATAACTTATCCCTATTATCCTTTATATTACATTGTTGTGCAGAATACTTTACTAACCTAAATGATACAAATTTAAATAATAAAATAAAATAGTTAACTGAATTGTATAACTACTTTTGGAACCTAATATTTTGAAGACGGTTACTTCAACATCACGAACAGAATTTTCAAAACTATTTTTGTGTTGATTAAAAAATTTAATAATTAAAATTTATAATCAACACATAAATTAATTATTTTTATTATCTTATCAATAATCATGCTAATCATGGAAAAGCTAAACCGTTTTGATTTTATTTATGCAGGTAGAAACACTACTTGTTAAGGAGTTTACAATATAAATTGCATTACATATAACGTTATATTGACATAATTTTAAGTTTATTTTTGAGCTAGGTGGCGCTACTTGGGGGAGTCCTATGCCCAGCAATGGACTGCCGTAGGCTGTTGGTAACGATGATGATGACATTTAACAGAATGAATATCGAGTTTTTTTACGAGAAAACTAAAAGGCCGTTTTTCATAAACGGTTTTATAATAAGGAGTTTCGAAAAAAATATTTATATTATATACCGATTCCAATATTCCAATATCAACCCGCGGCAGTCCACTGCTGGACATAGGCCTCACCCAAGGCGCGCCACCTAGCCCGATTTTCGGCTACTCCAACGATTGTCGGTTCTCCGACAAACGTGTCCAGCCCATTGCCACTTCAGTCTGCTAACTTGAAGAGCAATGTCGGTGACTGTAGTTCTCCGGCGAATTTCTTCATTTCGAATTCTGTCCACCAGAGAAACCCCGAGCATAGCTCTCTCCATAGCCCTCTGAGCGACTTTGAGCTTGGCGAGGAGACGGACTGTCAGTGTCCATGTCTCGGCACCGTAAGAGAGTACCGTAAGATTATATACCGATTACTGTTGTGAAAACAATGCAATAGCCATGGGCTAGCTGATCACCTATATCGCAGAGCCGACAACTGTTGGAGTGGAGACCGTATCTGAGAGCGACGATCTACGCAGAATGGCTGGTAAAGGCTGGACGCGTGTAGCCGAAGGTCAGGCTAGCTGACGCGCTTTGTGAGTGGTCTATGTCCAGCTGTGATCTACCGTAAAATAATGATGATGATGTTCGTGAAATAAATTCATTGAAATAAGATAATTAATGGAGTCAGGCGTTACATTGCGGGAAATTCATTACTATGTGGACAGTTAGAACTATCACTTAGCTAAAATCCTCGACAAGCTTGTCGCGGATCTTAGCTAAGTAAAAAGTTCTAACCGTCCACATATCATTGAAAAAACTTATGAATGTAACTTTTGCAATTGCAATAAAGCAAGAAAATATAAGTTACAGATTAAACACGAGGAAGAAAATGAGGCCGAAACATGACATTCAGATATCATAGCTTTTTGCATTCTACGTAATAACAAACATTACTTGAAAGTAATTATGTACCGTCTTCCGTACCTTGGAATTCACTAGTGATGTGCACTAACTAGTTTTGTCGCTGGTTTTAATATTTTTCTTCTAATATTTTTAAACGATTATATTTTGTGTGGCCTGTTAATTTGTTTGTTTCAAATCTTACTACGACTTTTCTACTAGAGTTCTTATGAAACTACACACACAATGAGCTCACATTACAATACAATATTATGATAATTTCAACGTGGTAAGGATCCCTCAGCAGGTGGACAGTGGAATTTTCTACCGTTACTGGTAACCCCTCGAGTTTAAGCTCACTTGATTGGTTTTGATGACTCCCATACATTGAAATTACACTTGGTGAAAAAAACCCAAACTAAATACCTACTAGAAAATATAAATAACATTTTTCATATATGTTATATATTTATATGTTATATATATAAATCTTTATATATTATATCTTTATATCTATATATATTATATAAATCTTTTTGCCAATCCTTGACGTGGTTCAAATGGCGCAGTGGTAAAGCGTCTGCTCTCTGAGCTAAGTGTCACTAATTCACGTTCCATATCAGCATAAATATTTGTATGGCCTACAAGTATTTATTTTCTGGATGTTCCGCCAATCTCCTTTGAACGAGTGTGTTGAGTTAATGTCCTCTCCAGTTTTTTTACGGAGCGGAACATAAAAGTCGTTTAATACGGTTTTTGCTCGGATATGAAGCCCATGAATGCTGGTGTTCCGCAAGGCTGTGTGCTTTTCCTTACTTTATTTCATCTGCATATTAACAATATATTACAAATTAGTTGCATGCGTTGACTTTCATGCGATTTCACACACAATTCAAATTTTCGCGGCCATCTGGAAGAAATTGCCAAGATGGCCTCAAACAAGCTGGGAGTGCTCAGTAGAGCGAGGTAGTATTTCACATCTGTCCATTGCGTCCAACTGTACAAGGCACAAGTCAAACCACACATGGAATACTGTTCTCATCTCTGGACCGGGACTCCCCAGTATCAATTTCTTACAGTTGATCGCATTCAAAGTCGTTCGATCCTAATAGTCGATGACTAAGATCTCACCGATCGGCTTCATTATCTAGCGCTACGGAGGGATATCACATCTCTCAGCATTTTTTACCGCTTATACCATGGGGAGTGCTCCGAGGAATTGTTTGGAATAATTCCTGGCGCCGAATTCCACAATCGCACAACTCGCCGTAAAGAAAAGTTTCATCCCCACCATCTGGATGAATGGTGATCCAGTACGGTGAGCTTCTGACACTTCTTTCAACGCACCACCACTCTATAAAACCGGCTACCATCAACGGTTTTTCCCAACCGATACAAGATTGGCACACACAACAAACTTGCACGTACTTATAAGGCATACTTAAAAGGCCGGCAACGCTGCCATGACTCCTGCAGTATCGCGGATATCTATGGGCGGCGTTGATTGATTTCCATCAGGTGATACGCTTGCTTGTTGGCCCTCCTATATAATTAAAAAAAAGAGGTCGGGTTACCAACTGTAGAATCATAGGCTGTAAACAATATCCAGTTCTTCTTCTTCTAAGAGTGCCCCTCCAACTTGCGAAGGTTAGTAGCCAATTTAGCAGAACTCTCCTCCTCCTTCGCGAGGTGCAGCAGTTCTGGAGCACTCGCTATCCCAGTCCACTCCCTGATATTACGTAGCCAAGACTTACAATGTAATATCCAGTTACAAAAATTAAAAAATGTAAGTTAAAATATTTTCTTTTCAAGAAACAATGTTACTTTTTTTACGGCTTTAATGGCTGTTAAACGAAACAAAATATATTTCACCTCGAGTGCGCCCTTACTATCATGAATGAGAACTCTGTCAAGCTATCGCGTTATTGCGAAAGTTTAGCCGTACAAACTTTTTATAAATGGCGGCCAAGGCAACCGTCTTTTGTTCTTCGCCGACACTCCTTTTAGGAGTCTTCATTTGTACATGAAAGTTGTAAATTGAACTCTTTATTGGGCTTTGTTACAAATGCTTTAGTCTTTAGTCACCGTCATATTGTAGCGTATATTCTTTGGAATTTCATTTGACTATAAACAATTTAAATTATTAAAGATCTTGTAAATAGAAAGACATGACTAATTATATTTATATATATATATATATATATATATATATATATTCATAATTCATATATGTTCCACTGTTGCCACACGGGCACGGGCCTCTCGATGAGATATATTTATCTCGATGAGGGATTGAAACAACGAACTAATTAACGAAATGAGATATAATTAATGTTTAATTAAAAAAATAAAAGCTATTATTAATATTTCCATTATTACCTAAGATTTTTAATTATATATAATAAAAGGTATTTCAAATTAATTATACGAACATTAAAAATATTTCTAGATCTAGATTTATTTCTTAAATCTACTTTCCATCAATCAAAAGTCAATCGGATTTTCATCTTGAACCGGACATAACCAACTGTGCCATTCAAACAGCATCCAGTAGTTCCAATCCACTTAGAGCAATCTAAATAAACATAAACAAGGTAAATCCAATGTCGGTCGGGAGAAAACGCATCTGTATTCATGCTGGAAAATCTTGCTCGCCTTTTTCCATTGCGTGTTTTTATCTCTTTCACTCTAATAAATCCATCCTATCTGTGGCCTTGTATTTAATTTTCAATCTATATACATAGAGTCGATTGTGTACATACATTTCATTTACTATACCGCCTGTCCCTTTCTGTCACATCTGTTTTCCCTTTCTCTGGATTTCCAAGCGCGAAATCCTACTTATAGCGTCTCTTGGCTCAACTGAAATGGATTTTTCTGATATACTATATATGTCTCGACATGTCGTGATACTTGGCAAATATTTCACATATAATTTTTTCAATTAACTTTACATTCACTACCTTTAGTAGAGCAGACGACGGGTGGAAATTGGGGAATCCCAAAGAATGCTAAAACCCAAGACTCAGGTGCTCCAGGTCAAGATAATATTAGAGGCAAAGACACATAGACTCAGTTGGCTCTAGCACTCAATGTTTCACTACACTACATGGTACTAACACATTATAAATATATATTTCTCTCTAAAACTATAATTAATTACTACCACATTGTTAATTCAATCAAACACGCTCGCATACAATGTAAATTGTTCCCAGTAAACCGCAAGCGAAACTTGTTTTGTAATACGAACCCAAAATCTTGGACTACACGTGTTGGCGTGAAGCCAGGGCGATGTTTATCCCGGTATAACCCTTTCCAACGTGATATTTATCCGATTATAACGCACTTTAATACAAAGTTGTTTTATTCTGCCCATTAAACATCAAATATCGCTTTGTTTAAAAACTTTATTCGAACTTCAATAATAGCGGAATAAATGTTGTTCACGAATAAATCTCTACGCTACAGAGTGCGAAAAACAGTAATCCGAGAACCCACCAAAGTGATAGATGTGGAATACGGCGTGGAGGCCTGGACCAGACATGTATGTCGTAGAGGAAATGAAAGATGGAGTAAGTCCCTTCTTAAATGGAAGCCAAGAATCGGGAGAAGAAGCGTAGACAGCTCACCAGCCAAATGATGCCGCTAGAGGTGAGACAAGCGAAGTCTCTCCCGATTTTCAAAAAGCTTGACAAAAATCATTATCTATCTATATAAATAGATATATATTTTTATTTAGTCGTTTAGTATTTACGGTTACACACACACACATATATATATATATATATATATATATATATATATATATATATATATATATTCTTTTTCAGTGCTTTCATACAATATGAGCATATCTTGTTACAAGTATCAAAATTTTGAGAACGTTGTATCTAAAAGAAGAAACGCCACGGAACGCACTCGTAGAGATATTTCTTTATGTTCCGCGACAACCACTCCTGGGAAATATACACTCGCGGATGATTCGCTTGCTAGGTACAATACCTCGTCGCCTCTCACTGCTATTATCCCGAGCTTCACTATCTAAAGTAGCTATAAGCTTAGGATGAAGAGCGTGGTGTGAAGAAACGCAATATAGGAGATTAATAGATTATTTTTTGAAAAGAATAGTAATTTGTTGTCCTTTTATTCTATACAGTACTATTCTAATGTTGATACACTAGTATCAACATTACTCTCGTGACAGTCCTTTACAGGTCATTGATCTCTCTTAAATTGAGGGATATTATTGTTATCTCTACGCTTGGTGAGCAGATCGTGTTTTTTTATGAGACAGGGAGGCAAACGAACAAGCTGATCCTGAACAAGTAGCGAATCGCCTGATGGAAAGCAATCAACGGCACCCATAGACATCTGCAACTTCCTAGACAATGCAAATTTTGATATAAGAATAGGCTTGTTTTATGTATCGCAGATTAGTTTTTATGACTTAGAACTCTGCTACGCATCTAAGGGTTTTGCTTCCATACTCACCTCCAACAACACGGAAAGGAATGGAAGAAATATCAGAGCCGTGAATAATTTCCGAAGTAAGAATACTGAGTTCTGATCCCGAATAAAACCACCGATACAATGTTTTGAGTTAGCAAACAGAAGTGGCACTAGTCAGAGAAATAGGGAAGTAATGGTAGAAGGAAGGAGGTAGAACTAACCACCGTAAGTACAGTAAAGAAGACGCTACTAATTAATGCAAACATTCTATAAGGATGTGGCATTTCACGGTTGATTCGGACCATTCGTAACAAACTATTATTCTAAACATACGAGTATAAGAAAAAGAAAGAAGTTTAAAATCGAGTACAGTAAAGAAAATCGAAACATTAACGCAAACATTTTATTAGGATGTGGCACTTCACTATTATTCCACACATATAAAATAAATATGGGTAAAAATAGGTTTAAAAAGATACGTGTTATATAATATGTGGCTGTGGCTTGTATTTCTGTTCATATTATTGCAGTCCACGTTCGTAAGCATCATGCCAAGAATTGCTTACACCTGCATGATAGAGAGTGCATTCCGTGGATCCACCGTGTTTCGATTAGCGATCGAGATATCGATATCTAATTTACACCTCGCTGGTGACGACTTGACACAGATATTTCGAATGCACCACACGAAACAGATATAAGAGTTGAATGTTAAATATTAAGCTAGAATCAAAGTGTCTTTCATTACTTACATACGAAGTAATGCATGCTTTCATTTAATGAAACTCTAAGCGGTGAACTTCAGATTTTTCATTGAGCGTCAATTTTTTTCGCATATACGTAATAATTAATGGTAGAGCCATACTGGAGATGAATACATTGTCAAAAATGGCATATTATTTGTCTGTAGCATGAATGGGCCGGCTCGCCCAGGGAAGTACCTCACTCCCGCGGAAAAGCGGGGTCTGAGTGGTGGCTTACCTACCGCGCTTCGTACGGTGAGCGGCCTGAGTTCCGGAGGCCCAACACCCTCCCCCTCCCCCTCCCACTCTTACTCTCGTAATGTCACTTTCTTTAAAGGTCGGCAACCCTTCCGCACTGCCTATGACGCTGTGGATGTCTATGAACGGCATTGATTGCTTTCCATCCGGTGACACGCCTGCTCGTTTGCCTTCGTCATTCCATAAAAAAGTAAACGATAAGTTATTTATATTAATAACCAAAGTCACCGACATAGCTCATCGAGCCTACAGACCAAAGCTACAATGTTTTTTTTTATGGAATACAATACAAATACAAACGAGCAAACGTGTAACCTAATGGAAAGCAATCAACAAAAAAGCACCGTACTGAATCGCCATGCATCCAAATGGTGGGGATGAAACTTTTGGGGACTGGTAACGTTTGTCGCAGAAACGACAACTGTTGAAGTAGTAGATGAGTAGAAGTAGGAGAGTGACTAATGGTTCTATATAACATAAAGGGATTCTACATATTTTCAACTATTTTTATTATTCCAACTTAACTATCAAGAATATTTACATAGCTTTCAATTAACTTGCACAATAAGTAACTCAAAGAGAAAAAGTTATGATTATTAATGGAGTCAGGCGTTACTTTGCGGAAATCCATCACTATGTGGACAGTCAAAAGTTTTACTTAGCTAAGATCCGCGGCAAGCAAAACAATAACAGAAAATTAATAATGTGTGTTTTCGTGCTGGATGAAGTGGATTTTTTTGGAACTTAAACTTACCGAAAATCGGCCATCAACTCTCCACCCACCAACCACTATACACAACACCAAACACACACTACCACTTTTCAAATACCTGAAGATGCCTCGTGTTGGGGCGCAACACGTGGCGTTTACAAGGTGGAAAAGTGGTAGTGTGAATTGCCACTCATCTAGATGGTAGAGATGAAACTCATTGACTTTAAGCTTTGAAGCAGATGGAACCTGATGTCCCATCAGCATTTTGCAAGCGATATCTATATAAAAAGATAATTCTTGATTATTTTCAGTATAACATCAGGAATATTTTCTATATCACGTCATAGAATAGAACCACAAATTCCTCACAGGATCCAAGTGTGTCCTTCTAGGCGATTATACACAGTAGATGAGGAGAGACCTCTACATGAGAATAAAAACCAATCTGCGATTTGCAATCCGCCCGCAAAGCTTGGGGATTATAACAACACCCCTAAATTGTTAGAGAGGTCAAGTTCCAATGTTGTATCGATCTGTTTGGATTTGGATTCTGATCGACTCTATCGATTAATCAGAAATACCTATAGTCGCTAAGAAATACTAGTTGCATTAAAAGTTAAAGACTTAATGTCGTCTTCAAGTACAATCCGGACAGCAAATACCCGGATCTTGTTTAAAATTAATTACCATTTTCCTTAAATTCTTTAAAACTCGATACATTACCATACAATAGACGGTACGATAGATACGCGACATAACAGATAGAATAAGTATATCCCAAAATAAAAATTTGTCTCTGCTAATCGTTAAACGAATAAATAATGACGGTTGAATAAATTTGCAACAGTATTGCCATGCATTAAAATTCTAATGCGGTCGGTGGTTTTGTTTTACTGCAAAACAGGTCCAAGTAGCGATTGAACTGATGGAATACTCGTATACTTACTTACTGTACTCGTCATGATTAGTCTTAGACGGTTTTTGTGATCGTGTGATAAATCAAAAACGGTGAAATATATGCATAGTTTTCGTTTTTGGTTCAAATAAATTTTCTTTCTTGTAACTTCTTTGCGAAACACCAGAATCCATGATAATAGTTGTAATAAATAGCCCGTATATTATAAGTAGTCTAATCTGCCAATTCACACAGCTCAAAAACGCCTATTTTGCATATATGAACCAATTATAAATGGAGTCAGGCGTTACTTTGCGGAAATCCATCACTATATGGACAGTCAAAAGTTTTACCTAGCTAAGATCCGCGATAAGCAAACAATAACAGAAAATTAATAATGTGTGTTTTTCCGTTGGGTTTAGTGGATTTATTTGGAACATAAACCAAAAACTTACCGAAAAACGGCCATCAACTCTCCACCCACCAACCACTATACACAACGCCAAACACACACTATCACTTTTCCATCTTGTACACGACACGTGTTTCGCCCCAACACGAGGCATCTTCAGGTATAGTAGACTCTACGGAAGACAACCGAAAAGTCGGTTTTCGGAAAAACACACATTATTAATTTTCTGTTATTGTTTGCTTATCGCGGATCTTAGCTAGGTAAAACTTTTGACTGTCCATATATATGAACCAAGATAAAACTCTGGAGTATAGACGCAATTTTTTTTCAGCGTTAATCCAAAGTTCCCAAAGCAAAGTTACACGTAATATAATTTTCACACTGGAAAGTATTGATTTCAAAAGACACTCGCACAGCAGAAAAATATGCTTACATCACACAGTCTTTGTCTCCGTCGATGGTGAATATAATGCTCGTTTACTATGGAGAGGGATTTATTACACGATTTTTAATTATTTTTAAAGTCGATAAACGTGCACTTTTGCAAAACGTCAAAGGTAGAAAAGTTGCTTACCTGGGTCATATCATGACAAGGTATGGTAAAAGTCGCGGCCAAAACATAAGTTGGTCGCAAAAGAAAATCTTGCCTACGTAATATCAGGGTATGGATCGGGATAGCGAGTGCTCCAGAACTGCTACAACTCACGATGGAGGAGGATTGGACTACTGAATTGGCCGCCAACCTTTGCAAGACGGAGAGGCACTCTTAGAAGAAGAAAGTCTCAAAATTTAACTTCTTTCTAATCATCATCACAATCAGCCCACAGTTCTGTACATAGCTCTCCTTTAGGCGTAAAATCCTTCAAAACTTCCCACTTTTGATTTTCAACACATGCGGTATCTAAATAAAGTACATGACAGATTTTTAAGACACTTCAAATAGCAGAATAGAAGTTCGATCACTATTGATAGGCTAATGATGACATAACTATATCAATACAGCCATAATAGTCTTATTTTGGACATTGGTCTTTTTTATGGGATAGTGTAGTAATACATTGATAAATGTATCAGTAATGTAATAAAACCTTTTATATCATATTACTTCTTTTTAAAATAAAAAAGAAATAAATTGTTTTAAAAAAATAAAACAAAAATATTAGTTCGACTGACATCTTTCAATAGACATACAGACACACCAGTATGGCATACGAAATTGAGATTATATATATTGAGATGAGATGAGATATAAAATTGATAAAGTATGAATAAAATATAAATGGACAACGAATAGAAAAATAAATTAATTTCATTA
Source organism: Baronia brevicornis (assembly GCA_031353405.1). NCBI lineage: Eukaryota > Metazoa > Arthropoda > Insecta > Lepidoptera > Papilionidae > Baronia > Baronia brevicornis. The sequence continues at coordinate 957,740 of JASFAT010003971.1, read as the reverse complement.
GGAAGATAAAAACCCCTCTCTTATAGTTCCTTATAGCAGATCATGTAAACAAGCATGCGGTTCACCTGATGGTAAATGGTCACCGCTGCCCATAGATATCTATCCGACCGGCAACATAGATCTATTGCCAGCTTTTTATGCTTTCTGTTACTTAAATTTCATTCAATAAACGCATTCTGCTATTTAAATTCCATGACGTAGTAATTTTACGTCACAACATTTTAAAATGATTAAAAAACACTTCGCCATACTTGTCCTACCGAATATCTATTGGTTTGCGAAAAAAGGACAGCGCTACGCTTTCAAAAGGGAGGCAAAAGCATAATCCACTTATACGTCACGGTTGGGTTGGCCTCATACATTTTTACTGGAGAAATTTCGGAAATATCCTTAATGCATATTAAGCCGGGTCCAGAGCTATTTGCAGTGAGGTATCGGGCGAGGCATTGAATTGAAATTTTCCGCCATGTAGAATTTAGGGATAACGAAGGTCCTGCACACTTTCGTAGGTAAAAAATGTGACCCTTGCCGGGTTTGTTGGGGTGGATTATTGTTTCAAGTACTTTTTTAATAATGACCCCATTTTCATCTGCCTATTGTCAGTTAAGAAACTTATACAAGACAAGATCAATATGTCTTCGAATTAGTGTCATTTTATAAATAATAATAAAATGCTTTGCACCCTCATGAGATAGGTAGGCAAACGAGCAAGCATTTCATCTAATGGGAAGCAATCAACGCCGCACATAGACAACACCATTAGCAATGCAGAAGCGTTGCTAGCCTTTGAGAAATATGAAGAAATAATAATAGCATTTTGATGGTTCGATGTCGAATCAGAAGTCGAAAATATAATGTCGTTTCCTGTATAGTGACTACTATTATGACAGTAATAAATACACAGTCTCAGAGTAAATACGTGTGAGAAACACAAATATGTATACCCTCCGAAGCGAACAGTGAGAACTTTCACTGGGCTAAATGCGCGACAAGCAAAAAAAAGACAGAAAAATTTTAATATGTGTTTTCTACAACACGGGGAACCGTAAATCCACTTCTTCCAGTAGAAAACACATATTATTATTTCAACCAATATCAACAACACCAAACACACACTACCACTTTTCCACCTTGCACACGACACGTGTTTCGCCTTAATAGTTCTTCCAGTAGAAACACACATTATTATTTTTCTGTTTTTGTTTGCTTGTCGCGGATCTTAGCTAAGTGAAAGGTCTGTCTGTCCCCATAGTAACATTACCGAAAAGTAACGCCTGAATCCATTAATCACCTTCCGAAGCGGTAATCGAAACCGACCACGACCGCTGACCGCTGACGAGGCGACCACTGACCATTTAGATCGTGAATACTAATTTACATTTATCCTGTGTGAATCAACTTTTCCTAACACAACACTTTTACATAGGTTAACAAGGAATTTATTAACGTAACTATGTATATATTAATCTAATTAAGTATATGTATATTTCTAATATTTTAAAAATGTTTTTCAAGATATTCTGTATACAAAATATACATTTTCTTTTTGCAAAAAGATACATACAGGTTAGGATACATTTTTATTTTGTGTGTTAAAGTGACAGTGTAGACATTTTTGTTATTTTTAGTTTTTATTACACTTTACATTCGTAACCCCACACTGGGATTAACTGTACTGTATGTATCTTTAAAAATACAAGGACTAAACTCTAAAATAAAATACCTGTAGGTATTACAAATATTAATCTAAATCGGACCGACGTTTTTTAGCTCAAAGAGCGAACATTTCGCCACTATGCGATATGCCTTTGTTGTTATTATATTATTCAAAAACACTACTATGTCAATTAAATAAAACAATATAAATATTAGATAAACGTCTTTTTTAAATATAATAAAGTTGAAACTGTGTAATTTTTTTATAGCATAGCAGACAAACGAACATGCAGATCACCTGGTGGTAGATAATCACCGCCTCCCATAGACATCCGCAAATCCGAAGGCGTCTGAGTTAAGTTACTAGCTTTTTAAGTTATTTAGCTTTGGAAAAATAAAGTATACTCACCTTATAATTATAACAAATGATATATTTACAATCCATACTCAGAAGGTTTAATCTTTGGACCTCGTACAATAAATACGTTTTTACTTTTAAAAACCACATGTTGCTTCTACTCTCTCAAACTATAAGTATACCAAAGTACAAGCGGCTACTGAGCATAAACTTTATTACACTACATATAGAAGTATTATTTTCACATACACTCACATGAACAATTTTCAGAAAACTTTCAGTGTTATGTACTCCAAAAAACGTTTCATATAATAAAAAAAAATATTTTACATACATGTATTTGCTAAGGCACTTGAAGATAAAGTAGCAAGGACAAAATGGATTTATCGATTAATCTTAAAGGTTTATAAAATCAAAAGCTTTTCCGGATATGAAACATAACTCAGATAATTTCCGCGAAAACACACTCGGTATTATAATTAAAACGGGGAGTAAAACCAAACAGTGTAACCGGCACAGCACCCCAGTCGGTACTGGTGAGCTAAATGAGAAAGATTTCTCCTATTTCTTCCCATTCGAGAGAGAATATAAAACTCTTTTTCGCCTTTTTTCACTTCCAACTTCGTCTTAATATGCCACCCGCTCGGACCTTGGGATGCAGACCTACATATTATTTAGAACTGCCTGCTGGTTACTTCGTTTTTAACTTTAGTATTTATTACGAAAACAGCCACATTTGGAATAAAGATTATAATATTGTCGTGCCCATACTACGATTGTCTAGAAGTAATCGCTACTTGCGATAAGACCGCCATTTGTATATAAATATTACAATCAAAAATTATATAACTTTGTTTTTGGTGTACAATAAACAATATCTATCTATCTGTCTAATATTTTCCACAATGTTATTTATTTAATATCTGTCTGCTGCAGTTCAATATTGAATATAGGTTTCCCACAAGGCGCACCACCTAGCTCGATCTTCATAAGATTACACGCTTTTAGTTTCTGCCGGCTGCCCTAGGCAGATCGTCGTTGCACTGCATTTGCGAAGATGCGGTCTCTATTTCAACACTATATTGCTAATTCGAAGGCCTATGTCGGCGACTCTGGTTCTCCGGCTGATTTCTCCTTTCTGAATGATATCCAGCAAAGAAACGGTGCATAGCCCTCTCTATAGTTCTCTGGGCAACTTTGAATGTATGGAGCTGTTGATAAGTTTTCACGTATCGGTAACGTGAATGAGTACAGCTAGGACGCACTGGTCGAAGACATTCATGTTTAAACATTTTTATTACCCTCATTTAATAATTACTCTACTTTACATACCTACATATCGTCACGCCTGTCTCCCCTAGGGGTAGGCAGAATGTATGAGGTAACTATGCAAATGCAAAGTCTGTCTGAGTAATGAAAATTAACCTGCGATCCTCAATTTTCGTACGCTAGTAATCAATGGAGTGGCCGGTAACAGACAGTAATGAAAAAAACATTACTAATACGTACATAAATCACGTGGTGGAGCCATGGTAACATAAATAGGCTTCCTCGATATAGAGTTTTAGTGTGTTACCGCGTATAAAACGTTGAGTGCAGGCCCTTTTCCAGAAACTCTTTCTTTTTCTTATATTTCCTTCACTCGCTTCACAAATAATTGGAGAAAAATGAAAGAAAGAAAAATAGGAGAGAACAAAATAATTTTTATTCTAGTGTTTTACCGCATCTTGACTACTATTAGTGCTGTAGATATTCTCTGGCGGTTCGCCTATATCTTCCAAAAAAGACATATGGGAATGCGAAGAATAACGATTTGCAATATTGAATATCTATCTATTAATTTTCTACGTCTTTATATTAGGGGTGGTTGTGTTAATCGCGGGGCGGCCCCCGTTCTTCGTTAGTCTAGAATTAATTCGTTGATAAGACGCCGCGCCTCCCGGCGATGCTGTCTCAACCGTACAGGGCTGTCACATTCGGGAAACGCGGACAAATCTTGGAAATTTTTATCCATGTGCTATATATGTATATGGATATATAGAATGCTATATGCATATATAGATTTTAATTGTTTTATCTTGACCTACGCATGTAGTTGAAATAACTGTTGTTAGGTCTAAGTCGTTTTCACTTCACTAAAATAACTCTTTATCAGAAGATAAAGTAGAAAGCTCACAAGTTGCAAACTGGGACGAATGACAAAATGAAGACGATAACAAAAGCTACTCTTCAATGTTGAGTCTCCGCTAAAATGATGGAGGACGCATCATAATAGCAGAAGTAGCGATCTAAGGTATACGGAAAAACTTAATTAAATTCATGTATGCCGTAGCAAATAGGTATTAAATGTAAGAAAAGAAGTAAATAAAAAATAAAGGGAGGTTAGGTGTGATTAACTTTATGAGATTAACCCTCAGAGTTATAGAGAGAGCTATGATCGGAGTTCTTCCGGTAGATATGATTCGGAATGAACAAATCCGCCAGGGAACTAAAGTCACCGACATAGCCTTTCGAATTAGCAAACTAAAGTGGCAATGGGCTGGTCATGTTTGTCGGAGATCCGACAATCGTTGGAGCCAACGAGTGCTGGAGTGGTAAACGTAGTGTAGGACGCCCCCCGACTAGATTTACACAGGTCGGCTGGCAAAAACTGGATGCGTATAGCCGAAGATCGGGCTAGGTGGCGCTTCATGGGCGAGACCTATGTCCAGCATTGGACTGCCGCAGGCTGTTGATTGTTGAATAAGGTGAGATTGACTCCTCAGTTTGAACTAGCATCAGAACTAGTATCACATACATGTAGTAAAAACACTCGTTAACGAATGCGGTCTAATACGTACAATATTTAGATAGTTTAAAGTCTATAAAACCAGTTTCATTTTCGCGAAGAAATATAATGTGTCTAGCAATTCGTATCAGCAATCTAGCAAACACAGAAGCCAAGTCGAACAAGGTGAAAGCCACAGTATTTTAATCCTCTATTAATTCCTATCCCACGCTATATGAAAATGACCTCAATACGTATGGTCCAAAGATTTACCGTACAATCGACGTCTCGGATCTTTCGACATTTCCGAATATGGATGTAGTCCGTGATCAATAGCAGTAGCTTCAATATTCATGCCAATTATTGTGCTCCTTGTTATTAAATGATTAATATCACAATAACCCTTTATGGAACGATCTCTTGAATTGTCCACGATTTTACTTATAATATTTAAATTAACAAAAACACGAAACGCTTTCTTAAAAAGAAATTGAATTAAATTTAATAAAAGAGTAGGCCGGTAAAACAAAGTCACTGTTACGGTCAGTCCCCGAAGTGGCTCAGGCTTGACGGAAAAACGACAACCACTGGAGTAGACAAATTCTGGAGTGGAGTCCGCTTCTTATTTTTTTTTGGGATAGAAAGGCAAACGAGCAGACGTGTAACCAGATAGAAAGCAATCAACGCCGCACATAGATTTCCCCAGCGCCATAGGCATTGCGGTAGCGTTGCCGACCTTTAAGGAAAGTGTCATTTGCAGAAAGTGCGATTTTATTGGACTTCTTTACTTTAATAATTATAAAAATAAATATCGTGTTTTACTATATTTATTTGTTTAATTCCTCACACACCGGACGAGACGCGGGGAGTTTCGCCCGGTAAGTGCAGGATTCCCTATTTTCCTTTATCTACCTCTTTCTTCTTCCTTTTTCTTTATTTCGTTCTTTCCCTCTCATTATTCTCATATATATAGGTACCCTATATGAGGTGTACCGCATATGCGATACTCTTAATGCTTAACATCAGGTAAACCTCTTCCTTTGTTGGCGGGCATCGCTTGCATAAAAATTATTCAATACTACGACTTTCGATCGAAATTTAACCTGTATCCATATTGAAGAAAATACAATTTCCCTAAGTCTCACCCCTGAATCGCAAGAACAAATTAAAAAGACGACCACAGGATCGCCGTGGGGTTCGGGAGGAAATTACACTCCCTCCTTAGCTGACCCTCTTTAATGAACATTGCAATCTGTCGCTGTCTCCCTCGCTCCCACCACAATTGTCACAGTGACATAGTTCATCGTCTCCTTCTGAGGTGGATATTTGCTATATCTTATTGTTGTCCACACTGCACTTTTACTTTAAACAGATAAATACATACATATACCATCTATCTATCTATCTATCTATCTATCTATATATCTATCATATATCAGACCACAGATCTCCATTTGCTACGATCTCGGCATACTTTCCTTGCTTCCTCCACACTCATTACTCTCCTCATGCAAGCCCGCCGGTCAAGGGCACTCTTGACCTGGCCTTTCTTAAAAACTTCAGCAATATGATCAAGGTATGTTTTCCGTGGCCTCCCCCTACCCTTCCATCCACACTGGCAACGTAAATTTCTTTCGCCTGTCGTCTTTCATCTACACTATATGTGCTCAAACAATCTAAGTATCCCTTTCTCAAGAGACAAATAATACGTTATGTATTATATTACAATTATAAAACAAAATATATTATAGTATTAACCCATAGAGACAACAGTCTTCTGGAACAAAGCATTAATGCGTTTTAATTTTGACAATCTAGCTTAATATAATATTTTATTGTTATAGAACTGAAAAAGCTGCATATGTACATATAACTGAATATATTGCAAATAAGTAAATCAATTAATTTAAACGAGTTTTATAAGCTGTACAATGAGCCGAACGTCATCAAAAGCATCTAAATTGGACGCCTTCATTGAGCTGGGCACGTAATACGGATGGACGAGTCTAGGGTCTAGTCGACAAACCAGATGGTCCTAGAAGCCGCGGAAGGCCTAAGCTCAGATGGCTAGATGAAGTCAAGGACGACTTAAAGGCAATCGGGCTGGAGAAAAAAAGCCAAACGAATATCCGACTGGAACAATTTATACGACTGTATACAGGATTATTTGAACAGTTATGGTGGAAACTTATCACTTAGTTTGATAGTGTATGAAAAAATATAATAATAAGAAGCTTTTCATACAAATACTAAATTGCAATAGCACAATTGGTAAGAAATTTTGTTTCACGACAACTAGTTATAACTATTATGCTAGTGTCAAGTAAAATACGATAACATCAAATCTCTTGAAATATAACTAGTCAACTTATCACGTTACGTAATGATAAAATTGTAGCTATTCTGTCAAAACCTTCTAGGGACTTTTTCAGTCAACTTAAAAAGTCGGCATACACACATTTATTTCATATCACTTCATTTATACGACTTAATCGAATTATATTGTATAATAAATCACCAAAATTAAACAATATAACTCATAATAATATACGATTATAAAAATAAAAACACACTTCACTGATATAAGTCCCCATTTATATTTAAATACTTTGACCTTTATTTCTTTTTTAATTTTGTTAATAATATGCGTTTATAAATAAGAATATTATAAAATATAAATAGCTTATCTATTTAAATCGGGCTATGTATAAACTGAAAAGTATTTTGTGCTACACAAAAACATTAATTAATCCCTTAACTAACTGCCGGTCGTTAGTGACGCACCATTTGCCGCTTTATCTTCAGCTATTTCAGTATTAAGGGAAACGGTTGTAATTTTGTTACTTTACAACTCACGAGCTCAATAATTTTCTCAAATGATAATCAACAAGCCGTAAACAAAGTCTAATTTAAACGAGAACAGGTTTTCAAGGTCTTTATAGAATTATTGAATTGCTTCTTGGTTTATAAAAGTCTTCGACCAGTGTATCCTGCATTACCAGTGTATTCGGCTGGCAGAAACTGCGTGCATTTCATGCACGCAGTTTCTGCCAGCCGAAGATCGGGCTATGTGGCGCTTCATGGTAACCTACGACCAGCACTGGACTGCCGCAGGCTGTTGATGATGATGATGATTATAAAAGTCACTCAGCACTACCTTTTTTATGGGACAGTAAGACATCTGCAACATATTACACATTACATATTATTTGCCTGTAGTTGCTACACTGAGCATTTTTTTAAGGGGTAAAGGGGGGGGGAAGAGCAAGCGTGTCATCAGATGGAAAGCAATCAACGCCGCCAATAGGCATCTGCAACACCGTAGGTGAAATGAAAACATATAGAATCGTTGCTGACCTTTAATATATGTGTAACCTTATTTTTTATAGGTTCCAATTTTGTATCAGTTCTTCTGAAGGTAGCCGGTTCTACACAGTGGTAGTAGGTGGGAAGAAGTTTCGGGAAAAATAAACCGTACTGAATTGCCACTTGGATAAGTGTGGAGATGAAACTATTTTTGGACCTTTCGTTTTTTCGTCGTCCTATTACTGCTGTATAGCTGTATCCACTCTTATTTCGTCTCTTTTCGTCTCCCATTACTTCCCTTTCGGTATTGTATATCATCATCATCATCGTCATCAACAGCCTGCAGCAGTCGACTGCTGGACATAGGCCTCCCCCAAGAAGCGCCATCTAGCCCGATCTTCAGCTTCACGCATCCACCTTCTGCCAGACGCGGTCCCCACTCCAGCACTCGTCTGCTTCAGCGATTGTCGGATCTCCGACAAACGTGACCAGCCCATTGCCACTTGAGTTTGCTAATTCGAAAGGCTATGTCGGTTACTTTAGTTCAATTGAGTCATGTGCCCAAAGTGGAATCCGTATCAAGGATAATATAGGTAAAACGAATATGTAATAATTATTATACAGTACCAGAGAATGCACAATACAAAAATAAAAACAAGTTCGGTCGTATCTGATACCTGCCAGTGCAAAACAGAGCAATCATGACAACATAAATCAGTTATCATCATTAAATGAAGAAAAAATTGTGAAGAGATGATTTATTGGTTTATAAATTATTTAAATGTCGAAGTAACTTCGCTCTTGCTCGGGCCCTGCACGATCTTTATCTATATATAAAAGAAATGAGAGCAGGCCCTGTAAAATAATTTGCGAAGGCATTATAATAATTTATAGCTTTATTGGGATCGATGAGCGTCCGACGTGTGTTTTGTAAGATTTTTTAATATCCACAATTACTTAGCGATCCTGCGAAATTGATTTACGGGTAAATAATTATGTTCCAACACGTTTGTGTATTGTTTAATTTAAAATTTACATTTATTAATACTTAGAATATATGTTACATGTATCATTTATTTATGGACCACCGATAGGAGTTACTTCAGACTTCAGGTCTTCGTTAACCGATGTTGTCGACAAATTCTCGGAATGTTCTGGCCCAAAAAAATATCCAACGACTGCCTGCTGGATCTTTGTTGTGGACCGCCGATTGGACTTCAAATCTTACGCCGCAAGTGGACTTGGATAGGCCATACTCTCCGAAGGAACCCTGATCACATTCCTAGACAGGCGCTGGACTTCTCAAGGGAAAAAGAAGCGAGGCCGACCAAAACACACCTGGAAGCGCTCCGTTGCGGCCGAGATGAATCCATCGGGTTGACGTGGCCTGAAGTGAAGCGCGTCGCACAAGACCGATCCCAATGAAGAAGCACTGTGGACGCCCTTTGCCCCACCTCGGGGACATAGGACCATAAGAAGAATAGGAGTTACATTCATAATACAGTATTCTAAATAGTTCTAAAAACATAGACGGACACAATATTAACATAAAGTGAAAGCAGAGAAATCAAATATTATACTGAGGATATAAGACTTAAATGTTAGATTTAATACAGTATATGAATTGTACCACGCGCTGTCGTAGAGAATGTCTAAAGCGTTGTTTTTTTCATGTGTTTGTGGTACAGTTCACACAACGATCATGTTAGCTAGATATATATATACATATACATAGGTAGATAAATATATTCTTTTTTGTACATAATAAACAAAGTTATAATATAATTATGATGTTTACATACAAACTGCTAAAAGCGATTTATTCCGTTTATTTTATTTATTTATTTGACACAATATTAGTCATAAAAAAATATATATATAGTATGGACATTACAATCTCGCCTAGACTTTAATTCTTAATGTTTACGCACGGAATGAATACATTATAATAATAAGTGTTACCTATTTAGATGTATTTTACAAATGTGATTTACCAGCTGCCAAAGAAGTCCCGGAACGATTGCTTCAGTTCATATATCTTAATATTAAAAATAACAAATGTTCACGTATTATGGTCATTAAATATATTATTGTATGTTTAGCCGTCTGGTCACGTTTGTCGGAGATTCGACAATCGCTGGAGCAAACAAGTGCTGGAGTGGAGACCGTGTCTCAGCAAATGTATTGTGGGAACCGCCCCCCACCCTAAAAATATTTATGCATTTTATTTTGTTCTTAGCAATTTGACTTAACGATTCAAGGATAATTCGGATGCAATATTCAAAACAAATTAGGCATATACAACTCAAACTAAATTTGTTTTTAAAAAAAATAATAATTTCAACAAGAATTTGTACGCAGAAACCTTATTTAACTCAAAAGTTTTCTTAGCGAAAGTCTGACTTAGTGGATAACTACATCCACTAAGTCAGACTTTCGCTAAGAAAACAGTCATATAAGTGCAACCACAAACTACAATACATTTCCACTAATAGACTGAAGCGATATGCGCTAATGCTAAGAACCGTTAGTAAAGTACCAGACAGTTAGTTAATTTGCGAAATACTTGTACATTATACTCACAGTTAAAGGGTTAATAACATAATGAAGGAACAGTACGAAATGTAAATTATAAACGCTCGTTTCTCCAGCAAGATAGTCAGCAATACATTCACCATCCCACTTCCTGGTATCTGAAATTACTTATACAACCGTTTAAAGACGATTAGCATCACGGGCCTACGTTATCGAGATTTCCATGTTTAGAATATTCTATTCTCGAAGAATTTACGGTAATATAATCGATTTGTGCATAATACCTGTTTCTAAAGAGTTATCAGGTTTTTTACTTTTGCATGTAGAATTTAGTGTCATCATCATCAAGCATTACAGCCGCGGGTGGACTATACCCTGAATCAGTAATTTTTTTCCAATCGGATCTTAATTTTGGCTTTCTCTCCAGCTCCTCAGACCGATTGCCTTTACATCGTCCTCGAAACAATCTATCCGTCTGAGTGTAGGCCTTCCACGCCTTCTACGACAATCTGGTTTGCCGTCTAGTAGGCGTTTGGGTACTCTAACCTCAATCATCCGTATTACGTGTCCAGCCCAACGAAGGCACCCAATTTTGATGACGTTCGAATCATTGTACAGCTCATAAAGCTCGTGGTTGTAAAATATACACCATCACTCATTTTCCTATATGCAAGACCAAAAGATAGAACGTTTTCCGTACATACTAAATTCTATAAAAAAGAATAGAATTTAGTAGGTACGGAAAAAATTGGGTTCATTCATTCAACCATCATTTGCTGTTAGATAGATCCACCTGAGAATTTATAATCTCTGATCTGTTGCTGCTTCTAAATTGATGTGAATATGGTCTTAAATGTATTTCATAAAAATAAGTTAAATAAGGAAAGTAAAATACCACACATGAAGGCACTTAAGTACCACGCAGTATGCACTCATCGCAAACGAGATCTCGAAACCATAAATCTTTTTTGCGGACGCTCCGGGCGCGCCGTAACCGATTAGTAGGTGCGCTACAGTTACCTATCTACTGCGAGAAACAATTTCCAATGCGTTATATAATTTATGACTTCATCGGGCGTCGCTGGGTCACGGGAGAGCGAGTGGAGCATAAGTCGGGATCGAGAATCAGAGGGTACGGCCGAGGTTGCGAGCGGGGCCTCGGAAATCGAAATGTCGGTCTCGAATGAAATCGTGATTTATTTCTTGACTGTACACATATCTATCTAATAACGGGGACAAAGCGTGTCGAATCTTTGATTATGGTGAAAACTATTAATGTTGTATTTTTATTATTTGTATTTTATATTGTATTTTGACATCCGTTCTATACATAATAAGTAAGTAATAAACTTAATATAAAAAATAAAAAAATGACGACGACGTGGTTAGCCACCCGTTACTTTCTCATTCTCATGAGGGTGAGAAGCGACTAACGGAGAGCCGTTTCGCTACGATGAACGTGAGAGGAAGGATGGATTGAAACATGGATGAGTGTGGAGGAAGCAAGGAAGGTGTGCCAGGATCGTAGCGAATCTGTGATCTCTGCCTACCCCTACGGGACACAGGCGTGACAATATGTATGTATAAAATGAATTTCAGTTAGTCGTTTTTTAAAAAAAATGAAGACTAGCAGTATTTTGATATAACTAGAATTTTTGTAAACTATTAAATAAGCGAATAAACCTAAAGCTATAAAGCCTTAATGTCTATTTATCATAGACGTCGCATCTAGACGATTCACACAGCTATGTCTAAACCAGTGATTCTTAAACTTTTTTTGCCGCAGCACACTTTTAACGATTTCAAAATTTGGCGGAACACAAAGAGCCTGACATGTGAGAGCCAACTTGAGGCATATAAATCTTTTTATGATTCTTAAAAAGAACGTGTTACAAAAGTTTTGTAACACGTTCTTTCTTAGAAAAAACATTACTTGTTTTGTAACAAAACAAGTAATATTATTTTATAAATTTAATTCCTGACAATTACTGTTAAAATAATTTTGTATATTTTCTTTTTAAATTATATTCTATAATAATTTTAACTTGCCCATAGACGTACGTACTTTTATTTAATTTAAATTCAACTCGTAATAAAATTAAACCTTATAATTGTTACTATATTTTTCTACACACACTTTAACAATTTGGCGGTACACAAAAATGCCGCAGCACATTGGTTGAGAATCACTGGTCTAAACTAACGTGGGTGGATTTGCCTCTCCACAGACATTGCGCTGCCTGCGACGTAGGTTTCGCCAGGACTATTATTACCCTCTCTACCTAGCTAGCCAATTCCACAGGAGAGGCAGACCAATACATATGGAGCTAGGTCAGCTTCAGGAATCTGCGACATTTTTCGGGTTGGACCCTACTCGTGCGTAATAAAACCAAACCCAAAACGGGGTTTCGTTCTGGGTTTGATTTCAGAGTTGCATAGCAATGCTAAGGACCTCGTCTTTCCTGTTGCAAGCAATTACCAGCTACCTCCAGCGGTGTTTTCAAACCGATACGTCATTGGAACTTTCTAAAAACAAGCCTACACATTTTTTTGAAAACTGACAATGCTTCTACAATGCCTATGGCACTGCAAATGTCTATGGGCGGCGTTGATTGCTTTCCATTAGGTGACACAGGTTTGTCTTCCAATCCCATAAAAAAAACTGGGGTGAATTATTTGTGTGATTGGTGAATTCATATTTTACAAAAATTCATATATATTATTTTTGTTTTATTAACTTCAATATATTATTAAATTCATATATATTATTATTGTCCTATTGTTTGTGTTTATTTATTTGTATGTTTGTTTGTATTCGCTTCTTTCTCTTGTATTGGTTTAGTGGTACCCAGTCAGAAGTAAAGGCCTCTTCCATCCGTTTCCAGTATTGTCTTTCTTTAGTAAGGCGTATCCAGGTGGCGCCAAACTAGCGCCATGATATCGTCACACCTTCATCATCGAGGTCTGCCTCGGGGTCTCGTCACATCATTCAGGTGTGCTAGTGCAATATTCTCTCACTCCACCAGTTATCATCTGCGCAAGCAACGTGACCGGCCCATCGCCATTTAACTTTACATGCATGTTTAGCTATTACATCTATTATCTTGGTTTTGTTTGTATGTAACTCTTTTAATTTGAGGTCTAGCATGTTTCTCTCAACTGATCTCTAACAAATACATGAATAATAATAAACATTAAGACATTCTTTTTTAATGGGATCGGAAGACAAACGAGCAGTCGTGTCACCATTACGATAGCGTTTTACAATTCATGCATCATATTAAATTTAGCATGTAAGTTATCATGTAATGTTTAATATTGTCCAGTCTAGCTTCACTATATGTAAATGTTGTGTCCATCCGTAATTAGGGTTACATTTACGTGTTACATTACAATAATGTAATTTTTGTAACTCCTATGGTGGGATGGTTTATAAATAAATTAAAAAAAAACATTGCTGGTGTTCTTCTAAAAAATTCTATAAACGTAAAACTATGTAATGTTTAAAGAAAACATTCGATGTTTCATAAACAATATTAAAGCTACATATTTCTGATATTACTTTAGTGGATAGATAGAAGTTTTGTACAACTATAACCATCGAGATAGTGAATATCTTTCCATCAAACCAGCCAGGTGTATCTCAGTTCACATGAACGGGCCGCTTCACTCGAACCATTCGCCCCATAACTCTTGCGGTTGTTCTAAAAACAAGAGCGCAGCACATTTAGCTTCCGGTATATTTCTGGCACGTCCTGTCTAGAAAATGCACCATTAAATTTGATCACCGCGCCAATTGATATAATTACTTCATTAAAACTTCTCTCTTGGATGTAATGGGCCTCTGTCTTGTTGACTTTAAGCGATCTGCCGACAGGGGTAACGACACACCGATCTCATATTTATTATTATTGTTGATCGTGGCTTAAAAGAAATAACATGCGATTGTAAGAACGTTTTTCATGAGAGTGTTTTTCATTGATCGTAATCATCATCCTTTATCGTTTTTAACTTGCTACAAAGAATTGTTCGGAATAATTCCTGCCGTTTGTGTAATTACACCAACACACAAATCGCCTATACCTATATATAGACGCAATAAAGCGAAAACGCTGTAAATGACACAGATGTCATAAAAAAATTATAGAATATTCGAATAAGAAAAAATACTACGTTGAATGGTCTGAGTCTCAAACTAATTGCTTTTTGTGTGATCAGACACAATTTTTTCAGATAACATAAGTTTTTTTTGCTCTTAAAAGTTCTCATTTTGCGGTTTACTACGTTTTCGCTTTTTTGCGTCGATATAACTCAAATACAGTAATTACGCTACCTCGACAAACGCGAATTCGGAGTTACACTTTTTTTAAATTTTCAAATTTATTTCCTGAATAATTGTTTTATTTAGTTTCTGGTCCCAATTAAACATACTTTGTATTATTAATGGAGTCAGGCGTTACTTTGCGGAAATCCATCACTATATGGACAGTCAAAAGTTTTACTTAGCTAAGATCCGCGACAAGCAAAACAATAACTGAAAATTAATAATGTGTGTTTTTCCGTTGGGTTAAGTGGATTTATTTGGAACTTAAACCAAAAACTTACCGAAAATTGGCCATCATTTCTCCACCCACCAACCACTATACACAACACCAAACACACATTATCACTTTTCCATCTTGTAAACGACACGTGTTTCGCCCCAACACGAGGCATCTTTAGGTATAGTAAACTCTACGGAAGAACACTTTTCGGTTGTCTTCCGTAGAGTCTACTAAATCCACTTAACCCAACGGTATTTATACATACATTATTAATTTTCTGTTATTGTTTTGCTTGTCGCGGATCTTAGCTAAGTAAGACTTTTGACTGTCCATACATTGTATGTCTTTATATGCAAAATTGTACCCCGACTTCGCGAATTCGCTTAACACGGATAGCGCTCGGTCCCACCTATCACGTAGGTCCGGGGCATTACTGTACTAGCAATAGCTCTACAATGTTTATATTGTGAATGGGCGTTGTTTTTTACTTTCCATCTGTTGACACGCTTGCTCGTTTGCTTTCCCATCCCATAAAATAAAATATTTTTTTGATTCAATCCAAAGGAATACTTTCATCTACCGAAACAAACAACAAAACTAAATCTTTAGTTCATTAGAAAAAGCAAACAATTAGTAGATGCCTCCATAATGGCGTTCCTGATTAGTCGACCGTGTGTAACTCTATACTTGCCTCTTTAATTAAACGAAGCAATAAGAGACTATAAGAGATTCATCGAATTAGTAATACATCGTTAGTTTTTACTGTTATATATACGGTTCTTTTGATACTTTCTCGGATTTCAAACAAATTTTTCATACGATTTTACAAGAAACACATTTCTTTTTTAAATATAGCTTTAAACGAATGGGGTTGGGCCTCCGGAACTCAACCGCTCACCGTACGAAACGCGGTATATAAGGTACCACTCAGACGCCGGTTTTCTGTGGGAATGTAGTACGTACTGTAGAGAAATGCAAGCATTACGAATTATGTGTGGTGTAACTTTGAATGATAGAATCAAAAATGAAGATATAAATAAGAATAAGAAATGAAGGCAAGACCACGGAAAACATACCTTGACCGAATTGCTGAAGTTTTTAAGGAAGGCCAGGTCAGGAGTACCCTTAACCGGCGGGCTTGCATGAGGAGAATAAAGAGTGTGGAGGAAGCAAAGGAAGTATGCCGAGAGCGTATCAGATGGAGATCTGTGGTCTCTGCCCACCCCTACGGGAGACAGGTGTGACGATATGTATGTATGTATGTATATATGTAGTACTTACCCGGGCGGGCCGGCCCATTCATACTGCAAACAAATAATATGCCATTCTTGACAAAGTATTCGTCTACGGCGTGGCTGTAGAACTTCTAAAAAATTCGAGTTCGAGTTTAACCCACGAGCTTTGACTCTTATGATGGTATCCTCATCTCTGAACTCTTAAGGTAGTCAATACACCCATTGATGTCTATCTTTTTATATTTTTATATATAATTAAGTGTAATAAGATACCTTTTTATGTCAATAAATTATATGAAATAGTTTATGTAACCACCTTCCTATGACTTTTTCCAAGTAACGCTAAAAACTACCTCCGTGCTAAAACCTCTGATAATACGATCTACGTATATGGCTAAACGTGTAATTAGGTACCCTCACACCTATTCTGCTTGCGTTCTTGAATGCCATTCGTATTTATCGCGTAATTAGAGCCTATAAAATCAGAAAACGCCGCTCACCTCCGCGGTTGAGGCGATGCCCGTGCATTTTCAGAATGACAGCCGGCATTCCTCATCTAGCACCGTCTAGAATGTTAACCAGCTGCTCTGATATATTTAAGACCGTTAACGAGATACAAAATTGACGCTTTTTGCTCCAGTACCTACCGTCATGATCTGTTTTTGTTTGTCGTGATGTAAAATAATAAGGCATTCAACCTTTTCAAATTGCAGCTGGTGAACTATAAATAACCAATAGAAGTCACCGTCTGCGGAGATATTTCACGATTCCTCCAGAGAGCTGTTTACTTCTATCGTGATCACTTGGTCTTTCTAATTAACCGCTCGGCCAGGACCGTTACATAGCGGCCGCAGTTCTCATCTCCAAATGAATTATACATGATACGACCGGCTATCTAATTTATGTAGTATTAAGAAACACTTCTTGCTACTAAATGGCCAATTTGACCATGTTCGTAATTCGAACTGTAATTTTCCGGTTAAAGGTATAAATTACCATAACCGGATGATTTAGTGCTTCAGAACATCGATACCGCCATTGATGGAGGCTATAATTCTATTTAGCATTCAACAATATTGCAGTGAGGTCGCCAATTGTTTTTCTCGCTGAGTGTACCGCTTAGGCAACAATCACAATGAAACGATTGGCTCTGAGCGGGGATATTCTAGCCGTTTTTACTGCTTAATTAAGTGAATTGTGAACTTAATGATGCTCGCACGATCCGTTAGATTACAGCAATCTGGTGGAACGAGAACTTAGCAATATTAAAGCTTTGAATCAAATTACTTTTTCAATCACTAAGCGAATGCATAGATAAAGGTTGAACTCCCATAAAAATTCGTCATCTTTTGATGGGATAGGAAGATCAATTCATTTATATTATATTTTTTTTACGATATAGGAAGGCAAACGAGCAGGCGTGTGATGGAAAACTATCAACGCCGCCCATAGACATCCGCAGCGCCATAGGCAGTGCGAAAGGGTAGCCGACCTTTAAGGAAAGGAGTGTGAAAGGGGAGGGTGTTGGGCTTCCGGAACTCAGGCCGCTCACCGAACGAAACGCGGCAGCAAAGCTACCACTCAGACGCCGGTTTTCTGCGGGAGTGTGGTACTTCCCCGGGCGAGCCGGCCCATTCATGCTATAGACAAATAATATGTCATTCTTGACAAAGTATTCGTCGGCAGCGTGGCTCTACCACTAATAAAATATTATATGTATATATAACAATTAGCATTCAAGTGTGCGCTCAGCTTTATTGTCATAACTCAGTTTTGATTGTATAACGTTAACAATTGAGATATAGCGCCCGCAAGACGTACGTAATGAATGAAGAGATATATCTTGTAGTTAAAAATGAAAATGAACTTCCTTAGTAAATGAAGAAGACTGGCATGTATGGTACTAACAAAGCTTTTATAGCTTTATTTATATTTTAAAGTTAATCAACTCTTAACTATATAATGACTTGAGATGATAGGTTTATGTAAGAAACCTCAAAACTTAAATGTTGTAACGCTTTTTTAGAAATAAATTATTATCAATTCGTATTCTAACGAATGGCTAAAGGAAGTGAAGAAACTTCTAGTTGCAGAACGAAAAGTCCTCCGAAGATCCTGGGCCCAACCAAAAGTGATGATGGCAGTTGGCGAAATCGAAAAAATGCCGAAATCGAGCATTTGATGGCCCAACCCAATGTAATAGGAGAGACTAAGGCTCACCGACTTCGTTGACTCAGCCACGTTGAGAGGATGGGGGAGGATCGCGCAAGAGGATGACTTGCGCAACATTCAACTCTGCAACTGGCAGAGATGGCGCAGGACAGGGCACGGTGGCGTAAGATCTGTTCGGAGACCAAGATCCATTTTGAGTCGCTGCGCCAACAAAGATAGTTTTTTTTTAGTTATTAATTCATATATTATATATCTTACTCTTTTATATCAAACACAATTAAATACAAAAGATGGGACCCTCAAAAGTTACTGAAAGTATTTTTCCCTCCGCGAAGCGAGATCTTCGCTAGAAATGTTCTAGAGAAGGTTCGCAGCCAATTCAACACAATTATCTTTATCTTTAACCAGGAGAAGCAGATCGGGAGCATTCGCTGCACCTGTCCAGTCCCTAATTTTACGTAATCAAGACTTTCTCCTCCGACCAACCCTTATTTTGCCTGCAACTTTTCCCATCATGATTACAATGGACCCACGGTAGTCCGACAAACGTTTTGCAGGTTGATATTGGAGTATTGAATTGTATATGTAGTCCGGAATTATTTGAATAAGAGTACCTTGTAATTACATTACAAATCAAAGAGTTTCAACTACGAATCATACTATTATACATAATTATGTACATATATAATATCAATGTGGAATTTAGTAAATTAAACATCACAGGCGACCGATTGCCTCAGTGGCGCGGCTCTCCGCCCACGGAGTCCATGGTCGCAGGTTTGATTCCCGCATCGGAATAAATATTTATATGGATTTATAAATATTTATTCCGAGTCTGGTAACCTCTCCAATCCGCATATTCTGTTCCTGCCCTTTCCTTTCTTCTCTAACCTTTCCCTTCCTCTCCGCCACGCCACAATCTGCCGTGCCAATGGATGCGTGGCTAAGGGCGAACTTAGTCGCAACCGTGTCGACTGTCCCGGGATCGGGCTCCCCCGGGTACTATGGTGCCTTACCTCAGCATGCAGGGCTCTACTGGGGCTGACTTCCATCCTCCCTTGCGGCTCGTGGGATTCACTAAGACGAATTTAATATACCTAATTTGTTGAAAAATGACGTCGACGTGGATCGCCACCCGTCACGACCTGATTCTCACGAGGGCAAGAAGCGACCAATGGAGAGCCGTTTCGCTGCGATGAAGGTAGCGGATGGAGCTCTTTGGTCTCTGCCAACCCCTGCGGGGGATCGGCGTGAATATATAAAATAATAAACATCACAATGGACAGCATAATATTTTGTTATAAAAAGAACATCATTATTGTTTTAGGACTTACAAAAACAATAATGGTCGTGCGTACAAGTTACAATTTGTCAAATCATGCATTATATTAGTGAAGATTTGTTGAAATTTTTACGTACAATCAACATGATAAGCGTGTCGGATTACAAGGGGCGACGGATTATCGCGCGTCCAAAACTTTATTACAGCGAGAGTGCGTACAAACTAATCATTTAACAAAACTATTAACCAAACAGCTAGAAAACTTCTTTAGGTTTTCAAATAAACGACGTCACAGTTCATGATAGCCTTGTAAGGTATTCCAGAAGTAGATTAGGCGTTCCATAACCAGAACCATACCTATCTGGGTGGAGTCGATGCCAAGTTTGTGGCGAGCAAAATAATAATGGCGCATGCCTTTCCGACGAATGAAACTGATTAGGATAGCTATTTGTTTACTGTAATTTATGAATAAAATATGGCGTTGCGATGGGATCATGTAATAGTGTAATAAATAATTCATATTCTTCTGAGCCTCTATTTTATTTTTATGTGTACATAATTCTTTTGTACCAATGTTTATATGACCCACTATAACTCCTAAATGGCAGAATCGATTTTGATGGGTTTTTTTTATTTAAAATCATAATAGGACCCAATACGTGGCCCGATGGTCGATAAGTTTAGTCGGATTCTAGTATTTTTATTGACAGGACAGGACAACGTCTATTGGGATCGCTAGTTATATATAAATTGTTAGAATAACATCATTTTTACATGTTAACAAGATCGCAATTTTTCAATTTTTTCTTTCCCGTGGTGAAGGGGATGTAAGTACATAATTTTTAATAGATAAAATAAACAACACCATTATCTACCCTCAACCATTTAACCATCATCAAGGTAATTACGTGAAGCTATCAAATCAGCTCTATATAAAAATAAATAAATTAAAAAATCCTTTAAAATAGCCTTTAAACTAGATAGAATGAACTAGTTTATTAACTGTGCTTATTGCTTAGTGGTATGTATGTCTCGACACTCTCGATAGTCTCGACAGTCTTGCTCGTCAGCATAGATCACTTGGGAATCTCCATAGAGTTTTATCTCTTGCTTTTCTCGTCCAGGTCGCTCCTGCTAGTTTCTTCGACGTCCGGTCGATCGCCCTAGGTACGGATGGAGCGACGCAGTGTTCGCTGAAGTGAGCGAGCTTCAGACAGGCATTCGGAGACAGGTAGCCCAACATCGTGACTAGTGGCGTGTTTTGACATTGGATGCAAAGACACACTTTGAGTGGTTGTGCCTGCGAATTAAGAATATAAGTAGATATTTTTTTTTCACAGCTCATATACGTACCGCTGTTGAGTACGTGCCTCCCCATTTCTGGAGGAATGGATATTGATCCGCCAACACTTGGCCAATGCGGATTGATGGGGTTACCAGACTCGGAATAAATATCTGTAGGCCGTACACATATTAACCTGATCTAGTAACCCCGCCAAGTCGCATTGGACAAGCGTGGTGGTATAACGTCCATTCCTACAGAAATGGAGACGCCCGTGCCCAGCAGTGGGACATACTGGGGCTGTTAAAAACAATACAAATATTTATTTCGATGTGGGGATCGAACCCGCGAGCATTGATTCCGTGGGCGAGGGGCCCCGCCACTTCGCAATTTGGTTGTCTAAGTAATAGGTATAATAAACGTAAAATATTCCAACGCACAAAAAATAAATTACGAATGTACATTTGACCATAATTTAACAGTTACAAAACTGTATATAAGACTGCCCGTTAAACTTATTACATTATAAAGCTTAGCCCATTAATTTAATAAATATACGGTTTAAATATTGCGTTGTCTGTGGGTGTGGCCCTCCGCAACACGCACTTGATGTTCCGATATGATATATGGTCAGTGAGCGAGGTACTATTCACTACACAAGTGAGAACACTTCGAGCTAAAAACTTTTTATTTTATTTTATTTGTGACAATTTACACGTGAAGTTGGTTGGGACATAGTAGGTCTCACTAGGCAGGCCCATGCTGGGACCTCCCGATTCGATCATCATTAAAATTTGGAATATATATATAAAAACACATATAAGTACATACACATAAAATATACATATTTATACATATATATACACATAATAAAATAACATAATATAAATGCCATTAATTAATTAATGAAACGTGGACGCTGACAGTCCGTCTGCTTCATAAGCTCAGAGTCGCTCAGAGAGCTATGGAGAGAACTATGCTCGGAGTTTCTCTGGTAGATATGTTTCGGAATGAACAAATCCGCCAGAGAACTAAAGTCACCGACATAGCCTTTCGAATTAGCAAACTTAAGTGGCAATGGGCTGGTCACGTCTGTCGGAGATCCGACGGTCGTTGGAGCAGACGAGTGCTGGAGTGGAGACCGCGTCTCGGTAAACGTAGTGTGGGACGCCCCCCGGCTAGATGGTGCGACGATCTGCGCAGGGCGGCTGGCAGAAACTGGATGCGTGTAGCCGAAGATCGGGCTAGGTGGCGCTCCATGGGGGAGGCCTATGTCCAGCAGTGAACTGCCGCAGGCTGCTGATGAAATGCCATTAATTGATGCCACTGCCCTATAAAAAACATGTCGATTAGATTCTTACTAAGTAATTTTTATACTAACTCTACTGTTTTGAAATAGAAATAGAAAAACTTTATAATACCTTTTTTTACAATAATTAATTTTTGCTTAAAATCTTAATAATATTAAAATATACAAAAATAGAAAGCAATCAACGCCATCCTCAAATATCTTGCTAACCTTTGAGATAAGAGTACGCTTGTTTTTCCTGGACATATTCTAGTACAAAGGAGGACCTAATGCCGAAAAACATTCTCTGCTAGTCAAAATAAATAGATAAGAGAAGGAAAAACTCGGTGCTAGTCCTACGTGGATACGAAGGGGTTGTATTAGGGCAAATGTGTCACGTCAATAGTACAATGGCAGATAAAAACAACCAACAAATTGTTCAAATGTCGGCAACGCTTCAACAATGGTCTAGTGTTTATAATGGTGATTACAGGCGACGTTCGTTACTTACCATCAAACCACATACTACCTCGTTTACCTTCCTATTCCATAAAAATAAAAAATTTAAATAAAATATTCATAATGAAATATTAAAATAAAATATTATAAAATAAAATATTATAATGAAATATTTCCTATTCTATGGGCGGCGTTGATTGCTTTCAATCAGGCGACACGCTTGCTCGTTTGCCCTCCTATCCCATAAAAAAAGACGTTTCTTTCATTTCTCTATATCTCATTTCATGGAAACATCAAATACCATTGGAATCTAGTAGTGGTTTGCACTCAGACCTCGTAATAGCGATGTACCGCTGTCCTATATATCAGGGTCTCATGTTTATTGCCAGATGTCAGCTCTCATCCACTCTAACCATTTACGACCAGTCCCACACCGCAGTAAACGCCAACGCACCGCCGACACTTGTCACTTGATTAGGGATGGGACGTTGCTATCGATATTGCAAAAAAAAATGGTGGGGCACTGCAGACTGCAGAAACGTTGTCTAACTTTAATGAAGATATTGTAAACAGGAGAAGGAGAAACAGTTATCGTGTCGTGCTATCATAGCTCTACCGTTATGAGAAAGAAATGAAAAGATTATATCTATTATATATGTAAAAGGTGTATTTCATTCCACGCACCGCTTTATATAACTAACTACCTTCGGCGTTTCGAACCGATACGACATTGAAACCTCAAAAAAATCTACTCATATCTCAAATGCCGGCAACGCATTTGTGATGCCTATGGTATTGCATTATATATATGTCTATAAGTGGCATTGATTGCTATTCATCAGGTGACTTGCTCATTCATGCTTGCTCATTTGCCTCCCTAACCTTTAAAACGCACAAAACCTTTGAACGCACTGAGGACTTTGAGGTTTAGGATAAAGTTAGTGTGTAGAAAACAAGAGAAGGGTAGAGGAGTCAAGCCCTCGACTGCCAACGCACATAATGCGAACCGCAATCATTTAAATGATATCCCTTTTTTATAGGATAAGAAAGCGAACGAGCAGGCCTGTTATATGATGAAAAGCAATCAACGCCACCCATAGACATCCGCAGTGCCATACATATTGCGGATGTCCAACACGACTGATGGATCCATCGAAAAATGTTATTATACTTCAGCATCATGTTATAATGTTACTCAGGTGAAATTAGCACTTTGTAAGAAAGACTTATTTATGTCTTAAAATAGCAAAAGATGTTTCGTGAATTACGATATGTTTGAACCTGGCAATGTTTGAAAAGTGACTATTCGATAAGACAGCAATACATGTTGGAGGAACTTAGGTTACGCGAGCGTAGGCAAATTGATACAAGGCAAGTATCAATTTGACTATTCAATCAACTATCTAGACTTTCGACAGGTTTAGGTAACACTATTGGCTGAACGCAGGAGAGCTCCTTGGATTTGTGTAGTAAAACTGAAACCGCTCAGAAGTGTTCCAAATGATCGCGAGCGACTACGATTTTTGACAAGCTACGTCAAATGAGTGGGTGTATAGGGTGTCCCAGAACTCAACGTCAAGCCGAAACGGGGTGACATCCTGTCAACCTCAAGTAACCCGATTTTTGCTAACCCTATTTTACTCCGTTAAAATGTTTTTTATTCGCACAAACTCTAGGTAGGTTCTTAATTTTAAGATCTTCAGATCGATTGTTTTTTCTGATTTTTCTCATGATGGATACAATCAATCCTGTTACCCCGTTTCAGCTTAACGTTGAGTTCTGAGACACCTGTATACGTTGGCGCTTGCCTTCGCTCAGCCAACTAGGCAATCCATTCTGAGCGATAGCAAGACAAGTCAAAGATGCTGTCTATACTACGGTCTTGTATACAGGTCTTGCAACAACAGCAGTGGGGGTACGTTGGCTTAATGGTTGCGCTGTTCTTTTTAAATTACGGCCGCCGGAGGCGTGACGATAGATAGGTGTGCTGTGCAACAAAGATAGAATATCATTCTGTCTCTTTTTTTAAATTATGAGTAACGCATGCGTAGTAAACCCTCATCACATTACTCGAATTTATTTCGTATTCCATAAATACCATTGAATTAATAGATGAAGAAAATACAGTATACAGCGTGTTGTTTTATTCACATGTCGCTTGTCATTCAACCGTCGTGCAGCACCATCTATAGCAACGACGTACAGCGGCGTTGACGTAAAAGATAAGTTATGACATGATCGTACTAATCTTTCGCCACTGAAATTGGGCTTCGTTGCAAGATCTATATATAGACCACGGTCTATACGTTGATATTGGCTTTCGCTTGGCGATGTTCGGCCAACATGTAGTGCTGGCTTAAAATAGTTTGTATGGCCCATGAATTATTCAAGCGCGGTAGCATGCGCACATCCCTGGGCTTCGCGACCCACACGCAATCGCGGTACGGACATAAATTAACAATTTGACACTTCGTACGTACCGTGTAACCTTTCCCGATAGCGATCGCTAATAGCTACTGACTTTGATAGCACAATGAAACTGATTCTCGCACATCGCAACCGATAAGATAGCCGAGAACAATTAGCGGTTTTTTTATCTTATAATAATTACCTTCGTCGGTATTTCCGTCCCAATACGACATTAAAACCTTCAAAAAACAAATCTATATATTTGTAAACTTCTGGAAAAGCTTCTCCTATACCTATGGAAACGTTTATTGAAACAAAATTACTTTATTAATGGAGTCAGGCGTTACTTTGCGGAAATCCATCACTATATGGACAGTCAAAAGTTTTACTTAGCTAAGATCCGCGACAAGCAAAACAATAACAGAAAATTAATAATGTGTGTTTTTCCGTTGGGTTTAGTGGATTATTTGGAACTTTAAACCAAAAACTTACCGAAAATCGGCCATCAACTCTCCACCCACCAACCACTATACACAACGCCAAACACACACTATCACTAACACGGAAGACAACCTTTTCGGTTGTCTTCCGTAGAGTCTACTATACCTGAAGATGCCTCGTGTTGGGGCGAAACACGTGTCGTGTACAAGATGGAAAAGTGATAGTGTGTGTTTGGCGTTGTGTATAGTGGTTGGTGGGTGGAAAGTTGATGGCCGATTTTCGGTAAGTTTTTGGTTTAAAGTTCCAAATAATCCACTAAACCCAACGGAAAAACACACATTATTAATTTTCTGTTATTGTTTTGCTTGTCGCGGATCTTAGCTAAGTAAAACTTTTGACTGTCCATATACAAAATTACTTTGTTGGCGCAGCGACCCAAAATGGATCTGGGCCTCCGAACAGATCTTAGGCCACCCTAGGCGTCCTGTCCTGCGCTACCTCCTGCCAGTTGCAGATTTGAAGAAACGTTTGTTGAAATTGTTTATTTTAAAATGTAAAAAATATTATAAATCATTTTGCTTTTTTAAATAATACTCCTATAAAAATACTTTCTCATACTGTAAATAACCCACATATCAACACAACAAAAGCGAAAACTTAGTAAATAACACAGATGTTAAAAAACTTATTGCATATAAAAATATACTATGTCGAATGGTCTGAGTCTCACGGCTCAATAGAAAATTTTGTACAGCACTAAAAATGCTTTTGAGTGATCAGAAACAATTTTTTCAGAAATCTCAAAAGTTTTGTAAGCTCTGGTGGTAAATTTTCATTTTGCAGTTTACTCATTTTCGCTTTTTTGCGTTTTTATATAACAGGAACTATAAATTTTATTACTTTATTTAGCTTGTAAATCATTTTAATTCTGATTGTATATTTTTTTTCGGAGCCCATATATGTCCCACTGCTGGACACGGACCTCTCCATTTCTGGAGGAACGGACGTTAACCCACCACGCTTGTCCAGAGCGGATTGGCGGGGTTACCAGACTCGGAATAAATATCGGCCATACATATATTTATTCCGATGCGGGGATCGAACCCGTGACCATTGACTACGTGGGCATGATTGTATTTTTAATAAATAAAAAGAATAGCAGAACCACTAAGGATTTAAACAAACTTCAGCACGACGCGATTTCCTGTGAAAACTGTTATTAATTAAGCCAACCAAGACCACGACTCCAAGTAATTGAGTCAACTACTGAAGGGAGACTTCGTTAGGAGCGACAGATCGGCTGACATTATTTATTCGTATTCTTATTAATGAAGTACGATTTCCTACGCTCGAAACATAGCGGCACTTTGACTTTCGAATCTAAAATCGAAATCATGCAGTGGGGTCGAGTTTCGAAGAAGCAAACATGGCCGTTCCATGCTTTTCAGAGTACAATTTTTATATATCAACATTAAAGGAAGATAAGTAGCCAACGAAGGCATCCAATTTTGTTGGTTTTGATCCAACAAAATTGGACGCCTTCGTTGGGCTGGGCACGTAATACGGATGGACAAGGCTAGAGTACGCCTACTCGACAGCAAACCAAATGGTCGTAGGAGCCGCGGAAGGCCTAAGCTCAGATGGCTAGATGGAGTCGAGAACGACATAAAGGCAATCGGTGTGAGGGTCTAGAGAGAAAAAACCAAATTAAGATCCGACTAACCTAACCTAACCAGGCTAAGGCCCACCCACAGCTGTAATGCCCTGATGATGATAAGTAATCATTAATATATCACTTTTTTAAATTTCATATAAAATACACGGTCTCGCCATTTTTGAAGGAACCCACCAATTTTCTAATTCAAGGCGAACTCACAGGATATACAAAGTTGCAATTGATACCACCATACCCAACCATTGTCTTGAAAAACAATAACTTTTAAGTTCGATTAGATAATTGAAAGACGGACAGGCAGATACGTTTATTTCATTCTGCAGTAACATACAACGTATTAAATCATAATTCGTACGCAACTGATTCCATACATATACATTCATATGCACACACACATACATACATATGTTCATATACCATAGTATCATAAAAATCTAAAGCTTGATTAAAGTGAATTTAGATTCATTTATATTATTATTAATACTGAGGATACCGGATCGATCTAAAGATTGGTCGACAGTTCGATCGACGGATCGGTCCATGAATCGACTTGCGGAACGGTCCAAGGATTAGTCGATGGAACGGTCGACGGATAGGTAAACGGATCGGTTGACGGATCGATCGATGAATGGATAGATGCATTACCTTGTTTTTGTAAACCTAAAACAAAGTTGTACAATTATTGATTATAATATTATTAATCTAATCTATTACGATGAATGCTATGAGGAGTTGTTTAACCTCCTCCCAGCCGCACAGTTCCACAATCGCCGTCCACACGCCACAAAAATAGGTTCTATCCCTATCACCTGGGTGGCTAGCCGTCAACCACAGTGCGATGTAGTGGCAGTTTTCTACCACGAACTGTGGAAATGTGGAACAATTTACCACCTGCGGTGTTTCCATGTGATTATGACATAGGGGTATTCAAGACAAAAGCGATATGTGTTCGTTAAAGTCCAGCAGCACATCTGCGACGCCTCCGGCGGTGCGAATGTCTTTGCCTGTTCTACTATAAAAAATCTATTATATCTGTTATTATATATAATTGTTTATGATTGATAATCGCTGATCAAGAGTTATAATTACATTAATTGTAGGTAAAACGAAGTTCACGGGGTCATCTATAATAGTATAGGTACTTATAAATAATAATAATTAAACCTTACATACATACATACATAAATACTTCTGCCAAAAGAATGTTATCACATGTTACAACATGTTTGCTAATTAATTAAGTAAGCGAACCTTATCCTTTTTCAAATAGTTATTTTTAACAATTATTACTTAAATTTATAAAATTTGGGATACGTAAACGAGAATTTGAAAACCAAACAATAAAAAGATCTAAAGAACGATAAATATTAAAAAAAAACTAATTAAAAACAGTCATCACTTCTTTGACTCCAATTGTATTGACGTTAAGCATGAGTCAGCGCTGAGAACACTTAGCGGTGATCTTTATCTCATTTTAAGTCACAACAACAGCCCGGGGCGCTGCAAGCTCATATTAAATCCACGATACGGAGTCACAGTCGTCACCCACGCAACGCAGGCACTCATAAATTACCGCTGCATTCAAATACTAGCGGATTTGTTGACACTACCCACAGTCAAGCAATCAACGTGTTTGCAGTGGAAAGTTGAGACCCACTAGAGATAAAGGCCGCCTAGTTCGCACACATCCAACCCACACCTCAATTACAAATTGTTTCTCACAGAGTTTTACAACTTTAAAGGGACTCATACATGTGTCATACTTTTCCTGAATGATCTGGCTACAAATATTTTGCTGACAATATTTTTGATGTGAGACATGGTTTCGCGGGGAATGGGAATGAATTCGTAGACCGATATATCGTCTCAACTCAGACTATGCTATCCTCCATTCGACTCTATACAAATATCTGCTATCCCCATTGCTCGTAAAGGTACGTCGCTTTCTAACACAACGCGATGTTTGCCATAACACTGCAATTAGTAGCTATATTCATGTTTGTTTCGTTTATTTTCATAAATATTTCTTCATAAATATTCACAATTACAAAACATTCAATGGAATTGATTTATTTTACCACTGACTAATAAGTATGTTGCCGTTTTGTTTTTCCATTTTCCAGTTATTATAATATTGATTATAACAAACATGAGTTTTTTATACCTTAACATTTAATGCAACGCAGTGACAGCCTTCTAGATTTTTGAGCCGATGTCAAATTGATGAAGTAAATATTTTTATATTTTTATAACAGCCCACATATGTCCTACGGCTGCGCAGGAAGCCTCCCCGTATCTGGAAGAAATAACATCATCCCACCAAGCTAGTTCAATGCGGATTAGCCTAATGAACATTTGAATTAAGTTCGAATGTTAATTTTTAATATGAATGTATGTCAATTGTAGTAGTGTCACCGAGGATTCAGGTAATTCCAGTGTGGGGCTAAGGGAACAAAGTGATTTTTTATGCAATATTGAATTAAAAATATAAAGAGAGAAAAAATAAACCATAAAAAAATTAAAACCAATTATGTCACGAAATAGCACACTACTATTATTATAGTATTTGTTTTATTTGAGTATTTTTCCAATAGAATCCAATCTGTATCAATACGATCAAGCCTGTTGTAGCCAGAAACCATAGACTTCCATATGCTATGATCCCAACACATTTTCTTTGCTTCATCCACACTCTTCATACAAGCTCGACGGTTAAGGGTACTTTTGACCTGAACTTTCTTGAGAACTTCAACGTTTTGGTAAAGGTATATTCTTAGTCCTTGATCTCTCCCTACCGACCCTTCCATCCAAATTCGCAAGGTAATCCTGTTATCAGTCACCTTTTTATCCATCTTCTCCATGTGCCCAAAGCATCTAAGCATCGCTTTTTTAAATGTTGTTTTACAAAACTTATATGACCATAAGCGACAAACAAATAGCGGGAGCCCCAGATAATGGAGTTTCGGAGGAGAATATACATGTATGGCCTACAGATATATATTTCGAATCGGATAACCCCACCAATCCGCTAGGAACGCACAGGAACGGACGATAACCTACCACGCTTGTCCAGTAAGCGTGGTAGGTTATCATCCGTTCCTCCAGAAAGTGGTAGGCCCGTGCTCAATAGTGGAACATATATGGGCTGTGAAAAAAAAATATGACCATAAAGCGTCTTCATCGCGTGCGAAAGCAATATTCCGGTGCCATGTAGACGCAATACATCCTTACGCCACTCTCCCCTACTCTTACGGTAATTACACAGTACGGGAGATAAGTGCCGCGATAACACACCATAACTCGTCCGCAGTTATGAAAGGTACGGGAAGCAAAAAAAAATATGAACGAAGCAAGCGCGACCGTTGTCGGAATCGATAAAAGTCATTTAATGACTGTATGTATTTTCATTAAATTAATTTTATCGATTAAAACACCGATCACTCTTATATCGTTCATATATTTTTTGTATCAGTGGCAAAGCTACCGCTTTCGGAGTCAGTATTTTTTTTGCGGGTGACGGAAGTCAGTTGACACTAAATATTAACCCTACCAAAATACACCTGACACAATACCATAAAATAAATCTGCCGAGTATCTCTAGCACACGAAAAAACTGTAAAGTTTTTGAAACAAATATTATTTACATCATTTATACTTTAATTGGCTCAGTTGCGGGACTCGCTATGCAATCAATAGTCGCGGGTTTGAGCTCCGCATCGGGATAAATATGTGTAAAGTCTAGACATTTATTCCGACTCTGGTTACCCCATCAATCCACATTTGACAAAAGTTGCGGATTAATATCCGTTCCTCCAGAAATGGGGCGGCCCGTGCCCAGCTATGAGACATATATGGGCTGTGAAAAAAAATACTTTTTTTAAGGGATAGGAGGGCAAACGAGCAAGCGTGCCGCCTGATGGAAGGCAATTAACGCCGCCTATAGACAACAGCGACACGCCGGCCTTTTAAATATGTGTAGGCTTATTTTTTGAAGGTGTCATTGTCGGATCAATTCGGTAAGACCACCGAAGCTATCTGGTTCCACAGAGAGGTGGTGCGTGGAAAGAAGTTTCGAGAGCAGCGCACCGTAGTAGATCGCCACTCATCCAGATGGTGGGGATGAAACTTTCGTTGCGAATCTTTAACTGTTACAAATATATAAAAATATGTCTTTAATGTAAAAAGTAACATTTAACCGAAGACTACAGAGAAACTATATAGGGGAACATTTTTAGAAAACTTATTAATCAGTGACGCATCGGCCTGTGTTGATAGAAACGCTTCTTTCCCCCGTCCGCAGGGAAGCTATAACTGACGACTGACGACAACTCATTCGATACGTGTGTATTTACACGATTAGGCGGAACAACCCGCCTCGGAAAGATGGATATTAAAAACTTGGGCGCGGTTCAATTAGAAATTTAACCTGCTAATAAATTACAGATGTCCCACCGCCACCCAAGGTGTGGCAATATTCACTCAGCTTATTTCCCCAGAGGCGTGACGCTCTCGTTGTGTTGCCAACCAGGATTGCCAAGAGCCTAATGATAAGTTGGACTGTCTACATAAACTTCATAATATATGTTGTTTATAAATATCAACATTTTTTTTATTAAATACTTTATAAGACACTCATAGTAGCACCTAAATTGTAAGTTTTATTAACTTTTTTCAATTCCTACTATTAGTTCATACTTACCCTATATACATTTATATGTCTTGTTCAAATTTTCAATCGATATTATAATACTTTTTATTCATTCACTCAAGTTCAAATACATTTTTTTAAACTTGTAATGACACGTGATATTAATACATTTTTTTTCAAATATTAATTAATTAATTTTAGTTTTATACCGAAAAAAAATCTCTTATATAAGATATTTAGCAGGATAAGAATGCGAATTAATTGTAATCATTGAAAAAATGACGACCAGTTAGGCTCAGTGGCGGGGCCCCCCGCCCGCGGAGTCAATGGTCGCGAATTCGATCCACGCATCGGAATAAATATATGTATAGATTACAA
Organism: Baronia brevicornis; assembly: GCA_031353405.1. NCBI lineage: Eukaryota > Metazoa > Arthropoda > Insecta > Lepidoptera > Papilionidae > Baronia > Baronia brevicornis. The sequence continues at coordinate 925,305 of JASFAT010003971.1, read as the reverse complement.
ACATTTATTTCGAGTCTAGTAACCCCGCCAATCCGCATTGGACAAGCGTGGTGGGTTAATGTCCGTTCCTCCAGAAATGGAGAGGCCCGTGCTCAGCAGTGGGACATGTATGGGCTGTTAAAAAAAATTAAATAAAAGTAAGTAAAATATAAAATAGCTTTTCTTTGTTGACCTAAGAAGGAAAAATATTTTTTTTATTATTCAATAATTTAATAATAAACTATAGACACTAAAGACAGACAGGGCACTTAAGAGAGTCTCTATACATGTAAGAGCCTATCTTTAAAACTGATTAATAGCTTTGTTATGTAAGACGTAAGTATATAATCACTGTCGACCATAGACGTCCGCAAAAGCATTGCCTTTATTATGGTTTAAAAGGATTGGTTGGGAGGGGGGATCTTCCAGTTTACGTTATAAAGTTACGTTTTTGCTTTTATGCGTCGATATGTAAGTACTAAGTAAATTTTATTTATCCCTACCACTATAGCTAGGAAGTTCTTATTGTTTTCTGGGGATCGAAGAAAAAATACTATTGATATAAACCAGATTTCCCCACCACAAGTAGCATATTTGGAATTGTTAACAAGAATTTTAGTAATACAATAAATAAATAAACTAATAATGTTTTCCTTTTTTTAACGTGTCCCACATTTTGTGTCTAAAACCTGGCTACATTACAAACAGCCAATGTTGCGTTTAGATATTTTTGGTATATCCGATCCATTTTAACGTCATCTCAAGCATAAACAAATTGCCATCCATTAACTTCAACGCACCGTTATATTCGATGTCTAAAGTTCTTCACAAAACTAATTCTAATTTTGCAATAAACGTTAAATAAATTCAGTTTTATTTAAAAGTTACCTTATTATCAAACTTTCTTCTATCGTATATCGTATTTTATAGTCTGAACGGGTTTAAACGACAATTTAAAAATAATTAAGTATTCGGAAATGTTAAATTATGCGCCTCCGTAAATAAGATTATCCACGGACATAATTGGCTATATATTTCAATTTATTTTTGTATAATTATGTCTGACAGTATGATAAATGTTAAATATTTTATGTGCTTTGTTTTAAGATTATATTCCATTTCTTTATGAGACCCTCAACAATTTTATTATAGAATATATTTTTTTACATAAAACATGAAATTTCTCAAAAACTATAAAAAAAATTAGCTCCTAATCATAGTATCTCTTAAAGATATAACCAAATATAAACGAAAGCCATGTAGCACACTGGTTCTAAAATTCTGGATTCTGGGTTCAAATCCCTATGTATGATTTATTACCTTTTTATGGGATAGGAGGGCAAACGAGCAAGCATGTCACCTGACAGATAGCAATCAACACCGCCTATAGACATCTGCAAGTTTTTAGAAGGTTCCATTGTCGTATCAGTTCGGAAATACCACTGAAAGCAGCTAGTAAGAAGTTTCGGGAAAAGCACACGGGAAACTTGCTTATGTGAGATTGATTTGATTCGAAGATGTTAATGCTGGTAGCCTATTGGCTTTAACAGCTTTATCGAATTCAGGGCCTGCAGGCTGGAAGCCCGCGCGCAAGCTTCTGTGAGAAGGAATCAACAATACACATATGTTTAGTCTACCTTTATTTTTTTTTTTAGGGGATAGGAGGGCAAACGAGCAAGCGTGTCGCCTGATGGAAAGCAATCAACGCCGCCCACGGGCAACCGCGACACCGCAGGAGTCGCGGAAGCGTTGCCGGCCTTTTAGGTATGTATAGGCTTAGTATATAAGATAAGATAATAGTATAAGATAATAGTACGTAGACTAAAAATCTTATTCTAAAATGATCCTAAAATCGGCAAATCAATTTGGACAGGGGATAGTTGTTGTTTTCTGATTAACGATTCACAAGTTAGATTCCCGCATATTCTATATTCATTATGAGTCTAGTTGTTGGTTCTTGTTAAATTTGTATTTGCGGTACACACAACCCAAAACCTTTTAGTGAGGGACTATGAGTATAAGACGTTTTATCTATTATTATCTGAATGAATATATCGGCGGAAAAATGCAAAAACGTAGTAAACCGCAAAATGATAACTTATCACCAGTACCAAAAAAACATTTAAGATTTCTGAAAAAAATTGTATCTGATGTAAAACAAAGTTTTCAGTGATCAGATACGATAAATTCAATAAACACGAGGAAACAAAATGGCAGTCTTTCACAGATTCCCACGTTTCAGAGGATGGATTCTTTGCACTATATGCATTCCAGAATAATTCCGAAGTATATATACTTCAGATCTGTCCGTGGGAAATCAAAATAAAAATGACGCCACATTAATACAATCATGACACCGTGATGTAAACAAAGTTTTGAGTGCAGTGGTAGTGACATCTATATTCTATACTTATAAGCTATTGACGTGACGTATCATATCTTGAATACGTCAACGCAATTTTTAACAGCCACTTCTATTGTGCAGATTTCAGACGAAATCAACTTTACACTGGCCTTCAAATTTTTCTCAAATCTAAGCATTTTTCTGAATCTTCTTTGTGTATTGTTATTATTTATTAAATCCAAGCAGATCCGGGGTCTATTGCTTGTTATATTTAACAATTCATATTCAATAATTATCATTGTGGTTCGTTACTTTTAGGCGCGAAATCTATAATGTCTTAATTATTTTCTAAGCGAATTTGTTAGTGATGGTCTGTTCTAATCAAGTTAGATACGCTCTATTAAATAGTACAGTCGTGCAGTTGTGAACTTACACTACCAAAAATATTTAACTGTAAAATCATTCATTCATCAAGACGAATGAAGAAAAAAGATAAAAAATCAAAGAATCTTAAGAAGATTTTCATACATCGAATCAATGACGGAATCGCACATATTAATTCTAATAGCAATTCGATTGCTATTAGAATTAATATGTGCGAATTAATATATTATGCTCACATAATGAAAGGACGACACAAAAAATAACACTACTTAACATCGATGTTCTGTAAATTACTGAATTCACAGAACATCGATGTTAACTAGTATTATTTTTTGTGTTTATACCCCAGTAGAGCCAGCCCATTCGTAGCGTTACTTGGCAATACTACTATTGAAGAATTTATGTGACGTCAGTAACTTATTAGCGTTTAAATAGATTGAATTAATATTTACGATTATTTGCATGCGTTAATATTGAACGCTGCGTCAAGCACTTATAAACGACACTGTTTTCTGTCAGACAAAGAAAAATTATTCACGCCGGCAACTAACAGCTGACATTAATAGTGACAATAAATAAAGAACGTCTTCTAACTGCAGAACTAACAACGTTCGTAAATTATTTCCATTAGTGCATTACTGCATATACACGTCCAAAGTTACAAATGAAAACATCCCAATCGAATTTCGAACGTTTTGCATAAAACACAAAAGCCATTTCCAGTTGCATTGCAACGATTTACAACTTTGTTTTTATCTATTACATTTGCGTTTGTGTGCGTATTCACACACATGAAATGACTCATTGTAATTATGAATCCATTATATTCAAGGTTGTTGTTACAGTGCACATTTATTTTTAATAAGAACTGTATCTATTACCGCCTTGCTACCGTGCAATATAAACTAAACGTGTTTTTAGTTTACTGCGTTAGGGGATCTAAAAGATCTCTTATAGATCTTTTATTTGATGCAGTTACTAAAATGGTAATACCTCACTCTACCTCACTCTATGCGGGAAGCCAGAACGTCTATTTTCCAATACTATTTAACTATATAAATATAAATAACTTTTTTTTATATCACAAAGTATCTGTCTTTTGCTGCAAATATATAAAATAATTATTTTTTGAACAAGATATACATCATTTTAAAAACATTTTCTACGAGGTTTATTAGGTATCATACGCTTTACAATAAAGATCGATTAAGAGTTCTCAAAGATCTCAAACGCACTTGCACACGCCTCAGAGTTCTTTGAAAATGACAATGCAAAGAACGTGTTAGTAAACTGTGTCACATAGACCAGAGAAGCCTAACTCCGAATAAAAGAAAGAGTACGCAATTATATAAATATCGTAAATTACGTATAGACAATGCAATAGGTATTAACAAACTGTGTCACGTAGACCAGAGAAGCCCACCTCTGTATTAGAAAAAAAGAGTACGCAATTATAGTAAAGCCGTAAATTACGTATAGACAATACAATAGGTACACCTTTATGCCGTCAGAATAAAACATAGCGATTGTAAACAATGAGTAATTGGCAATATCGACGAATCGAGTGTTGGTTGTTAATATATCAATCTCCTAATGCATAATTACTTAGCAGCCAAGTTATTCTGTTGCAAGCATATTCAATTATATTAATTTATTCTTTATATTGAATTGTATAAAATTACTTCGTTATCTACATACACTTAACATATTAATAACTTTGAATTATAACTAAAATAAGCTATTCAAGCTACAAATGGGATAATTGTAACTACCTCTGTATAAATAATAGTAAATTTACATATACACTAATTTGGAAAACAACCCAAATTATTCTATAATTTACAAGGAGTAACATATAACTGTATTTTCAATTTTTTTAATTAAAAATTAATAGATTTATCATTCCTTTCAAACCTCCCATACTTTAAGGAAACCAATTAAATTTATTTGAGTATCCTAAATGTTTCATGACAACCAATGGCTCAGTGGCGAGGCCCTCCTCAATGGTCGCGGGTTCGGTCCCCGTATCGGAATAAATATATGTATGGATTATAAATCTTTATTCCGAGTCTGATAACCCCGTCAATCCGCATTGGACAAGCGTGGTGGGTTAACGTCCGTTCCTCCAGGAATGGACACCACCAGTGGGACTTATATGGGCTGTTAACAAAATGTTTAATGCATAATAATCTCAATTCCGAGATGAGACATTGTTTATAAAGGTCTCATGAAAATCTAGGCAAAATCGGTTAAACTCTGTTCATGTACCTGTTAATTAGTCCAAAGAAAGACACACATTTTTAAAAGTGAAGTTTGAGTATTCATTTCGTGTACATATTTATTTAATAATAAATAAAATAATGATAGTTGATATTAGCGTTCCGCATGACGAGAATCTCATTAAAGCGGAAAAAGATAAATAAAATACATAGACCTCGCGCATGAGATTTCCGCCATGTGGCACGTTGATTCAACTGTCATTGTACCCATAGTGGTCTCTGTGAATGGACTTATCGGTAAAAATTTGGACGCCCATCTGTCCAAGTTAGGTTTAGGTAAGTGGGTTAAATTCAAAATTCAAAAAGCAGCCATATTGTGCACGGCTAGGATCGTGAGAAGGTTCCTTTCCTTGGAAGCATAATCCTTCGTGTGCTTGGTTTATCCCGCCACGAAGGATTAATAACCCTAATGATAATATTATTTTTATAGATTTTTTTTTATATTAATAATATTGTTATTAAGAGAAAATTATGTGAATAAAGTAATAATAAATAAAATAAAATTATTTTGAAATCACAGAAAGATGAAACAGTTTTATTTATACGTATACATCAATCAAATAGATAAATGAGTAGAAAGTTCGTGCAAGAACTATTTACTCCCAACCTTTCCTGTATCGGCCTAACACCTAACTCTCCACAAGTAATCAAACGCATTAACCCCGAACTACAAGTTTCTTACCCACACTCTAGTTGGAATTATCTGGACTAGATCAGCCATTTGGGTAATGCGTACATCAGTCGTGGGTACTGCCTTGGCACGACTCAGACCTGTGTCAATTTACGGACCTTCTCGGAACTATTATCATTTAGTGTGAGTACGCGACTTCTACACTACTGCTATTTCTTGAAAACGCCGTGGAACGTTGTAGTACAAACACCATATGTGCGAACTATAAGAGATAAGTCCTCAAAGTTTGTATTTAAGTTTTTAATAAAAGTTAAATAAAAATGAGAAAATTTCAACTCATTGAAATACTTTATATTCATCCACTTAAGTTCAAATACATTTTTTTAAACTTGTAGTGGATGACATTTGATATTAAATAGAATGTTTTCCAACATTAATTCATTAATTAAATTTCTCTTATATAAGATATTTAACAGGATATAAATTTAGGAATAAATAACGTCACGAAGCGTGGATAACTGGAAAAAAGTAAGAATTCACTTTAAAAAAAATTATATTCCTTGTTTTTAAAAGAATTTAACTTTTTTGAAATTACATCTTCATTATTTATTTAAAAAATGGTAATATGTTAATCTTGCATATACCTAACCAATGCTAATTTTTTTAAAATAATTTAGTATTCAAATTAAGTGTCGATGAATTCTTAAAGCCTACAAAATTATTAATTCTTTTGATTTAGGATAAGCGTTTAGACATAAATGAGTCCTAGTAGAATAAAAATAATTATGATGCAAAATAGTTTTAGCCCAATGAACTCATTCAAGACTCAATGAACCCGCAATCAATTAACACAGTATAATAGTGATAAATGCTATAATGCATTGGCCTCCTACAGAAATAATGGGTATTGCCTTAATACCCACGTTCGGCAGACGGATTAAGGCTCGCTTATTGGTTTGTATTTCTCATATGCCCATATACCGTATTTGCTTCAAGTCACGAGATGTCTTCTCGTAGGTGTCACACTAGGTGGTGGTGGAACTCTATTATGAACAAAGGAACTGTAAAGTTGAAGTGTAAATTTTCAAATTCTGTCGTCGTGTTCTGAAATATAATAATGATATGGTCACCCTAACGTTAGACTATCAGGTTTTATATTATTGTACACGAGCATTCAGTGGCTGAATTGCTTGAACCTCCTCATTATTGCCGAGGGTTATCGCATCTTTATCTCAATCAGAGAGGTCTTTATTGTGGATATCTCTTCTACAATATAAAGCTACAATATAAATATTTATATATATTTACACTAGCTTTTGCCCGCGGCTTCGCTCGCGTGGAATTTGGTCTGCCACACTAAGTTTCGTGACAGATCATTTTAAATAAATATATATATTTTTTTACCTAATTTATTGTTCACAATTTCGGTCATAGTGGCTTCCAAATAAAGGATAGATATATACAGTCGCGGATTTTTATTTAGAACTATTCAAGACAAACAATCCTACGGTACATCACCTTTGTGTAACTTCAATGGTTTAGGCAGCGTATGCCAATATAGCTCTCAAAGGCCAGATTTTTTTCCGACTTAATTGACATGTATAATTAATTAATTATATTACGAACAAAAAATTACATAAAATCATTACAAATTGCAGCCTATGTTATTCCGATAAATAACCTACATTACTAGTAAAGTTTCATCCAAATCAAATCCAAAAGAGTAACAAACATACATACTCACAAACTTTCGCATTTATAATATTAGTGTATAGTATTTATAGTATTAGTAGGAAGTAGGATAGGATAGGATACAAGTTCAAAACAACAATAATATTTATTATTAAAAAAACAACTGCTTTATGTCAGGGAGTACAATAAAAAGAGTTCTGTTATCTAAACCCGGTTAGTAAAATCACTTTCACAAAAAATTTGTTTGAATTCCTTGATATATCCATTGAATCGAAAAAATTTAATGAGTGAATCCCAGCAGAGAATACAGTCACTTCTTTGTCACTTGTGGTTGTTGTACTAGGTGACCATGTGAGCTAATACCAGAAGATTGGCTATAGCATCTACCCGAGAATAAAAACCTTTTTACAATCCCCAATCTGATTTCTGGAGTTACGGCAATATTCTTATATCTTGAGAAAAACTCCAAAAAATATTTACAAACACACATTTTATATAGATAGGATAGATGAAGACTGGTAAAAGAAATTTACGTTGTGGATGTGGATGGACATGTATGGAACTACTATGTGGTGTAATTGTAGCGACATCCGTTTTCCCCGATCTAAGCCTAGTTCCGTCAATTCTCCTTACGTCTCTACCTCTGGTTTTTCTTTTATCTGTAAAAATTTTTCTCTGTCTTCCTCTTTTCCTTCTCCCATCAATTTTTCCCACTATGATATTTAAAATCATGACAAACCTAACCCTACCTTCTTTTATATACTTATTAATGGAGTCTGGCGTTACTTTGCGGAAATCCATCACAATATGGACAGTCAAAAGTTTTACTTAGCTAAGATCCGCGACAAGCAAAACAATAACAGAAAATTAATAATGTGTGTTTTCCTGCTGAAGGAAGGAAGGATTTATTTGGAACTTGAACCAATAACTTACCGAAAATCGGACATCAACTCTCCACCCACCAACCACTATACACAACACCAAACACACATTATCACTTTTCCATCTTGTAAACGACACGTGTTTCGTCCCAACACAAGGCATCTTCAGGTATAGTAGACTCTACGGAAGAAAACCGAAAAGACTTTTATATACTTATAATATTTGGAGTTTCTCTTTAATTCTGTCCATTAGATTCGTAAGTTTTTCTTTTGTCTGGTAAAATAATATTGTCATAACTTTACATTCCAAAGAAATATAATTATCCGTAACACAACTTCTGACAACACACCTTGAGAAATATTTACTAATTATTTACAGGTACGATGACAGGAGGTGTAATTAATCTATGTGATGTGGGTTTCTGGTGGGTGGATGCAAATAGATACTAGACATTATATAATATTATATTTTATTACATTTTAATAATTCCTTTAAATTAATTAATTATACATATAAATGTATGGGCGACCGATTGGCTCAGTGGCGGGGCCCTCCGCCCGCGGAGTCAATGGTCGCGGGTTCGATCCCCGCATCGGAATAAATATATGTATGGATTATAAATATTTATTCCGAGTCTGGTAACCCCGCCAATTCGCATTTCCTTCCTGCCCTCTCTCCTTTCTTCTCTATCTTTCTCCCTTCCTTTCCACCAATCTACGGTCTGCCATGCCAATGAATGCATGCCTAGGGGCGAGCTATCACGTTCCCACGATTCCCACGAGGGCGCAATGCAACTAATAGAGACCCGTTTCGCTGCGGTGAATGTGAGAGAAAGAATGGATGAAAGGATGAATGAGTGTGGAGAAAACGGGAAAGGTGTGCACCTTTCCCGCTTCCTTCCACGTAGCGGATGGAGCTCTATGGTCTCTTACAACCCCTGCGGGGGATAGGCGTGAATATATATAAAAAAATATAAATATGGTCTTCGGCCAGCGATTTCTTACGGAATCGAAACGGCGAGACTGACAAATCGTCTGCTTCACAAGCTCAAAGTCACATAGAGGACCATAGAGAGAAATATGCTCAGAGTTTCTTGAAATTTATACCGATGCGGGAATATCAATACATAAATCTTCCTTCACACTTCACGTTTTAAAAAATCTTATGTAAAGCTAAAGGTACGTTCATATAATCCATTGAATCGGAAAACGGTAAACACAATTTCATTACGACTATAAACAAAGATTATATATGACGTGGGTTACGTATAGCGGCAACAAAGCAAGCTGTGTGGTCTAAGCTTTATGGTACACTGTTGTTGTACCGGGAAGCGCTTTCTTGGGTATCTGACAAGCAATTTCGCACAGTATATGCAACTCAATGGTGCAGCAATAACTGTTAAGTGATTGAAGTACGAATCTTGCTAGCGAATGGATAATAAAATATAACTTAACACTTAAATGGCATTTAAAACATCAGTATAGTAAATAAATACTTATTCTATTTTTCTTTAATGGCAATTTGATATAACTATTATGCCATTGTCAAGAAAAATATAACATCAAGTAATTTGAAGTGTACTTGTGTATTAAGACATATGTGATATGTGAAAATAAAATATATGTATAATTTCTGCAAATAAAAATAAATAAAATAAAATATGCTTAGGAAGAAACTGCTTTAGTATGATAAATTTAAGAACGACAGCCTAATTAGCTCAGAGGAGAAACTACCCCCTTCGAAAGTAATAATCGCCAATTTGTTCTCACACAAATACACAAATATTATATACGACACAAATATTATATACGAGTATGTATGTGTGCTCCGTCCATTCGCCTTGGAGAAGCGTTGTGGGTTATTTTGCTATGTTTTGGTTGTGTGGGTCTATTCCTTCAGAAAAAGGGCCTGCGGACCCAGCAGTGGAACATACATATTTTTTTCACAGCCCACATATGTCCCACTGCCGAGCCTTCCATTTCTGGAGGAACGGACATTATCCCAACCACGCTCGTCCCATGTGAATTAGCGGGATGACCAGGCTATTTTTTAATATTTTATATATGTATGTCCCACTTATACGTGAACTTTGAGGGAGACCAACGTCCAGCAGTGAACTGTTATAGCTGTAATGATGATGATAATTGACGATGAGTCGCAGGCAATTGCCGCATTTAAAAGTTATAAAGAAATTTCTCCATTGACATATACTTCTTATCTGCATTCGTAATACACTATTACTATTGAAGTCGCACTGAAAAATCACATCATCAGCATCCCTGCATTGTCAAAAACTCGCCAACCGTAAGGCATTCCCAACAGCAACCGCATCGAGAGGCGGTCTCTTTGATTACAGATAGCGGCTCGTGTGATGTTCGCGGCGCGTACGCTCTGCCTAACGCGATGTATGGAAGTCTATTTGCTGAGCGGTGCGTATGTTAATGGGTGTACATAGTCCTGTGTAGTGCCAAAAAGATCGTTTTACAACTAACGGTCCCCATAATTCCGTGTCGTTGACTCTGAACAAACGCCTTTGGAATTTATGATTCCGCTCAAAACCTGGTAAATGAACTTTTAGTGAATTCTTGTTTAAAAAATATTTCAAGTTATATATATTTTGAAAGTCTATTATTATATATTTCTAATGGAATGGACACAAACCACAACATTCATCGAAGGCGGATTTTTCAGTTCTACTACTCTAATTGTTTTGTTGTTAAATATGTTGAGTCAGCCATTTCGCACCGATAATTCGATAAAACGAAAAAATCACACTAAAAAGAGACAAACATATAAATCTATTCAATTAAGCCTGCGAGAAAATGAGACAGAATGATTTTTTTTGTTATTACAAACCATATAAATATAAAACTGAGACTATATTAATATAACTAGATGTCACACTTACCGTGCTTCATTAAATTTTTAATTTCATATTATTATATTTTTTTCTACCCCCTCTCCATATGAATTTTAATTATACTAAATCACACACTTTTTTGCAATGTGCTTAAAAAAGTTGTACAAAAAATTTTCTTCAAGGTTTAATATAATAATTTCAATATTTGTGTCATTGTCACTTTCCAAGTTTTCCTTTAGACGAATCGGTTTGTTATTCGTTTGCAAATATTGGGTTTTTTCAGACACGTTATGTTAATTGTACATAAAGATCTGGACAAACATTAACTATAGCTGGTTGTATGTTTTCTTATTGTAAAAGTAGTGGCAGTTTTATGACCGTTGGACTATTTTAGATGGCTCGTTACTTTTGTTTCAACGCCATAAAGTATCTATGTACACATTTCTTGCTAACTATATGACATAGTAGTAAATAAGAGAGTTTAAAATAATTTTAAGCCGTTTGCTTTAGATTCAAATCCCGTACGAAATTTTAATTTATTTTAGCACAAACTAGGCTTCAGGTTTTCACGTTTTAGTTTCATTCCCATTATCTAGATGAATGACGATCAAGCACGGCATTCAAGCATTTTTCCAACCAATTATCTCCGGCGGTATTTTAAAATCAATACGACATTGGAACCTTCAAAAACAAGCCTACACAATTTGCAAATGCCGGCAACGCTTTTGCAATGCCTATGGCACTGCGGATGTCCATGAGGGGCATTGATTGCTTTCCATTAGGCGACATGAAAAAAAAAATACTTTACAGGTCTTCAAATCTGCGTGCAAGGGAGCATACTTGAACCTTCTGCTCTAACTGTCAACCTCACCTGCACGCGGTGCATCCTGCCACAAACCAACGAGGCAATGACGACCGATCGATGGCGGTATAACCATCGCATAAAATGCCAGGCCAAAGTAACTCAGGCCTGTAACGGGCAGTGGCGTTACCGGTGCGACATGTCTGGCTCCGCGGTCGCCAACCCACCTGCCCAGTGTGGTGACTACGAGCAAACACCTCATGGAGCACACCATTAAATCACGGCCCCCGGTTCCCGGTTGCCCCATTTTTCCTGGCCAAGGTAGCGGTCGTGACGATATGCGCAGGGCGGCTGGCAGAAATTGGATGCGTGTAGCCGAAGATCGGGCTAGGTGGCGCTCCATGGGGGAGGCCTTTGTCCAGCAGTGGACTGCCGCAGGCTGCTGATGAATCTGAGTGGCAAGACACCTTTTGGCGTCGTCATCTAAATGTAATGTCTTTTTTTCTAATTTGTTTCGTCGATGCGAAAAATAAAGGATATGACTTCTTCTCCTTTTGTGCACACGATTTAGGGATTGAAGTATGTGTATACATATTTTGAGCAGTTGATTGATTTGGCCGTATTAAAAGATGTTTTATTATATTATACAGTATCATACTGTACAATATAACAATAAAACCTTTCACTCATAGCCTCATAGAATTCCCTATAAACACACAAATGATCAGAAGTCAAATACAAAGTAAATATTTGTAGGCCATAGAAATATTTATTGCGTTACCTTACCTTTGGTTCATAAAGCGAACGCTTTGCCAATACGAATCCAATAAAATTGTTCATTCAACAATCTATAATCAATATTTAATAATATGTATTTAGACGCAAACATACGTCAATTATTTAAAAAAAAAGACGCAATATTTTTTTTATTCCTAGAATTCTTGTTTGCCATCCCAACTAAGCTAAATAATGCTTGTGCTAGGAAATGGTTCACAAGTCCAATGGAAGATACGAACTCACGACGTCGGATCGAAAGCCCGTTCCTTGCAACTGAGCTATCGCTGCTTACATTGCTAGACTTCATTTTATCTCTATGTTTAACATACATACATACATATCCTCACGCCTGTTTCCCGTAGGGGTAGGCAGAGACCACAGATCTCCATCTGCTACAATCTCGGCATACTTCCCTTGCTTGCCTCCACACTCATTATTCTCCTCATGCAATTCCGCCGGCTCAGGGTACTCTTAACTTGGCCTTTCTTAAAAAGTTCAGCAATTTGGTCAAGGTATGTTTTTCGTGGTCTTCCTCTTCCGACCCTTCCATCCACATGTTTAAGTTTCCACATATCTATGTTTTAAATCATAATAAAAACGAATCTTGGGCACAAATAACGTATTTTAAATTGGACAGTCGATTTTGGTCATAATTCACGGGAAGGGTTAACTTTGATACAAATCGCACCAATAAAACTCCAAAGGCTTTTTGTAACTTGAGAATTCGCCTTTGGGCGCTTTCAATAAATACTGGTAGCCTCAATTTGTCCGCTATAAACTTCTTAAATACGCTATTTGTCAACATCCCGCCGCGATGCGTATCGATGCATCCCAATGGAGCGATCGAGATCGATATCTCGTCTTTGTATCGAAGCTGGCGATTATCCGATTATAATAGTCGATTCGGTGTGACGATGCAAGTTGAATTGTAAGTCCATGTGCTATATTCAAATGCAAAGGCTATAGTATTGTTTATTCTCATATTGAATAACAATATCTGGTTAGTCGAGCACGGAATACCGATGTTATAACATCAGCTATGCAAGTCTGTAGAAGGCGGGCCATCCTCGTACATTTTTGATTATAGTCACGGATCGATGCTTGACAATCTACTTTGAATTAAGATGTCTATGTCACATTATACATACAAATGTCATGATGTAATATGCCTTTATATTAATGTCATTGACATGTAACATTTAAATTATAAAAAAAGTAACTAGATTTCACCAGCCAGCATGAACTAATATATAGTAAGTAAACGCTATGTCTTTTCCCGCCAATTCACAAATTGTTTTTATTTAATGTCTCCTTTAATGACAATTAGATATAATCATTATGCCAATGTCAAGTACAATATAATAACAACATTATAGTCCCAGTAACTTTAGTACGTCTTGATATAATACCTAAAACTTTGCAGTCAACGTAACAAGGCACAAAAAACGCATATTTACCCTATATTGTATAATAGGCTGCCAAAATTAAACAATATAACTAAATAACATGTGTTAATGTGAATTGATGATGATGATGATGATGGACTTTATGGCAAATGGCATATCTGTAACGGAATTAGTTAATAAATTTTGAAATATGCTTCCCTTTGACATAAGAAAACCTCCATGGGAGCCTTGTTTAAGTTCTTGAACACCTAAAAGAAAGTGATAAATAATAAATAAATACATTTCAAAACATTACTGAACTGAAGATCAAAAGGCGGATACGATCTATCAGGAATATTAGAATTGAAGCGGTCGGACACGCGTGTTGCGAAGCTAGTCTTGTTCAATTACCTCCAACGAGTTCGCAGCGCAAGCCAACATCAAAGGTCTAAATCCAGACACTGTAGACAACCCGGTAATTAGTTCCGAGTGGTAAAATATTGACTGGTGAAAAGTGACACTGTTTGCACCCTGATGATTTTCGCTTGTGTACATACATACTTTCGCCTTATAACAGTTTTATTCATGTTTTTTATTTTTTTATGGGGTAGGAAGGCAAACGAGCAGGCGTGTCACCTGATGGAAAGCAGTCAACACTGCCCATAGACATCCACAGCGCCATAGGCAGTGCGGAAGCGTTGCCGAGCTTTAAGGAAAGTGTCATTATGGGAGTGGGAATGGGTAGGGGGAGGGGGAGGGTGTTGGGCCTCCGGAACTAGGCCGCTCACCGTACGAGGCGCGATAGCTAAGACCTTTAAGGAAAGTGTCATTATGCGAGTGGGAATGGAAGGGGGAGGGTGTTGGGCCTCCGGAACTCGGCCGCTCACCGTACGAAGCACGGTCGTTAAGTCCAGACGCCGGTTTTCTGCTTTCGGCTTTCTGAGTGTGGTACTTCCCCGGGCGAACCGGCCCATTCATGCTACAGACAAATATTATTTCATTCTTGACAAAGTATTCGTCTGTAGCGTGGCTGTACCACTATCAAATTACATTTGATGCACCTACATGGCACCTACATTAATAAAAACAAAAAAAACCTTTATTTACTTTGACATTCCTACATATAGAGTTTCAAAATTAGTTAATACATATAATACTATTATAATAATATTTTCGATTATTTTTAGTAGGGTGTCAGTTGGTAATGTAAGGATTCCAACCTTAGCTACTTACTACCTACTTTTCTACACGACTAATTTGACCTATAACCAAAAAAATATATAAATATACATACATACATATATATATATATATATATATATATATATATATATATATATATATATATATATATATATATATATATATATATATATATACGGCTCTCCATTAGTCGCTTCTCGCCCTCATGAATATCAGGACGTGACGGGTGGAGAACCACGTCGCCGTCATTTTTCAACAAATTAGGTATATTAATTCGTGTTAGTGAATCCCGCAAGGGAGGATGGAGGTCAGCCCCAGCAGAGCCCTGCATACTGAGGTAAGGCACCATAGTACCCGGGGGAGCCTGATCCCGGGATGGTCGGCACGCTTCCGACTAAGCTCGCCCTTAGCTACGTTTCCTTTGGCACGGCAGATCATGGATTGGAGGATAAGAAGGGAAATGATAGAGAACAAGGAAAGGGCAGGAACGGAAATGCGGGTTGGAGGCGGTTACCAGACTCGGAATAAATATTTATAAATTCATATATATATTTATTCCGATGCAGGATTCGAACTTGCGACCATTGACTACAAGGGCGGAGGGCCCCGCCACTGAGCCAATCGGTCGTCAATACATTAAATAATTGTTATATTTTTTTAACAATTGTTTCAAATAGCACAAAACGCTAGCAGCGATTTAAAAATTGGAATTTTATAACTAATTCTATAATTAAGAAGGATACAATCATATATTATATAGAATTACTAAATCTTAAACATATTTAGAATTATTATTTTTTTTAAACTTGAAATAATCAGTGGCGAAGCTACTTTCCAAGTCAAATGTACGGCCCGGGTACGATTCCCGGAATAATATTATTCATTAGAATAAATACATACACATATGTAAGACCTCTAGCTATTTACACCTAGTCAGGGTGCCCCACTAATCTGCCTTGAAAAAGCTTTTTGGATTAATTTTCTATCAGAAATGGAAGGCTCGGACCGAGCACTGGAAAATATACAGGCTGTAAAAAAAATATATATGTTGTTACACAAGTCAAGCTGATATCTCAAGGGCCGACAACACTTAGGGCCTACGATGTTGTAGATATCTATGGGTAGCTTTGATTGCTCGTCATCACGCGACACACTTGCTTGTCTGCCTCCCTTTCCTATAAAAATAAAGTTATAGAGTAGCATTCTACGCCAGATTTCAATACACCTTGAGCTTTTTTTTTTCTTATGGGATAGGAAGGCAAACGAGCAGGCGTGTTACCTGATGGAAAACAATCAACGCCGCCCATAGACATCCGCAGCGCCATAGGCAGCAAAAGCGTTGCCGACCTTTAAGGAAAGCGTCATTATGGGAGTGAGAATGGGAGGGGGTAGAGGGAGGTGAAGGATGTGGGGCCTCCGGAACTCGGTAAAAAAAACCGCTCACCATAAAGCGCGGTAGCTAAGCTGTGTGGTACTTCCTCGGGCGAGCCGGCCCATTCATGCTACAGACAAATATTATGTCATTCTTGACAAAGTATTCGTCTGCAGCGTGGCTCTACCACTATCAAAAGCTGCAATATCAAGTACCTTAATCAATGAAAACTACATACTTTCAATATAAAATCATATTCAGACGACACAAAGTTATGCGGAAACGCTGTAGTTGTGCCTTAGATTGCCTTACTCAATGCTAGATTCCTCATTAGATAAACAACGAATGCAAATTGCGAAAAATATTCTACGCGGTCTTGAGATCTATCCGATGATATATGGTGTCAACATAGAACCGTACTTCCTAAACAAACTGTGTAAACTTCTCTGAAATTATATTGAAGGCACTTAAATCTTAATGTAAAAGTAATAAGGTAGTAAATCCAACAGTTTACGACACTTTACACAGTAAAATTATTTGCGGTTCAATTTTATCGAAAATTGCAATGAGAAGTCGAAGAAGCTGTTGAAATCTGATAAATTATGAAACGACATGCCTGGAGGAACGGCTTCGAACATTTGTTTACATTGAAAGTGCCGCGTCTTGTGAAATATATACAGAAGATATCGCTTTTGCGATATTTGTACACGATAAATGCATAATGCAAGATCCATAAAATTAAACTAAAAGAACAAGCTTAAAGTGTTAAAATGCAAGAGGAAAGCAAATCAGATTATAATTAAACATTTTTTTAATAGATATTATTTTTTTTTTATGTTGACTTATTTTGACATTGTAATTTCATTTGGTGCCATGTTTACATGTTCACTTTCATATATTTTTTTATTGATTAACTGCATAAAAATCATATTTTATTAATACATAGAGCACAGAGTAAAAGACAACAAACTCCAAAGAAATCCATTTTTCCTTTCCCCGAAAAGTTACCTAATAAACAAAAATAAAACAACTTCTCATAATTTTTTGAACAAAAGGATAATCCGTATTCTTATGAAGTCAAATTGATTATATAATAACCATTTTGACAGAAAACTCCGAATTGTTTAAAATATAAAATGACACAAATGTCCCATTGGCGCAGTGTTAACTATTTAAGCCAACGCTCGTGGGTTCAATTCCCTGCATCAGAATGAATATTATGGCTTACATGTATTTATCTCGTCAGGGTCTCCTCTCCTTACATTTGCGTGGTTTATAATGGCACCTACCTCTGGAAATCCCAGTGTGAGGTAAGAAACACTTCATAATAACCGGCTCTTACCCTCCTATTATTTCCATCCTACCCTTATGTAGGATTTCAATTTGCAATGCTTCATGTTTCAGATGTCCATGGACGATTTCTTGCTTTCTTGTTCACTCATTTGCGTATCTCTTCCATAAAAAAATTAAGAAAATTTAAATGTCATGTTTCTCTATAAATTATACATCTATATCGACTACAAATCGATGTCTCATCATCATCATCAGTCATCATCTTATGTTAAGGACTAAGGTTTATTTATTGATAAAAAATTAAGCTAGAATAGACATATTAGTCGTATAAGCCTAAGGGGTATTTCCATACTGAGATCTCTCTGTATATTTTACATATTTTCTCCCGAAAAGCTCGGAAATATTCTGTAATTAATTATATGGGTGTTTGTTGCACGGAAAACTGGCGTCTGAGTGGTAGTTTAGCTACCGCGCTTCGTACAGTGGGCGGCTGAGTTCCGGAGGCCCAACACCCTTACACGGCCTATGTATTTACCTAAATTAAATATTTATTTTTATTTGTTTTTGTACTTTATTCGTTTTTGTAATTTATTCAATAGGAACAAATAAATAAGTATTTCCGAGCAATATGCCTACGTAAAACAAACAGTTATAAATGATTCATACCGTTGCAACTGCAGAATGCGACCTCTCATCTCTTCAGTTCTAAGGATAACAAACTCAAGGACCTTCGGACGCAAACGAGAATGTTTATATAAAGCGGACGGTGGCATTAACATTCTGACATATGTTGAATCATACACAAACACGTCGTGCACAAGAAAGAGCAGGCATGCGTCACCCTCTTTGTATTGTTTCAATAATACGTAGGCATTCACCTCTTGACTCATACGAAGAATCAGGAGTTGGGAGTATGCCAAATGACAATTATATATACTAATTAGTTGAAAAATGACGGCGACGTAGTTCGCCACCCGTCACGTCCTGATTCCCAAGAGGGCCAGAAGTATAATGAACAGGCCGTATTCTAAGCTGATATTTACATAGCAATTGCTTGACATATAGGTATAGCCTACAATAGTCCAATGTATATAGGAAAACGCTTCCAACTGAAGAGACTTCAGCCTTTTGCCTAGCCCAGACTTCTGTATAATTACAACGTCATTAATCGATCCTCAAAACACCGAAGCTCGGGTTAGGTGGAGCACATTATATCCAGTAATGGACTGATGCAAGCTGATGAGTATTTATATATTTTTGTAAATGACCTATTGCGACTGCATTGTGAAATATTTTTAATACGATCTTCATGTATATCATTTGTTTATCAGAATTGATTTATAATCTTATGTCGCTCGTGCATCAGTGTTAATTTTAATGGATCACTTAAAAATCTAATAAATTACTTAAGATAAGCATGACAATGTCCATAACAAAGGCAATAAAGCTAAAAACTCAAATGTTGAATCACGAAAAAAATATGCTTTCGAAAAGTTAACAAAAGTCGTATATCTCGTAAATGTGCAAAAGTCAAAGACCTTCAAGCTTTACCGCCACTTGTATGGAGATAAACAAACATTTTTAAATTAATGAATTTTTTGATAACAAACCATTTTATATAAAAATCTTTTGATATCAGTTGATGGACATAATTCTATCTTTGAATTGCTTGGAAAAAAATTGAAATGGAACAAGGAAGTTAAGCAACGGATGTCCGGAAGTTCTGAATACATAAACTAGGAAAATGATCATTGATACTTTTTTCGATTTTAAGAGCATTTCTCTAAAATTCAGTGAACATGTCGCTAGAATCTGATAAAAGTAGAAAAGTTGCCTATCTGATCATGATGTAGGCCATCAATCACTCAACAGCAGTCCACTACTGGATATAGACTTTCCTCAGAGTAACCACCTAGCCCAATTTTCAACATCACGTATCCAGTTTTTACCAGTCGCCCTTAGCAAATCGTCGCACTATCTAGCCGGGAGGCGTCCCACATATGTTTGCCAAGTCGCTGTCTTCATGCCCGCACACGTCTACTCCAGCAGTTGTCGGTACTCCGACAAACGTGACCAGCCCATTGTTACCTCAGTAGTAGTTACAAATTGCGACTATAAATAGATAGCGACTGCTAAATAATATAAGTTTTTTGCAAGGTGTTGTCACTTTTTCTTGGTCGAATTAATATTACAGAAGGCATGTCAATAATGCATGGAAGTGGAGAATGCTTGTAAAGTTACAATACAGCTCTCGACACCATGTTTTATTATGTGCTAATGCTACACGACGTATTAGCACATAATATAACTTGAATAAAACGAACACTGTATTCCGAAAAGAACATGCTATACGCTTTAAAAAATAAATAAATAAAATAAAAAACATTAGTTATTGCTAAATAATTTATAACTGAGAAGATTTTAAAAATTCATTACGTGGCAACACTACAAATTTTATTACGCCATTTTGATTACGTTGCATCCCAAGTGACGCAATGGTATACATATACACTATATTTTTTGAAAATGAAATTTTAAAAAAAAATGGTTAATAAATAAAATATATAGTTAATAGATAAAATTAAAAAATGATCAATTTAATAAATACGATTATTTATGCCATTCATTATATTATAGTTTTAATTTCATCCAAAAAGATTTCATAAGCGATTTAAAGTAAATGTTTATTATTTTTAATAGGGAATTTAATAAATAAAAAACTAAATTAAAAGTTAAGAAAATATTTTTGCAAAAAATATACCTCACTTATTAATATTTTACTAAACCAGACACATTTTTAAAAATGATTAATTTTATATAATAGGTGAATAGAAAAAGAAAATTAAGTTTCTTTCATATCCGCTATATTATAGCGGCTATAAGATAATTTTTTATTTCAAGGTCCAAATATCTCACACTGCTAGGCAAAGATCTCCCAATTTCTGAATGAATGTTAGATAAAAATGGCTATTAACTTACCCCGCTTATTGTAGCGGCGGATTGTAAACAATTAAATAAATATATAGTATAGTAATAAGTTAGTCAAGATAATGTGTGTTTATTTTATTTCCTTTACATGTTTTTGAGTGCTTGTTTTTATAGCCTGCCTTACAAACGAATGAATAAAGATGTTACATGTTTTAGTACTGTAATAAAAATGCGTTAAACGGAACTGTTGATTTTTTTATGTATTTAAAAATTAACGATGTTACGCTAAATTGGCAACATTAACAACAGTATTTAATGATCTGCTGCGAGATATATCCAACTTGGAGATAGTTTACCCAGTTGCCAAGGGGCAAAACTGGCGGCCGCTAAAGTATCACTTTTGCTTAAAACTGAACTTCGAGTTGGTCAATTGATAAATGTCTATGTTACCACGACTCGTACTCTAAGTGTAGGAACTGGAGGCTCAACTGCTTTCTCCTTTCTTTTCTTCATGTAAAGCATGTATGTACAAAAGAAAGGGCACACTTTTGTGGTATACATATATACATACATGAGTTCATTTGCTGACTTATTCCATTAAAATATAATTAAAAGATTTTAATTTGGTTTGGACGCGAACATTTTTATTGAAGATAAGCTCATCTCGATCATTAATCATAATATTCGAATGCCAAATTAAGAAATAAATCCACGATATTGTTATTTATGTAAACAATAAATGTCAAAAGTGATATGTAACTAATTTTGTTACAAACACAACGCTATCGACGTCGTAATTTATCAAAATATGATCACCACAATCCCACACGAATTCAAATGCAGTGAAACGTGCAATACAAAGGGAAAGATGTCACTGAGTCCAATAAATGCGACACTATCGCGGCATTTTCTTACTAAACAACTATAAAACAGTGTTGATCTTTGTTGAGATGGCACGACAGTAAAATTAATAGCGGATAAATGGCTCCACGGGCTCCGAGCACGATCGGAACTCTCTTATATATATCAGCTACGAGCATTATCCGACGCTGGCCTAAATACACTCCACCTTAAAAGGCTAAGAAATGTTTCAAGTAAATCGGTTTATTGTTAAAGTAAATTGGTATTTTACAGCACGAAGTTTCGTGTGGCATACCCTTGTAAGACACAATTTGGTGATCATTTGCATGTGAATGTTCACGAGGCTTCTAAATATTAAGCCCTGCGACGTTGGTAACAAAGTTCTGTGTGGTGGGTGATTGTAAGGGATTTGCAATGATACTGGCCGCGTTGAATTAAATGTCATGCGATGACAGTTTAGTGACATCTAGCGGGCCGGTCGTAAACGTCACAGCGCAAGCGGCTAACGCGATTTCGAAATAACGGGCGCGTGGGTGATTTCTTGAGTCGATATGTGGACAAGAGCCGGCTCCATCGCTTGTTAATATTCTGCAATTAGTCGAACATTAACTCACTTGACGGTATAACGGCTTCATTGTCCAGGCGGGAGATTCCTGACATGAACCGCCATAATTTACTGACCGCCTGCGTAGCGCCCATAACGGTACACGGACCGTAAAGCGTACGATCGAAACAAAAACGAGTTTTATTTGACGCCTTATTATACATTTAAATTATTGTGCAACGCCCGCTGTGTTGTTAATGCAACACAATTTATGAATGGTCGAGGGCCCCGATATTATAAAATAGAGTCTAACAGGAACATAAATACAGCGTTGGAGACATGCTATATTTACAACGTAAGACGCTAAAAATATTAGTCCGGCAATTTGTAGCTCTTCACCCGCGAACAATAATTTAGACACGTTGTATCGAATGCAAAATAATGGCCCGTACGGCAGAATGGCGGGAAAATACCAGCAAATCTGCACAGTAGGAAGCCAAACGACCAATGTACGATTTCTGCAACGATCACGAATAGGTAGGTAGGTAGGTTACCTGGGCGAACCGATAATTTTAAATAAACCATAATTGTAAATAATAAATAAACCATATAAAATGAGACAAAACTAAAATACGGGTTTTTAAATTTTATAATTTATATCTTTAACAAGGGGAGTAAGGGGAGAATGGTAATAACACCTTAACTGGCCCAAGTCAACCTCACCGGCACGCGCTTCGGCGGCGGTAGCCAAACGGGTACTGGGTGCTTCTCCCTGCTAGATAAGAGACGAGGCTATGCTACTACTGAGCAATGGCGGTATAATCATACACCCGACCGGAAAACCAATCGGAAGAGGCTTCAGCGAACCTTGGGGTGTAAATAACTCCAAAAAATATCTGGTGCAGAAGGCAAAGGGAAACCACTGCACTAAATTCCCATTGAAATCACCATGAAAGTCACGAACAATAGAGCTACTTAGTCATGAAATGTAATCGCGTAAGTCTGGTAATCGCGATCTTCAGACATGAAGGATCGGCCAGAGAGATATTTAACAATGGCAAATTAATAGGTTATTTGGGAAAAAAAATTGCCACCAGTCCCTTCCATGTAACGTTTGATCAACGTTTACAATGCAACATAAAAAAAAGGATTTATTATAATCTTTTTATTTACCAGTACATTTTTTAATCCATAACAAGTATGTTAGATATGAAATATTCTCTGTATATATGATCTCTGTATATATGATCTGTATATATGAATGTTCTTTTTCTCCGACTAGCGAAAGTTGACAGCCAATTAGGCACAGCTATCCTCATCTTTTGAAGCAAAATATTGGCCACTTTTTGATACAAAATACGATAAGCTTCTCTACTTTCTTCAAATCGAAATAAAGTTTTGTATGTATATATAATTAGGGTACTATAATTCACAATTTATATATTTGGAATTTTCTACACGTAGTTACCCTATATAGTATCTCTGTGTTGCGCCTGGTCACTTTTACAAATTTCTTCACTATTCTAAGATATAAAGAAACATTGATTCGGCTTTTTAACACACAAAGCAACTAGAAAATACAAAAAGTAAGAAAAAACTACAATAACGCAAATTTTGCAAACGAAAACTAACGAAACCAGCCCCCTAGATGCTGCTAACCAGCTTACTAAGGAACCAACTACCCTCGGCGGTCTTTCCGAACGGATACGACATTGGAACCTTCAAAAAACAAGTCTATACATACCTAAAAGGCCGGCAACGCTTCCGCGATTCATGCGGTGTCGCAGTTGTACATGGGCGGCGTTGATTGCTTTCCATCAGGCGACACGCTTGCTCGTTTGCCCTCTTATCCCATAAAAAAAAACCGAAAACATTAAGAAAAACATTTACTCTTTAATACTGTGGCTAAAAAACACGACACCGATGGATGCCTTTTAGCGTTGCATCTACATATGTATAATATATATGGAACATTATTATTTTTATTATAAAATCTATTATTTTATATTTGAAGACATTCACGTTGCTTCAATACGTGCATTTTTGAATAGATTACTCAAATAAAACAAGGGTACAAGAGAAATTATAATCCAATATTCATCAGTAAAACTCAACAGAAATGGCCGATCATTTTAAGTCAATTTTCGCCGAACCTAAGCATTATTGCATTAAACAAATAATACATCATCACACAGAGAATTGTGTCGGGTTTATGTAAACATTTACTAATGCTACATTATTACTGACCCCATAGTCAATGATAGCTCCGCAAAGCTAGGAAATATGTTCTGAGTGTCGCATTGTAATAGGCATTCTTGGGGCGCTAAAGGTCAGAGGTTACAGTGAGGTATTGTTACAGCTTTCTCTTTTGATGGGAGAGCGGATAAGATTTCGTTTCGTTGCCGGTGATAAAATTGAAATTGTTCAGATACCCAATATTCACTACGTTAATACCATGAACGGTAGGCGAGTTAAAATGGATCGTTTTTACAACGCTTCTGCCTCCTTATATAGGAAGGCTTAAATTGCTTTCTCGCGTACATTTAAAGCTAGTAAAATTATACATGCGGATGTTTACAACGTAGGCAATGGGGGCATAATTTTAACCGTTTGGTGCGTGAACAAACTGTTGTACTAACAATATAAAACATGTTGAATCTAATTTGTTGAAAATGACGGCGACGTGGTTCGCTACCCGTCATTTGATTCCCACAAGGGTGAGAAGCGACTAATGGAGAGCCGTTTCGCTGCGATGAATGTGAGAGGAAAAATGGATGAAAGGATGGATGAGTGTGGAGGAGGCGGGGAGGTTGTGCCGAGATTGTAGCGGATGAAGCTCTGTGGTCTTTGCCAACCCCTGCGGGAGATAGGCGTAAATATATAAAAAAAATGTTTAATATAAAACATGTTCGCCGTTTGACCACCCAAATAACGTGGTGGCGAAGTGGCCGTTATAAGAATCAAGAGTCACAAGAATCACACATCCAGACAAATATTTGTACGACCTACAGATATTTAGTCTGTGTCTGGTTATATGTCCTTATCATATATATATATATATATATATATATATATATATATATATATATATATATATATATATATATATATATATATATATATATATATATATATATATACATATATATATATATATATATATATATATATATATATGTGTGTGTGTGTGTGTGTGTGTGTGTGTTTTTAATGGCACAAATAAGGGAATCATAGTGTAAAGCATATAATTTATTACTTAATATATACATCCCTTTGCAAAAAAAAACGAACAGTTTTGATTTTTCTACATTATTGGTAATAATTTTTTTCTAAAGAGGTTTTAATTGAAGTAGTGTACTCTTTTTCGATGAGGATCGAATTTACCTACATGGTGAGGACCGATGTTTGGACTTGCCACCGCGAAGCCCCGATCTTAACCCCATTGTCCTCCGGGAATTCCTAAAAAAGGCTAGTACGATCTATCCAACCACCTACACAAAACATCAAGGAGCTTAAACGTATGATCTTGGCTGAGTGGGAACAAATTCCACAGGACACCATCAAAAGCCTGGTGGAAAGCGTGCCAAGACGATTACATGCCGTAATTGCTGCAAGGGGAGATCATACTCGTTATTAATTTTTATTTTTTTTAATGTCTTTTTTATTAAAATACCATAAAAATACTCATAGCCTTAATATCACTATACCCATAAGAATATCAACTTTCACACAGATTTCTGTTTTCATTGACTAAAACACTAATTCTAGGATTAAAGTGTAAAAAAATCTAAAAAAAATTTATAGTTATCTAAGCTAATGTCAGTCATTGGCTTTTCAATGTATACTTTAAGTCTTTTTAGTATGTCATTAGCTTAGATGACTAGAAATTTCATTTTCCTTATATTTTATTTTATTTTATTACAAAAGGAACAGTTACAGACTACAGATTAAAGAAAATATAAGATAACAAAAACATGCAAAAGAATTTAAGGTAAATCTGAAGTCCAGTTACAACTATACACAACAATTACAATTAGTATTTAACAATAACAACATGAGGGATTTATAATTTCATTCATATATATAATTAGGATATCGATGATAATAATATATTTATTTATTTATTTAAACTTTTCCATAATGTCCACAACAGGCGAATATAATGCCATTGAACATTCTCTACCAGTCAAGCTGCAGATATAACTGATAAAATTGGTTTGAAGGTGAACTTACACTAAAAATTACGAACGAAGAAAAGAAGAAGAAAGAGAAAAATAAAAATTAAGAACTAAATATATACATTTATAAATATAATGTCCATCTAAATATAAAAATCATGTCGATCATTCTAACTAAATCAATTAATATCCTTGGCTCAAAAGTCAAGTATTCCTCTAATTATTCCGATGGCTCACACAGAGAACTTAATTTAAACAAAAAGAAAAGCGAACTGCAATCGGTGATCCGATACCAATTTTACCAGATCGTAAATAATGTAAAGAAAATAAAAGAGGACGAACCGACCCCACACGCTTGAAACACGAATGGGTATATCGTACGCCTCCAAAACGCAGCAAAGTAAAACAATTCAGACGACCGACTACCTACCTAGACGTCATTATGTCCGTCGATAAATCTTCGGCGAGTCAAATCGTACCCATTTCACACCAAATAAGTTACGGGGAAGGCGATCGGCGCAGGCGCATGCGGCAACCGCAATTACGCATGATAATGGCGCAGGCGTGGGCGCAGATGCGTGCTGCGCTCCACTGAAAAACAATAATTTATCGCTGGGCCTGCGCCGAGCTGTGGTTATGATCGGTGAAATCGCTTTGCTACATTGATAATGGCGCACGAATGATATGATGCATTTCTTTATCAAATTCCATGAACACATTCGCGAATTTATAATAAGTGTAATTTATGTACCTACGTATGGTTTGGGGATATCGGAATGTGAAAACACTAATTCATATGCATCATACATAAACTAACCATTTTTTTAAACTCAAAACGGGATCCCCATATTAATATTATAATTGTGAAAGACTGTTACGCTTTTTATACAGTTTTGATGATATTTGGCATGAAAATAGTTGAAGATCCGAGGTCAAACATGGGCTGCTTTTTATTCCGAAACAATAGCTCTTACAGGACGCATGATATTTTTCGCGCAATAAACTGAATTCCACATGTACGAAGACGCGGGAAGAAGCTAGTGGGTCTATATACGCTAGCAACAATACAATCAGTCTACACATTAATTATAATTATTTTTAGTATAACAAATTATGAAAAATAAAAATAAAACGCCAAAGTCATCAAATAAAAGTTTCTATGACAGTATATTAAATTATATACAACATATTTTTTAGTAATATCGCTCATTTCTATCGTGATAATTCTAAATTTTCGCGCGTTTTCGGAAAACGAGACTATTAGGGGTCCCGGATTTTTGTTTGAGGACAACGGGACAGATGGCCGAAAAAACAGGGACAGTCCCATTAAATACGGGAAGTATGGTCAGCTTAATTATTCCGTAAAACAGACCTCTGCTCGTTTAAAAAATAAATAAATTCCACATGACTTTAAAATATTTACAAATATTATATAAATGAGCGGTCGTTAAAAATAATAACAATGTAAAATAAAATAGTTCACAAGCTTCTTGAAATTTACAATCTTAATGAGACATTTATGTATAATTAAAATCAGATTATTTATAACCTCTTTCCATCTCCAATATTGTAGTAAGTTAAAAAGATAATATTATAAAAACACAAGTATATTTTAAAATTAAAATCTTTAAATAGTTACTTTGTCATAGGCTAAATAATACTGAGATAAGATCAAATATTGAATTTTTTGATAATATACATATTGCAAGTCATAACAAATTGGATGCACCAGCGTAAAAGACTGCATAGAGGAAGAACTAGCTACAAAGAAAGAAGGCCAAAGAATAAAAAAACGCTTAAAACATATCGTGACCAAAACCCACACCGGGATGTATCGACAAAGGATGTGTGTATGTATTATTAAATATTGCAAGAACAAATTATTACTATTCATGGCTATATTTCCAAAAAATTTAAAAACATATGACCTATGCACATCACTTTTTATTGAACGCGATGCCAACGGATAATTACGTACTGGCAACCCCAACATTAAATTGTAAACGCGTGGTTTCCCAACAAATTGATAAGGTTCATACATAAAGATGGTGTGTCAGTCTGTAGTACACACGTATCACACACTTTAGTCGTTTATTCCGTGTAATTAACACAAGGTGAAAAATTAAAGCCGGTGTTTATTTAAATATTTTAAAACTGTCCTTAATTAGAGGACCACATACAGAACTGGCTGCAATTTCAACATAAATATTTCAATTAAGGAGCATATTAACTAGGTGATTAAGTCTAGTTAACGCAATCAGCTTTGCCGTCTAATGAATACAAAAATGCCAGGGAATAATTAAGGATTTCACTTTTTTTCATATTACTAGCGTAAATCTAGCGTAAATAAAAATATCCTCTAATTAAGGACAGTTTTAAAATATTTAAATAAACACCGGCTTTAATTTTTCATGACGGCGACGTGGTTTGCCACTCCTAATTCTCAAGAGAGCGAGAAGCGACCAATAGAGAGCTGTTTCGCTGCGATAAATGGTAGCGGATGCAGCTCTGTGGTCTCTGCCAACCTCTGCCGGGGATAGGCGTGAGAATATAAAAAAAAATAAAAATATCAAAATATTTACCATGATTTTTAAAATGCTATTTTTTATGAGCTGTTGATGTTTTTTATGATTCAGGGAGTATCTTTGCCTAATCGCTTGTCCGGTATTTATGGTATTGTTACACGGGTACGCGACCCCGGCCTCCCGAGCTACTACCGTATTACTCCTCGTCTTCCGTTGCAGTAGTATCATATCCCTAACATCCTGTCTAAATCCATCTTTTCTTTCCCCTGTCTTTTCCTTTCTTCTCTATACTTTTCCCTTCCTCTCCGCCAATCCACGGTGTGCCGTGCCAAAGAATGCGTGGCTATGGACGGGCTTAGTCGCAAGCGTGCCCCGTGCTCTCCCGGGTACTATAGTGCCTTACCTCAGCATGCGGGGCTCTGCTGGGGCTGACCTCCATTCTCCTTTGCGGCTCATGGATCCCTATGACGAATCTTAATATACCTAATTCATTAAAAAATGACGGCGACGTGGTTCGCCACCCATTACGTCCAGATTCCCAGGAAGGCGAGAAGCGACGAACGGAGAGCCGTTTCGCTATGATGAATGTGAGAGGAAGGTTGGTTGAAAAGATGGATGAGTATGAGGGAAGCAAGGAAGGTGTGTCGGGTTTGTAGCGGATGAAGATCTGTGGTCTCTGCCTAACCTTAATGGGGAGATAGGCGTGACTATATGTATTTTCTATTATAAAACAAAAATAAAATGTTTTCCGTCCTAGCATAATTTACTACGAACTTTAAGAGTCAAATTAATTTGGACGTTATATAGATTTCTTTTATTTTAATTCTAGCCCTATATATAATCGATAAGTAACAACATGAGATTAATGAAGTAGTGACTACGCTGTTGAAAATTCGTAAATTTTGAATTATTTTCATCAACTCCATAAGTCTATGGTTCGCCGTAAAAGTCTATTTAGTTGTATCTTTATATTTACTTCATTATTATTGAAAAAAGAGTAAATTAAACATGTGGTTATATCATAATAGTTTTTTTTCTAAGAGTATAGGGGCAAGGATTCCCCATAACGCAGCGTATAATACAAACTAATTTTCAAAATGAACTTGCTAGTCTGTTTATTTGCCAAAATTAGACGCTGCCTGGGAGTCGGATGTGACATCAAAATTACTGACAGGGTAGCCATGACAGAACTAAGAATGGCGGCCGAACGTGACGTCAATCGAATATTTGGTGAGCTTGACCGACAGGATTGCCATTATAACAGGCTGGTTTTCTTGGACCTCACGCAACGTAGAATATTACAACGTCACATTACTTTAAGATTTTCCTTATCCATATTCTCACGCAGGTATGAAATGTTTTTGAAATAAGTTAGTGACTGTTAATAATTTTATTCCATTACTTTAATATGCATTATAACGCACATCTTTGTGATCACTAAAACAACGCAGGTGCGCAGGATCAGGGTCTGCTACTTTCATTTTCAACGTACACAAAATAGCCTAAGTGTCTGACGTGCACTTTAACTTTGTTCTTTAATTTTATATCGTATAAAGCACAATTTTAAATACCGCTTCTGCTGTTTTATAACGTTAGACCTCGCAAACATTTTTATGGCCACATAGGCGCAGCAATTGCGGTAGCGACTACGAAAGGTAAATGCGTAAGGAATATCAAACCAGTCGGTTTAATATAATTACCGGTAAGCCCTACATCCCACTAGGTAGAGTAGAACCGGAAAGGCCAATGTTTGTATATTCCTTTTAAATGTTTAAATTTTATACATTCAAAACTTTCTACTTTATTGTGTTTACTTCACGAATATAAAATGACAACACAAAAAAGGAGAATTCAATATATTCGACCATATACCAATTTTTTTTAGAAGCGTTAGACAACAAGCAAAAGGTCAAAGTATCACCACCGCCCATGAATATCTGCATTACTAAGGATATAACAGATGCTTTGCCTACCTAAAGGATGCTTTCTTATGGGATAGGAAGGCAAACGAGCAGGTGCATAACCTGATGGAAAGCTAACAACGCCGCCCATAGACATTTGCACTGAACTACATATATTGTATAATACAATTAAACAATATAACTGACAATAAGATAAGATTATGAAATGAAATAAAAACACAACGGCACACGTAAGTTGACGGGAAAAGTCTGCACTAAACTTCATGTGAATCATTTTTCAATTTTTTTTTTAATAAACTTAAAGCTTCTCAGTGTTGAGCCAAAATACAATATATCTAAAATACGAAAAATACTTTACTATTTAAAAATAGGGTTATCAAAAATAGTGAGTTTGATAAAATGAGTTGGAAATTAAAAATCTCACTATTTTTGATTGAATTACTGCTTCAAAAGTTCATTTTTCTTCAGCAATAAATAATTATATAATAAAAAATTATACTTATCACTACAAACCCCGCTAGTTTGTCAACGGCCTCATATCGTCGTGCCATTCGTGCTTCCTGTCGTAATATAAATATTTTATTGACAATCGTTCGACATAACAAACCCTATTGAATAGCAAAACAAAACTGCTTACAGGAAAATAAGATATATACTAATAATAGTATAGTGTTCCTCTACATGACAAGAATTCATCAATTTCAATCATAAAAACGGAAAAAGAAAAACAAATAAAATACTAATCATTGTCTTCCGTAGAGTCTTCTATGCCTGATGATGCCTCGTGTTGAGGCGAAACACGCGTCGTTTGCAAGGTAGAAAAGTGGTAGTGTGTTTGGTGTTGTATATAGTGGTTGGTAGGTGGAGAGTTGCTGAAGGCCGTTTTTCGGTAAGATTTAGTTTCAATTCCCTTTAAATCCACTTCATCCAGCAGGAAAACACACTCCCCTGACTCCATTAATCAAATAAAATACCTTAACCTAGCGTATCAGATCTCCGCCTCGTGGAATGCTGATTCCTAATAATAATATTATTTTATAGTGTTCGTTTTTTAAATTAATAATATTGTTATTAAGTGAGAAATATGTAAATAAATGAGTATATAATACATTTGTTGCTTCAAAATACGATATATTATATGTAGTACTCAATAGAGTACTACATATAATCTACATATAAGAGTACTAAATATAATAGCAGAAACTAAATATAGTTTCTGCTATCTTGCGGAAATCGTCACTCCATCTGGTCGGGAGCATCCCATACTATGTAGATACCAAGACACGGTTATAATCTATACTTAAAAATTTAACAACCGTACTTAACAAACGTATAGCCTTTAAATGGAATGCATACTCCACTCGCCTGATATTCCTCTCGTTGTACTGAAGTCAATCGATTGGCTACGGTGTATTAGGTGGGCAAGAAATTAGATAGAGCAGCTATATATCCTCTATTATCCAGTTTTAGATAAGTATTTTAAGATAATAAGAAAACTTATAAAGAAATACTGAATACATGAATAAGGCAATAGAAGTTTTCACTAACATAAGAAGGTAAAATAATATGGCGAAAATCATTGTGATAGAGTTTGTCAAATAATCATTTTTTCTCATTTAAAAAAAAATTTGACATCTTTTTTAATTTTTATATCAAAAATATCATCAGTTTGTGTCGTCTGGAATACAATTAGATAGTTGAATTTACATGCACGCAATATATTAGCATTAATTTACTTAGTTATTATTATTTGTTAATTTATACATGGGAGACTTATCCGTTTTTTAATCTGTACTGTTTGTATCTTGTCTATTTCTGTCATTTGTATCATAATATTTATTTGCGTCTGCCTGTACGGTGCCGAAATATGGACACAGACAATCTATCTACTTTACGGTTCTTTTCAATTTATTTCCCCTGCCTTTATATTTTTCAGTGATTCATTCATGTCCTTCTTACTCTTCAATCACTTTCTTCTTCCTTTTCCAAAACTTCATTATTACCCTCCCATTAGTAAAATATTTACCCTTACAGTGCGACGCATATATAGTTCCTGCCTATTCAGATGATTGGTTATCAAATGAACCTCTTCCTCATTTGCTTGCATTTTACAGCGTCAAGTCTCTTACGTACAAGATTTTACCACATCTTCATAATGAGGTTCCTCGGACAAATGGTCAAAAAACTTCTTAAATAGGATTCTTCCTTTTTTATCGATGGCAGTATGATCGGAGAGAAAGAGTCGCATAGACTCCGTTGGCTCGGTTACCTGGAGAAGATAGGGGAAGATCGTGCTGCTTGTAGGGAATACTCGGAAATACCGTCCAGTCGCCGTCCGGTCAGTCGTGATGCTGTCTTCGCCGATTTAACAAGCTTTATGAAATTAAATGGAGGGAAACCACACAAAACCGTGACCTGTGACGTGTTCTCGTATCGGAGGTCAAGAAACACTTTGGATCATTGTGCCAACGGAGTCAATAAGTTTTAAAAACGCATGTACTAGATCGCCACCTGGTAGAATGCAATCCAGTATAGTGCGTTTTACCCGAAAGTTCTTTCCACGCACCACTACCCTTTTAGACCAGCGACCTCTAGCGGTGTTTGCGAATACCGATATGACATTGGAACCTTCAAATAACAAGCCTAAACATTTGTTATAGGCCGGCAACGCTTCTGCAGTGCTTTTGCACTGCGTATATCTATGGGCGACGACCGATTGGCTCAGTGGAGGGGCCCTTCGTCCGCGGAGTCAATGGTCGCGGGTTCGATCCCCGCATCGGAATAAATATATGTATGGATTTATAAATATTCATTCCGAATCTGGTAAACCCCCCAATCCGCATTTCCGTTCCTGCCTTTTCCTTTCTTCTCTTTCTCTTCCTCTCCGCACAATCCACGATCTGCCGTGCCAATGGATGCGTGGCTAAGAGCGAGCTTAGTTGCAAGCGTGCCGACCGTCCCAAGATCAGACTCCCCCGGGTACTATGGTGCCTTACCTCAGCATGCAGGGCTCTGTTGGGGCTGACCTCCATCCTCCCTTGCAGCTCGTGGGATTCACTAACACGAATTTAATATACCTAATTTGTTGAAAATAACGGCGACGTGGTTCGCCACCCGTCACGTCACGATATCACCCTGACACCTGATTGTCACGAGGGCGAAAAGCGACTAATAGAGAGCCGTTTCGCTGCGATGAATGATAGCGGATGGAGCTCTGTGGTCTCTGCCAACACCTGCGGGGGATAGGCGTGAATATATATAAAAATGTCTTTGGGCGGCATTTATTGCTTTCCATCACGTGACACGCCTGTTCGTTTGCCTTCCTATTCCATAAAAAAAATGTACCTACTCCGCAATACAATATCGTATAACTAGAGGTGCGGAGTTTCAAAATGACCAACTCCGACTGTTTTATATCCAGTGTAACTGGACGCGTCGAAAAGCGGATGGTGAATTATGGAACGGCATTTACGAACTTGATTTGTAGTCGCAACTTTTATTGATGTGTGAAGGGCCTAAATTGAATTGAATTGAAATAAATTGAATATCTGAACGTCGGGGTCCGGCCGATCGCATTGAGGCGCGACTGAATGCTCGTATTGACCGACAAACATACGAGCACAGTAATCAGGTTACCGATTGAATTAACGCTTCAGATACGCCGTCTGGATAAATTAGCATTACACAATCTTTTAATTCAAATTATAATTAATGTTTAATGTATCACATTTTATTGCGTATTAAGATAATCTTCTCTTCTAAGAGTGCCTCTCCGTAATGCGAACGTTGGCAGCCAATTCAGCACAAGTTTCCTCCTACTTGTCGAGGTGCAGGAGTTCTGGAGCACTCGCTATCTCAGTCCACTCCCTGATATTACGTAGCCAAGAGTTTCTTTTTCGACCACCTTGTCTTTTGCCCGCGATTTTTGCACCATCATGATCAGTTGCAGCAATTTGTACCTACCTATTATATCCATAATTCTAATTAATTCAAAGGTTAACTGTTAGAGATTGCCTTCCGGCATTTAGTCAAGTTTATGTGCCATATAATAACCTAATATGTTGTGTAGCCAAAGGTTGGGCTAGGTGGTGGGAAAAGCCTACATCTAGCTGTTACTGCCGCATGATCATGATGATGTATATTACTAGGTTCTTTAAAATAAAATAATTAAATACGAGGTTTTACATACATACATACATATCGTCTCGAATGTCTCCCGTAAGGGTAGGCAGAGACCACAGATCTCCATCTGCTACGATCTTGGCATACTTTCCTTGCTTCCTCCACAGTCAATCCTCTCCTCATGCAAGCCCGCCGGATGAAAATGTCATTGTAAAGAGAAGAAAATAAGAAAAAAGTGATGTTGCTGTGACTAAAGGAAAATGAAGTTAATGTAAAAATGTTTTGAGTAGTATAGAATTTGAATTTTTCTATGAATATTATAGATTAGGGAATGGTTAGGAATGGGGTTTTTCTTTGTTTGATCGGCTGCTGCTTGCTAAACTCAATTAAATCTATAAGATTTTGGGGTCATCTTTGTTGGATGATAAGCATGCATGAGTATCCTTATAATTAAAATCTCTTTTCTTCAACTTAAAATTTAATTTATAAAACAAATAATTTGAATTGTATTTTTAAAAATTTTATGATTTGTAGATTAATTTTTAATTTTTTATGCGCCATAAGAAAATTTTTCATTCTGAAATTTTTTATTGAGGGGCGGCATGTAGGATTCATTAATAAATGTAATGTGTTCCTTTTAAATTCGTTATTTGAAATTAAAAAAAATAGTTTTTTATTAAAACAAAATATTAGTTCGATTGACGTCTTTTATATTGACATGGGTGACATGTCCGGTACATACCTATATAAAATGTAAATTGAAAAGTTTTAATAAAATATAATAAAGAATAAATATGACAATGAAACAAGAAAAATAAATTAATATTATTTTGAAGAATTTTATTCGAAGAAAGAAACCCTCTAAAGATCCTGGGTGTCGCCGTAAGAAGTACGGCAGGCACGCCACAATACTCTTGACCTGGCCTTTCTTAAAAGCTTCAGCTATTTGGTCAAGGTACGTTTTCCTTGGTCTTCCCCTACCGACCCGTCCATCCACATTCGCAACATAAATTTCTTTTGCCTGTCGTCTTTCATCCATCCTCTCCTTGTGCCCAAACAATCTAAGTACCCCTTTCCCAACTTTTTGATTGTATACACTGTTAAAAATTGTGTTGAATGTCTTACGTTTTAGTGTAGTGAGAGTGAGGTGCTTGATTATATCGTTTTACAGTTATGATATGGTTGAGATGGTTTTACAGGCGTTTTCGATAGCAATTTAGACTATTATAGTATAATAATTCCGTTTTTTATTTTCTGGTAATTGATCGCACAATTTTATTTTTGCAACCTTTAAAAAGTAAGCTTTAATTTTCCATACGTATTGCTTATAATACAAATAATGAAATACTAAAGTCCGACAACTATAAGCTTTGCAAACCTTCACTCCTTATTTGGAAAAATAAGAAAGGAAAATCATTAATAAACTTCTAAAGACGTATTTAACGTTTCCCTTTAAGGACTGCTTCTTAACGACAAGGAGTAATGCTCATTGCTCGGCTTTTGTTTGTTTTTGTGGCCAGTTTTAGCTCACAGTCGTACAAAGACAACACTTCCATTTCCGCGCATTGTTGTGGCTTAGAACATTAGGCCGTGGTTTTAACAGATATTACTTGGTAATAGCAAACATAGGAACTGTTTGCTATTACCAAGTAATATAGTGTTGCCAGTTTTATGCTTTAGACAATGTAATAGGTATATTTAAACGAACTGACCGAGGACTTGATTTGCTGACATCTCCAGTAACACAAGTCAAACACACAACTACAAATCTTACCACATTTTGGAAGACAATATTTCTTCCAAAATGTGGTTTGGTTGCATTCCTTGTTAACTCCTGATATTATTAATTTCTAGAAGAATTGTAGAAAATGGAGCAGGAACTAAATGAACAGTTTATCCCCCTTTATCATCTAATATTGCACATGGAGAAAGTTCAGTAGATTTAGCAAGATTTTTCGTATTGATGATGATGATGAAATTCGTATTGATATTATCATTAATGATATCTGATAAAATTAATAGCTCCTAAAATTGAAGAAATGCCTGCCAAATGTAGTGAAAAACATGCTAAATCTACTGAACTTCCTCCATGTGTAATATTAGATGATAAAGGGGGATAACCTGTTCATCCAGTTCCTGCTCCATTTTCTACAATTCTTCTAGAAATTAATAATATAAGAGATGGGGATAATAATCAAAATCTTATATTATTTATTCGTGGTAAAGCTATATCAGGAGCTCCTAGTATTAAGGGTCAATCAATTAATCAATTTCCAAATCCTCTAATTATAATAGCTGCCTGCAAGATGGAATTAAAGACTTGAGACTTAACAATATTATGAGATCTTAAGAAAAAATTAAATTCATCTTTTGAGAATACATTATATTAAATTAATTTAGAATAGTTGAAGACAAAAGTCTTCCACTAATATATCCTGCATGCACTCACTGACGTTCCTTTGGATAATAAAGGTCTGTTTGCTCTACAAGCTCAGAGTCGCTCAGGGAGCTATAAAGAGAGCTATCCTCAAAGTTCCTGTGTCATGATTCTAAGCGAAGATATCCTCCGCAAAAGCAAATTCACATACACAGTTTCCGTGTTTTTAAACTAAAGTAATACATACACTGGACACAATTTCCCGAGAACTGATAACTGCTGTAGTAGACAAGGACCGGAGTGGAGACCGCGGCTTAGCAAACACACTGAAGTGGCAATTACCTGGTTATGTCTGTTGCAAACCTGACAATCATTAGAGCAGACGAATGCTAAAATGAAGACCACCTCTTAGCAAAGTAAAGTACGACGCCCATCGGCCAAAAAGAACGATTGATTATCTGCACAGGGTGGATGACAGAAAATGGATGCGTGTACCAAAGATGCTTGATGGTGGCTTGATCACTTTTCGGTTGTCTTCCGTAGAGTCTACTATACCTGAAGATGCCTCGTGTTGGCGCGAAACACGTGTCGTTTACAAGGTGGAAAACTGGTAATGTGTGTTTGGTGTGGTGTATAGTGGTTTGTGGGTGGAGAGTTGATGGCCTATTTTCGGTAAGTTTTTGGTTTAAGTTCCAAATAAATCCACTTCAACCAGCACAAAAAACACACATTATTAATTTTCTGTTATTGTTTTGCTTGTCGCGGATCTTAGCTAAGTAAGACTTTTGACTGTCCACTTGATGGTGAAAGTAAGAAGCCCATTCTTCAACAGTGGACTGCGAGAGAATGATAATGATACTAGGGAAGATTAAGGTATTACTACAATTTTATTTAAAAACATTAACGGTCTTCATTTCGAAAGGAATAGAGGGAAAACAAAGCAGTAAATAAACCCAGGTGATACTTAATGTATACATTAATGAACTACACCTAACGGTCGTCCGAGCAAAAACAGCCTAACAGACGTAACAACTCAATAGAATTTACATATCTGGAAATAACCGCCCTCAAAGGAACCCGTTAGCGTAGTAAATACATTGTACCAGTCAAATAAATTGGTGATCCAACTGCCGGCACGACAAGTAACATCTTTCGTCTTTGCCTAGGAACTTGTACACTTCAGACGCGATTTATGCCATGAAGAAGGCTAGTAGGCTCTAATAAGGGTCTTATAAACGTTTTAGCGTCCTTATTGCAAGTTATACATATACAAGAACATTTGTATACATTGCAAAACGACGCTATATTATTGTGAAAAAAATCACCTATTTTTAGGTTGTCCTAAAAACATCTGTGTGTCGTAAATATATGTCAATGAACCTCACAATATTGCTGTTTAAAGAGATCGGCGACCCTTTCACTTTAAAAGAGGTCATTGTTTCATTTACTTTTAAAAAATCATTTTCATCCCTTTATATTAAGTCACGTTTATAAATTGATGAATTCAATGTTTACACACTTTTATTCACATGAATGAATATTTAAAAACATTGCAAAATAAACGTTATTTTCTTGTTACTATTTATTGTTTTATTTATTTCCCTGTTTTTTTATTTATTCATTTTTTCTTATTGTACAATATTTGGTACGAAGGCGGACTTAATGCCGGAAGGCGTTCACTGGCAGTCGATCTTTGGGTTGATGGAAAAGATAAGTTGGTAAAAAACAAATAAAAAAATATATTTATATTTAGTTAGCGATCACAATTTTAATACTCACCTATTGACACAAAAATTGTATTTATTTGACACCACATTACAAATTCTTTCTGATCAAAAAATTCTTTACCACGAATCACGATGTTTTTCGCAGTGCAGTAATACTGTTATATGTTTCCAGTTGAGGCGGCCCATTTGGTAAACGGCATCAGTTTTCTACTCCGAGCGAATAAGTTTGGAAAAATCGAAGAAACATTCTACTTCAGAATCTAAAGACCTACTTCTGCTAGCTTCAATCGAATGTTTTTGCTTTCTTTTTATATCACTACAATTCTAATTAATTAACCCTTACAAATAAGCTAATAGTATATGTACTAGGAACATTTAAATAAAATATGGTTCACTTCAATAGTCCAATATATACATATGTATACGAGTATATGTAGGTATAGTCGAATAGAACCGACTACCATAGATCGTAAACGCAGTCCTTAATAACTGAACTATTGCTAATTAATTTGCTCTTTACGGTTCAAAGTTTACACTCTAAAAAAACCAAACCACTACTCTGTGGAACCAGCTACCTTCAGCGGTCTTTCCGAATCGATACGACATTGGCACCTTCAAAAAACAAGCCTACACATACCTAAAAGGCGTTGATTCCTTTCCATCAGGCAGCACGCTTGCTCGTTTGCACTCCTATTCCGTTAAAAAAAATAACTATACTATTCATAAAACAAACGTTATTACATAGAAAACAAATACTTTCAGACCAAGAAAGCAACAAAACGCGTTCTAGCGTATCGTCCTGCAAAGATCCAAGATAGACTTATATAACCAGTTAGAACATAAGCTCAGTAAAATATTCATTGAAATATTCGCTTATCAAAGAGTGAGATGTACACTTAATGAGGAGGGACAGGCAATATCAGTCATCTCGCATATTTGCACGTCAAACCGTTGTCCTCTTAAGGGGGAGTACTAGTAGACGCGTAATGTTTTATACAGTGGGTAAAAAGTGTGTTTTTTTTT
Source organism: Baronia brevicornis (assembly GCA_031353405.1). Classification (NCBI taxonomy): domain Eukaryota; kingdom Metazoa; phylum Arthropoda; class Insecta; order Lepidoptera; family Papilionidae; genus Baronia; species Baronia brevicornis. The sequence continues at coordinate 885,215 of JASFAT010003971.1, read as the reverse complement.
GTAATATTTCAACGTTTGCTTATTAAAAGTTACAGTGTATACGATAATTTCATGGCAGAACAAAAAATAATGTATGCGATTAATAAATATAAAAGTCGATACTTATTTCAATAAGATCCGCGAAAAATAAAAAAGAAATAAAATATTTCATGTTCACAAATCAAAATATAATATATAGGAATACTAAATTACTAATATAAAATATACAATATAAAATATAGACAACTAGATTTATATATATTTTATAGACATAAATAAATAAAATTAAATTTTAAAAATTATATATTTAATTTATATATATTTAATATTCTATATTTTAAATATAAAATATAGAATATAAAATAGTAATTTATATTAAATTACTAATATAAAACATAGAATATAAAATAAAGAAATACTAAAATACTAAAGACTACTAAAATGCAAAATACTAAAATAGTAATGCTAAATTCCTTTTTAATAGTCACGTTTGTCGGAGATTCGAGAACTGCTAGAGTAGACGAATACTGGAGTGGAATACTGGCTAAATGGTCATTGTTGTTTGAACAGCGCAGGGCGGCTGGCAGACACTGTATGCGTGAAGCCGAAGATACTGTCAACAAATTCATCAATCATCACATAGTCCCTAGCACCAAGAACGTAGAACACATAACACAACTTTTTCAAAACGCTATTCAACACGTGTTTCGCTGTAACACAAGGTATCTTCAGATATATTAGACTCAGAAATTCAATGAGTAAATCTCATCGATTGTCTTCCGTAACGTTATGGTCCTATCATACAATATAAGGATATAATGTAATCTTAACATTAATAAATGAAACACACTTGCTGCATTTTGGAATTACGTTGAAACATTTAAAAAAAATTCAAAAGTATTGAAATTAATATTGTTTCAATACTTTTGAATTTTTTTGATGTCACAATTAACGATCTATAAGAGCATACTTTCAAAAAAATATTCTTTTAGATAGATTATAATACTATAAATTTCATTTTTCCTGCTCATTCTCAATCGATGCGTAAATTTATTTTAAACACATAATAAAACTCGCGTAAGACAATATCCAAGTAATTTGTAAGGCTGTTCTAATTACCACCATTTATCACCTGGGATGCTGTAATTTGTTCAAACAACTGTTACGTTTACATCTTAATCAGGGGTTAAGTTAAGAATTATTAAAAGGAGCTTACCTTGCCATGGTAGATTAATGATGCACTTAAAGCAAATAATTACCTTGTAAAGATGCAGCTGTGAGAAGCTAATTTGGTGTTCATATTGACAAAGATATTAATACAATAAATACATACATATAGTCACGACTGTCTCCCTGTAGTGTTAGGCAGAGACCACAGATCTCCATCCGCTACGATCCCAACATACCTTCCTTGCTTCCTACACACTCATTTCTCTTTTCATCCATCCTTCCTCTCACATTCATCGTCACGTCACTTCTCGCCCTCGTGAGAATGAGGACGTGACGGATGGCGAACCATGTCACCGTTTTATTAGATATTAATACAATACAATATATATTAATACAATACATGTACAGCCTAGACGAAAGCTGTAAAAAATGTAAAAGCCAATGGGCTACCAACAAAAACATCTACGAATCAAACCTACACGAATTTATTCCAAGACTCAAAGTCCCGCGAATCTCTCGGACGAGCGTGCTGGGTTACTGTATTTAGTGGTAGAGCCACACTACAGATGAATACTTTGTCAAGTATGGAATATTATTTATCTGTAGCATGAATGGGCCAGCTCGCCCGGGGAAGTACGACACTCCCGCAGAAAACCGGCGTCTGAGTTGTAGCTTACTTACCACGCTTTGTACGGTGAGCGACCGAGTTCTGGATGCCCAACACCCTCCCCACTCCCTCTACCCAATCCCATAATGTCACTTTCCTTAAAGGCCGGCAACGTTTCCGCACTGCCTATGGCACTGCGCATGTCTATGGGCGGCGTTGATTGCTTTCCATCAGGTGACACGCCTGCTCGCTTGCCTTCCTATCCCATGAAACAAAAATGTCCACTTCTCCAAAAATGGGAACGTGCTGATCAGTGGGATATATACAGTCTGTAAAAAATTGTGTATGTACTCACTGGCATTCTTTATAAAACAATTAATAAAAATAAATTATTTAAATAATAAAATAAGACAAATGTAAATCAATTTAAAGTTCAAAATCTATTGAAATGCAGCGGTACAAAAACACTAATGCCAACTGGCCTCAACCTTCGTCATGTGACCAATTACGGATGTCTACGGTTGGGGCAGATTGGCATACATTACGCGAATCAAATCCACACCACTTTGTAATTTATTCGATTTTCGCTAATGTAATTTATGCGAATTCGCTCGTGTTGGTATAACGTCTTTTAATAGGTACTTCCGTTCATATCTCACTCATCCGTTCATATATCTAACTCGCATATTGTCTCTCCATAACTGCTCTCTCTTTTAAATTGTAAACACCTGCATCAGAACACGAAATCCCTATAAAACGTTTAGAATTAGATCTTATCCCAACAATATATCTCATTACAATACCATGGTACACATTTGTCGCCTATACAATAATACATCCATTGATGACAACGGTACAGAAACGTTCGATATTTTCAATATCAAAATACATCAATTAAAGCGATCGCTCCGTGATATCTTTGACAGCCCATAGATCACAAAATTATTGTTATTCTTCTTTTTTATATAATATATTTCTTAATATATTATTAATTTTATCTGTTCAATTTTTTAATATTTTATTATTACATAAGTAACCCTATTGTCAAAATGTAGCCATGCTGTGTGCAAATTTAAAGAGTTATACTCCGGGCGTTGTTAAGTTCATATAATATCGTATTCTTTAAGACTAACTTGTTTTTGTGCCTAATAAATAAAATAACATAAAATATCACAAACTACAAAGCTAACTCGTTGTGCGACTAAAAAAAGCATTCATATACATACGTACATATTATCTGTTTCCCGTTACCTCTACGGCAAAGACCACAGAGGTTCGTTTGCTACGATCTCGGCTTACTTTCTTTGCCTCATTTACACTCACCACTCTCTTCATACAAGTTCGCCGGTTAAAAAGACTATATGAATGGCTAATAGATGGCAATATTTATAATACTTAGAACTTTTTTGCTTTCAAGGTTGGATCGAATGTATGTAATAGATAAATCAAAATTATAAATTTAATGAAAATATAATAGTTTATTAATAATTTAATGATTTGTAACCATAGGCAACGTATATATTTAGATCTGTGTATGTAATGATCAATGAAATTTGTACGTCATAAGTGGCAATGTGATGGAGCTTTTAAATGCAAAGGAAAGAGTCCTTTCTATATCTCCATCTTTTTATATCTTACATTTTACGACAAGTCAAGCAAAAACGTGAACTTTTGCAGACCGTCAAAGGTAGAAAAATTGCTTACCTGGGTCATATCATGATACATGACAGGTACAAATTGCTGCAACTGATCATGATTAGAAAAATCGCGGGCAAAAGTCAAGTTGGTCGAAAAAGAAAGTCTTGGCTACATAATATCAGGGAGTGGACCGGGATAGCGAGTGCTCCAGAACTGCCGCACCTCGCGAAGGAAGAGGAAAGTTGTGTTAAATTGACTGCCAACCCTCGCAAGTCGGAGAGGCACTTTTAGAAGAAGAAGAATACCTTATATTATGTAAATAAAGAATTATTATTATTTTTATTATTAAGAGTACTTTTATCCTGGCCTTTCTTAAGAAGTACAACAATTTGATTAAAGTATGTTCTCCTTGGTCTTCTTCTATAATATATAACTAAAAAAGCGAATTCCCAAAAAATAGATAAATAAATCATATATTAATATTCTATTCTAAAGACATCCACGTTGAAATAAAATGAAATACGAAGCTTGTTCACAGATATCCCGTACACAGAATCCCCCGTGTTGGTAACAGGTTGAATTATAAGACATTCATGAAGATTTACAATCAATTTCCTGGCTCCGCGGCTCGAGAGGTTTCTACAGATAGGTGTAAACTAAAGATTTCTGCACGTGCATCTTGAATATTGTTTATGCAAACTAGCTCAGATCATATCATATTTAAATATGCACAGGTTATCAAATAAAATAACGCAGTTGCTAAAACTATTTCAATAATTCTCGAATGAAATATATAGAAAGGGGAAGAGTTGTTTGAAATATATACATACATACATACACATCGTCACGCCTTTTTCCCGTAGGGGTAGGCAGGGACCTTCGCATCATTCATACTCATCACTCTCTTCATACAAATATTGGACATGATCATTTATACATTTATTTATTTATAAGAACATATATTTCGCCGTCTTCATAACAGCATGCAAATATTTATAGTTTTTCAAAATTAACTTATTTACTTAAAAACTAGTTTGTAAAATAAAATAATGTCAATTATTTTTATAAAATATAATAATAAATGTCAAAATGTTTCCGCAAATTAATACATTAACCGTTAGAGTACCGACGAACCTAGCTAAAATTACCACGAGCGCGTTGGCGCTCGCGAATTCAATTGCTATTTATCGCGCGAATTCAATTGCTATATATCTCGGTAGGGGAGGTCGCTCACACGCTTCGCTAATTTTGAGTGATTTTTAAAATCATAAAATAAATGTACAAATCGATCCCACGAACTTCCTCTCCCCCTTTAAAAAGTAATTTTCATTTAATTGAAATAGAACTATCTATTAGATATCGTGTTTGTACATTTATTTTATGATTTTTACCATAGTTAAATGTTAAAAATCATAAAATCATTTTTTAAAAATCATAAAAAGTTAAAGTAATTTTATATTGTTACACAATAGTTTTGTGAATAATATCTTAATCTTAATCGTTGATATTTATATAACTTAATATTTATTAAATAGTATCAATTCACGCATTGAGATAAATATACGTATGGCCCACGGGTATTAAGTCCAAGTCTATCCCAACCAAAAAAAAACGACTATCCCACCAATCCTCCTTGATCAAGTGTGGTCGGTTTTATCTTCCCTGTCATTATGTTGTATACATTATTATATAGCATAACAATTATAATGCAAAACAATTACAGCATACCAAAACATAATTTAATATAAAAGAAATCAATAAACACAAAATAATATAACGTTTTTAACAATCGCTACGGAACTATAAAATGTTATAAGAAATCTCCTGTAATTTTAGGTCATAACGTAAACATGGAAGCATGTGAATCAGCTAAAGAACACCAATGTAAGAGAACACTTAATGACATACTGATGAGGTTCATAGTGATGTGATGGATTTTTTCTTCGACCGTTATGTTGTCGATGAGACCCATAAATCCATATGGCGCGTCAATCAATGTCACCACTTACATGTGAAACAGTTTTCAAATTGCTTTGCGAGAAAAAAAAATCCATATTTGCTGTTCATCCATCAAATGTAACCTGAAGAATATTTTTATAGATGAAATTTGAACCTTACTATTACTTTTAATAAATTGCAGTTTGACACTTTATCTTAAAGCTTTTGTTCGAAAATAAATTTTGCGCCTTTTTTCTGTAATGTTATTGTTTATATCTCATATGCATCAGCAGCTTGCGGCGGTCCACTGTTGGGCATAAATAAAAATTAATTGCGAGCTAAAATGTTATCATTTTAGCTCGCAATTAATTTTACGAATATAACCTAACCCCAAATAAAATGAATCATGATACTTAAACATTTTAATTTGTTTCCTCTCGAACCAACTTTACTCAATTGTTTTACAAACCATTTACTCCCATTTCTTTAAGAGGTTCCTTTTGACGGAGAAGTAACTGCCAAAAAAATTCCATAGATATTCTCTATTTTGCTTTAATGCTATAACCAAATATCGATCTAAAAAAATATAATTTAAAATTTGTCTCTAGTCTGAGTCGCATACAAAATTATTAATGGAGTCAGGCGTTACTTTGCGGAAACCCATTACTATATGGACAGTCAAAAGTTTTCATATATAATCCACTTCATCCAACAGAAAAACACACATTATTAATTTTCTATTATTGTTTTGCTTGTCGCGGATCTTAGCTAAGTAAAACTTTTGACTGTCCATATCGCATACAAAAAACGAACATAAGATAAACAAAAAATAAACTGGGACCCTTGATTTCGATTATTGTTTTATTTTTAGTTTAACATAATAATTGAAGTTGAGCTTTCTTTCCTGCATTCTAGATTATTGTTCAGCAATAAACTGTGTGGGCATCCGCAAACCATATTAGGAACCACGTAGGCAATGTGTTAAAACGCACATAAGTCATGTGGGTCGAGGGCCATGTTAATGCACACATACACAAGTATCCTACAGCGATCATATAATAACATCTACAGTTACCAATAGAACCTTTCTCTTTATGAAAACGATAGGCAAACGAGCTAACACCTTTGGAGATCCACAATACTAAAAGCACTGCAGATGTCACATACAATTTTTCTGTGTATGTATCAGATCAAATAATATAGCAGGGGAATTCACAAATTAATTAAATGAATAAAAATATAAAGCGGTTTGCTTCACAAGCTCGGAGTTCATCTTTTTTTTTCACACCCATATATGTCACATTATCACGTTAACCCACAAAGCTTGTTCAAACGTATTGGTAGGGTAACGAGACTTGAAAAAAGCACCTACGGGCCATACAAATAAACCGGATAAGCGAAGAAACTAAGGCAGGCCAAAAACAAGGCGGCAAGACGGAGTCGAACAAGATCTTAAAACTCTCGACATGGTAAATTGGAAGCAGAAGAATAGAAAAACATCGGACTTTAAGATATACCAGATTAGGCCAAGTCCCACCCGTGGTTGTAGCACCTTTGATGAAAGAATGATTAAATATATATCCCGATGCGAGGATCGAACCCGCGACCATTGACTGCTTAGGCGACAGCCCTGCCACTGAACGAATCGCTTATCATTCATCGTTTAATAGATATGATTTGAAACAAACAAACCGCAGAAGAAATCCAAAGCCACCGACGTAGCTTTTCGAAGTAAAATAAAGTGGTAATGGCTTAATCACGTTTGTCGGAGAAGCGTGAACTGGTGGAGGAGATAGGTGGTGGAGCGTAATATGGAACGCTCCTCAGCTAGATGGAGCAACTATCTACACAGAGCGAATAGAACGCTTATATCTGAAGATCGGACTAGGTGGCGTGCTACGGAGGTCACCTTGTAGTTTGGTGATGACAATGAAGACAGTGGATACCAAACACAAATTCGTAGTGAAATTTCTTAAATGTTGCTAATCTATTCGTTACCTTTAAATTCTTTGAATAGAATAATAAAAATGCACGTCAATATTAATTTTATATACCCACTATTAAATTCACTTATGCCGTTAGGCATATAATATTTTTCAAACTTTAAAAGCCTAAAATAACTAACTAGTCGTTAAATTGTACTCGCACTTACTCGTCATAACCTTTCTATTTGATCAGTCAATTGACTCGCAACTTGCACTACAAATATAGAGAAATCACATTATATCCCCACGGAACGATATGCACACAATTAACGTATTTTCGACCTTATCAACATAGATATTAGGTAAAAGTTCATGAATATACATCTGTTAAGTGAGAAAAGTTAATGTCCGTGACGTATGAAGTGCCTCGTTCATTAAGCAGACAAACGAACAAACAGACGGACACGCAAGAACGCTGAACTGTTTATTTATAATCCAGTTTTATTTTGTTTGCATTAGAAATGCCGTATATCCGTTGTCATGTTGGAAATGCACGGCAAATATTTAATGTTTTTCAAACAATTTTCTTTGACACTCCAGTGTGCGTATGGTCAACATAAAATACAAATGATTAAAGTTTTTAGACGCAGATGGCTTCGCTCGCAGTTACGGCATACAATTTAAAAGTAAATACGAATAATGAGATAGCAAATGTATTGAGAAAATCGAGATGGATGAGAAGAAACTATTTTGTGTCGCCACACCGAATGGAAGACCGGTAGGAGATATTTTTTACCTTGGCGTATATTCTGCTTATAGGACGTCCCGGGAAAGGTGAGCCGAAGAAATAATCCATTAGAAAATTCTGGAGGCGGCTAATACCCGAAAAGGGGCTTTAACCAAAAACCATCATTAATACAATTGTGATTACCATGATTCCGAATAGACTAGACTGTGTCTATGTCAGCCATTACTGCGCTGTTACACATGGCGTAACAACTTGAAAATAACACCATTGATATATGTTTTTTTTCTAACTTAGTATAAGTAATATACTAGCACATGAGTGTTGGTTACTTGAATAAATTAATTTGTTATTAATACTTATTATGGATGGATGTGGATGTATAAAATAAAATTTGAAGAAATTAAATATGTATATATATTTCTATAAAAACTGAAATTGTCGTGACAAAAGTTGAGAAAGGGATGGTTAAATAGTTTGGGCACGTAGAGAGAATGGATGAAAGACGACTGGCAAAAGAAATTTACTTTGCGAATGTGGATGGAAGGGTCGATAGAGGAAGACACGTAAATCATACCTTGATCAAATTGCTGAAGTTTTTAAAGAAGGCCAGGTCAAGAGTACCCTTAACTGGCGGACATGCATGAGGAGAGTAATGAGCGTGGAGGAAGCAAGGAAAGTATGCCAAGATCATAGCAGATAGAGATCTGTGGTCTCTGTCTACCCCTACGGGAGACAGGCGTGACGATATGTATGTATGTATGAAAACATATTCTACAAAATAAACTGATTGAGATACTAATATTTTTCTAACCAATAATTTTAAACCATTAGGCCATAAGATCGATATTAAACAATAACTTTGAATAATAAAAATATACGGAAACATAAAACTGCGGAAGTTTTACATAAAAAAAGAAATTAAACTGCATTCATATAGAATAAAATAACCATTAACAACACACAAGCGTATTTGAATTTTCTATTTCCACTGAATGGCTAATTGCTGGGAACCGACCGGACTAACGGCTTTTACATCGCGCTGTAACGAACCACAACATCTCACAGAGCTAATTATTGTTACATGAACGCAGTCGGGAAGCGCGCGAGAAATATATGTGATGAATGACCCGCCAGGAGATTCCCTTGAATATCTTCAAACATTGTCTAGTTGATATAACTACCTATATTATTTTAGGTTAAAATGGTTATATATAAACACCGGGGAATAATATCAGGGAGTATCTTTGCCTGGCTGCTTGTCCGGTATTTATGGTTTTGGTACACCGGTACGTGACCCCGGCCTCCCGAGCTACTACCGTATCACTCCTCGTCTTCCGTTGCGGTAGTATTATCCCCTATCCCCTGCCTTTTCCTTTCTTCTCTATCCTTTTCCCTTCCTCTCCGGCAATCCACGGCGACATGTTTCGCCACCCGTCACGTCCTGATTCCCACGAGGGCGATAAGCGACGAACGGAGAGCCGTTTCGCTACGATGAATGTGAGAGGAAGGAGGGATGAAAAGATAGATGAGTGTGAAGGTAGCAAGGAAGGTGTGTCGGGATCGTAGCGGATGGAGATCTGTGGTCTCAGCCTAACCTTTTAGAGAGACAGGTATGACTATATGTATGTATAAATACCTATTTTTATAAGCGGTTATGCTGTAATTTTTTTTATATGGAAACCTGAGTCATAAAAGCAGCTTACAAGAAACTTCTTCCACTTCGATTCGTCGATTACCGAGATCGCAACGAACGTATTGATTACTATCACTGCGGAGGGATATCTCATCTCTCAGCATTTTTATCGCTTTTATCGTGGAGAGTGCTTCAAAATCTTTTTAGTATAATTCCTGCCGCTATCACTATCGCATAACTCGTCACAAAGAAAAGTTTCATCGCCACCATCTGGATGAATGGTACGGTGTGCTTCTCCGAAAACCTCCTTGATCCCATGTAGATGACCACCACTCAAATGGCCACGTGAGAAGCTATGCTAACGACGCATGAGAGAAACGACTGGCATCAAGCGATTCACATGAAAACATCACCACCAATAACTTCTTCTTTCACCAACTAGTTCGGTGCGAGGTCCTCAGGATTGAAAAAAGGAATGAAAAAAGAAGCATTAATGTTTAAAATAAAAGTATATACATATGTATCTGTATCAATGTCGTCACTGTGGTCCGCGATCTGACCACCTTGGTTCTAGCTGAAAACCAGCGACATGTGCTCCAATAGAACGCCTGGCATATGCTGAGCAAGAACCATTTTGTGACACTTATTAGATTAAAATTATTTTCTTTTTGTTTTGTATATTTGTATAATGTAATATTATTTAGGTTTTACTTTTAGTTATTATAAAAAAATTTAATAAATAATGTTTTTTCTATTCTATATACAGTACTGTAGTGATACATTGATAAATGTATCACTAATGTAATAAAACTTTTTATTTGAATATATTAAAACCTTTTATATTATATTACTTCTTACATTCGTAATTTTAAATTTTTAAATAAAAAACTAATAGTTTTATAAAAACAATAACGATCTGCGTTGCACCGCTCACAGAAATCCAGTATCTGTGAGCGGTTTTGCGCAGATCGTATAACCAAAAATAGAGATAATTCGGGATAGTTCGGAAGGCTCATAACTTGCAACGGACTGTTGCAGACTGATGACGATGATGAAATGCTCAATCAATAACGTAATCTAAATATAATAATAGGTTAAGAACGCTATAATACTCTTCAGACATTGATAAATACAAATCTTTATAACATTGTCGTTACCTCAGAAGCTTGCATTATTACAATGAATTTCAAACACCTAGGGCATTATTTACATTAAAATATCAGAGAGGCGATAGCCAGGCGAGCGGTCACAAATCTTCCAAGCAGCGCTGCCTTGCAGGTGGGAAGCTGCGACACGTCCAAACAACAAATCGCCGTGGGCTATCTTTTCTTAATCGCGTCGGCAGTAAGGAAGCCGTCTGGGACACTTAGATGCCTTCGCCGATGATTGCGAGCGCTTGGGGGCATTACAGCTAATTATTCAGGCTGGATAAGACAACTGATGGATGGGGCCCATTAGCTGCCTGCGGTACCGGAGTGTGACTGACTAGCGTTGAAAAACTGATGCAATAAAGCGTTAGATAGGCAGATATATTTATTGAATCCTTTTATGTAGAGAAATTTAATTGGTTGCAAATTTATTTTGTTCTTTTAATTTTCAATGTTTAATTTTCGTATTTAGTTCTTTATTGCATTTATAAAAAAAGACTTACAATATTATTCAATAAAAAGGAATACGGGTATAGGATAGAGGTAGGTAGAGATCACGCCAATACCCACCACTCTATATAGATCCAGCTAACTTCAAAGGTATTTCGGAACTGATACGACATTGTAACCTTGCCTATGAGCGGCATTGCTTGCTTTTCGTTAGGCGATATGCTTGCTCATTCTCATCCCATTAATCTTTTTTTATAGTATAGGAGAGCAAATGAGCAAGCGTGTGTGAGAAAGCAATCAACGCCGCCCATGGACAACCGCGACACCACTGGAGTATGCGTCGGCTTATTATCTAATGTATAGGTATCATATATCCCATAATGATTGATCCGCGAAGCGTATAATTCTGTATCAATTACTCCCGTCGTAATATCTACACTGCCCAATAGCTGCAGGCAACGCATCGTCTGACAATTCAGGACTTTGTTCAATAACGACATTATAATGCGCGGCTAAGTTAACTTTAACGTCATATCTCGGTGCGTGCGTAATTTATAGTTTCACTTTGTGCTGCAAAATGCCAGACATTTTATTTATTTATCCTGCAGCGTCTGCCAACACGTTAGTTGCAGTTGACGCAGCGTGCATCTGTTTACGATCCGCCCGACCTTACTACACGCCACGAATATTATAATAATAATACACTCACTGCATACTACATAATAAGTTGATGAAGCAATTCGTAGTACTGTTCTCTACATTGAAATAAATCTAGCAATTTATTCCATTCAATTAAACATTATATTCTACAAGGACTTTTTTTAATGGGTAGGAGGACAAATGAGCAAGCGTATCGCCTGATGGAAAGCAATTAACGCCGCCCATGGATAACCGCGACACCGCAGGAGTCACGGAAGCGTTGCTGGCCTTTTAGGTATGTGTAGGCTTGTTTTTTGAAGGTGCCAATGTCGTATCGGTTCAATAAGACCGCTGAAGGTAACTGGTTCCACAGAGTGGTGGTGGAGCGTGGAAAGAAGTTTCGAAAGAAGCGCACCGTATTGGATCGCTACTCATCCAGGTGATGGGAATGAAACTTTTCTTTACGGCGAGTTATGCGGTTGTGGAAGTCAGCAGCAGGAATTATTCCAAATAATTCCTCGGAGCACACCCCACGGTAAAACCTTTATTCGGTTCAATACGCTGTATTGATGTGGATGGAAGGGTCAGTAGAAGAAGATCAATGAGAACATATCTTGAACAAATTGCCAGTTCTTAAAAAAGCCCAGTTCAAAATTACGCTTAACCGGCGAGCTTGTATGAAGAGAGTGATAAGTGTGGGTGAAGAACAAAAAGTGTATCGAGATCGTAGCAGATGGAGATCTGTGGTCTCTGTCTACCCCTACGGGAGACAGGCGTGACGATATGTATGTATGTACTTGATCATTACTAATGCTTTCAAACGTTTCAAAACTGTTTGGTCATTTAATCATAATGATTGTCCAAGTTCAGCTAGTTTCTGAAATAGGTTTATTCCTTTACTTCATACTTTTCGTTGAGTCGGAACGTTCTTAATGTTCAAGATCATATCATCAGCTAAACACCGCTGCTAATATTTGCAGCATAATCTCCACCGAGATCTTAATCTGTCACTCAGGTGATAAAATAGTATGCAGAAGCTCACGAGAAAAAACTTCACCAACATGTGAATGTTGAGGCAATCCAGCTCCTCGATACCACGGACCTGATAAGAAGACTTAAAAGAATTAAACCTTTTGAGTTAGTTTAGTGCTAGTATAGTGGTTATATATAAGCCTATACATACCTAAAAGGCCGGCAACGCCTCCGCGACTCCTGCGGTGTCGCGGTTGTCTATGGGCGGCGTTGATTGCTTTCCATCAGGCGACACGCTTGCTCGTTTGCCCTCCTATCACATAAAAAAATATAAATATTGACTGTGAATCATAGGAACACATACACAAAGTGTCTTCCTCTTAAGAAAATAAGACATGCCAAAGATTACGCTAAAATTAAATTACTTTTTAGTCTGTATTGGCTAGATTGTAATACAATAGAGAGCAAAATGCTCTTTATATATGAATATATCTATGAAAAGAAAAAAAAAACAATCTCTTCGTATATCATCTGTGTGTGCATCATAGACAGAAAAGGTGTGACCGTAGGCTGTGCCGGAAATAAAACAGCCAACTTTTTTACACTTCACTTGTATTTTATTGCCATGACACTTATTAAACATCACAAGTCCAAAAAGGTTGAACTATAAAATTTTATAGTCACCTTTATTATTATATTTATTAAGGTAATATAACGTTATTACTTTATATCGCCTATTGCCTGTATCGCCTGTGTTTAGGTCGCATAAATTGTAAGCTGACCTTTTAGACGATAGTATTTATAGAGCAACTCTAATCGCGTTGATATATTGATACGAGCCACTAAATATTATACTAATGAGACTGGCATGCCAACAAGCGCCGGTCCTATATCTGGTTGATCGTTGGCCAAGTATAACGAGATGATACCTAAATATAATCTTGTAAATTACCGTCTCATTATTAGTTAAGTTTCATTGCCTACATCTGGACGCGTGGCAATATAGTGTACTGCATTTTTCTCGAAACTTCTATGCAGTTTCTATGCATCACCACTCTGTGGAACCTTTAGCGTTATTTCCAAACCAATATGTATCCAATCTCTCGGTACTCACTCTGCTATATTTTTAAAAGAAGGCAATCAATATTGTTTTATATTACTATTATAGATTTTTTGTAACCATTACAACTTTTTTTATGGTATAGGAAGGCAAACGAGCGTGTCATCTGATGGAGAGTAATCAACGCCGCCCATAGACTTCCGCAGCGCCATAGGCAATGCGGAAGCGTTGCCGACCTTTAAAGAAAGTGTTATTATGGGAGTAGGAATGGGAGGGGGATGGGGGGTAGAGGAATGGGGAGAGTGATGGGCTACCGGAACTCGGCCGCTCACCGTACTTAGCGCGGTAGGTAAGCTAACACTGAGACGCCGGTTTTCTGCGGGAGTGTGGTACTTCCCCAGGCGAGCCGGCCCATTCATGCTACAGACAAATATTATGCCATTCTTGACAAAGTATTTGTCTGCAACGTGGCTCTACCACTATTCAATGATACTATTGTACACTAAAATGATAGTTTTTACTACTAGGAAAATGTGATTAATATAATAATAAAATAATATTGAATTAATCCATAATTGATCTATTTCTGCTTGTATTTTGATGGTAATGATGCATTTTTTTATCAATAATTTAACCTCTACCAAATAAAAATTATTCCGCCATATCGTTGGCCTACCCTAGCCCCCCAATTTACTACCAAAAAAGAAGTCCACTCACTCACATGCTACTTTATCAAAAACCTTTTTTTACAGTCCATAAATGTTTCATTATTTTCGTGTGGCCTTCCTATTTCTAGAAAAACGGACACTAACCCACCTCACTTGTCCAAGACGGCGACACACCCGGACTCAGCAAAAATATTACAGATATGATATTTATACCGCTGCGGGCATCGAACCCGCAACCTTCCGAAAGTAGTAACTTCACGACTGAGCCAATTCATTCGTATTAAAAAACTTTGCCGACCAATTGGTTTAGTGGCAGGACCCTCTGCCCGCGGAGTCAATGTTCGATCCCCGCATCGGAATAAATGTATGTATGGGTAACAAATATTTATTCCGAGTCTGGTAACCCCGTCAATCCGCATTAGACAAACGTGGTGGATTAACGTCAGTTCCACCAGTAATTGAGAGCCCCGTGCTCAACAGTGGAACATTATGAGTTGTTAAAAAAACCTTTGGCATGGTTCAACCTTTTCATTCGATAATCCTTTCCGTTAAATCAAAGTCTTCATATATAAAACGATTTTCATTTAAATCGGACAGCTCTAAAGAGGATATTTACAAATAATAGGATTGGTAATAAATAGTCGAGATTACATGTCGGCTGTATCTAATACTCGGCCAATTACATTAAGTCATTTACTAACGCACTAATGAAGGCTCTTGTGAAAGCCTTATTTACGTGGCACGCCCTTTATCTATTGCACAATGCATAACGATGAAGTGGATTATAAATAATACAGATTCAACAAACGAAGACATCAAACGTCAAAACGTGATCTCTATCTAATCTTTGATTCGTTATTGGCTATAAACTTCATACAATGATCATTTTAATACATCCTTTACTAACGATTTAGTTTTGGAGCGATACATGAATGGGTTGGCTTTATGGCTTCTTCTTAGTTGCATCATTTTTCTGTTTCTCCCGCAGCGTTTCGATGCATAAAAGAATCCGAAGACGCGACTCTTTTCACCTTCCTTAACGTTCTTCTTCCATTTCTATTACTTCCGTTATTCATATCTACACCCGAAGGTAAGTCCTAGAAAGAAATCAACAGAAGGATAAGCAACGCTTGGGAAACGATTTGTCTTTTCTTTCGCGGTTGTCTATGGGCGGCGTTGATTTCTTTCCATCAGGCGACACTCTTGCCCGTTTGATAATCATAAAAAAAAGATACTGGTCTCTGAAGGAGGTAGACCCCCCATGCTGAAATAAGGCACTATAGTAACCGGGGGAGCCTGATCCCGGGACGGTCGGCACGCTTGCGACTAAGCTCGTCCCTAGCCACTCATCCTCGGGCACGGCAGATCGTGGATTGGCGGAGAGAAAAGGAGAAGTAGAGAAGAAAGGAAAAGATGGATGCAGACAGGATGATAGGGATATGATACTACCGTAACGGAAGACGGGAAGTGATACGGTATTATATAAAATGGTGCAATTCATATTTTTTTTCTCTCCTTGGGCATTGACTAAATGTTATGATTGTAAATAGTAACAAAATAGTAGGGTATGTTATTTTATAAATAATGAAAAAGATCAACTTGATTCAAAAAGATTTTAACATTAAATCGACCAGGGGCTTCATTCTGCTTTCCGGCATCGGTTCTCTGACGAGCTAAATCCGCCACTGATAGTAGTTAGCAGACCTTAGTAGTTACAGATCGTGTACAGAATGATTACACTCAAGGAACATGTCAGAACAGTTCAAGATTATCGGCCCCGCGTGTAATGTGATGCCTATCATGAAATTTACGATCACTATACATCACAATATTGCCCAACACTATTGCAACGACATAATGGTTCGTTTAAATCTACTCGTACCAGTGTGACGTGTATACCGTATTCCGATTAACCTTTG
This sequence comes from Baronia brevicornis, assembly GCA_031353405.1. NCBI lineage: Eukaryota > Metazoa > Arthropoda > Insecta > Lepidoptera > Papilionidae > Baronia > Baronia brevicornis. Next base: position 868,721 of record JASFAT010003971.1, on the reverse strand, counting down.
TCGTTGCCTCGGGCATCGTAACTAGCGATGGGAAACGTATTTAAAAAAAAACGAACGAATTATTCGAATAATTGTATATATTATATATATATATGAAAAAACGAATGATCAGATTTTTTAATGATATATTACATTTTTTTTTATATATATTCATATATAATATAAGAAATAGAAACAAACACAAACTTAAATTAAATTTTTCCGTATATCGTCGTGATGAGTTGTGGGAGTATGATTAGTGTATGTAGATGAATCGATTCTTTTTTATTTAACTGTCTATTCGGTATTTAAATAATCATTTAAATATTGTTTAAAACAATGAGTTTAACTGTATGAGGAAATATATATATATATATATATATATATATATATATATATATATATATATATATATATATATATATATATATATATATATATATATATATATATACACACAATAAGAAGATATTAAAATCATGTATGAGCGAATTTAAATGATTTATTTGGATGAAATGAATCGTTCACATTTGCCCATCTCTAGTTATAACCTAATTTCATCTCTGAGATTATAAATTGAATATCTGTTTGAAGTCAGCATTGCATAGCTGTCTCAATAAATGTGGGTCATCGGAATGTATCACGTTATTACTCATGTTATTATGATACCATCATTTCAACATGATTCTAAAATATGTACATTTTTATATACATCGCTTTGCAAATAAAACGATTGTTATTGGCACTTAATAAAGAGTATGGGTATGAAAAAAAATAATTCTACATTCGAAGACTTACTCCTTATTTCTAATCTATATTTAATTATCTCTATTAGTACTCAACGTTTTATGCCAATCGTCTATTATATAATATTGGTAGTAAAATTTTCTTACCTGTTCCACTTTTTAATAGCATATATATGTATTTCCCACTACTGAGCACGGGGCCTCCTCATTTATAGAGGAAAGGAAACTACCCCTACACTTAATTAAAATGAATTGAAATAAATAAATGAATTGGCGAGACACCCAAAAAGAATAAATAGATTATAAAAAATGCAGGAATCGAACTCGTAACCATTGACCCCGCAAGCGATAAATTCACCGAAAAACTTAATGCTGATATTATACAAGGACACTTCTCCGGTTTGGCTGACCCATCTGTATTGGTGCTTTTGAACTAAGACCAATGTGTGATCACGTAATATCTTACTCAAGATATTAAAACGCCGATGTTTAATAATTAATAACTATTAACAACTGAGTAATTAATAATTATCATGTACATAATTCTGGTGCTAATTTTGCAGTGTTGCAATTCTATTAATATTCAGTTTTACGGTTATTACTTGATTATAAATTCGTGATGTTTGCCGCGATAACCAAAGTTCACGACATCATTAAATTAGGAAATAATTAATCGTAAATTTTAATGTTAGATACATTAAGATACGTAAAATAATTATTAGATACTGAATATGCATAATTATAATATAACAAAATCTGCTATGATTTTCATTCAAACTTTAACTAATTATAATTTATCACACTATAACTAAGATTATGGATAAAAGAAAAAATTACAAGTTAATAATAATTACGTTACATGTTAGGGGGGAGGATGGGGCCAACAACATGCGAAAAGGAAGACGAGTCATGGGCTTTGTGACGTCACAAGTATTAATCTAAACTCTAAGCTTCAACTCCAACGACAAAATATTATCTACCAATTATATCAATATTTGAGTAAATAGATAAATATTAGGTGTACAAATAAGTTTCCGCAGTTTTTTATAAAAAATTAGGAATTTATTGTAAAGGAAAAGTACATTACGTTTTATTCAAAGTATTTTCCATCATTTGCCACTACTTTTCCCCATCTTTCTGGCAACATTCGGATACCCCGTCGAAAAACTCTTCATCTTTTGACGCTATCCACAAATCTACCCAATTTTTGGTGTCTTCATATGATGTGAAGCGCTGCTCAGACAGACCATGTGCCATCGACCGGAACAGGTGATAATCAGAAGGGGCTAAGTCTGGTGAATACGGCGGGTGGGGTAAAACTTCCCAGTTGAGTGTTTCCAAGTATGTTTTTACCGGCGCCGCAACATGTGGACGAGCATTATCGTGTAAAAGAATAATTTTGTCGTGTCTGGAGTAGTAATGGGCGCGTTTTTCCTTAAGTGCCCGACTCAATCTCATCAATTGTGTTCGGTAGAGAGCTCCAGTAATGGTTTCGCTTGGTTTCAGCAATTCATAATACACGACACCAAGCTGATCCCACCAAATACACAGCATGAGTTTTTTTCCATGAATATTCGGCTTAGCTGTCGATGTTGATGGTTCGCCGGGCTTAACCCATGACTTTCTCTTCTTTGGATTATCGTAGTGAATCCATTTTTCGTCACCAGTGACTATACGATGCAAAAAACTCTTTTTTTTATTCCTGGCAAGCAGCATTTCACTCATGCATAATCGGCGTTCAACGTCTCTCGGCTTTAGTTCATATGGAACCCAATTTCCTTGTTTTTGAATCATTCCTAACGATTTTAAACGATGTGAAATTGCTTGTTGAGTCACTTGTAGAGTAAGTGCAAGTTCTTTTTGCGTTTGGGACGAATCTTCCTCCAATAGTACTTCTAATTCCATGTCTTCGTACACTTTCGGCCTTCCACTGCGTTCTTTGTCTTTAACGTCAAACTCACCGTTCTTAAACTTTTGAAACCATTCCTGACAACTTCTCTCACTTAAAGCAGCTTCACCATATGCTTCTAGAAGCAATCGATGCGCCTCAGCTGCAGATTTTTTCACATTAAAGAAGTAAATCAAAAGTTCCCGCAAATGATGCTTATTCGGAATAAAACTTGACATTTTTGCACGAAAAAAATTACGTGATGCTGATACGGTCTATTCATCACTAGTACTTTAAGGTTATGGTGTTGCCAGATGACTAAACTTGGGATATTACGTTTTACATCTGACAATTTCTCCATAACCTTCTGGTGGGGCCATCTTTTGACAAACCGCGGAAACTTATTTGTACACCTAATAATTTTAAAAGCTATTTACTTAAATAATTTCTGAATGTAAAATTGAAAAATATGTGACGTCACACCGGAGACCACACGTGATTAATTATTTAATAATATAGATGAGGAAAACACTAAGAAAGTCTCCTCGAATAAATAATTTTAGTTTTGATTTAAATGGAATATCAATAAATCCTCAACCAACAGTTCGCTTTAAAGCCCGATCGCACAGTGATCTATGCAGACGGTCATAGATAATATAAACAGGACAGATTGCAAGCGAATCTATGTACAGATATTCAAACGGCACCTCATTATTCATAACCATTCATTCTCTTCTGTCTTATTATACTGACAATCCTATACGCCTCCATGTCGACCTTATAAGGAATAAGACGCGCTTGAAGGTATACGGATATTGTTTAGTAATGTATTGACTAAATGATTGACGACAAATGCTGGCCACTAAGAAATGCAGAATATTCCTCAGTGGTCAATATGCTATGTAGCAAACCATTAATGGACATAGGGCTCTTCTAAGTTGCGATACCAAGCCCATTTTTTGGTTACACACATTCAATTTTTGGCAGCTACGTCAAGTAAGACGCGATGTTCACTCCAGCACTTATCTATTCCAACAATTGTCAGATCCTTGACAAAGATGACGTGAAGCACTTTACTTTTTTGTCACTATAGAAAAGGAAAGCAAAACAACGAAAATAAATGATTTAGAGTACGTTATAAGTGGTTTATTTTGTTTTGCCATGATATAGCATAGATCAGGATTGACCAACCGGTCAATTACAGCTATTAATCCAGTCAATCGTGGCTGGCAAAAAAAAATATAATTTTCATATACAAAGAATAATCTTCAATTTTGTTACGTGTTTCTTCTAAAACAAAATAAAAAGTACTACTTTAATACTGTTTGATGTACTCAATTAAAATTGCATATAAAATACGAATCGATGTTAAATTTATGAAAAAATACTAATAATGTAATTAGTAGATCGCAGTCTAGTCAGCCATTATTTGACTTATAAAGTTGGCTACCCTTGGCATAGACAAAGATTATTGCTAACCATTCCAATAGTGTCATACTTGTGCTGGGCAAATATGGTTCATATTAAAAATCCAATGATAATGATATAACCATGAAATAGGAACCTTTAAAGAACAAGCCTTTGTAATTCTTAAAGGGCGACAGCGCTACTACAATGTCAATGGTGTTAAGGATGTCTATAAGCTTGAAAGACTCACGCTTGCTCATTTGTCTTTCTAACCTATAAAAAAGATATATTTTGTCAAATACGTCTTTGAAGGTAGTAAGTAGTTCGTAACAATCTGACGCAACATTGCGATCTCTTCCGATTAAACGCAATAGTTAATGATTTGTGGAAATCATCGCGCGGCCCACACAACAACGTGAACGCCGGGAGCAAAATGGAGTAATATTGTGCCATTACACGCGTCCGCCGCAGCCGCAGTGGCATTGTCTGCAGGTAAATACGACGAGTTTTGCCGATTGCCTTTCTACACGTGTACATGATTGTCTATAGTTAACGTTTCCTCGTAGAATTACCATAGCCTAGATAATGGTTGACCACACTCATAATACTCGTGTCACTGAAACTCCTTTGAGCGTTACATGTATATTTATTACCTTTCTTGCTGAATGTAGGATGTCTATATTGTTTTAAAGATGTAGTATATTGTTCCATTTACGTTCTAACTCTATAGCACGTGACATACTGTTCTGTTTTACGAAAGAACGTGATGGATGAATTATAGTAGTTTAAAGTAACAGCGTGTACACGTTCCACTTACATTTTCGGAAAGGTATAGCTGACTTCACATCCCTTCAAAGTTTTCTCTAAGATATAGGTTTTCCCATGATGAATCTCCTGAATGCACATTTTTTCAATAATATTAGGTACTTTACAATGAAATATTAATGATAATAAAGTATTTGACTCGAGATAGCAAAAATTAACTGGGCGATTTTTTTTAACAAAAAAGAAATGTTATGATTTTAACATTAATAGTGTAAAAAAAATTTTTCAAGTCAATAATAATAAAAAAATTAAGAATCGAATAAATATTAAGAATCGAACCAATTATCTTAGATCATAAGCGCCAAGCCTTATCAATCGAACTATTGCAGCTCATATTTATGATTATAAACATTTTTTGAATGCGATTATTAATATACATAAAAAAAAAATCTATTAATAGTGATTTGGAAAAGATTTTTTAAACTCACCAACATCCTAGATATAAAAAAAACCTTTAAAAGTTTTTAGCAAATATAAATATATAAAAACGGAAGTAAGCAACAAGTTAAATCCAACGTGGATTTAACTTCCGCTGCTGACTATACAAGGTACATCACGTAACAATCATGAAAATAATAAAGTGAATAACGCTGAATGTAGAGACAGCTGGATATTGATAACCTACAAGTTACCTCCATATAAGGGAATACAAGAAGACAGTGAGTTAAGACTTTGTTTCCATCATAAATCTGTATAACGGCCTCTAATTCCACGCATAGCCTTTGTTGGCCGCGATATAATTTTATATAACTAGAGAAATAAGGGCTACCAGATAATACTAAAAAACTACGTTACTTCTTATAAATAAAACTAATCGATAAATACTTTTTTATAGAAGAGGTAAGCAGACCTACATATCGACGCAAGTTTTGTACAGCGTTGAAACTAATTGTTTTTAAATCATCAGATACAATTTTTTCAAAAATGTTTTTGAGGTTTACTACGTTTTCGCTTTTTTGCATCGATATTTTCGGCCTAATTATCAGAATTCTTCAGTTCATATGATTACATTTTATAAGCACAATCAACTGAGTTTCTTTCATAGTTTAAGAAATTTTTGTACTGAAAATTACGAACTTGTCTTTTTCGTTTATATAATAGTATTTCATGTACTACAAAACTTCTAATTCAGATAATGTCATGTTGCATCACGTCAATCCTAACTAGCGTCCACAGTTAGAACGGACCGTATCGCTAAACGGGTTTACTGATTTAAGTTCCCCTTACGTTGTTTTCTTAATTACCGCGAATGAGTTTACGTTGACGAGATAAAAAGTCGACAACTACTTGGAATGCAGTGACCGAAGCGTTGTCGTTTTCCCCTCTAATGTAAAACATGGAGGCCGACTATTGATGTTAATGGCGTGTTTAGAAAATACGTTTTTTTTATGAAAAAGGTAAATAAACGAGTAAGCAAACCACCAAAACGTGAGGATTACGGTAACCTTCTCATTTGTAAGAGAGGCGAATGCTGAATAACACATGATTGTATTGTTGACGATAATAATAAAATAAAAAACATAGAACATGAATTTTTTTTCGCCAAAAGTCAATAGCTCAAATACGCATGTTCAATAATTTTACTTATACATCTGTAGATTTATGTTCTAACATCACAAACCTTTGCACTGATATTGTAAGGAACTTCTACATGAAACATTATTTTGTAAATTAATTTAGTATAGTGTTTAGCAGAAAAAGTTTTCTACGCAGAGAATGAATTAGCTTATAAAAAGATTGTTAATGATATCGCACGACTCTCATGATCTGTATCTAAATAAAATCATCAGAATCAAACAAACCAGGAAGCGGGTTCCTTGATTAGTGATCACCCTCGATCATGGATCTCTAAATCAAGAGCACAGCAGATTATTTGCCTGGCTGTGCGAAAGATGTAATATTATTGGAAGTAAAGAGGCAAGTGAAGGGGAAGAGAAGGGGAAAATGATTAGGCCATATATTTGAAAGTGATCGATATCGTTCTCTTGTACCTTCTATATTAAATTTACATTAAAATATACGATTCATAGGTTTACTAGTAATTTGCAAGCAAGGCATGAATTCGATACGTTTAGCTAAACGGCTTCGATTACCAATAAAAGAAGAAAACTATCAGCGGAAATGAATAACCAGATAAACTGTGTTTCCTTATAAGGTGCCGCACAAGAACTAATGAATGATATAATCAATAACCTCAACAATATAAACTTGAATTCACATCCAGTTATATCCACAGACACTCAATTAGGTAAATATTAACACTTAATTATTTTGCCATCTTTTAAGTATTATTTATCTGTGTAGTCAATGTTTTTTTTTTACACATTATATCAAAGGCAGATGCATTGCCTGCCTTATAATTAAGGTGTGAACAATGGAAACAGAAGATTTTAATGGGAGTGATAAAAGAAACAAGAAAAGGGGAAAGGAATTGGTTACATCCGTATTACTTCACTCATTGTATGAAACGCGATAATATGCTATCACTTAACGCCGCTATATATATATATATATATATATATATATATATATATATATATATATATATATATATATATATATATATATGTGGGATGTGGCTCATAACAATAATTTTAGTTGGAAACACTTTTATTTAACTTTTTCTTAACACACGACACACATTCTATATTCTTTCTTTTGACACCGACTCGTTTTTGACACTTCTTTTTTTTTTAAACTATACTATCCTATACCATAGACAAACTAGAAAAATAACTAAAGTCTTAAATTAACATATATATATATATAATAAATAAACATATATATATATATATATATATATATATATATATATATATATATATATATATATATATATATATATATATATATATATATATATATACTACATATATATATATATATAATAATACATATATATATATATATACATATATCCCAGTCGAGCCTACACATTTGTTTCAGCTAAAGTTGAATTACTACTATAAATAAATATTATCAATGGCCAATACAGCGTGATAAGATCATCTCTATCTCAATATTACCTTAACGATGTACTGAGCAAAAAGTATCGTGTGTAAACATCAGTACGATCCACTGCTCACTGATTTTCTAATAAGCTATAAATAATTAATTAATCGTGTGAGTAGCGAAGGAGACTGTGTAATGAGTAGCGTGAAACCGACAACAAAAACCATGATCTTGGTTACGGCTTTAGAATTACTAACTGGTCATTAAGTGTTTTTCGTAACTGGATGCGGTAGGTAAACTGCCTCCGGACGTCAGAGGTACCGTTGGTTCAAATCTTGTTTGAACCATACGAGAATATTCTTAGAATATTTACCACTATTTACCTATTATGTTTCCCTTTAATAGTAACCCTGTAAGACAAGTCTTTGTAGACTTCAAGTAAGCTCGGGTTTTTTTCCAGTATTTATATTTTTATTTAGGTCCACCAACATTTATTATTATTATACATGTTACAAGACTGGTCTGGAAGAAAAATCTCTGCAGTATTTAAAGCAAAGGCAAAAATCTGCAGTATTTAAACCCACAAAATATTGAGGTTATTTTAACCCACCACGCTTGTCCTTGGGTTGATTGTTGAGACAACCAGAGTCCAGAACAAATATCTGTAGTTCATACATAACGACGCAAAAAACTTAAAACGCTGTAAATGACACTGTCAAAAAAAATATTGCACATTCATCATCAAGGCGTTACAGCGGTGGGTGGGCCTTAGCCTGGTTCCGTAATTTTTTCTAGTCGGATCTTAATTTAGCTTTTTCTCTCCAGCTCCTCAGACCTATTAACCTTTACATCGTCCACGACTCCACCTAGCCATGTGACCTTAGACCTTCCGCGGCTTTGCCGTTTAGTAGGCCTTTTTGGTACACAAGCCTTGTCCATCCGTATTACGTGTCCAACCCAACAAAGGCGTTCAATTTTGATGACGGTCGGCATTGTACAGCTCTTAAGCTCGTGGTCGATCTAAGACTAATAGAAAATTATGTACAGCGTTGAAACTGTTTTTGAGTGATGAGATACAATTTTCTCAGAAATATTTTTTTTTTGCTGTGGTGGCATGTTTTCATTTGCGGTTTACTACGTTTTCGCTTTTTTGCGTCGATATATTTATCCCGATGTGAGAATCAATCTAGCGACCGTTGATTCGAAAACGGTAGCCAATGAGCATATTTATTAGGTCGGCAGTATAATACAAAGCAATTTGTTCTAGCCATTATTGCATTTCATTTGTTTGGACCATTAACACCCCATGACCAATAGAGTTACCACAGATTGAAAAACAAGCACTTTTTAAAATATTTTATATTTTTGTAAAATAATTAAATGTATAATTTATAACAATATAAAGAATATATAATAAAGAATATAAATATAAAAAAAATAATAAAAAATCCGACAGCCATTAATCCTTATCCAACTTAATGGATACATCGAACTGTCCTTTCTCCAAATCACAAGTCACTTGATAGCTCCATTTGTTGCTGCCGCTTACATTTCGAGATTGTTTCTGTAGGAAAAAAAATATCATCCCTTAATTCACACGCAACAAAACTATGACTGTGATGATTAATACAGTAAGGCGATACTTTGCGAAAATCCGTTATTAACATGGACAGTGAAAACTAACTTTGCTAAGATACGCGAAAAGCAAATCAGAAAAATAATAGTTTCGCAGTTAACGGTTGTCTTCTGTAGAATCTATGATGAACATTTTGGAAAAATTGGACTAATAAATATTTTTGTGATTGCCACTTCTTTCGTAAACGCACAATATTATTTTCCCTGATTTATTTTTCGCGGATCTTAGCTAGGTTATGATTATCCATCTTTTGATTATGATCTCCGGAACTATGCCGCTAACGGTACGAAGCACGGTAGGTAAGCTACCACTCAGACGCCGGTATTCTGAAAAAGTGTGGGTACTTCCCCGGGCGATCGGACCCATTCATACTACAGACAAATATTATGCCATTCTTGACAAAGTATTCGCCTGCAGCGTGGCCCTACCACTATACAATTAAATACTAAATTCCACATTAACAATTATGTGGTATGATTCGTAGTTCAAATAGATTCTTTGATTTGTAATTTTGCGGATTACAAAGTACTCTTTGTAATCCGCTCGCCCTTGTACATCTTCTTTCCTTTTAATTCTTGTATGTCGTGTTTTATGTGTACAATAAAGTATTAAATAAATAAAATAAATAAATACTCTTATTCAAAAAATTCCGGACTATATATAATGCGAAAAATTCGATAATCCGACTTCGCCCTGCAAAACGTTTGTGGGATTACCGCAGGTCGACTGTATAGTTTGGGAATCCCTACCGTAAAGGAGCATTAGATAGTCTCACACGCTACAGGCTCTTCTCTTATTGCTTTTAAATACTTACGAGTATTTCTACCGCCTGCCTCGTATGAGGATCCCACTCGACCCACTCACCCACAGTGGGCGGCTCTATTGGACCACAACCGATTCTTTTATCACCAAACTTCCATACAGACCACAAAGCAAAACCATTTACAGGGTGCACATCATGAGTTTCAGTGTCCCTGTAAAAAGAAAAGAGATATTTTAATACATGAAAAAAATTCTAACCCTTCAAAGTAAATAATTATATATATATATTATTTACTTTGAATATATATATATATATATATATATATATATATATATATATATATATATATATATATATATATATATATATATATATATTTATTATTATTATTATTATTAAATATTCACGCCTATCCCCCGCAGGGGTTGGCAGAGACCACAGAGCTCCATCCGCTGCCATTCATCGCAGCGCAACGGCTCGTCATTGGTCGCTTTTCGCCCTCGTGAGAATCAGGACGTGACGGGTGGCGAACCACGTCGCCGTCTTTTTCGACAAATTAGGTATATTAAATTCGTCTTTAGTGAATCCCACGAGCCGCAAGGGAGGATGGAGGTCAGCCCCAGCAGAGCCCTGCATGCTGAGGTAAGGCACCATAGTCCTCGAGGGAGCCCGACCCCGGGACGATCGGCACGCTTTCGACTAGGCTCGCCCCTAGCCACGCATCCATCCATATATACATATATATATATGGATGGATGCGTGGCTAGGGGCGAGCCTCACGTCACGTCCTGATTCTCACGAGGATATATATATATATATATATATATATATATATATATATATATATATATATATATATATATATATATATATATATATATATATATATATATCGCTAATATCGATTTCCAGAGCTTTGCATGTATTAAGAGGAAACATTGAGTGTCTTACACATCATGTGTTCCATCGGCCGCGTATGTTCCTTTTAATTGTCGCATATCAATCTCCAACAACAGTCGAGGTTGCCCGCGACACCTGCACGGATACTCCCAAAGGGGCTGGGGTTCGATCTCTGCGTCACTTATTATACGGGAACTCTGAAATATACATTTTTTTCCTACAGCTCATATATGATCCACTGCTGAGCACGGGCCTCCCCATTTCTGGAGGAACGGACGTTAACCCACCACGATTGTCCAATGCGGATTGGCGAGGTTACCAGACTCGAAATAAATATCTGTAGGATATATTTATTCCTATGCGGGGATCGAACCTGAGACCATTGACGTCGTGGGCCCTGCCACAGAGCCAATTGGTCGTCGAAATGTACAAACTTAATTAAAAATATTTATCGTCAGATATTTGATTGTTATTCCAATAAGCTTATTTTGTAACCTCTTTCTAATTAAATAAGTTTATTTATATTAATATTCGGTGTCAGTTACCTAATTCGCGCTTTAGGTGAGGCCTATGTCCAGCAGTGGATTGCCATGGGCTGATGATGATCTCTTAACTAATAAATTAAAAAATGGCTTAATGGCTGTGGCGAAGTTACCGCATTCGGAGTGAACGGATATATACATGGTATTTATTAATAAATATAAAAAATAATGACAAAAGTAGGTGTCGTGACAGAAGTTGAGAAAGGGATGCTTAGATGGTTTGGGTACATAGAGAGGATGGATGAAAGAGGACTGCTAAAGAAATTTACATTGCAGATGTAGATGGTAGGGTCGGTAGGGGAAGGCCGGGAAAAATATACCTTGACCAAATTGCCGCAGTTTTTAGGAAAGGTCAGGTCAAGAGTACCCTTAACTGGCGAGCTTGCAGGAGTAGAGTGATGAATGTGAAGGAAGAAAGGAAAGTATGCCGAAATCATAGCAGATAAAGATCTGTGGTCTCCGCCTACCCCTGCGGGAAACAGGCATGACAATATGTATGTATGGTGCAGGTATTTATGCCGGGTCTAGGTGTGCCCGTCAATCCGCCTCGGATTAGCATGCTAGTTATACCTACTCCTTCAGAATGAAGAGGGTCCCAATCAGCGGAACATATATGGGTTGGTAGACAAAAAATAAGAATAGAACACACACCTACCTCTACGAGATTGTCAAATGCAGTCATGACAATACCTTCACAAACACCTAAAGGTATCCTTATCTTATGTAAATTCTGAAATTCAACAGGCATAGCCCAAAACTGACAGCTCTCGGGGAAAACAGTAAGATTTTCTTGCCATTTACATCTGTTTTTGTATAGCAGATGTGCTATTTTCAAATTCTCCCAAGGTAGAATTGCTGTACTCAAATTTGGATCGCATATTACACAATTGACATTTTGGAATACGTCATCACTTATATCATTGATAATTTTCACGTTGTCTAACTTGTTCTCATTGATATAATCATTTAAGACACCAACAGCTAAGTTAGCTTCCTGTATCACATAAACATATTTAGCACCCATTTTTGCAGCTGCCAAACCCAAGAAGCTACTTCCATTTATATCTAATACAACGGAATCACAAGTTACTGCTTCTTTAAGATGCGAAAGAAATTTCTTACTTCGCTTTCCATCATTTAAGTAGGACACATGAGTTCTCGAAAACATCATATGCACACCACATTCACAAACAGGTCTTTTATAGCTGTTATATTTTATACTATTGTCCTCCAAGTAGAACCATATTGAATAATTGTCTTGACAAGAGATTAGTGTGACTTCGGTATCCTTTTTAACTGTGAGGTGTTTGGGGAGGTAATACACACCCTGCATCCAATGATCCCGCCAGGGTATACTGTCCTGAGGTCTTTCGCATGATAAGTTAGCATCAGGATGGCTCCACCATGGGGCACAGCTAAGAATTATTTTTCCTGTGTAAAACAAAGTGATGGTTCAATGACTTTACTTACATGAAATTAACAGTAACAAATTATTACTTTATTATATATATACTATATAATTAAATACTATACATTATATATTATATACTATATAACAAGTTATTTATCTATCTATACACATATGGAATAAATATTCCAAAAAATATTCCATATGTGTATAGATAGATAAATAACTTGTTTATTCAAGACACAATATGAACAATATCAAAAGTAACAATCAAAAACAAATAAGCTAAAAATTAAAGTACTACACAAATTTTCGGAATAACGTAAAACTAATATTAATGTGCCAAAGAATAGGCCTTGTCTCAGCTTTAATGCCGTAGTTGGTTAACTACAGTGCTGGTCATTCTGCCAGCACCTGTTAATGTATGTGTTACAAAAAAAATACAAAATATATCTAGGTATTTCTAAAGACATGACGTAATTTTTAAATAGTTGAATAAAGATACTAGCAGTAAAGCTACGAAGTAAGTACATATACCATGACAGCGTCTACCAGAGAATAAAAACCAATGTGCAGTCCCTAATATACCCCGCCATATGAGATTACTATTACCATATGGGCAATAAAAATTATGAACACTAAAAAATAATTAAGTCAGTGTCACACCTTCAGACAATAATACATTCTTAAACTAGAAACCATAATTATTATTCACTGTATTTCATAGATAGAAAATGACATTTTTAAAGACAGTGAACTCTGTATTTTATTGGTCGACAACCAGTGGAGATAGAAAAAGACTGGAGTAGAGACTATATCTTGACAAATGTAGGAATAATGCTAACTAGCAGAAACGGAATTTGTGTAGCCGAAAATGTAAATTGCACATCTCGGGAGAGACCTATATCCAGTAGTGGAATAAATATAATTGCAAACAATATGATATAATTACAAAACAATAGTATAATTACAAAACTCAGAGATGGTGAGCAGTTTTTTGTGCAGCCATGTGATTTCATTTCAGTGACATTCAATCTTTTAATAATAGAACAACAACAATCCTTACATCAAGAACAAACTGACTTTAACAAATTATACCCAAATCATACCTAATTTTTTCTATTTTTATTAAAATTGATGTGTATTATTGTTATTAGACATATTTCAATATGTAGTTATTTAATGAAACATGCAGCCTGCTGGATTACTTCCTTAACTTAACAGTGGCCTTTTATGGAAAAACAGTTCCACACTTGTAGACGTTGTAGAAGCATTGAATGAAGCAATGGTATTAAAAAATTTAAAAAATGTTATTGCCACATTATCTTTAGTACTCAAAAATGGCATTTTTGATACCATATTTGAGATACGAACCAAAACCACTTTCAGATCAGAACATACAAAAACAAATAAGCTGATCTCAAACCTTCTTTGTCCATATTAAGTTCCCACCACATAAACACCATCTGAGCTCGACCCGTATTAATCACCTTGCATTGTTGTTTAACCGTCCGCTTCAGTGTGATGGGAGTGTTACCAGACCAGTCGTAGTAGAACACGGGAATTTGCTCAGAGAGATCACGGAAGCAATGTCGCGGTAGCTGAGATAGCTGTATGTCGTGAACAGCTGCTGACCCAGCACAATCTTTCATCTGAAATATTTGTAAACATACAATATTAAATTTTATCTTAAACTAGCTGCACACCCCGGCTTCACATATGTGGTGTACCTAATGAACAAAATGAGACAAACCTCAAAGGAAAAAACAGCACGAAGCAAAGAAACAAAGTTTTGCTTTTGTAATACAAAAGAAATGGTAATTGAATATAAATGAATATCAATCTATCAATATTGATATTTATTTTGTTAATCATAGCTTCTTTTGTTAATCATAGCTTTTTTGATTAATCATAAATATGGCGACGTCTATTAGTTATATTGCGATTTAAAAATACGGAAAAGAGAAAATTTGTTTTTTAAATCTTTCCGTAAATTTGTTTGAATATTATATTTTATACAAACCTTGTCCTGATAATAAAAAACACAACAAAAAAGTATTTTCTAATTTGGTGCAGAAATTCTGATGTTATGCACGTACATACATTTCGGCGATTTTATATTATTTATATATAAGATAAAAAAATCATCAATACAGATGAATTTATTGGCTCAGAGGTGAAGCTCCCACTAACGGAAAAAATAGTTGCTGCTCCAATTCTACATTAGAATGAATATACGTATGACTTTTAGGTGTTGATTCTGATCCTGGATTTCATGCCAATCCACCCTAGACAAACATGATGAGTTAACATCTATTTCTCCATAATTGGTTAAGAAATATTTATATGATTTAACCTTTCTTTATTTAGGAGTGTTGCCATAATTTCACACTTGGCAGGTGAATCAGGAAATGGTGACATTATCTTAGCCCCTCAACTATTAACATCATCTGCACCTAATGACTCCTGCTTATTCACAGGAAAAGGCTTTAGCAACCAACTGATATGATATAACTATGTAGGTGATATAACTTCTACCACAGTGTAAACTGTGTGTAAGGTAAAGACTAGCAAATAGCTCTATCTAATTATTATTCTATTGAATGTACCTTTTGTGGTGTCCTCAAAATATTCTCCATGTCCTCATCTACCAAATCATTAAGCTTATTCCACTTCTGTAGTGTAGGACACTCAACCACTTGTGCATAGATAATAGCCGAATCAGGCACAACTATACAATCTTTCTCAAGTAGATGTTCATGTGCATGGGAAAATGTTAATAGAGCTCCTAGAAATTATATTGGTATTCACATTATATTTCTTAAGTCATCATCATTAATACAGTCATAACAGAATGCTGGGCATTGCACTGTAGTGATACATTGATAAATGTATCACTAATGTAATAAAACTTTTTATTTGAATATATTGAAACTTTTTATATTATTTAACTTCTTTTTAAATTCGTAATTATAAAATTTAAAATAAAATTTATAAAAACAAAAAAATCAGTTCGACTGACGTGTTTCAATAGACATGTCACCCGTCCAGCATAAAAAATTGAGAATATATATATTGAGATATAAAATGTATATTGATAAAGTGTGAATAAGATATAAATGTACAGTGAATAGAAAAATAAATTAATTTCACAAGGAAGAATTTCATTTTAATTGAAGATAAAAACCCCCTAAAGATCCCGTGTGTCGCCGTAGCAGTATGGCTAGCACACTACAGCACCTTCGAAATTAAGGCATGTTGCCATGGTTCTCATGCTTGGCTGGAAGATTAGGGATCGCAGATTGGGTTTATTACTCAAATAAATGGTGTTGCTTATCTATTGATATTCTCTCACAAAATCACCTAGTATAACACCCAAGGGAAGAAGAGGAGTAGCCCTATTCTATATCAAGAACTAAACACAAGATTATTAAAATGAAATTAAAACAAAATCACTAATGTAAATTGGTTGCAAAATATCAGTATAAAAGTTAATAAATAATATAAAATGAGACTGTACCTTCCCCAATCAATTCAGTATCAAAGACTTCAGTAACTAAAATATTTGCTTTTTCCTTTAAATCCCCATTTTCACCAACCGTTAACTCAGTTGAAACTTTAGGTATTACTTTAATTTTATGTGC
The DNA here is from genome assembly GCA_031353405.1 of Baronia brevicornis. Classification (NCBI taxonomy): domain Eukaryota; kingdom Metazoa; phylum Arthropoda; class Insecta; order Lepidoptera; family Papilionidae; genus Baronia; species Baronia brevicornis. The sequence goes on along the minus strand of JASFAT010003971.1, from coordinate 852,031 downwards.
AACCTCATTCTGCTCAAGTATTCTTAAACAACAGTCAGCCATAGGTTTAAATGCTTCACAAGCAACAATAGAATCTGCTCCACACCTTGCAGCCATTATTGATAGTAAACCAGTCCCAGTTCCTTGAATAGAAATTATAAAATTCAATTTTTATGAAAAATTTGAATAGTCAGATAATTAACCAAATCAAATCATGAATGCTTATATTCAGTTCTTGCAGTTATATAAAGGCAGAAGTTCAAATTTCTGCAAACTGGAATTTTTGCCAAAAATGCAAAATTTCTTAAGACCCTGGGGAAAAAACAATTACTAGAATAATACAAATATTTTTATGAAAACTTTAAAACTTTTATCTTATAAAATACTAAAACTTCATAAATGTGATTATGTATCTTAATATTTTTCAAGAAACTTCATGAGCTTATAACCTTAGCAAACAAAAATGTATTTTTCTTTGCTAATCTTATAATTGTTATCTATAAATAATCAAGAATTATAATAAAAATAAATATATTAAGTGTAATAAATAAAGAAAATTTACCAATGTCTAACACATTAGCTTTCTTTCCAGCATCATGCATTGTTTGTATGGCCAATTGTAAAGCTCTATAATATTTTTTATTCCTTTCAGTATCATGAAGCATGTCTGCAAACGCAGAACGGGCAATCTCTTGATGGTAGTCATAGTCTTCATTTTGAGCATCCCACTCCGTGCTGCCCGTAATAGGATTACGTTTTTGAGTGAAAACTTGCATTTTTCCTTTCGACATAGAGTTATTATATCTGAAAGTTATAATTATAACTTTACAAACTTTTTCACTTTTTTATTTGTTTTTATTAGATGACAATAAATAAATATTCTAAATTGTTGCCGGTAAAATATCATTTACCTTTTCAACACAAAAACTACGCTAAATCCACACAGTTTCTGTAAAGAATAAAATAACATTTAAATATAACTTTTCACTACACTATTTACAGTTCGTGAAAAAGAATAATTAATTAATCCATTTCAAAACACTAACACTGACTTATATTTATAACCTTTACTAACCTTTAGTACCATAAAACGGGTCAATAGACATCGCGGGGTGAATAGACACAAAACCAGGAAAGTTTTTATACCATAATATCCAATAATTTACTTTAGTAAATCTACTATTTTAGTTTTGTTTTTAAGGAACAACATTTTTATAGTGAAAAGCTCTGTTTTGACGTGGAGTTAAACTAAGTTAAAATAAAAAACGTTTGATCTATATCATCGGTCGAACTACGTTAATTTGTGTTCCAGAAAAGTTAATTAGCAACTTTCTTTTTTGTATAATGATAATAACTGTGATTTTAACTTCTAAGTGCAATTTATAATAAAGAAAACAGGTATTTAAAATATTTAGTTTCATTTCATAAACGATAATATTCACAAATATAATCAGGCAACTTACTTAAGGTACTCAACACCTTAAGTAACCTTTGATTATTTCCCACATATTTACTATCAAAACAGTAGCAGCCCTAACATTTGACCCTACATCCAGTCCAAATAGAAAAGACTTATATTTCTGTGTTTCATGAAATATTTATGATATAAAACACTTTTTACTGTTTAGTTAATGTAAAACTAATATTAACTCATACTTACTCAAATAAATTAGTTCATATTTAAAGTCGAAAGCATTAAGGAAATCTGACTCAAAGTCCAAAATGTTTCTATCGACCCCATTTTATGCTAAGTAAACTTTAAATATTTAATTCTTTGTTCATGACTATCAGTGAATTCTATCAGTGTTAAATTATTTAATAAACATTACATGCTTCAAATAAATGAATGTCAAATATACACACATATATCTGAAGTATGTTTGGAATAAAAGAAATGAGCTGTGAGCTTTAATATATTGTACAAAATAACATAATTATATTTTAATTTTGTACAAAGAAACCCAAAGATTTAGTCTTATGGGTATGTTATTTTTCTTAGAGAGACATATAGATAGATAAATTATTTATTGCACAGCAAAAACAAAGTTATACAATTATTATGATATTGTTGATATACAAAGAGCGTTTTTATCGCTAATAACGATTTCTTCCACACAACCATTGGATGGATACTATTGGATGGATGTTAAAAGAAGATAAAAAAAACGCTATTTAATTTGTGGTGAGGAAAAATTATTCATAAAGAAATAATCAGAAACAATTAATTTATGCGACTCCGAATATTTTTTATAGTTATATAAAAAATATTACTTATATCAATCGCCACAGCGAGTTTAATTCTTGTTCCTGCCTCCATTTCGCCGCTTTTTTCTGCGACTGTTTCGCAGATTTCAACTGCCTGCCAGTTTTATTGTAATAATAATAAGATTCAGTTACCTAATTTAGTAAGTTGATAACTTATCTAGTCTTTAATAAGTTACAAGTAACAGCCTGGTAATAATTAATAATAAAATGTATTCCATGATTTTCTGTCATAACCGTAATTATTTAATTACAAAGAGCACTAAAATTTCACATTAACAAAAATTAAATAAGCAAGATTTATAATTGTAGCATTTTATATAACAGTATTGATATAAGTTATTAAAATGGATTTTTTCCGCCCACTTACATGATTCAAGTTGTGCTTTTATTTCATTTTTATAATCTTATTAACCGTTATATTGCGGTGGCGTATTATACAATATATTTCGATTAAGTTATATAAGTGAAGTGATATGAAATAAATACATGTATTGTGACTTTTTATATATATTTTTTTTTATATATTCACGCCTATCCCCCGCAGGGGTTGGCAGAGACCACAGAGCTCCATCCACTGCCATTCATCGCAGCGAAACAGCTCGTCATTGGTCGCTTTTCGCCCTCGTGAGAATCAGGACGTGACGGGTGGCGAACCACGTCGCCGTCATTTTCGACAAATTAGGTATATTAAATTCGTCTTTAGTGAATCCCACGAGCCGCAAGGGAGGATGGAGGTCAGCCCCAGCAGAGCCCTGCATGCTGAGGTAAGGCACCATAGTCCCCGGGGGAGCCCGACCCCGGGACGATCGGTACGTTTACGACTAGGCTCGCCCCTAGCCACGCATCCATTGGCACGGCAGACCGTGGATTGGCGGAGAGGAAGGGAAAGGATAGAGAAGAAAGGAAGGGGCAGGAAAGGAAATGCGGATTGGGGGGGTTACCAGACTCGGAATAAACATTTAAAAATCCATATAAATATTTATTCCGATGCGGGAATCGAACCCGCGACCATTGACTCCGCGGGCGGAGGGCCCCGCCACTGAGCTAATCGTCGTGACTTTTTAAGTTGATTGAAAAAGTTGTTCATAGAAGGTTTTGGTAGAATAGCCACCATTTTATTAAGTCGTAACGTGACAAGATAACTATTCATAGTACATTCCAAGATACCTAATATTATTATATTTAACTTGACATTAGCATAATCGTTATAACTACTTTCCATGAAAGAATACAAAGTTATTAAAACAAGTATTGTTGCTTAAAATTAATAGTTATACGGATGATTTATAAAACCATAATAAATGCAACGTCATAATTTTTCATGTAGTCCTTAAATACTTAAACTATTTTTGAAATGGCAGTAGTGGCACTCTTATGTCATTAGAAATCTTTCATTACGACGTTTTGCTATCATGGCGGCGGCGGTTGGTAGAATTTGTGGTGCACGACTTTTGAAAAATTATGGCATAAATGGTGCCCAGGTACGCTGTTAATTATAAATTGCACGTCGAATTAAGTAGATCAATGGGCTTAAACTAGTATTTAGTCTACGAACATGAATATATGGGCCCTATAGTATTGGTTAAAAACGGGTGTATTTTATCAAATAATTTGTATAAAGGTCGTATGCAGTGTATTGTGTAATAATTAGGTTCTTAGAACTTTATTAAAAATAAATCTATTTTAGTGTTAAAATTAAATTTTCATAGCAAGTGATAACCTTCTTAACATTATGTAACAAGTACGAAAAACTAATGGTGCTCATACGTTGCAGGTATGTCAGCTCTCCACCAATGCTCAAGGATGGACAAGAAATAGAAAATTAGTGAGTATTTTATGTTTATTATCACCTATATCTTTGTCAAATAATATAAGGAAAAAAGTGTTTTCAATTTAGCTTTCAATGTTAAATCAATCTTATTATCTTGACAAACTAAATGAATCATGAGTTCACTACATTTAATTATGGACCTGCAGTCCAATTTTAATTTTCTTCATTTTCGGTTCAAAATATTTCAAATACGATATAGTGACTCCAGTATATATATAAACATATTTTGATTCTTTTTTATTTATTACCAAATGTCAAGTACTACGCCAAGTCGAAAATCGTAGGTTTACAGCAGCTTTAAAAGAAAAATGTAGATATATGCAATATAATTAAAGCTATTTAAATGAAATTTACAGGTATTATTGTTAGTTAAAATTGCATAATTTTATTATGTATAATTATTTATTCATTTCAATTTAAACTTAGTGGGATATTCAATAGAATAATCATATTTGGTGGCTTATATGTCGCATGATTTACAAAAATATGTTTACTTTACATTATGGCAATTTAAAAACTTTTTTTAATGAAACTTCCAAAACATAATATTATTAATGAGCAGTTTTCCCTTAAAAACAGAAAATACCTAAAACTACGTTAGTGTAGTGTTCCTTGGAGGTGTTGATGTAATACATTATTATTATTTCCTGCACGATTTATATAGTTTGGTATTGTATATGAATTTTATTTAATTGTTAATATTTCAGCTTTTATCAACATTAGGTGTTATCGGAGGTGGAGCTGGAGCTCTTCTGTTTGCTCTGGAACAATCAGTTCAAGCTTCAGGCAGCGAGGCACATCCTTTTCATCAACCATGGAACCATAAGGGTTGGTTCCAGTCTCTTGACCATGCCAGGTTCGTTTCATTATGCTTTTATTATTTTTAACATAAATATTAATTTTTTTTTTGTATTTTTAACAAAAATGTCCTAATATAAAAGTAATTAATTTGCTAAATTAAAAACCCATGAAGAACCCCTGTTAATATCCATTTGGTAATACAGTGGACCCACGGTAATCCCGACTCTGTCTAATTCAGTGCCCCCTGTCATCCGACACGCTTATTACTGTTCTGGTACTTAATTATTAAGTACTGGACATAAAAACTCTGTCAAATCTGCACTAATATAATGCAAGATTAGATAGGTAACTTGTATGTATCACCATTATTCTTGTAAGTACTTATAGAACTAATGATGTTATTTTTTATAATAAAATATTAGCTGTCCATTGTCTTGTTTAATTTACTTAATTCTAACTTCCACCTTCATATTAATATATATATATAATTATATAGTATGAGTCGTAGTTCAGATATTCTTTGATTTGTAATTTTGAAATTACAAAGTACTCCTATTTAAAAAAAATCTGAATTACATATAATCCGACATCACCCTGCAATACCTTTGTTGGATTACTGAGGGTCCACTGTATAGGAAAAATTATTATTTTTTGTATTTTTAAAAAATGTTCTAATTTAAAACACAACTAACATAGTAAATTAAAAACCTATGAAAAATCTCTATTATGAGCTATTTGGTAATATTAACATATGACTATGTGTAGCTCTAGGCTCAGCCTCAAGCCAAAATACTTTGTATTGAAAACATTTAGTAAAGTTATTCAATTGAAAGCAAATATGGGTCTGGCAGCTGTATTTGAAGGATAAAAAATCAATTTCTAATCCGCATTCTGCTTGCCAAGTGTGGGGATTATGACCATACCACTCATTTCTGATGTAGGTCAATGTCCAGCTGTGTTGTTTTCAGATGTATTGATTAATTTTATCAATTTGACATAAAAGAGAGAGACAAGGTAATGAATTTTAACTATTCTTAGGAATATATTTTAAAGTTGGTAGAAGACATAACATATGTTTACTATTATAAGTATTATGTTATCTCATAACATGTTTTGCTTACTAGTGTGCGGCGTGGGTATGAAGTATATAAGCAAGTGTGTAAGGCATGCCACTCCCTGCAGTACATTGCTTTCCGAAACTTGGTCAATGTAACTCATACTGAGGAAGAAGCTAAAGCTGAAGCTGCAGAGGTGAGTAATCTAGTGCTTTAATTTTTTGTTTTCTTTATACAAGCTATTCTGACATTAAAGATGTTGATATGATGATGATGATGATGATTGTTAATAATAGTAATATAACTCATTTTATTCTCATAAAATTAATAGTTTATGAACATAAAATGAGTTATATTATTTACAAAATATTTCAAATGAAAAAAAAAATTTCTCTATTTCTTAAATGCATTAAAACATCCAATAACTCCTTTTTGAGATTTTTTCTATTTATTTAATATAAAGCTATAAAAGTTATTAAAAAATCTTGATGGTCAATATCTTCATGTTTCCAATGCCAGCACCTCTTATACCACCTAATATTGTCTTTATCTGTAATTTTGATTTGACACTGTGCAGTCATACATAATAAACTTTGAAAACTCAAGTTAGGGTAAGTTGACAGGTCATACACAATATATCCATATTAGAGTATAGATAATTGAAAAGAGTTTTATACCAAAAAGATACTCATCAACTATATTAAACAGCTTTTAATATCAAATTGAAATTCTTTATGTTGACATAAGAAATTACATTATATTTCTCAAATGCCAGTCCACCATTTCGTAATAAGGTTCCTTTGGATGGAGAAGAAACATGGAAAGAAACTCTGCAAATATCCTCCTTTTTGATATATTTTTCCTTCTTTTCACAATGCAGTAGTGTGTATCAAACTTTATAGATGGTCTCAAAGTTAACCAGAAAAATGATCTGTCCTAGATTATTAAATTGGAATCTAGTTAAAAGTAATTAATAGGAACCTTACAAAAAACAGAACCGAACAAATAATTCTCTAATCTAATTCATATAAATTTATTTATCATGCAGGTAATGATTAAGGATGGTCCCGATGAGGAAGGTAACTACTTTGAAAGGCCTGGAAAGCTTTCTGACTACTTCCCATCACCATACCCCAATGAGAATGCAGCCAGGGCTGCCAACAATGGTATGTTTACATTTTTTTTAAATTACACAACCAATACAGGCTTCAATATATAGTTAAAATATCATTTGCCTATAATTATAAAATAGTTTCGTTAAAATCAAATGACATTTTAATTTGTTCTCAAACTTACAATTATCAGTATTTTAACAATTATCAGACAAATTTATGTCAACTGCAACGCAATTCCAATAGCAACATGTATTTAACAGGGAGATATTCGTTTTGGATTTTCCATTTACCTTTTAATAATGGAAGTGATAGGCAAAACGAGCAAGTGGGCCATGATCTATATCTACATTACTACATATGCGTTGCCTACTTTAGGGTAGGGATGTCAGTAAAGGGAGGGGAAAAAGGAATGGGAGAGAAAAAGACAGCAAATAAAGGGAAAAAAGGAAGAACGGAAGAGAAAAGGAAAGCAATGAGAGGGGAAGAAGGATTAAAGGGAAATGGGAATGAAATTAGGGCTCAAGACCTCCACTCACTAATTTTAAGTGATCTTTTTATAAGTTAAGATGTGTTTATATTGTAAATGTTTAAACATACTACAATTTTCTTTAATATTTTTTCTAGGTGCATACCCACCAGATCTATCGCTCATTTGCTCTGGCCGTAAAGGTGGTGAAGACTATATCTTCGCCTTGCTGACAGGCTACACTGACCCGCCTGCTGGTATAATATTACGCGAGGGACAGAACTACAACCCATATTTCCCTGGGGGAGCCATTTCCATGGGACAAGTATTGTTTGATGAGGTAAGTCTATGATAATAAAAAAGTTAACCTAATTAGATATTTATTTTTAATGTATATTTTTGGTAGATATTGTATTAATGCTACACTTTGAAGTTGCTAATATTTGTATTGACAAAAAATCGGACATCAAAAATAAAAAATTTAACATATAATAAAGTATAAGTTAAGTATTAATTTCTTTTTTGTAGTAGTTTTTATATATATATGTTTAAGTTTATCTACCCAATAACAAGCTCTATATGACTGTGCTACTGGCAATCTTAACATACAAAGAGTTTAGAACTATTAGTTTTTAGTAAGTGTTACTTAAAAAATATATGTATTTTAATTAACAAAACACAGAAAGTAAACCTTTATATAAAACACACTTTATATACAACACTTTATGCAACATGTCTTATAGATTTTATATAAAAATGAGCATTAGTAAGCATCGAAATATAACAAAAACTCATATTAAATATTTAAACAAAATTTTTTTTATTATAATCAATTTTCATCGTCAAAAATTTTGCTTAGCTAAGATCCCCAAAAATCATACAAAATAGAAAAATTATATTGTGTGTTTACGAAAAATGGATTTCCACAAAGTAACGGCTGACTTTATTGACTTGTAATGAAAACTTCTGCATTCCAGGCTGCCGAATACAGTGATGGTACGCCTGCAACAGCGTCGCAGCTGGCCAAGGATGTCGCGACATTTTTGAAATGGTGTTCAGAGCCCGCACTTGACGAACGCCGTCTGATGACCATCAAAGCCATTGGTATATTCTCCACCCTCATTGCCATAGTATACTACTTCAAGCGACACAAATGGAGCACGATCAAATCCAGAAAACTAGCTTACAAACCAGTATCTAAGAAATAAAGACGCCGAAATTAGTGAATACTGTTTTTTAGACATTTTTTTTCTAGGCACAAGATGTGTATTTGTTTATCATTAAATTAATTTATTTCATACGGATGTTTATTTCTTTCCTGGAAATTTTTAATCATGTGTATGATTTCTGTTACCATATTGTATAGCTCATTTTGACCTTGACATTTTGAGTTGGGTGTGAATTAATTATATATATATATATAATTATTATAGTAATATTGTTGCAAAGCATTTGCCATCGATTACTGTGGTACAGTCAAATTAACTTAAAATTTAGTTAATGTCTTAATTAAGAACTGCTTGTGATGTTCCATGAGTTTAAACGAATCAGTGTACAGTTGAATAAATGAGTTATAAAAAAATAATTAAATGTATTTTTATTGTGAATAATGAGATGTATAATTAACTAAACTTAATATTAAGTTTCGCTATATAATATGGAGATTCCTAGATGGCACCATGCGATATCAGCAAATTTTAAAGCTAGCTATATTTAGACGACGATATTTTTTTTTCGTTACCTATTTATATTCTTACGTTCGTTAATTAATTCAATTCGCAGCCAGAGTAGGCAAAGCATTCTGTCAGAAAATAAAAACATCTAAGATAGTTAGGATTCAAAATCACGTTACCTATACCGATAGAAACTATTTTTATATACCACCTATACTATAAAATTAACTGCTATGGCTGGAAACTCTTGACATTTTCAAAAAATTTTAAGCACATAACTAATTTTTATTTCAAAATGTTCTCGTTAAATATACTATTATAAATTATGTTCTAATATTATGACTATTAAAAATCTTGAAGGAAGTTTTTTTTACCGTTACGAAAGGACCAGCTCGTGCAGTAAAGTACCTAATAAAATATTAGGGTTAAGCAGATGATATCGCGTTTGTAGGACGATTATAGGGATCCAGAGGCCAAAGTTCTTTCCTTTTTTACTTCCCTTCTCACATCTTACTCTAAAGAAGGCAACGCATTTATAGTTTCCCTGCTGTTCTAAATGTCCATGAGCGGAGACGATAACTTTACATTAAGTAATCTGTTATACAATAGAATAGCCGTACACAACCAGCCTCTGAACTCTTTACCGACTGTATTGTCCTGAAGTCTATGGGAACAAAACCAATATTAAATCATTTCATCATATTAAATCAATTCATCCACCGAGGATGGTGCTGCGGCAAAACTCTAAATTTTCAGGGAGGCTTATATCCAGAAACTACTTCTGTTAAACATGCAGTGATGAGATAACTCGCTTACGCGGTTAGGTAACCCTTACATTAAAAAAAACTAAATTTAAAAAGCAAATGAGTTAACTAATGGCAAAATCTAAGAACATTTTAACGCGAATAGTTCAGATTACTCAAAAAATAAATAATTGTAAAGTGTAATAGATTTGAATCGACCAACTTACATCAGTGCCGTTGTGTTTTTATTTAATTTTCATAATCTTATATTATTATCAGTTATATTGTTTAATATTACGATTGAGGCGTATAAATGAAGTGATATAAAATAAATGCGTGTGTCGTGACTTTTTAAGTTGATTAAAAAATCCATAGGTTTTGGTAGAATAAAAGACGTATATATAAAAGATGACTAGTTGGACTTTTCCCGCCAACTTACATCAGTGACGTTGTGTTTTTATTTCATTTTCATCAATATCAGCCCGCAGCAGTCCACTGCTGGACATAGGCCTCACCCAAGGCGCGCCACCTAGCCCGATCTTCGGCTACACGCATCCAGTCTCTGCCAGCCGCCTTGTGCAGATCGTCGCTCCATCTAGCAGGAGGGCGTCCCACACTACGTTTGCCGAGTCGCGGTCTCCACTCCAGCACTCGTCTACTCCAACGATTGTCGGTTCTCCGACAAACGTGTCCAGCCCATTGCCACTTCAGTCTGCTAACTTGAAGAGCAATGTCGGTGACTCTGGTTCTCCGGCGAATTTCTTCATTTCGAATTCTGTCCACTAGAGAAACCCCGAGCATAGCTCTCTCCATAGCCCTCTCAGCGACTTTGATCTTGACGAGGAGACGGACTGTCAGTGTCCACGTCTCGGCACCGTAAGAGAGTACGGGCAGGACGGACTGGTTGAAGACTTTTGTCTTCAAACTTTGTGGTATGGGCGACGAGAAGACTAGACGGAATTTCCTGAACGCTGCCCAGCCCAACTGTATCCTTCTCTCGGCTTCTTTTTCGTACTATTTGGCCAAGGTAGACATATTCCTGGACAACTTCGAGAACTTCACCATCGATCGTGGTCGGTTCTGGCTCAATATGTTGGTTTACCATTATTTTAGTTGTATCCAAATTCATAGCCAGACCGACCAGTCTGGAGGACTCATTTAGGCCGTTCAGCATTGCTTGTAGTTCTTGCAGCGATTCTGCCAAGATCACGATATCATCGGCAAAGCGCAAGTGTGAGATGTGCTCACCGTTTACGTTTCATTTTCATACTCTTATATTATTATTAGTTATATTGTTTAATTGTGGTGGCATATTATACAATATAGTTCGATTAGGGCTTATAAGTGAAGTGATATGAAATAAATGTATGTATCTCATAATAATAAAATGTATCTAATGATAACAACAACCTAAACAAGTCCATAGAAGGTTTTGTTAGAATAGCCACCATTTTATCAAGACGTAACGTGACAAGCTGACTAGACGTTTCAAGAGATTTGATATTATGCCATTTTACTTGACACTGACATAATAATTTTAACTGATTATCATCAAAAAAAATGTTGCCTATTTATATTTCAAGAGATTTGATGTAATCGTATTTTACTCGACACTGGCATAATAGTTACAACTAATTGCCATCAAAGAAAAGAAACGGCTGCTGTGAATTTTGACAAATATGTCAAGTTGTCACTGTCAGAGAAGCGGAAACGAGGATTTATTTATAATAATAAAATCTGTCACTCATAAATTCATACATATATATCTAAAGTTTACAATAAGTTTTTCACCTTATGAGTTCATGATGTAACATGCAACAGCTATCTGTTTCTAAGCAATGTATATGACTAATCTTCATAGTGTGTTTACTTTGATATAAATACATTAAATAACGCATATTATCTACAAAAGGACAAAATAAATTAAAAATGAATGCTATAATCGGTTTGTGCCATTTTTGTGAGGCTCATGGGCCACGACCACTATTTTGTACGTTCACGACTGACGACGAAAAACATACAAAGGAATCATCAAAATCTTCCGTCCACTGCAGTGGTTGTACATCCCTTGGTCCGGAGACAGTTCTAGTGTCCAGAGATGATAATGGAACTATATATTGCAGCAGGGAATCCATCCCGAATGTTGAAGTTAACATGTTTTTACGACAAGCCGCCATGAGAAGTATAACTTGTGAAGTTAGTACTATAAACTTCCTGATTTTAAATATTTGTTAAGAAGTGATTAAAATAAACAAATTATACTAAATTTGTTTGTAATATCCTAATAAGTATGGTATAATAATGATTTATTCAATATAACTTTATTGATTTCTCTGTTTTTCTATAAAATATCTCTATTTTTTTATTTATATCAATAAAATATTGTTCAAAAAAGTAATTGAGAATTATTTTTCTTTGAGAATTGTTTTATAAGTAATGTTCTGGGTACTATTAAATTATCATACTATAAAAATAATATGATAAATTAGTACAAAATATTAGTTCTTAAATAAACTTGAGTCATTATAGAATCATTTAAATTTTAAATGTGTTAAAAATGACCCAGGTAAGCTGGAACAAAGAAGGTGGTGTAGTTTACTTTAGTGATATTCAGGGCCATGTACTAAGTCTCATGTTTCAAGTGCCAGATACAAGAGCCCGTGGCCTGAAACGCTGGTTCTCAATTGTGGTACTAATGAAGGACAAGATGTTTCTACTAAATCTGACACCTGTGCTATCAGAACACATGCAGGTATATTTAATAATTACACATTGTTTAATTTTTTTTCTATATTAATTTTTAAATTATAAAGTGGTTATTTTTAATAATTGTTCTTCCTCCTTTTATGTTCTTGACACAAACCTAGTTTATTGTAATATTTTATATAGATTTTTCATTAGTATCACCTAATTTCTAAGTAATGTTAAATTTATTAAAAAAATAATGTAAAGTAAGTCATTTAATACATTTATTTATTTTAGAAAATATCTAAAGAGCTCAAAGAGTTAGCTCAAGTTGTTTATGATAAAGAACAAAGTATATGTTCTCAAAGGTCTTTAAGATTGAAAACGGGAAGAAATGATTTCGGTCAATCAAGGTCACTGTTGCAATTGACAGGTAATATTATGCTTATTCATAAGACACTTCAATAAAATTTACTTAAAACAACTATTTGAAATAAAAATTAGAGTAAATATATTTTTTTTTTATTTAACAAATTTTTACTGGTTGTTAAGCCTTACATTTCATTGGTTTGTCCTTAATCTACTACCATTAAATTACTGATTTGATAAAAGGATATATATGTTGTTTTATATTCTAGGTGATGATGAGGTTTATAAAAGACTTCACTCTCATTTTACTTGGATGCTTAAAACTGGTGCATTGACATATACTGAAAGATTGTACACAAGTCGTGACCTTTTAAATAAATTATGTCCCCAAGTGATAAAAGGATCTATTTTTGAGGATAAGCCTTGTTCTGTTCTTAATGATAGTGAATGTACTTCACTAAGGTTATTAGAAAGTTTATTGACAAAGTCAGTATACAGAACAATATTGTTTTGTGTTTTAACTGGTGTTAAGGTATGCATTTTTTATTGTTTTCTTTATTTTTTTATGGAATAGGTAGGTAAATTGTGTGAGGAATAATCAGGTTATCAGATTGTAAGCAAACAGCATTTTCAATGGACATTCGCATTACTAAAAGCACTGCAGATGCATTGCCTACCTTAGGGTAAGGATGTGGATAACATACAGACATACGTATTGTCACACCTGTTTCCTATATTGGTAGGCAGAGATGACAGATCTCCATCTGCTACGATCTCCGCATACTTTCCTTGCTTTCTCCACACTCATCACTTTCTGCATGTAAGCTTGTCAGTTAAGGGACCTGGCCTTTCTTAAAAAGTTCAGGAATTTGGTCAATGTATATTTTCCTCGGTCTTCCCCTACCAACCTTTCCATCCACAACATATGTAACGTAAATTTCTTTTACCAGTTGTCTTTCCATCCTCTCTATGTGCCCAAACCATCTAAGCATTCCTGTCTCAACCTTTGTCACAACACCTTTTACTCCACATCACTCTCTTATATCTTGATTCCTTATTCTATTACATATATCATTCAAAGTTACCCCACACATACTTCTTAATACTTTCCTTTCCACCGCATTCAGTGTGCTTTCATAACTCTTCCTGCCAAACCCAACTTTACATCAGGGTCGGAGCAAGCACTCCCCGATAAACCGCCAGTCCAGCCGTTTTAGACACATTCATAAAGGAGTGCAGGGCTCCATTAACCTGACTACCAGCCTTCAATGTCACCTTCACATTTTCCATCTCTTGTAAACAATGACCACAAATATACAAATTCATTCACTCGCTCAACTTTTTCTCCTGCAATCAGCATCTCACACTGCGTCGTAGTATCCTCCCGTTCAAAAACCATCACTTTCGTCTTACTAACATTCAATATGTTGGTGTGAATAATCAAATTTGTCGGATTATAGAGTACTATCTAATCTATCTAAAATAATATCTCTTTATAGTACGGAATTCTTTTCAAATCAAAATAAAAATACAAAGGATAATTATATACCAATCATTTTATAAAGCATTAAAATATTCATTAATATTTTTTTTTTGTTTTAAATTGTTAAAACGCGAGATCAAAGCTTAGTTCCTTAATCTTCTCAAAAGAAAAACATGTCTTATCATTCATGCATCATATTAATAAAGATTTCCCGACATTTTTATGTACAACCAACAGTGATAGGCGTGTTGGTTTACAGGGAACGCCGGATTGGCAGGGTCCGGATTACCGCGGGACCATTGTACTTATAAATCATATACATATGTATTTATCCCGATGCGTGGAACGCACTCGCGACCATTTACTCAAGAGTGGTTACCCCCGCCACTTAATCAATTATAGGGCCTCATAATTAAGTCGCTTAGCGGAAGAGTGGCCTAATCCACAAATTTACAGAAACAGAGTTATGTAGATTTTGTATACTAGACTATAGATCTATAAAACTATACTAGCCTAAAACTTAGTTTCGGTAGTGTTTGATAGATGGCGTTGATGAATGTTCGTATTCCATTTCAAATTTATGATTACTTTACCCTTCACGCTCGCCCACCTGAGGGACGTCCACTCCCACGCGTCCCAAATCCTTCTGTCGCCGCCTGGCTCCCGCGAGGGAAAAGGGCCAGCGACGGACGCAACGTAGGTATAGGTTCAGCCATATCTCGACGACACGAAGTCGTTAAAGGACGCCCAAAAGCCGCTAGGAATAGCGGCACCTAGGACCGGAGGGCGGTTGCCCCATTGAATTGCTGCAAGAGCAGTGGGGTTCATCCCCGAGGCTCGATCCCACACCTCTGCGCGGGGTGTGGACGTCCCCGATCGATTGATTGATTACTTTCGTAGGAAAAGCGGCCTATTATTTGATAGGCCCTTTAACTTCAGGTTAGGCTTGGGCCACTCTTCCGCTGAGCGACTCAATTAATTATTAAAATAATTGTTTTTTAGGTTTTAATAAAAGTCACCACTGTAGATCCGGTAACTATAGTTCAAGGTATATCACGGCTACTGCCTTCCGATTTTAATGGAGAAAATATGGTTGAAGTTCATACAAACAGTTTAAATGAGATGTCATCGTCTGATACATGTATTTTAGAAGACAGTGGAATTGGCAATTATCATTGTACATGGTCGGGTGCGATGCCAGCAAAGTGCAAGTTACAATATATTTTTTTTTTCAATAATAATATAAAATTCAACAACATTTAAAAATATTTTTTTCGATCATTGGATGGGTTTTACGTTTTAATCCCACACGAAAAAGGGCAGATATGTTCCTTTTTTATATTTGACTACAACCGTAAGGTTTTCTTGTGTCGGTGAAAAAACATCCCACTCCGCCAAGACAATGTAATTAGATGGCGTATGACGCTAAAAACAAATTGGTGGCGGCAAATAAAAGCAACTTCAAATACCCAATCACAGCGACATAGGGTATTTTAATTATGACAACATACAGAAAGTTTTAGGCATTGTAACCTACAATAAACCTTCACTACACTATTTCGGTTTGGCAATCCAAATATCTTCAAAAAAAAATTGATATTTTATGGAAACTACACAATATTTTCTATTCTATATTTTACACAAATGAAGTCATAAACGCTTGTAATCAATAAGATTTAACATATTTTTTTAATATCTTATGTCTTAAGTCGTTTCCGGAAAAAAGCCCAAAGGAAATATGACATGCGCAGTTGTACATGTGAGAGGTTTATTCCGTGTGTGTATAATTAATTCATATGCGCAATTTTACACGTGCGGATATTTCTTGTCGATTTTTGTAATATTGCGCTTTTTTCTGTGCGGTTATTTCTTGTGCGCTTTAATTCGGTAACCGTCTTAAAATCCAACGGATAGGATTTTTGCAGTTGTCGTAATTTCGTTTAAACCTTATAATTTATTGTGTTTCTGTAAAAAGGAAAAGGAAGTAGAGATTTATAAATTATAATAAAATTATTTTAGGTCCGACTTTGATGAATAAAATAGAGGATGCAATGGGCAATGAAAAATTCAATGATTCTATTCTACATCAACACGTTAAATCATTACAATTGGAATGGTTGGGGTATGTATTAATAACTACATATTACTCTATCATAATAAATAAAATATAAAATTATCACAATGAATTTTTGAACTAAGTATCCACTTACACTGTGATGGGTTACACTGTTATGGAAAGCCCTTCTAGATTGCAAGATGCTAATAGCCAACCATAGACTAAATAAAGAATCATTAACACATTCCCATCGGGCTATTTTTACTCAAACTTGCCCATAAATTTTTATGATAATGATTTCGTATTTTATATACGAGTATAAGATTTCAATACAGATGAAAACTTTTGATAAATAATATTTGAAGTCGAAATTAATCAGGATTTTCATTAATTTGTTTTTTATTATATAATTGATTTTTATTAAGTTGAACCTTATAATGTCACATGTCAGAATCTAAAACACTAAAACTTGAAATTATAAACAAAAACTTACAAATATTACGAACGCGATCGACACACAACGGATATTCACAAAATGAAGTGCCTGATATACCAGTGATAACAAGATTAATGGAAACAATTGTTATTTTAATTTAATTACATCTAAATATATTTTAAAAAATGTGACGTGAGTTTACACACCTGCGACAAGGACGGGGGGGGGGGAAGCGGGAACGACCATAAATTTGTGCGACGTAATTTATGGATAGCCCCTATAAAAGTAAAGTTTAAAGGACTAAGTAAAGTCCGAATATAAAATATTATTATAACTAAGTAACAAAAGTTTGAACAGAAATGTTTATTTGTCCTCAGAATCGCAAACACAGTAAAGTCTGGAATATCGTCTTCTGGATGCAAGTCAGACGCAGTTAGGAAACTAAAGCAGACATTAGGAGTAATGCCACAAGATGAAATTCTCCTCAATTATTGGATGAAAACATTTTGTAATTAGATTAAGAAACACTGTGAATTTAATAATAAAATCTATTTATTAACAATCGTTATTTTATTTCACAGTTAGTAATGTAAATAGATATAGAAAAAAAGTATTTTGTATTTGTATGGTAACTAACGGCATCTGACGGTTAGGGTCACAATTTTGTTTTATCAATGTCGTCACTAAATGACAATACTTGCCTTTGTATTAATTTTATTTTATGACATATTAATTTAATATTTTTCACAACTTAGACAAATTACAGTTCATTTATTAATTTTTGATTTACTTCAATGGTAACATCTACTGTCTATCTAAATGTATCTTCAAGTAGTCGTATAATAAGGAAATTACATGTAGTCTCCATTCTACGTGATATTGACGAAATCATCCGTGCTATTGTGGCACTACTGAAAGCCACTAATTCAAATGAAAGAAAGAATGAATGGAATAAAATTGAAACA
Source organism: Baronia brevicornis (assembly GCA_031353405.1). Taxonomy (NCBI): domain Eukaryota; kingdom Metazoa; phylum Arthropoda; class Insecta; order Lepidoptera; family Papilionidae; genus Baronia; species Baronia brevicornis. The sequence continues at coordinate 834,109 of JASFAT010003971.1, read as the reverse complement.
ATTCTTAAAACTAAACGAGAGTATTTTTTAAAGTTTATAGCTACTAAAAGAATGAGTAATTCAAAAAGAGTAATAACTTTAAAAACTTGTGTTGCAAACGTTTCGGAAGTTTCGTTGGTGTTTTGTGAATTTGAAAAATTTTTCGACTTAGCTTTGTTTATACATACTATGATTCTAGCCTATTTGTGACCACATGCCTTTTAAATTGGATACCTGATACTGTAATCACTTGCGGTCGCCATAAAAAATTACTGATCAAGTTATTTTATACTTTAACAATAACATTAATTGTAAACAGTTGATGTAAGGGGGTAAAGAAAACTTGAATGGTAAAATAAGAGTATTCCATAAAAATGACTTTATGAAAAAGAAACATGAAATTTGTAATAGTTAAAATAAAATTGATGATACAGTGTTTCGTTTCATACATACATATCGTCACGCCTGTCTTCCATAGGGGTAGGCAGAGACCAAAGATCTCCATCTGCTACGATCTCGACATACTTCCCTTGCTTCCTCCACACTCATTATTCTCCTCATGCAAGCCAAGTTAAGGGTAAAGGGGCAGTTATAAACTTCTTTACTCCATCATATAAATGAAAGTGGTATATTGATTAAAGTAATATTCTAACTGGCCTGGTATACAATAGGTTGAGTCATTTATTCAATTAGTATAGTATTTTCCATATATTGAATATCCTTTGACTTGCCATTTATTAAGTCTTTGGTACTAATTGCGCCCTCTGGTGCCCAGGGTACCATTTAATTTAAAGTTTTAAGAGTTGCACATTAATTATAGTATAATAATAACCTATCTGCTTACGCATTTGCCTTCCTATCCCATGAAAAAAAAATATGTTGTTGCCAGTCCCTTTAACATCGACATTCAGGTTCTACTGTATATTTTAGAATATATTTACAATTCCAAAATCATAACCGCCTATTCTTAAGCATATCTATAGATATGTATATTATTTGTATAACTCTGAACCCCATTTGTAAAAAAGATGTTTGTTCACCTATATATTTTGCCAACTTTATTTGGAAAAAGGCTAAACTGATTTGACATTCATTGTTAAACAGCTAACTTCGTAAAAAATAAATAAGGCTACTCTATGTACTATCAATACTTGTAGTTTAGCAAAAATATTAAAGAAAATTATGGAAATAAAACCACAAAAATAGATTGTACTCCCTATATTAAAAAGATTAAACATTGGAGCGACGGCTCGGTCTCGCACGCTCGTGTCCCTTTGAACGCACGTAAGGCTTGGTGTGTGAACGAGGAGCTCCTGGAGCTGGCCCGAAGTGACGAACAGCTTCACGAGCATTCCTGCGCCCTTGCACCAGTACTGTCTTGCGGCCAGTTGGGGCACGGAGAGCTAGCTGGTCAAAAGTTAGAATCTCACCTGGAACAAAAAATATATACCTCAATATGTTAAGCATTGTTATAATTATTATCATTATTTAATTAATTTAATTTTATGCAGTAGACAAAACTAATTTAATATATATTTTGCCACCATCTTTTAGCAGATTATGTTAGTAAAGATAATATTGGTTTACATAAAATAATTTTAATTAGTGTAAAACAAATTATGTAGCATTATCTAATATTCATATAAATATTAAATTTGAATATTTATTGTATTTTAATAATTTTTTTTGCGTATTTTAATAATTTTTTTTGCAGCAGTTTTAATTATTTCTTTACAATATATCATTGCTATTCTGAAGCAAATGTATTATGTTTACTGTATATTGCCTTTGCCTTTTCTCTTTCATATATAAATCCGAAATTCAGTCGGGGCGGGGGGGATTCATACTAATTCCAACTACAGTGGACACAGATAATTATAAATTAAATTGAATACGAGGGATATTAATATAGTTTTTTAATAGTGATAGCCATGATAGCACCAATGGGCTAGCTAGACTGAGGAAGTATCTCGCTTGCACAGAAAATTGGCGTCGAGTGGTACGATATTTCATACCGTGAGTGATTATGACAATATCATATGTAATGGATAGCACAATAAATGAAACTAAAGTAAGGTACTATAAGTCTAAAAGTCCCACAGTAAACCGGCATCTGACTGGTAGCTTAGCTATTGCGTTTCATATGGTGAGCTGAGTTCCAGAGGCCCAACACCCTCCTCCCACTATGACACTTTCCTTAAAGGTCAGCAACGCTACCGCATTGCCTATGGCACTGCTGATGTCTACGGGCGGCGTGATTGCTTTCCATCAGGTGACACACCTGCTCGTTTGTCTTCTTATCCCATAAACAAAATATTTATTTGACTATGATATCTTGTGTTATAGGCTGACATGGACATATGAGAAATTCCAAGTGTCAACTGCTGAGAAATATTTAAATATATCATAATGAATCATAATTAAAGATGTATCTTATAATAAAGTCCTTTCTACAAATATTTATGTTGTTTTTATATATTTTTTCCATCTGTGTAAATTAACTAAACACAAGCCAAAAATGGGACATTCACTGTTTTCTTGGAATGACATTGGTGTTATATTTTAATGTTAAGTTGTTTAAATTATTTATTTATTAAATCTTTAAGTTAATAAGCCAAAAAACAATTACTTTTTAAAATTACACAATTACAAAAGAAAATGATCATTATTAACACAGCTGTAACATTCCATTGCTAGACTTGGCATGATAAATGAGCATTACTGAAAGGACCAGTCTTAACTATAGAGGTGAGGCACTCATTTAGTACCCTTTTTTTATAAAATATATATAATGAAAAATAATAATTTTGAACTGTTTTTTTTTGTTGAATTTAACATTACTCTTAAGTACTATATTGCCTCAGTCAGTTGAATACAAAACATTTAATAGAAAACCAAATATAAACAAACAACAAAAAAAATATTTTTCTAGCTTTTTTGCTTTCAAAGCATTCTTTAAGAATCCAAAAGTTATATCAAACGAATGTTTGATGTTTGTATGTTGAAGTTAATATTTAAGAACTAGAAACATTTAAATATATTGTGGTTAATCTTAAAATCTAACATTGTTTATCCCCTTTTTAAACATGTGTTAACACCTCAACCCCTCTGAAACCAGTACTAGGTATATTGACATAGTCCCTCTGATAAATGCTACTGCTCATCTTCTGGTATTTGCTTCATACAACACCCAGAGGAAGAAATGGGGTGCCTCTATTTTATCATGAAAATAAAGGTATCATACAGAACTTTTTATAACAAAACATGCAGTTAAACAGAAATAGTCAATATTAATAAGATTGATTAAAAAACTAAACCAAGCAAGAAAAGTCCAAACCCAACATCTTAAACTACCATAATTTATTATATTATAACATTTATTATGAATTGAGGGCAGTCTGTAATATCGAATTGTATCAAAATATACAAATATTGTAACCTGATATTTATTTTCATGTTTATTAAAACACTTACCTCCAGCAGCCAAGATACGAGCTCGGGCCTTTTCAGTCACGTGTAAGGCAGCCACTGTCATCTTGGGGACTTTGTACAAACGCACATCGTTAGAAACTGTACCAACTACCACTGCAATGAGACCCTCACGGGTTGGTTTCTTCATGTGTCTCGCTAACCGCGACAACGAAATAGGCGGTCGGTTGATACGACTCATGAACAATCGGCGCAAAACGATCGTATTAAACTTTGAGTTAGTTCGCCTGGCAAGGTATCTGTACAGCTGTAAACAAAGCACACAATAATATTCTTAGCACATTCCATATTTAATACTATTAAGACTAATTTATCACTATTTATAAACTTACCTTAACCAAAAGCCTGAGGTATACATCCTGAGACTTGACTTCGGTGCGCCGAACTTTCCTGTCGTGTTTATGATTGATATCCACTCCCTGAAATAAACAAATGATCAATTGTTGATTTCATTTTTACGACGAAAAAGCACCAAAAATTAGAAACACCTGTTATTTTAAACCACGATTTTTAATGATTTATTTTATAGTTCTTTCTACGAAACTCACCATCTTGACAACCGGAAGAAAAAGAGAAACCAAACGATAGACAAGATACTATGACATTTAATATTAATGTTGCCTTACGCAACAAAAACTTAAATATGTACTAAAAATTTATTGCAATAAAAGGGATACCATACAAAAATAAATTTAATCCGTACAATAAAAAAATTAATCAAAACAAAAAAAAGCAAGGCAGATTAAACTCGGGCACCAAATGTGCCATATAATATTTATTTTAAATATGACATACGTGATAGACATGGTGGCAGCATAGTTATATCAATAGACATATTAATACCTTCAAAAATATGTAATATTTATTCTTTTAAAAATAGGAAGACCCCGTGTTCTGCTGTGTGATATAATATACATATATGGTCTGTATAAAAATATTTTGAAATTCGTAAAAAAAACTAGTATTAAAATGTAAGCTACTGTGGAATTAATATAAATGTATTGACATTAAATCAGGCAGGTTTTTTAAAACGAATGTAACCAATATTTAAATTCCTCATTTTTAAACAAATGAATGTCTCTGACTTTAAAGATGTCATCGCGACATAAGTTTCGACCGCCGTTTTTTCAAAAGTGATGGAATTTAATACGAAACATCGAAAATTATCTAAAACTAAAAATTCTGTTCGTGCTTCGTCCACTACCAAGTCTCGTTTATCGAAAAAGAAGACTGTTGTTGCACGAAAGCGTAAATGCGTTTGTCTTCCCGAAAATTATTCAGTTGTAGAATTTCCTGCCATTTGGAATGAATTGAGACAGAACGGCCAGTTGTGTGATGGAACTATCATTTGTCAGGATATGAAGCCGATACGCATACATAGAGCAATATTGTCCGCGGTCAGTCCATATTTCAAGGCCATTTTTGTAAATTCATTGAGAAAAGGTGAACCAGAGGAAACGGAAGTATTTGTTGATGTTCCAAGTTATTATGTGGGATTGATTCTTGATTATGCTTATACGGGTACTTGCACGGTAACGGCTGAAAATGTTGAAAATTTGCTTCCTTATGCCGATCAGTTCGACATTGTCGGCGTCATACAATTATGTTGTCAGTTTCTTTTACATGAACTGAGACCACACAATTGTCTTGGCATATTTAAATTTGCGAGATGTTATTTTTGCAACGAGCTAGAGAAAAAAGGGAAATTGTATATAAGACAAAATTTTGGTAGAATATTGAAGGAATGCAATGAATTTAAGTTGCTATCCTACGAAGAATTAGAAGACATATTAAGGGATGACGAATTGAATGTACGTAATGAGGAAATTGTATTCCAAGCAGTAAAAACTTGGGTAGAACACGATTTAGAAAACAGAAGAAAATATATTCCAGCTTTATTATCGTGTGTTCGTTACGGTCATATAAGTTTTAAGTACTTTAAAACAAAAATTTTGCAATGGCAACCAGTAATTGAGGATGAGGTTAGTTTTTTTAAATATCTTAAAGCTTATCTTAAAGTAGTACGTGTCAAATGTCAGCCAGCAATTAATTTTACGTTTGTGATCAATCAAAAAATCGCCTTCCTTTACCTAGAAATGTCAAGAAGTGCTATATCCGGCTGTTGTGTTCCTGACATTATTGGACTCTAGACCTGGTACTGAAGCCGATCTCAATGACCCCCTTGCGCGGCCTAGAATACCTTTCGAGATATTATTTGCGGTAGGCGGTTGGAGTGCAGGAAGTCCTACGAGTCTTGTGGAAACGTATGACACAAGGTAATTTTAAATTTTTGAAACTTTGAACACAAATAAAAAACATTAAAAAAATTATTATTTCATTACGTGCCTCACGCATAAATAATATTTTAAAAAAATACAAAAAAAAAGAATTCAGTCACACTATATGTTATTTCAATTTAACCACTGAATCTGACCATATCTTATTATTTAATTTCTATAGAGTTTAGAAAGATTAAAAATTAATATCTACTAAACTTTTAACACGTCTATATAGCTAAAGAATGCAATACAAATCGTTTCAAAACTGCTCATCAGAAGCATAGAGGTGCATATATTTTAGCAATATTTCAATCTTAACCATTCACAATTTCTTCGATTGGTGTTTCGAATGAAATCGTTAACACAAGGGATTTAGAACTTCGTTAGGACTCCGTAACTGGGGAGAGTCATTACTAACTTTCACCGAGACCTCAAAAATAATTCTTACATAAAAAAATTGCATACACAAAAAAGCGAAAACGTAGTAAACCGCAAATAACCAATTACAGCGTTTTCGCATTTTTGCGTCGATATGTGCGTTTTCCCTTTTTTTATGGGATAAGTCAAACGAACAAGCGTGACCCGATGGAAAGCAATCAATAGACATCCGCAGAACGATTCTGCGGCCTTTAAGGAAAATGTAGCCTCGTTCTTTGAAGGTTCCAATGTTGTATTGGTTCGAAATCACCGCTGGAGGTAGCTGGTTCCACAGGGTAGTGGTTCGTGGAAAGAAGTTTCTTGAAAAACGAACAATACTGGATCGCCACTCATTCAGATGGTGGGATTTACGTGTTTAGTATATGTTCTCTCGAATAATATACTTATTTAAATAGAGCCGATCAATGGTTTCTCTCGATCCACATGGATGTGACGCCTCGCGCTTACCACGGCCTGTGCACCCTCAATAACCTGATCTACATGATCGGCGGATTCGACGGCAGCGATCACTTCAACACAGTGAGGTGTTACGATCCCGTAACGAACACGTGGCACGAGCGAGCTTGTATGTACCAAGCGAGGTGTTACGTCAGCGTAGTTGTTCATGGTGAGTTTATCAGTTTCTCATAAATAAGAGATAAAACGATTGCAATACCAGACATACTGAATAGGGCATTTTCTAACCCAGGTGTAGTAAATCTAAGTATACATGGGTAAGTCTACGTTTTCATCAGACCTTACTCCTTTAGTAAAAATTTAAAACCCAACTGTTTGTCTTAATTTTTGAGAGTACCTGGTGTAGCACATAAATATTGTAGTGATTCATAAATGTACTTTTTTTTACATTCGTAATTTTTAAATGTAAAATGAAAAAGAAATAAATTTTTATAAAACAAAAAGATTAGTTCAGCGGACGTCTTTCGATAGACAAGTCACCCATCGGGTACAAAACATGGAAATTATATATATATTAGGTGTACAAATAAGTTTCCGCGGTTTGTCAAAAGATGGCCCCACCAGAAGGTTATGGAGAAATTGTCAGATGTAAAACGTAATATCCCAAGTTTAGTCATCTGGCAACACCATAACCTTAAAGTACTAGTGATTCCGTATCAGCATCACGTAATTTTTTTCGTGCAAAAATGTCAAGTTTTATTCCGAATAAGCATCATTTGCGGGAACTTTTGATTTACTTCTTTAATGTGAAAAAATCTGCAGCTGAGGCGCATCGATTGCTTCTAGAAGCATATGGTGAAGCTGCTTTAAGTGAGAGAAGTTGTCAGGAATGGTTTCAAAAGTTTAAGAACGGTGAGTTTGACGTTAAAAACAAAGAACGCAGTGGAAGGCCGAAAGTGTACGAAGACATGGAATTAGAAGTACTATTGGAGGAAGATTCGTCCCAAACGCAAAAAGAACTTGCACTTACTCTACAAGTGACTCAACAAGCAATTTCACATCGTTTAAAATCGTTAGGAATGATTCAAAAACAAGGAAATTGGGTTCCATATGAACTAAAGCCGAGAGACGTTGAACGCCGATTATGCATGAGTGAAATGCTGCTTGCCAGGAATAAAAAAAAGAGTTTTTTGCATCGTATAGTCACTGGTGACGAAAAATGGATTCACTACGATAATCCAAAGAAGAGAAAGTCATGGGTTAAGCCCGGCGAACCATCAACATCGACAGCTAAGCCGAATATTCATGGAAAAAAACTCATGCTGTGTATTTGGTGGGATCAGCTTGGTGTCGTGTATTATGAATTGCTGAAACCAAGCGAAACCATTACTGGAGCTCTCTACCGAACACAATTGATGAGATTGAGTCGGGCACTTAAGGAAAAACGCGCCCATTACTACTCCAGACACGACAAAATTATTCTTTTACACGATAATGTTCGTCCACATGTTGCGGCGCCGGTAAAAACATACTTGGAAACACTCAACTGGGAAGTTTTACCCCACCCGCCGTATTCACCAGACTTAGCCCCTTCTGATTATCACCTGTTCCGGTCGATGGCACATGGTCTGTCTGAGCAGCGCTTCACATCATATGAAGACACCAAAAATTGGGTAGATTTGTGGATAGCGTCAAAAGATGAAGAGTTTTTTCGACGGGGTATCCGAATGTTGCCAGAAAGATGGGGAAAAGTAGTGGCAAATGATGGAAAATACTTTGAATAAAACGTAATGTACTTTTCCTTTACAATAAATTCCTAATTTTTTATAAAAGACTGCGGAAACTTATTTGTACACCTAATATATATATATATATATATATATATATATATATATATATATATATATATATATATATATATATATATATATATATATATATATTGAGATAAAATGTAAAGTGTAAGTATGTATGTAAAAGTATAAGATATTATATAAATGTACAATGAAACGCAAGAATATTTTTTTTTATATTTTAACGCCTATCCCCCTCAGGGATTGGCAGAGACCACAGAGCTCCATCCGCTACCATTGATTGCAGCGAAACGGCTCTCCATTATTCCCTTTTCGCCCTCGTGAGAATCAGGACGTGACGGGTGGCGAACCACGGCGCCGTCATAAAAAAACGCAAGAATAAATTAATATCATTTTGAAGAATTTTATTTGAAGAATTTCCCGGTTGTCGCCGTAACCAGTAGGTACGACAAGCACGCTACAATACATACATATCGTCACGCCTGTTCCCCGTAGATATCTTTATGTAGGTAAGGTAATAATATGTATAAATAATAAAACAGTTCCAAACATGTAATCGTGTTATTCACAACATGGTGGCAGAAGTGTGTTTTACCCACATATTGTTTTGTTACAAAGAAATTATGATTGCTGTATTTGCAATTTACATTCAGACGGATTAATATACGCCCTTGGCGGGTACAACGGGCGTACGCGAATGTCTTCCGTGGAGCGATACCACCCGGACAAGAACCAGTGGGAGATGACGACGCCGATGAATAAACAACGCTCCGACGCCAGTGCCGCGTCCCTGGCTGGCAAGGTACATATCATAAATGGCTTGTTTTCATGTCAATTATACTGACATTGAACTTAAAAAAAGATAAAAAAACGAATAATCAAGTAATACACAAATCTTTTAAAGTCAATTCCTATTTCTTTTGCAGGATATATCTACACACTTTGCCACTGACGGTTTTAATTGCTAAATTTATATCTTGATAAATATCTTATATATTTTTTATTCTTCCATATATAATAGGTTGTATACTAAATGTCCAAATCCATAAAAGTACTTCAAAAAGTTTAAAATATAGGCCACTAAAAGATATCAATTTAGAACAATTCAATAAAAACATAGAAACGATAGATTGGGAAATCTTTAATTCGATGACAGATGTAAATAATATGATACACTTTTTTAATAGTATCATCATAAATATTTTTGATTTGCATGCGCCGTTTAAGACTTCTCGTATAAAAGAAGTCAATTACCCTTGGTTAACATATAACATTAAACTCATGATGCGGCGCCGAAATGAAGCTCACACGAGAGCGCGTAAGACTAAACTGCCAAATCATATAGCATATTATAAGGAACTAAAAAGGATAGTTAATGTATCTATAATCAACGAAAAGAAAGCATTTTTCAAACAGCACGTAAACATCAATGTGAATAATCCACGTCATCTCTGGAAAAATATAAAACAGTATACTGCAATCAATACAAAAAAATATGCAGACCTACCTGCTCATTTTAATGACCCTTTGGAAATTAATAAACACTTCCTCAAGCTGCCAGGAGAAAATATTACTCAGATGGCAAATCTCACTTATTACGAGTTTCATCGACATAATAGCTCTGAATTTAGTCTGGAACTGATAAATGAGGAAGCAATATTGAAGATTTTAAAGGGTCTAAAATCAAATGCAGTGGGCACTGATGGAATTTCATTGCATATGCTTCTCATGACACTCCCTTATACATTAACAGCTCTCACAAATATTATTAACACTTCTCTCAAATCGTGTACTTTCCCGGATGTGTGGCAAAATGCTTTGATAAAACCAATCCCTAAAAAAGACAACCCGCAGGAGTTAAAAGATTTAAGACCAGTCAGTATACTCCCCTGTATGTCAAAGATTTTGGAAAAAGTAGTAAGTATGCAATTAACTAAATATTTAGAAAAAAATCAGATTCTGCCTTCAACGCAGTCAGGTTTCAGAAAGCACAGAAGTACGGCCACTGCGTTAATGGACGTAGTTGATGACATTTTGAGTGCACAGGATATAGGGGAGGGGACGATATTGACACTGCTTGATTACTCCCGGGCCTTTGATTCAATAAATATTCCACTGTTGTTATCTAAAATGTCATATTACGGTTTTAGTTTCCAGGCTATTAAATGGTTCGAAAGCTACTTTAGGAATCGGACCCAGATAGTAGAGCTACAGCTAGAAGATGGGAGAACGCTTGCGTCTCCTGCTTATTCTGTACAAAGGGGCGTCCCCCAGGGTTCAATTTTAGGGCCTCTAATTTTCTTATTGTATTGCGCAGATATCAGAAAGAATATAAAACACTGTAAATATCATATTTATGCCGATGATATTCAAATATACATCTCATGTAAGCCAAATGATATCCTTACAGCCGTGAATAAGTTAAATGACGATTTAAAGCGCATTACATTATGGTCAAGGTCACATACTTTAGAATTGAACCCAGCAAAATCTAAATACATGATCTTAGGGACAAAAAAACAAGTGCACAAAATTGAATTACAAACCCCTATCGTAATTGTAGGCGAAAAGCAGATTGAGCGGGTACGTATTGCGCGTAATTTGGGTGTTCTTCTCGATGAAAGTATTAGATTCGAAGAACATATTATGGGTCTAGTGCGTAACTGCTTCTATCGACTTAAAGTGCTGTATCGAATTCGAGACTACCTCAACATACCTCTCCGTATAACAGTATGCGACTCGTTAGTATTATCGAAATTTAACTACGCGGACACTGTATATGGACCCCGTCTACTCGCTCGAACAGAAAAACTTATACAGCGCGTACAAAATGCATGTGCAAGATTTTGTTTTAATATAGCTCCACGGGAACATGTTACGCCATACATAAATAAAGCTAATATAATAAAAATGAGACACCGCAGGGAGCTTCATTTCGCTACCCTTCTATTTGGTATGATTCGTTATGAATCCCCGTCATATTTATATAATAAATTAACATGGTCCCGTAAACGAAATAGCGCTGGCGATACCAGAGCGCCTAGGTCATTGCTGGTTGTTCCTCGCCACTGCTCAGCTGCGTTTCGTGGTAGCTTTAAATACGCCGCAACCAAATGTTGGAACAACTTGCCACCACCTCTTCGTGACTTGCATACAATAAATATATTTAAAAAAAATACAAAAATCTAATTTTAAGTATGCAGTCAGGAACTTGTTCTTTTGGACGCGGTGAATTTAGTACATGACTTTGTGTTTTTTAATTCCATTGTACTGTACGTGTATTTATGTGTATGTGTATATGAGTATGAGTAGTTATATATATGGATGTATTTGTATGTACGAGTGTGTCAGTATGAATGTCGTCACTGTGGTCCGCGATCTGACCACGTTGGTTCTTGCTGAAAACCAGCGCCGGGTGCTCCAATAGTGCGCCCAGCATATGCTAAGCAAGAACCATTTTATGACACTCGTTAGATTAAAATTATTTTCTTTTTGTTTTGTGTTTTTATTTGTATATAGAATATTATTAAGGATTTAATTTTGGTAATTGTAAAAAAAATGGTGTCATAAATAAAGTTTTTCTATTTCTCTATTTCTATTTCTAATTAAAATTAATCAATTAAATTAAATTAATGAATTAATATTTGAAAAAACGTGAAGTGTCGTTCACAACAACTTTAAAGAAATAAAAAAGATCATGTTACCAATGCAATAGATATATCATCAGCCGATTGTATCCACTGCTGTACATAGGCCTTCCTTAAGACGTATTTGCTCTCATAGTCCACGGGAATTTTCTTTACCCAGTTATTCAAGAACCAAACGTTTCTTTCTCAAGTCGGTATATTTAGCTTAGCGATGAAAAGAGATAAATTCTGTTGTTTTCAAAATAATCTTAACACAGATAATAAGAGCGTACTGTCAATAAGTTTATTGGTTTTCCAATGCTGTTGCAATTTTTGTCGGAGGACTGCCGTTGAAGGAGAAGAGTGCTTGAATGGAGACTGCTTCTTAGCAAACGCAAAGTGGGACACCCCTCGGCCTGGTGGAACAACGATGGATAATTTGAAGCTCAATGCGTGAAGCCTAAGATCGGACTAGGGTGGCGCACCTTAGGCATATCTGGAGGTTGCCATCATCGGATGGTGGTGCTTCAGCTTATTTTTTTTCCTAAGCACATTATTAATTCTTAACAGATATACATAGTTGGTGGCTTCAACGGCCAGGAAGTTCTGAGTTCGGCGGAAGTGTTCGACCCAGAAACAAGGCAGTGGAGCTTCATTAGGTCAATGCTGAGCCCTCGTTCTGGAGTCAGCCTAATCGCATATAGGGATTCTCTTTATGCTCTAGGGGGATTCAATGGATACAGCCGGTTAAATACTGGTTCGTAACAATAATCTTTATTTTTTTACAAATGGTCAATATAAACATTGTTGCCAGATAAAGAACTTTTAAGTACATAATCATTAATCATCGTCAATACGCAGAAAAAAAAATACTGCGACGAATCTCGTAGCTCTACGACGAATAGAAAATTTTGTACTATGTATAAACTGACTGTTTTTGAGTGATCAGATACAATTTTTTTCAATACTTTTATTGTCTCTGGTTTTAAGTTTTCATTTTGCGGTTTACTATGTTTTCGCTTTTTTGTGTGGATATGATAATCATCCATTGAAAATAATCCCTTCGGCCTACGTGACCACAATATTGATATAAAAATAAAGCTGCACTTTTCACAGGAGAGAGATTCAATCCATACAGCGGAGGCGATTGGCAAGAGGTCGCGGAAATGTTTAGCGCCAGGAGCAACTTTGCGACCGTATTACTGGACGACATGATCTTCGTCATTGGAGGTTTTAACGGTAAATAGTAAGAGCATTGATATTTTTTTTTGAATGAGAATCCAAAAAGAAAACCCTTAAGTCCAAAATAAATCACTTACTTAATATCTCAAAACTTAATTACAAAATTAGTTAAATATACAAAATGTAAATAAGCAATTTTCTCATATTCGCCCGCAGGTTGACTGGGAGAGAATGTCCAATGTACATAGTCCGCCTGTTGTGCTCACTTTTTGCAAAAAATTTAAATAAGTAAATAAAATGGTCACTGTTGTGCTTACTATGCGCAAAAAAGTTTATATAAATAAATAAAATGGTCGAGCAATTTTTTTAAAAAATTCCAAATTATTAAAAAATCCAAAATTATTAAAAATACTCCATAATTATTGATAAAACTGATAAGTTATATTTAAGGATGAAAATCTCTATTATTATTACGCCATTCTTTTAAATTATTAATTAAATATCACCCATTGCGTCATGTAAAATTCAATAGATTTTAAACGAGCGTTCACTTTTGATGACATTTAAAATCTAAGACTGAATCATAACATCAGAGCAATAACCGCAGTGTTAATTCACACGTCGAAATATTTTAATTTCATAAAAATACCCCGATTTATAGGCAAGTTTGCCGGCGCCGAAACGTGGACGCTGAAAGTCTGCTTCACAAGCTCAGAGAGTTATGGAGAGAACTATGCTCGGAGTTTCTCTGGTAGATATGATTCGGAATGAACAAATCCGCCAAAGAACTGAAGTCACCGACATAGTCTTTCGAATTAGCAAACTAAAGTGGCAGTGGGCTGGTCACGTTTGTCGGAGATCCGACAATCGTTGGAACAAACGAGTACTGGGAGTGGAGATCGCGTCTCGGTAAACGGATTGTGGGACGCCCCCCGGATAGATGGTGCGACGATCTGCGCAGGACAGCTGGCAGAAACTGCATGTGTGAAGCCGAAGATCGGGCTAGGTGGGTGCTTCATGGGGAAGGCCTATGTCCAGAAACGCAAAGCCAGTGGACTGCCGCAAGCTGTTGATTGATTGATAGGCTAGTTTGACAAAACGTAGCCCGATGGGAATGTTAAATAGATTGTTTAATTTCATCATTTTGATGACGTCCACAGGATCTACAACAATACACCAGGTGGAGTGCTACGATGGCGACACATCGGAGTGGTACGCCGCGGCGCCAATGAATTTGAACCGTTCCGCTCTGAGCGCATGCGTGCTGGCCGGTCTACCAAACGCACGCTCGTTCTCTTACCTCGCGAAAGCCGTTCCTGCCGCCGGTGCCGATCAGGCACATCCCTAGACTCTCCTATTCCTCCTATCATTCATGTTTCATAAGATCGCTGCACAAAATCTATTGAGATGTGACACAAAATGCAATTGTAGGCCGCAAAGTCACATCAGTTATATATTATACCTTATACAGTCGACGTCGAGTATTAGAAAGTTCCCTTCAATTTCGATAATTCGAAGTTTCTATAAATAGTATTTTTGAAATGTTAAAATGTTTGATCTTTCGAGTTTTTGCGTGAAAAAATTTCGAATTACTGCGTGTTTTTGATAATTATGGATTGTTTTATTTTCTTCGAATTACCGAGTGTACCAAAATCCATTGAATTTATATGATTTAATGAGAGTTTTGCTAGGGACTCAACAATTACTACGAATTATATTTATTTTATTATTATCAAAGCATTGAATTATAAAGAGTCAACTGTATATTATTTATTCCGGATTTCAAGCTTAAAATTTAATGAAATTATTTGATCTTCTGGTGTAAATATTGTGAATTTCGCATAAAAAGTATATAACATAAAAAAATTGTTTAAATATATTTTGATAAATTTTAATATTATTGAGTAGTTTTCTATTCATACTTAAAAAAATAAAGCTCATCATCGTTAGAAAAAGTTACAAAAAATTGTTTATTCAATATTTTTGTAAATATTATGTAAATTTCTTATTTCATATTTTATTATTATTGCTATTTTCCCTTCGCGGGCGGGCCAATGTAAAAATTATCAGCATTATACAATTAAAAAGTTGAGTAAACATGTATTTATATAATTTTGACGGGAGCGTATAGTATAAGACGCATATATTATTATATATTAGAGACTTAATCGATCTGTGATATTTTTGACTGTACATATTGTTTTTTGTCTTTTATAAATCTTAAATCATGATTACGCTTTATGTACAGATCTTGAAAGATTATTATTTCTTAACTTTTTATTTAGGTACATATATACGCACAATATATATATATATTATATATATATATATATATATATATATATATATATATATATACGAAATCGAGTCATGTGATTATTTTGTATACAATTTTATACGCCCTTTTAAATCGAGAAATTTTTGCGTTATTTGTAATTTGTGAGACACTTTATTTTGGTATTATTGTGTACAGCGCGCGACGATCGAAGTCACGTTTTGGATGACGGTTGTTCGTATCTGTGATATTTTTAGAGATCGATTTGGAAAATTTCAAAAAAAATGTAAAATTATTTTTTTGTGGAAAAATTTATTGTACCCAATTATACATTGAAATTGGTAAATAAAGCAGAACTAGAATACGCATGCTTGTTTTTTTTTGTACGCGCATGGTTCCCGCAACCAAAGTGTAACTATCTATAGAACACGTATGTGACAAAGTGTCCCTTGAACCGAATCGTCCACGGGACTGAATCAACGAGTAGGTGCAGATAGCGAGAGTGGCGGGCAATCGTGCGTATGTTTACTACAGAAGGGGAAATTGGGGAGGAAACGGGAGGTCACCGCCGCCCCCCTCCCCCCGTTACGTGGTATTCCCGACGCGATCGAAGCGGTGCACACTCACTGTAACCGTAGTGCGGGCTGCATTGGGTGCGGCGATCGCTACAAATAGAAGGGATTCGTGCTAATGGAGCTGAAAGGGAAGGTTGCTTTGATCACCGGCGCCGCTGCCGGCATCGGTCTCGCATACAGCGAGGAATTACTCAAACAAGGAGCCAAGGTAAAATAGTAACCATTTTTCGATCGAATATTATATCAAGAGAAAGTAAAAATTAGGACGCGTATTAGTAGACACATTAGTACATATTGTACTTACTCCTTAATCGTAGTATACGATAACTATAAAAGTAAATCAAGTTTCTTCACTTGTCAGTCGCAATTTGTATTGATTTTTACCGGCGCTCGGTACTTGCATTATTTTCCTTTTACGATTTCCTGTAATAAGGACAACCGCTGAAGATTGTTGAGTGTGAGTTAAGTAATTTAATTATAGAATAAACATGTTTAAAATATATAAGGAAAAGTTCTACTTACATCGGTGTCATATTAATTTTATAAATGTTTAGTTATATCTATGTCTTTAACGCACTAATTTATTTTTTCCATTACTTCATATGTACATACGTAAATTGAACTATCAATGGCTTGACAAAAATTTGATCATGCTAATTTTAGGAATGACTAAACTCTTTTGATAGAACTTTCATATAATTGTAAAAAGACTAAGTGTGAAATAGTTTGTACACAAATATGAAAAAACTTCAGTTACTTATAGTCGTGGAAAGTCGACTTCTTCACACAGACACTTAACCTGACTTCACATAAGATGACCGCTTGGCTCACGGGTTAGTAACCAGACTACTGAAACAAAGGTTTTGAGTTCAGTATCGGTCGAAACTAAAAAATATATTTTAAGTACACAAATATTTTGCAGGGTTTCAATGTAATTTTGTTATAGAGATGTAAATGATTCATTGGATACAGAGGATTCGGAAAAGCGATTATAAAAAATCATCTTTCGTGGATGTCTGTCTCTAAAGGAAAGACTCATTCGGACGAACGAGTGTGAAAGTTCGTCTTTCGCGGATTCTCACAGCTCTTAGGAAGGACTAATTCAGACGAACGACTGACGAATAATCGACTTTTGCAGTTTCTCACGACTCTGAAGAAGGACTCATTCCGACGGACTAGTGTGAAAAATCGTCTTTTGCGGATTCTCATGACTCTGAGAAAGGACTCATTCAGACGAACTAGTGTGACAAATCGTCTTTTGCGACTCTGAGAATAGACTCATAATTAACGATGTGCACTCCAGAATCTCCAACACCACACCTCAAATGCGTCGATATTTTTTTTTCAGGAGCTTTTCTTGTTCAAGTTTTTCGGACTCATATAACAAAATTGAGTGCACTAAACTTTTATTTTTGTGATACGCATTACAATTTGTCCTTCCATATTTCGCGACACAAAATAGCAGTCTTCCCCAGTCCCATGTATCGACGAATTATTTTAAGGCACTTCTTATCCTACGCAGATGAACCTTTCAGAAAAGGTCGCTATAGCCGAATCAACTAGTATAGGATAACGTAACGTAGTAAAATAATTGTAAGTGCAGTAATAAGTTTTCATAGACATTTTTTATAAAAAAAATGTTTTTTTAATAAATCATTCGATGGTAATAAAAATAGTATTTGATAGCGCGCGAAAGCGTATATCAAGAATCCGCCCCCACTTATACTCCGCCTTTAGTAGTAACCAAAAACATTTTATCGTGAAAATCAGTGACAAATTTTACTATAGACTAATATATAATAAGCTCGATTCTTCACAAAGAGCTACAATCTTAATAACCATGTTATTAATTATAAAAATTAAATGATATTGCATTTGCTAAATAGGACAAAGACATGAGATTAAGTATAATATATAGAGTAATATGCAAATGAGAATTGTGCATAAAAAAGTTCTTATTTCGATTAAACATCCGTCCATGGTTAATATCCGTCAGGAAGTCCGGCAATACTTTTTAGTTTGAAGCATTTCCGCTGAGTATTTAGTTTATTACGAAGGGAACGAAGTTATAAATAAGATATTTCAACCTTTCAACCGGTAACTTGTATATTAAATTTAAGCAAATAATTCACATTTAAAAGCTTTTATTTCTATTTTGATAGACATATTACAATAATTCACTCAACCAAAGTAAATTACATAATAATAAAGAGATAGAAGTGATTATCTACGGAGGCGATCTTATATTTGTAGTTTCTTCTGAAAACAGTGGCACTGTATTACAAAAAGTAGGAAAGAAATATGACAGTAACTACGTAAATTATGGTCTCGGCTACCACAGACAAGTAACGTCTACAGGCATATACGCGTACGTCCAACAGATTTTAAAACCTTAGTAATTCTTTTCCAGGTTTCATTATGCGATATTGATTCTGAAATCGGAGAACAGGTGGCGGATGAACTGGGCGTGAAGTATGGACGGAAAAACGTGTTATTTTGCCAGTGTGACGTCACAGATTATCCACAATACGAGGGTAAGTTTTAATGTTTATATATGATTCAAAAATTATATCGCCATTTTTGTGGTTTGGCATAGTTAGTCACTCACACACACTACTACTAGATAGACTGATAAGCATAAAGCCCATACGTTATAGACTGAAACCAACGATATCTTAACAATCCCCAATCTTAAGGCTTTGTTTAAAGTGAAAGAGGTGAAAGAGCGAAAATAGAGGGGTTACAGGCAATCAATCGTGTTCAATTGTGACAATCAAGCTGAGTTTGAGACCTCTTCTTGTCTCACAAGCCGTCGTATTACACTTTGTTTGATGACTTTCTTAATTTGTTGTTCTTTTCCATTCATTATATCATTTTAATATAAGGCAAGCCACTCGCAGTGCCCACGGTGTTGCAGATTTCCATGGTTGGAAATTATTCACTATTAGGACACCCGCTTCCTCATTTACCTATTTTTTCCATTAAAAACCTTTCTTGACAAATATTTGATTGATGTCTTTGATTTTTTAAATATATATATTTTTATATTATAGAAGCATTCGAGATGACAATAAAAGTGTACAATCGATTGGACATAGTGATAAACAACGCTGGTGTTATGAACGACAGGTTCTGGGAACTCGAAGTTGACGTCAATTTGGTGAGTTTTTTAGTGTTGTACAAAAAATGAATAAACAGCAAATATTAGATTAGACTAGTTTAAGTTTATTTCATACTATTTTACATAATAATTTTAGAGTTTGTAATGAAGTATATAAGTGGACCTGAATAAAAAGGCTATATTCATATTCATTCAGTAGCCAAATATTTTATTTGTGTGAATGAATATGTAAAAACCTGTTCTTGCCATATAAAAAAACTTATACTTATATATATATATATATATATATATATATATATATATATATATATATATATATATATATATATATATATATATATATATATATATATATATATATATATATATATATATATATATATATATATATATATATATATATATATATATATATATATATACATAAACAAAACCTACTAACATAGTGCAGCCATCTTCCCGTTCTCCGGCTGGAACTTCATAAGTTCTCAATATCAAATTTTCCCAACGATGCTTTGGATGTCCGACAAGGCATTTTACTGCCCGTTTTGAACTATTCTTCAAGCGGTGTAGCTAGTGTAATTAGCTATAATCTCTCCTAATATACTCAGCTACAAAGTATTTTGTAGTAAATCAATTATAGAACAAATATATATTTTTTTTCAGAATGGAGTTATACGTGGAACTTTATTGGCGTATCGATTCATGGGCAAAGACCGTGGAGGCCAAGGTGGAACAATTGTTAACACTGCTTCTACTGCTTTCATAAGACCGCAAGTCTCTACGCCTATTTATACGGCTACCAACTACGCCGTAGTCGGACTAACTCGTGCTTATGGGGTAAGTTAGTATTCATTTAGTATGTTTTCGATGGATTTTTGGGAATGGGCTTCCCCGGGTACTATAGTGCCTTACCTCAGCATATGGGGTTCTGTTGGGGCTGACCTCAATCCTCTTTTGCGGCTCGTGGGATTCACTTTGACGAATCTTAATATACCTAATTCGTTAAATGACGGCAACGTGGGTCACCACCCGTCACGTCCTGATTTCCACGAGGGCGAGAGGCGACGAACGGAGAGCCGTTTCGCTACGACGAATGTGAGAGGAAGGATGGATGAGTGTGAAGGAAGCAAGGAAGGTGTGTCGGGATCGTAGCGGATGGAGATCTGTTGTCTCTGCCTAACCCTACAAGGGAGACAGGCGTGCCTATACATATGCATGTATGTTTTCAATTTTCAATAACATAACAGCAAAGTACAAAACTACAATAAAATAAATGACAAGACCCGAGCAACAATACGTTAATTATTTTATTAACAATATCTTCATTGTTTTAATTATTCTTTACAAATAATATTGCGCTTAAACTTAATGCAGACGTTCCAATTTCTGTGCGCGATAAATGTATGTGCCGATCAAAGAAATTGAAAAGCAACCGAAACCCGTATGATTATGAAATGTGAAATATTAGATATTGCTTGTTTGACGGCAGTTGAAGTATGTTTATCCGCATAGAATGCATTGTAGACCCATCCCATTTCTTCCCGTGAATATTATACGTGGTAACTATGGGCAAAAACAACGTCTGCCTAAATATGAAAACGAATCGGCGATACCCAATTCCTCTATCAGGCGGGAATTATGTGAACACACCTCAATTTTGAGTATATATTGATGATTATAATGATGATATTAGAAGTGAACTGTCTTCTAGCAGTGGAGTTTCGCAGGCTTACAATGATAGTGAATAATTCTCGTAAATGTATTTATTTTTTTTATTTTTCTACTTTATTTTCAGGACCAATACCACGTAAACTTGACGGGGGTGCGAAGTATGGTCCTTTGTCCCGGCCTCACGGACACTGGACTCGTGAAAGAGATCCGAAAGCAGCTCATGTCTTCAGAATATGAAGCCGCTTGGCAAAGAGATCATATGAATTGCAAAACACAGAGGTATGTAACTAAAAACTTGTTTACGTGATACGAATACGGCTAAAAGACGGCTTTATGTAGCAATACCTCAATTGGTAAAGGTACGGCTTACAATCTGAGGTCGTAAGTTCGAATCCTCTATTGAACTATTGAGGTAAACCATTTCCTAGCACAATCGCTTATTTGGAATGTTTAAAAATAATTCTAGTAATATCACAAAACATAACCAGACTTCTTTAAAAAAAACGACTGCTCGAACCGTCTCGTTATTATTTCAAAGCCAAAGATAGTTTCTTTTTTTTATGAGATAGGAAGGCAAACGAGCAGGCGTGTCACCTGATTGAAAGCAATCAACGCCGTCCATAGACATCCACAGCGCCATGGGCAATACGGAAGCATTGCCAATCTTTAAGGAAAGTGACATTATGAGAGTGGGAGTAGGAGCGGGAGAGTATTGGGCCTCCGGAACTCAGGCCGCTCACCGTACGATGCGCGGTAGCTAAGCAACCACTCAGACACCCGTTTTCTACGAGTTGTATGAAAATTGAAACATAGAGAAGGTAATAAATTAATTGCTTAACATGTAACATGCTTAACAAAAAAACTAAAATATTTATTATTATTAATCTTACATAACATCCCTAATAACTAGTGTGTTTATTTTTATATCATCTAATGCCACTGGATAATAAACTTCATAAATGTAGGGCAGAATTGCAGCCAGAATAAAAAATATTGGATTCCTAACCTATCCCTTAAAGATTTTAGTACTAACAAATCCCAATTATAATCCTCTTCAAATAATACCCAGTGTTAGGCACAGATCTCCAGATTTCTGAAGGAATGGACATTAACCCACTAGCCTATTATGAAATGGTATTTTATGTATAATATTGTTCCTGAGGCATAATTATTCTCTTTCAGTCCAGAACATGTGGGTAGAGCTTTAATAGAAATCCTCATGAAAGGGCAGAGTGGATCCGTTTGGGTTGTTGACA
Organism: Baronia brevicornis; assembly: GCA_031353405.1. Lineage (NCBI taxonomy): Eukaryota > Metazoa > Arthropoda > Insecta > Lepidoptera > Papilionidae > Baronia > Baronia brevicornis. The sequence goes on along the minus strand of JASFAT010003971.1, from coordinate 812,005 downwards.
ATGGCCAGCCTCCGCGAGAATGGCGCGGCTAAAGAGTACTGGAGAACCACACATTGGCTTTACTGTAATTGGCGTGTATTTCTGCAGCTAAGCAGACTTTATATCAACACATTTTAAACTATCACAAAAATAATATGTATGCATTTAAAAACAACCGAGTTTAAACACTAGCTTTGACAAATGTACAAAGCCAGAGTAACGGTATTGGGTTGTCTATATTTCCGTTGAGTGGATTTTATAAAAAAAAAAACAACAATATACATTTTTGTAATAATTGTATACGTAATATTTTTTACTGGATAATGTTAGTGAGCATACGTGTCGCTTGATGGAAAGCAATAAACACGCCGCAAATACACATCCACAACACCATAGTTTTTGCAATAAAAGCATTGCCAACCTTAAAAAATGTGTAAGCTTGTTTTTGATGCGTATCACTATTGTAATATAATCTTTGCATAAGCAATGGTGGTTTGATCAATTTCAAATATTTTTTCAAATTGAATTAAGTTTTGAAAATGAAACTATAAATATATCAGAGTAGTCATCAAATTTAGAAACAGCACAATGCAACCGTAATATTTTTATTAAAGTAGACTTTTCTGACTCATTAATTTTCTTAATCTGTGAAAGTATGTTAAGAATAGGCGAGCAACTCAGCAGCATAAATTCACTTTAGATACAATCAAAAGTAATGTATCTTACTCCCTCATATTTTTTGAAGAAGAGTTAACCCACCTTAAAAATAAAGTGGGTTACCTCAAAAGATTCACCACATCTCATGAATAACCGCAACACCTTATGCGCTGCAGACGTGTTGCGTACTATAGGGTGATTTTGAGTCGAAAAAAGGAAGAGGAAAGAGTTGCACCACACTTTTATTTTACTTGAGGAAATTAAGGCTCAATGAAAGAGTTTGGTTTTCTAATTGTGATAAGTTCCTGGACGGGTCAGCCCATTCATTATGCATATGCAAGATTGTCGAAAATAAATTATTTACTCCGCTGGCTCAATGGTCCAAGAATCTTCGCCTCTAATATACGAGTAGAAATTTTTGACTTGTACTTTTATTTTTAATTTTTAACTTATCCCCTCAGTGTCGCTCTGCCACAAGCAATTTACGAGACCTTTAAATTCATTATTGTTATATAAAGAATCGATAATAATTTTTTACCAAAAATATAGGGAAACATAAATATCCAAATTTTACTAACGTTTATAAATAAGAAAAAATTGTATACCGAAAACAAGGCTCAATACTTTGATATATATGATATGCTTAATACTTTAAGAATCCATCGCTATTCAAATAATTTAATAATCTAGAAGAAATTATTGCATGTATATATTTTCTTTCATTAGAATAGAAACTGACGTGAGAAGTGGTATTTATATTTTTTAAAATGTTTTATATAGTAATGTATGATATTAGATTTTAAGAACGTGTAATGTGTATTTAATAATTTGTACTTCCTTTACAACAGTTCATTGATTTTTAATGCTTTTAATGTTACGAATGTATAACATTGCGATTAATGGAGTCAGGCCTTACTTTGCGGCAATCCATTCGGCGTAGGCTACACCGGGAACGAAGCGAAATAGAACTTAGTAATAAATTTGTTTTACTTCGCTCATGTCTTCCAAATATTTTGAAGTTAGTTACCCAAAGATATACTTGAAGTGGATTCATACTGGACACTAATACACTAGATAAATAAATTGATATGCGCGAATGCCGCCCTTTAACGCCGCGCTAGGGGTGGCACTAAAAAAAACTTCTTTTCAATTCGTTTCGGTGTGACTTATTCCTTATTCAGATGTACAGTTAAGAACTTCTTTGCTAAGATACGGGACAATAAATTAGGAAAATAATATTGGGTGTTTACGGACTAGTACATCTATATGTATTGTATGTAGTATAACTTATATAAGTAATTTTTAATTTTTTTTATTTCAAGCAGCATCACCTTCTCCAAACCAATTTTCTCTCTTTCGCTCGCAGATTGACTTGTATAGAATACCTAACAGCATTAAGTCCACCTGCTGTGCACTTGGTGCAAAGTTTAAATAAATAAATAACACAAAATAATATATTATTAAAATGATAACCTTTAAAGTAACCGTACCTACCTACGCTAATGCCACCATGACCTCTTGGAAAACCTAAAGATGCTTTGTATTATGGCGAAACAATTGCCTATTTTCTTCATGCGCCATCACCTATAGTTTGGCGACCATTTGTCTGTATTTAGTCATGCAAATTAACTTTTCTGTGCTTTCCACCTTAACAGTCTAATATTTTTAATCCATGAAATTCTTCTTAATTCTTATCGCTATACGTTGTTGAAAAGTGGTGCTGTATATTTTACATCTCTGGTGTTAGGGCATTAAGACATTAGGGCATTTTGTTTGATGACTATTTAGTACATTATTAGTTTGACTATCACTTTTAGTGGTATTTTGTGTTTAATATACCGGTTCTTAAACAAGCAGTATTATTTTTTTAATTGGTTGGCACTGATCTTAACAATCTTAACTCTCCATCTGTAAAGCATTGGGTTATAAAGAGGACAAAAGGTAGAGAATATTTTGTACGCATATTGAACTGAGTTTTTCAATTTTGTATATCTGTTTAGTTATAAACTGCAATATTTAGGAATATTAAATTAGCCTATAAGTCTTACCTAAATTGGCTTCAAAGCATATGTTAAAAGTTAACTTTGTTACAACTTTTATGTACTTAATTGCTTATTTTGTAAGTCTTGTTGTGTGAACATATAAATTAGTAAATTTTGTACCGGCTTCAATTTTATTTTGCAATTAAACCATTTCTAAAAAAAATATTTTTTGTTTGGGATTAAATTAAAACAACAAGAATTAAAATGGAAGATTTGTAGTAAATGTATATATTTCCATATTAATACAATTACCAGGTACAGCTCTTGAGTTTACTGATTTTATAAATATATCTTGTTAAAATGTTGTGGTTTTCAAAAAAAAAAGGACTATTTAACCAAAAGGTGTTTCCAATATTTTGAAAATAACTTTTTAATATTATCATACGAAAAACACAGTCCTTTTACCAAACTAAAGGTTCGAAATACCAAAAATTTGTGTGCTTGCAACGCTAAGTAGCTCATTAAATTCAAAACAAGTCTGGCAGCGTCTTTACAATATCAGTCAATTAACACATTCCCATCCGAAAACGAGATTTCACGTTTTTAAACAATTTCGTAGACATCGAAAAACAAGATTTCTCATTTTTAATAAAATTACGTAGACCTTAGGAAATCAGATTTCTCCCTTTAAAAAAATATAAAATAATGATTAATTTCGACTTCCAACATTATGTATCAATAGTTTTCATCTGTATTTAAATCTAATATGTAAAATACGATTAAAAGCGTTCAATTTTGATGACATTTAAAACATAAGACTGAATCATAACGTCATTCATTCACGCGTCGAAATATTTTGATTTCATAAAAATACTCTGATTTTATAGGCAAGTTTGAGCAAAAATAGCCCGATGGGAACGTGTTACGACTACACAATCATACTACAAACAGTGCCTCAATTGTAACAGCATCCCTACTATCACATTTTATTTAATCTAACAATAACATCGAGTCAACAAATCGCTCGCTTCTATTTTAAAGCCGAGGAAACCTTGAGTACTATTAATCTACCTAAAATAATTCGTGAACATTCCGACCTATAGAACAGTCCTTGCACTCAAAGGTATCTCGGGAGATAGCTTCGTGAGAAACATTCTCAGTAGGTTTGCTGTTTGAACACACATTTGTCATTAAAGAGTGCATTGAATGAATATTATATAAAATGTTTTAAAACATAATTCTTGTTACAAATTTTATAGGCACGACTGCGTTATACGTGTCTAAGCTACGAAAATATACAATTTATTGGGCACGACATAAATAAAGTAGTAACACTATGCAGGGGCTAGAATTTATTTGCATAGCCATTTAAATGTATCCTCATATTGACACACGGAATCACAGAATATTTGCCTAATACAGCTCTAGGACGTACTTGTTTGTCAAAATTTTGAGGATCTTTTTTGCCCAATCGGTGAACACAATTTCATCTCTCCCACCCTTCAAGTGTGAATGTATAACTGTATGTGGATATTTGTTCCGTCGCATGCATACGGGAATTCGCATCTTACACCTTCCATTAATTGGATACAACACTATAGCACACCAAAGCAATGTCCCGCATCTTGAATTCACAGACCATTAATTTCTTCCCGCATCACAACACCGTTATAAACTGATTATTACATTTAAAACACACTTCAATCACCATCCGATACATTGCCGTTACTTATCCATTTGCGATTAGTCTTTGCGATAATAAGTTAAGATTTAAACTCCCAAAATCACTCCTACTTTGCTGTGGAAGAAAAAGAAAACAAATATTAGTCTTAACCTGCATTTTCACAGCTATTCTTCTATTATACAATATTAGTATTTATGCAATAGTATCGATATCTTAGACTGATATACCGTAGTTTAAGTTGGGTTTGACAGACGCGTCAGAAAACAGACTGAATGCGGTGGAAATGAGAGTATTAAGAAGTATGTGTGAAGTAACTGAATTGAGAAATGAATGCTTCGATGGTTTGGGCACATAGAAGATGAATGAAAGAGGACTGACAAAAGGGTAGAGGAACATCAAGGAAAACATATCTAGACAAAAAGTTTTTAAGGAAGGCAAGAGTACTATAGTGTGTCAACCGTAGTGATACAGAGACACGGGATCTTTACGGGACTTCATTAAAACTCTTCCAAATGATATTAATTTATTTTTCTTGTTTTAAATCACATTTACTTATATTTCACACACTTTCACATATTATTTATTTGTACAAGGAAGTGCGATATTTATGTATGTATGTACTAAATAAATGAAAGTGCACGTACCCGCGGCAGTGGCTGGCTGCGTGAGTGGCGTAGCGGGGGCAGAGCCCGAGGGCACGTTGGCGCTGCGCTGCGGGCGGCCGTTGTTGTTGTTGTTCATGTGGTTGGCCCGCCCGCGGCCACCCCGCATCGGCCGCCAACTCGAGAAATAAGCCATACTGACACATCAGTTATAATTACTGTTCAACGACACCACTACACTCCATACTGAATACACGCGTATCGGAGCAGGTACACCTAATTCTCTTTTTACACGATAGATATGTTCCAAAAAAAAAATATTTTCTTTTTAACTCCTTGTTAAGGACGCAATCCGCGTCGACTGGATGGCTCGTAGTGAGCGATGAGGTGTGCTACCCATTGCAGTTGCGAAGTGAGTTAAGTGTGTATAACACACTTTCGCTTGTAAGTTGTTATATTTTTACACTGATTATATTAACAATTTATTAACACTACTGACTCCTTAGTTTCATTCATACAGTCCACAATATTCGACAGCCTGGTTCTTCGTGCCGGATAATTTAGAACCAGCGCTTAATGTTAAATAAAATTCGTATAAAAAAAGAGAATTAAGTGTATATTTATATATCCGGTTTAGATTTCTGAAAAATATGTCCACGTTATGATATCGTGTTGCAAGTTCGTAAAATGCATATACTTACTTTGATCACTGATCGAATCGATCTTACAAAAATGAAATAGAACAGTGAAAGTGAATAATCCAATAAGAGCGCGGATAAAGAACACTGGATGGCTTTACAACAGTGCACGTGAACTTCAACACCGTCGCCCCTCGAGTATCTGCGCGGAACGGCGTGACACGCTCGAGCGAAAAGGGTTAATGTGTGTTGCTGCACAGGGAGAGAGAAAGAATCTATCTATCTATCTATCTATTATAGTGTACTCACGCCTGATGAGAGTTGTGCATGTGCGGGTTGTGCACGTTGTGCCTCCAGCCGCGGCCGCGCCACGCCCCGCGGCGCGCCGACGCCACTCCGAACGTTTCCGAGTTCAACTTGCGCTCCGTGCGCCAGTCCGTGCGTTGGCTACGCCCCTTCGACCTGACACACAAACATGTAAGGACATTGTATGTAATCATACTTTTGGTAGGAAAAGTTAGGTGCGCAACAAGTTCTCGCTGTTTTTCTTTTTATAAAAATCCAACTTAATTGTGCAAAAATGCTTACATATATATTATTCAAAGTATTCACCATCGCTAGCTACAATTTTTGCCCATCTTTCTGGCAGAGTTCGAATACTGTTACAATAAAATTGTTCGTCTTTTGAGGCTATCTACGAATGAAGCCATTTTTCGATGTCTTCATATGAGCGGAACTGCTGATTAGCCAGATCGTGTGCCATCGAACGAAACAAGTAATAATCGGACGGCGCAATATCTTTTGCCTTTGCTCGTATTGTGGGCGTTTTTTCCGCAGTGCTCGGCTCAGTCACATCAATTGAAATCGATACAGTTCCCCAATGATGGTTTCGTTTGGTTTCAATAGCTCATAATAAACAACACCGACCGACACATCATTTATATACATATATTCAATCAAACCCAATATGATAAAAAAAAATCATTTAAACCAATAATTGGGCTTCGAGATAATTTGTCATTCATCCATCTGAGATATTCTATATGTGCAGGATTATTAAATTAGGTAAACTCTTTTCTACCTAATTAACTATTTTGTTTTGAAACGAAAAATAGACTTATCTATTGCTAACTTAGAGATAGCCTAATTACAGTGATGAGTCAGCCTATAATTGAATTTATTTGATGAATTATTTAACATACACATCACAGATCTCCATTTGCTACGAACTCAGCATACTTTACTTGCTCCTCCACACTCATCACTCTTCTCATGCAAGTCCGCCGGTTAAGGGTACTCTTGGCCTTTTCTAAAAACGTTTGCATTATTTTACAGAACACCTAATTGTCTGTGTTCGCCGGTCCGATTTCTGTATATGTCTGCCTAATCTGCCTTGGCACAAGCGTGTTAATTCTCTATTCCTCTAAAAATAGAGAGCCTTGCTATGGGACATATTAAATGGAGTGAGTAAAAACTTTATTGTTAATATACACACCTCTCAACAGCTTCACAAGAGATGTTATCGAAGAAGCTCTTTTTTTTATCGTAGCCAGTGAAATTGGAGGGATCTTCATCAATCTCAGGTTCTCCGGCACCAGTCTCGTTGCCTGAATCGTCCTTCTTATCCACCTCACCTTGCACGTCACACTGTTGAAACATTTCATGTGTTCAGGAAGAAAGTAAAGTAAAGGGTGTCTAGTGGTAGAACTAAGTTATTTAGGAAGGCAAACGAGCAGACGTGTCACCCGATGGAAAGCAATCAACGCCTCCTATAGATATCCGCAGTCCCATATGCATTGAAGCGATGTCGGCCTTTAAGGAAAGTGTAAGCAGTTCTGCCACCGATCACCCATTACAAACATGGAGTATGTACAGCAGTAAAAAAAGCTGATCATCCTTATTTAAAGTCAACGGTTACTTACCACATCCAGATATTTATTTAGAGTAAAGGTTCCCAACCTTTTATGGTCTTTCGCCCCCTTGAATAAGATAAACATTTTAGACGGCTAGATAAAATGTTTTTTCATTAAAATAGAGGACTTTGGACCAAGAAAAGCTCCAGTGCCCACTGTACCACCCTCGTTGAGAACCCATGTGTTAGATAGTAGACGAGTGTGGTATGGTAATATACACTCCTCCAGAGTTGGGGAGCCCTATGTTGGGCTCGCAACAGTATAACACTAATATAGTACCCCTCCACTTTCGCCGAGCGCTAATAAACCGTGATGCGACCTATACCTACTCCGATCACTGGTAATGATAAAAGAAGAACAGGAAGACAATGTTACCTCCACTTTTACATCTCCGTCTGAAATTTTTGCCTTGGCCAGTTGTATGCGTAGCTCTTCAAATTCAGTGTTCGCCTGCTCGAAATCATAGTCGTTGTCAAACTTGAGAGTGTTCTTGTTGCGTGGAACGAACCCGCGACCGCGACCCCGCGGGCGTCCGCGCCAACCCCCACGACCGTAGCCCTGGCCTGAAATAAATTATCATCATCAATAAAGATTACATGCTCGAGAGCTTTTTACAATCCCTCGACTGCTCAGCAGCCGAGTCTAAAAAATAACTTTGGGTTGGGCGGACCCCACCATCTCCAGGTTATATTGGTGCCTCAGAGACTGCCAGCCAGAAGCAACTTGCTGTGTCCAGTCTGGAACTCCTTCAACCCCCTGTGCACTCTTATGTTATGTTTTCTGGACTATTTAGAATAATGTTTAATGTAAAAATACAGCCGTAATAGACAACTGCTGGACATTGGCCTCCAACGAAATTGATGAGTTGCCAACCCGCGAATTGCAGACCGATTAGGGATAGCTCATTACTTTATATTCTTATGTAGAGACTGCTGCGCATCTCTCAATCAAATCTCCAAATCAATTATAGATAGTCAATTGTATATATTAGATAGTTGAGATTCTGTTACATATTACACAACTGAAAAAAAGATTTAAAAAAAATCCTTTGAAGTATATGTTTGATTAAGAGATATTATATCAAAGTAGTTACCGGGTTGGCGGTGGTGGTACTGTTGTTGTTGTTGTTGTTGTTGTTGCTGCTGCTGCTGCTGCTGCTGGTTGATGTTTGGTGGGACGGGCGCTGTTGCGGAGGTAGGGCGGGGGGCGCTGGGGGGAGGGGCACCGCCACTGGGCAGGCGCTGCCTCGTGCGCGATGTAGGCCTCGGCCGACCTGGTGCCTTTTGATTGCCCCCGCGGCGACTGTCCCGCTGCTGGCCCGAACCGCCAGCCAACGAACCCGCCTAAAAACGAGATAATACTATATATTTCTTTATTTGCAGATATGTGGCTGAAATTTAACCCTTTGCGCTCGCTCGACAACTCTTTGAGCCGGCCGCGTACTTGTATTTTACATGTATAACAATGATTATATACATAAATTAACTAACAAAACACGTTATGCCATATGCCATTCCTTAGTGTGATGGGACTGGCAAGGAAGGGGTTAAAAAATATAACCTTCCAATAGAACCGAATATGTCTTGGGTTAAAAGTTAAAAGAAGTGTGTTGTCCCCGTCCATCTCATAAAATTATATTACATTTTCGCTAATAAAAACTTCAGGTTTATTTTTTAACTACGATTGGACCATGTTTTGCACAATGGCCACAAACAATCGAAAAACATCTATGTATTCATATAGTAAATACTAGACTATAGACTAAGTTGATTTAAAATTTTGTTAATGATAGGTTAATACCAATAAGTCACAGCATTAGAGAAAAATTTGATAAATGAAGGCAAAACTTTTGCAATTTAAAGTTTAGTAAAGTACCTTACTAACATATGTACCTGTGTTACTAACACAAATTTATTATATAGTCAATTCTCTTTAAAATGATATAAATATGTAGTACTATATATGTAACTAATAGAGTTTCTGTCCCTAGAAAAATGGTTTTCTGTGTTATATTCTAAAAACTTTTATTCGTGTATTTGTGTTATAGAACTTTTACACACAATACAGTCCTATTTGCCTTTATACATCAACATAAATAACTATTTAAGTAGGTTAGTTTTCTAAATAAACCTTATGGTATGAACGTGTGAATAATGGGATAAGACACTTATTAGATGAATAAAAAGTTTTTACGCTTATTTGTAGAGAAAGCGCTTAATTTTCTTATTTCGCGATGTGGCCATAGTATAGTACCTTTTGTAAATAAAAATTCATTTATATTTTGCAGAAACTAAATCAAATGAAAGTTTTCTTTATACTTATCATGTATAGCAATGTCGCAAAAAATCAAATAAAGAACAATAAAAATTGTTCGTTTATGTAGAAAATATTTAAATTTTCATTACCTGAGTCGACTGATCTGATGTAGGACTCTTTCTATGAGATCCAGATGGCGTTACAGAGCGCGAATTTGATTTTTGAGCGCCACCTCCAATTAGATCAAGCATTGAGCCTAAAATGTATGTGAAAAGTACATTTAACATTAAAATAAACAACATAGTCCTATAACAACTGTTTCATTAACCATTTGATTGTTTTAATGTACCTTACAATTGTTAATAAAACATTTATTACAGTAACAAATATCTAAACATTTTCTATATATAAAATGTGTAACATGTAAATGATGAAGTGTTGTAATCTACAGTCCATATCATCTTTCGCAATATGCAAAGTCTAAAAAAGTATCAAGATGTATTGCTCTCAGTTAAATTGCCAGACCTATTGTTATATCATTAACCAAGCTATTGCAGCGTGTTAAAATATTTCTATAAATATTGGTGTTATTATATAACGGATTAATAGGCTTTTGCAAATATACATCCTTCCGAGTCAATGGTCGCGTGTTCGATTACCGTATCGGGATAAGTTTAAGTGTGGCCTAAAAGTATTCATTCCGAATCTGTGGGCCCCACTAATCCACAAAGGTAAGCGTAGTGGATAACACTCATTCCCCCAGAAATAGGAAAGCTCATGCCTACAATAGGGTATACATATATGAGCTCAATTTTTTTTATTTAATAATGTTTTAATAATACAATATGAATGATATAAAAAATACTAGCTCAAGATCTCAAATCTTAAGCCTGACTCTTACCAAATGAGATATTACTACTTAAACAATCTATCGATAAGATAGCTTATGCACAAGGGAAGTTAATATTTCATGTTACCCACATATATTATGAAGTGACTATGAAGGGCTGTACAGAATATAATTTATGACTAAATAAATACATAAATATGTGATGAGTATTTCCAATGTTGTTATTACAAACATAACTTGATGCTAAGAATGGGTTCTATATAATAAAATATTGAAGCTGTATGTACATAGAATATGATATATATTTAAAAACTATATAATGCAAAATATTATTTTCAAATAGTTATGTTGTGCAAGCAATAGACCAAGGAATAAAATGCAGATTGCGATTTTCAAATGTTAGTGTAAAGATGTTTTATTTGTTATAAATTAAAAAAATATGGTTAAAATTAATTAGATTAAACCACTAACATTGAAAACATTCCAGCTAGAAAATTACATGTCCAAAACCAACCTATTAAAAATTGCATTCCAAGACAGATTCTAAGAAAGCAGTAATTTTTAAACACCAGCTTAACAATCATATTTAAAAGGAGTATTCCCTTAATAATTATCAAATATATGATGTGATTTAGATATATCTTAGAAATATTAATGGAGTGGCAAAAAATATTGGACATACCAAATAATTATAAATGCAAGACCAAATCAATTAACATCAGCAACTGGTCACACTCAAGAGACTTTCAGACAAGTTCTATTTCATTAATTTCTTTCACAACAAAGTATTCTTATATATGGAAAATTTGTTAAACTCAGATGAGTTATAAAACCATTGAAGCTACTGTTTACAGTAGAGTATTTATAACACACACAAAAAGATGCACTATGAAATGTATTCAAGACAGACAATTTAAGACATTAGATTTGAATACCTACACAGACAATGTATATAAGCATTTATTAATACAAAAACATCAGCGCTTTTGTTAGCCTATAACTTGTGAATTACCACAGATCTTCTAGCTAGACCCTAATAGTTGGCAACAACTTTAACCAAATATCATTGCAAAGATATTAACCTATATGCTACAGGCGAATGCATATTTTACTCCAATTAAATAACAATATATAGGATAAGAACTAGATATTTATAACCCTGAGACAAAATCTGCTATATATTAAAAACAAGAATGAAAAATACACAACTATACTCCACTGACAATCAATAATAGAATCAACTAAGGAATAATATCTTCTGCTTATGTTTTACTTTGAAATCTCATACATTTGATCTAAACTAGCAATCCTTAATTAGGCTTGAGGAAATCCTATATTAGATTCTGTAGCACAAATAATGCTTTTGATCCTACCTACCACACAAAATTCCTAATCTCACTATAACACTATAAACCAACAAAAAAATTAGCAAACTAAATTAATGAATACTTTACTATACACCAATAGAACACATGCATTCCACAAAATACACTCAACTACATTTTAAACTAAAAGAGATCTAATATAACTAAAAGAGAATAATATCTTCTGCTTATGTTTTACTTTGAAATCTCATACATTTGATCTAAACTAGCAATCCTTAATTAGGCCACTATATTAGATTCTGTAGCACAAATAATGCTTTTGATCCTACCTACCACACAAAATTCCTAATCTCACTATAACACTATAAACCAACAAAAAAAATTAGCAAACTAAATTAATAAATACTTTACTATAATTACACCAATAGAGCACTTGCATTTCACAAAATACACTCAACTACATTTTTAAACTAAAAGAGATCTAATATTTTTTATTGAAGATATAGTCAAATGAATAAGGATTGTAAGCAACCACCCATGAACATACTTTACCAGCATTGTTTACCTTAAAGTCAAAATGTGAATAATGGGACATGGAGAAGCAAAGGAAATGGGAAAGAAATTTGACCATCTAGTATTACTTTTTTTAAAATCATGCACAAACTATGAAAAAATGAATATAATATATGAGAGATGTACAATCAATTTCCATTAGACATTACAATTTCTAGTTAAATTAATAGTTTTAAATTGCCCAATGGCTATAACAAAACAACATGCAACATGTTTAATTTTGTAAATGTTGAATTTAGCCCTGGTAAAGAAGCATATAAGATTATTATAAACTACCCACTATTTTTATTTTGTTTCTTTAAATTATTATACGAATTATCATCTTCAATACAGTAGAAACACTCTACGGTCATATAATATAATCAATTTTGCTTTTTACTAGAAACTATGTTTTACTATATAAAAAATACATTTATCTATGTACTTTTGATATAAGACACCTAATATTTGAAATTTTATACTTTTTTCATTTGTGAAATATAATTACTTCGATCTCATGTGACCATGAATTGTAATTGATCAGAGAAATTTTAAAAATAATATGTTATTGTAGTAATGTTTATAATAAAATAAAAAATAAGAGCATGCTATAAAATGAAAAATATTAATTAAAATACTTAATAATATACATATAATAGATTAATTACACAAAAAAGATAGATTTTAAGAAAAGTTTCAAAAATGTAAATGCAAAGATGAAGGTATATATAATGGTGAAAAAAATAAAGTTACATGCAAAGCATTTAATGGTGTGAGAACTAAATTTATATTTATATTTTTCATTACCATGTGAGTTAATAATTGTTAACTTGTGTCATTATAAGGCATCTTACAGTGACAAAGCAAAAATCGCAAAATAGCACTTGTAAGCCAAAGTAAGAATTTCTTTATAAAAAAAACCTTGGTCTTTCACTTGGTTGGTGTGGTGCACCACTCCTGATCCTATGGGAGCAGTAGTTGGTGGAAGTTGTGGTGCCAAATCCACTGAAGCTTGTGGAGACAACTCACTGGTCTTGTTAATCTGGGTATGCACACTGCCTGGGTAGCCTGACATCGGATGATACTGCTGATACTGTGTCTGACCCACAACAGGATGGTTGAATTGTCCAGCATATTGTCCTTGAGTAGTTGGCCCGCCAAGGGTAGGTGGTACCGACATTTGCATAATAGCTGGGTCATTGGGCAAGGAAGGCACATTGTTCAGAACTCTGATGTCCTTGATATCAGATCCTCGGAATAAGATGTAATCATAAACTTGACTCTGCGGGGCGACTGGAAATTGAGTCTCACGATCCTCGGTGCCAAATGATCGCACTGTGATTATAAAATTATATTATTAAAAATGTATTATAAAATAAATTACAAACATACTCAAAAAACTACTTCTGCTTATTTAATAAAATAATTAACAGATTTAACAATATTCCTTATAATTTACTTAAGATTAATTTTGTATTTATAAAACTAAATAAATTGACTACCATCTTGTAAAAAATATATCATGAAATGATCAACAAGCACTGTGCAATACTTTGTATGGATAAATCTGATCTACCAAGTCTCTACGAAATATTTTAAAAAATTAGAAATTGTATATATTTTGAAGAAATTGTCTATCATTGGTGTAATTTGTCAATTTATTAAAATTTAATATTACAAATACACCCTAAACTATTCTTATACAGAGTGTACCATTTTGTGGGTGTTCACTTAAAAAAAATTGCTTTCCATTCTTTACCATTTTAATCCCAATTTTCATATGGAAACTAAATATACCTGACACATATCTACATAAAACAATTTTTTCACTGCAATGGAAGATAAAATACAGTTCATAAAAATATACCCTCAGTATTCCAAAAATATGACCTTAAAATTTCTAATCGAGTTTATTCTTTGTCCAAATCCATTATTTCAGAAATCTTACTATAAGGAATTTTGGTTTTTGTACATATTGGATTTACACACATTTGAAAAAATTACATTAATCTTTAAATTTTTCTTTTTTTATGACATTAATTCTGTTAACAAATCAAATAAAAAAGTTAAAATTATACTTTCGATAATTTTGTTAGTTTACCTATAGCAGTGCATATAAGCACAATCTGCCCCTACTCCTAGGGGTATGCAAGGTATCAATTAAAAACCAGTCATAAAAATGTTATATATAATAGTGACTATCCTCAAACCATAACGTTATAAACTTATTGTTTGAATTATTAATAACCGTGATATATAAGTTTACAGTCAGGCTTTCTAATGATCAATGACCAATAAGAATTCGATACAGAATATGATTGATAACTACAAATTTTAATTTAAGAAAGTAAGCAAAAATTGTTTCCAATGATTTTATTCCTTATCTACGTCATCAATATGAAACGGCCCTTGTAATTCATTATTTACATTTTGAGGGTAGATAAAAACCTTGAGTTTATTAATATTTTTTTAATGATTAAACACATTTAAATTAATATTCTTTATACCTTAACTTGTAATTGATCGTTAAGACTGGGTATTAAGAGTATAAAAAGTGCATAGCATTCTAGAATTGTTATTAGTAGTCAACGAAAATATTTTGATACGTACGAATACTAAATGATGAGAAAATATTAGAATAAGAACGATTACTTGAGCAAATCAAGAATAACACGATAAGAGAAATCATTAGTGAACTTACCGCTAGCTAAGGCGATGGTACATTCCTGAGGATCGACGGTAAAAAGTCTGCCTTCGTAACGGATGTCAGCTTTAGATATTAGGCTTATTTTAGAGCCTAATTCAGGCATTCCAGAACTCATATTGTCACTTTAGACAATAACTCCTGATGACAAAGATTCTTGTGGATTTTGTCGACTGCGAACGAAAATCATCAGCCACCAAATAAAATGACTGATGTGAAGTTGGCAACAAGCGCGGCGTTTACAAACAGCTGAGAATACAGATAATAAATATGAGTAGGGATAAAAAAAATTACATAGCAGATCTTATAAATAAAACAAAAAGCATCGATTTGAACATCATAAAAAATCAAATATAAAAATAAGTTTTAATTCATTTAATTTAAATTATAAAAAATTCTTTAAAATGTTTTGATATATCTTCTATGGTGTGGTTTCCGTTGGAAATTGAGGTAAAGCTAATATTAACTCTAATCAATGTTTACATGCAATGATTTTCATCCAACTGTTATTTCCATCTTAAACAATTGTAAGCACAGCATTTAATTAATTCAGCAGAAACCGACAATCAATTCGGGTGGTTTCGAGCATTACTGCGTTCTGCATTATAGAAATAATAGTGAGAATTAGTCTATTTGTGACAAACAAAAAGCAAAATTTAGGTGGACCTTACGCCCTATAAGTCAATTACCTCGTATGTTATGTTATTTTATATTATATAGACAAACTATTCAGTTTATAATAGAGCGTAAATAAGGCGTAGAACTGAAATGAAATAAAATAAATTCGAATAGGATGACTTCTTCAATGTGATAAATAAATATGATTGCTATATTGCAAAAAAGACACAATTTTAAGGCCAATTCTAAGTGCTATTTACCCTTGACTGCTCTTTTTGTTATTTCACTACACGGTAATAAGGGCGTTCAGGATGTGAGGCCAGCCGGAATCATCCTGCCGCCCTGATTAAAGTTCCTTCTTCACTTTCCCTCATTATATGGCTCTGATTTAGGGAAAGGGACCCACACCACCGTTCAGTATAACACCAATTTTGACATAAAATATGCGCAAGTCATAGAGTATATTTTAATATCTACGACCTAACCTTGTATTGTAATATATTTTATCTGTTGTTCTATCCGTTAAAATTTGATTTTATAAACATAATTTGTTCATAACCGATATTTGTCGGCTAAATTTGTTTTGAAGGTGTATAAATTTATTAATGCTTTAATGTAATCCTTAGTGTATAGTGTGAAATAAGGTTTGACTAAGTGCTACAATGGTAGAAAGTCCAATTACATTAACACCCGCTTCACGTCCGAGTATTGGTGGGAACAACAGTTCTATACGCAATAGGCGAAGCCTTATACCACATAGAACACAGGCTGTTAGAAATGAGGTTTGTTCATTATTTTCCAAAATTTCCATTCACCTCTATGATCTGCATTTAAAGCTATAACCCTTAGTTTAAGTGACATTTTAGATATAATTAAAAATTAGGAATCATTTTCAAGATTTTGTCTATTAACAGACAGACATGAAGGACTTTGATGGACTATACTTAGTTGCACTAAATGAGAAGAGGTTTATTATCAATTTAAAATATTTATAATTTTCGTACATTACAAGAAATCCATGCCATGCTTTCATTTAAATATAAAAAATTGGTTTGTGATTAATTTATTATATTTGTGTAATTTTTACAGTTATATCAATAAAATGGAGAGAGTTTTCGAAAAGCAGTTAATATTTAAAATATTGCTGAATAAAAAGAAGGCCACTATTATACTAAACACATTATTTAAGTGGCGTAATGAAATTTCACAATTTATTGAGAAAAAGATTATTAAAAACATTTTACTTTTTAAACAAGTAAATTTTAACGTCAAAACTAAGATTAAAAATTAATACTTAAAAATCATCATAGTTTATCAAAAATCCAAGCAACCTACTTTGTTTCACCTCAATTTCTCCCACCACTGAAATTTTCATTACTTAGGGCTAGACCTTTGCGAGCTGGGCTTCCCACTATACAAAACATTAGGTTATGACTAAATGTGACCTTGTGGAGTTGGTTGACCCTAGAGATGATAAATATAATGGAAACGAAATGTCATAGTTTGGAATACAAACTGTAATGGAAAATAAGATAACATTGTTTTTACAAACATTTTTCTTAAAACAATAAATTTATTATCTGATTAAATGTTTAAGATTCTGTTAATCTAGGAAGATGTAGCATAATTATTTAAAAAAAACCCATACTATAAAATTCACATGTACTCAATTCTATAAGGAATGCAATGACGATGATGCAGAGAGGTCTTTGCTCTTGGCTTCTGAGCGAGCTGTCCTTACAACTTCTACACCTCTACTATCCCCACATCGAGCAAGGGACTCTATGTCATCATCTCCTCACAAGAAACATTTTCAAGGCTGTCTAAAACTTTATGCTGAAAATGTAAGTACCATCTAATACTGTTCTTACTCAAGAGTGGTTCTAACTAATCCATGTTACATAATTTTACTTTCCAAAGTACTTACCAAATGCTTTTTTGCAAATAAGAAATAAAAAAGGGATTGAAGTATACAAAATTTATTACAATTGATATTAATTGGAGGAGTACCAAAACATGATAAACTTTTTATTATTATTTGATTTGAAATGTTCATGCTGGTAGCCTTTTGTCTTTTATGGCTTTATTATAATACTAGGCTCAAAGTTATTATATAAACAAGCTATTTGGCATTTTGCTGAGAGTAACCATAATGGTATCTGCCTAATTATCTGTATTGAAATATGAGTAAATTTTACACGAACAACAAAAAACTGATTTTCTTATATAATTTAAGAAATTTTACAAATCCATTTTTACTTTAGGTATAAAAACAGGTATTTTATGAGGTAAATATTAAGTATTCCATCAGATATGATTTAAGATTATCTGTTAGAAGGTATTATTAGTGAGAAGTGAAAAAGATTGTTTTTTGGAGTTATGAATTCTGATAATTAGGCCTACAATGTGTTACTATTGTCAGTAAATGATAGTAATAAGAAAATACATTTTTAGTACACATGAAAAAATTTATAACTTTTAATTTATAACATTAAAAATATAATTTTCAGAAAATTACCAAAGACAATGCATGGAATCTTCAATTAATAGACTTTATGACATCTATGCTCCGCCGACATGATGCTCGTATGGAAAACCTGCAGACTGCATCAACAGTTGTTGATGCTTCAGCCAGAATATACTCATTCAGGGTGGATGCAGTTCATTATGATGTATTAAAGATGGCTGGAGGCTTAAGCAAAGCTGCTCAGGTGTGTTTACTATGTATTTTACTGATGGCACCCTAATTAATTAAAGTAGTTCATATCAATAATATTAATCTGAGATTAATAACTAATAAAATTGTAATAGTAATGGTAAAAATAAATGATATGTATAAGTGTGGGACCAAATGAAGATTGGCTTGGTGACACTTCTTCAGAAATACTTATTAGGAAATCTAGTAGGGGATTGCAGCAGGCTTTTTTAACCTTCCTATACCCGCGCGTTTGTCTGAGAGACCGACAGAATGATTTTTCGATTTTAAATAAAGAACGAATAATGCTAGTTTAATGAACTTGGTCACACGTCACGTCAATTTCAAGGTCGTATCAAATTAGGCAAGTACTAGAAAGTTCATTAAACTAGCATTATTCGTTCTTTATTTAAAATCGAAAAATCATTCTGTCGGTCTCTCAGACAAACGCGCGGGTATAGGAAGGTTAAAAATGATGATATAAAAAATATAAAAATCTAATCAGTCATAATATCCAAAATATTTTTATATTTTGGATATTATGACTGAGTAGATGAGGTTCTATAACACCTAATTTTCCATATAAATGGAAATAATATTGTATGTGGTAATATTGTATTTATTTATGGGATAGGAAGATAAACAAGCAGGCGTGTTACCTGATGGAAAGTAATCAACGCCCCCCACAAACATCTGCAGTGCCATAAACCATGCTGTGGAACCCCTTTCCTCTGCTCTTAATCTTATACTACTCTCTGAGGTTAGGCCTTTGTAACTCAACTGTTCGCTTGACAAAGCGCTGTAGCTAAGCTACTACTCAGACGCCAGTTTTCTGTGGCAGTGTGGTGCTTCCCTGGGTGAGCCGGCCCATTCAGGCTACAGACAAATAATATGTCTTTCTGGACAAAGTATTTGTCTGCAACATGGCTCTATCACTACAAAAACCTTTGAGTACTTATAAATTGTTGATCTTACATATTTTGAACTCAAAATCTGCAAGAGAAATTGTATTTTTTTTTAGATAACTTGATATGAATTAAAGACAATGAAAGGTTCTGTTCTGTTTCTATTTTCTAATAGTCCAGAAGGGAAATCATTGTTTCAAATGTCGTCCATCTCTTCTATAAGATATATTTGTTAAAGAACTATGCTCAACTTATCTTTGATGTACAATATTAAATATAAAAAACTTCATTGAAGAAGTCACTTATGTGGCTTGCAACATAATAGCTTATAAATCATGTCTTGGTTTTGGAATACTTAGATACAATCTACATCATTTTGCTTGCTATCATGCTATACTATTGTAGGTGTTGCGATCAGGTTGTGTCTTAACCTCCTATATGAGAACCAGCTACTGTCATTGTATCATGTACTGTCGCGTATTTTTTAATGCGAGTTGTTAGCTTGAAGCTTGTTCAAAAAGGCAATCATTGTTCACACGACCTGCGGGACCCACTGGAAATTAACCAGATGGTAGTCACATATATATCTTATTAACAACACGATTTTCTATTCTCTCTAGGTGCCCGAGCTAATGAAATTGAGAGATCTGTGGTCTCTGCTTAACTCTACATGGAGACAGGCGTGACTATATGTATTATGTACATTTTGTGCCTTTGTATCTCCAATTACCTTGAGACTACCGTAAGCATATCTCATTTTGTTTCATCTAAAAATAAACAAAAAAAATGTTCATTATGTACATACATACATATAGTCACGCCTGTCTCCCTGTACGGTTAGTTAGACACCACAGATGTCGATCCGTTCCCGACTCACCTTCCTTGCTTCCTTCACACTAATCTTTTCATCCATCCTTCCTCTCACATTCATCTTTTGGCACGCTTGCGACTAAGCTCGTCCCTAGCCACGCATCCGTTGGCATGGCAGACCGTGGATTGGCGGAGAGGAAGGGAAAGGGATAGAGAAGAAAGGAAAATGATGAAAGGAAAAGGAAAATATGGAAGACAAGGAGTGATACGATAGTAGCTCGGGAGGCCGGGGTCGCGTACCCGTGTTCCAGTACCATAAATACTGAACAAGTGGCTAGGCTAAGATACTCCTTAATTCATTATGTGTACGTGTTTTTTATAAATGTCTCAAAAGCGTTAATGTGTGTATCCATAGATGGCGTTGTACTATGTTGTTATAAGCTAAATTACTATATGGGTAGTTGATTTGTAAACTGGTATATGTAACTTTGAAAATTAATAAAGTGCCATAACTCATATATATGCGTTCCGGGAATTTGACCATATATTTTCCTTGAAACAGTCTTGGGGGTTACATGCCAATCCTGTACATTATGAATGATATATAACTTTTTTTAAAAAACAACAGTCAAAGAGAGGCAAGAAAGATGACGAAGCAGGTTCACAAGACGAAGGTGCGGCGGATGGTGACAATGCAGTACCAGTGAAGAAAAAGAAAAAGAAATCTAAGGGTGCATTGGCTACTAACCCTGAAGTATTTAACGGCGAATTTGATGCTAATGACTACATTGGTTAGTAAAGTGTAATAGTGATCAGAATTGGTTGTCCTTTTTTTATTGTAAAAACATTCTGCAATTGTCATATTATGAGTGATGGTTATTCCTTCATGTAAAGGTTATTATGGACACCATGTAAGATTACATATTTCTATTGCTAACATTTAGCTATGTACTTATTAAGAAATTTACTTGTACTAGATCCATTCTTTGAACGGCTGTCGGCGACCACAGGAGATGTAACATCATCGAATAGAGCTTTTAATGCAACACTCCCAATTCATGACAAGACCTTAGCGTTGATATTAAGGTAGGTTTTCATACATATCGTATATAGCGAATATTTTCCCAAGTCATATATTTGTACCTTGAAATAATAACGATTTGACAGTTCATAATCAACTTTGTTACGTTTGCACATCTTGTTGTATATAGTGGTTAGTGGGTGGAGAATTGATGATCGATTTTCGGTAAGTTTTTGGTCTAAGTTCTAAATAAATCTACTTCATCCAGCAGAAGAACACACATTGTTAATTTTCTGTTATTGTTTTGCTTGTCGCGGATCTTAGTTAAGTAAAACTTTTAACTGTCCACTTTCAATTCCAAATTTGATTATTTATGTTTTTTAACAGGACAGATTACCAATTCCTTGAGCCAATAAAAGAGAATGTACCTGAAGATTTGGATTTGTCTGACCGCATCACACTGGCAATGAAGTTACTTCCATCATTCACAGATACAGACCACATCTGTGAACCGTTTACTGGTTTTTCCATAAGTAACTGGGATCCCGAAAATGAAGACACGTAAGTGTTCTTTATTTATTTTTGAAAAAGACTAGCATATTTTTTAAATTTGTTAGAATTCTTGTTAACCATTTCTACTATTGTAATAATCCCAAAGTGGTTCATATTGACCATGGTTTTTGAAAACCAATATAAGGGTCGATGATTAAAAAAGTTTCACAACTCTCGGTTTACATTATTAGCCCAATAGAGGATAGGATCTCAGAGATATTTGTAGTGTGTTTCCCAGCATAAAACATGGAAAGATTTATGGAGTAAAATACCAATGGAAAAAAATTGGTACCCCCCCTCCCCGGATACTATGGTGCCTTACCTCAGCACGCAGAGCTCTGCTGGGGCTGACCTCCATCCTCATCGTCGGATTCACTAAGACGAATTTAATATACCTGATTCTCACGAGGGCGAAAAGCGACCAATGGAGAGCCGTTTCGCTGCGATGAATGGTAGCGGATGGAGCTCTGTGGTCTCTGCCAACCCCTGCGGGGGATAAGCGTGAATATATAGAAAAAAATAAAAGCATAGGAAGAAATGTAGTGATCCTATTTTAAGACTGACAGCAAGTGCCACACTCCATAGAAGGTCCTTTGAGCCTAAAAACTAAAAATAAGGAGTAAAAATAGCCTTCATTATTTGCTCAAAGCTTCTTTTACTCAGTTATTATACACAGTATGTGTGGCACAAATCTTCATAAGTTTGACATAAGTGTTGTATGCTGCTAAAAAAATATATTTTATTTTATAGAGATAATCGCGTTAACAATTGGGTTGATGACAATAGATTGAATTTATCACAACAAGCACTCGCCTTCGATGTGAACGCTGAAGTGGAACCCATACCTCAAGATGAAGTGCACAACGACTTGTTTGGTATGTATACGACTTTAAGATTGTTGACTGCCTACGTCCACTTTTCGACACCATAAGAGAATAGAGGCAAGCCACAGTTGGATTCGAGAATAAATATTTGTGTGACTTCAAGGACTTTATTTTCACTGGGTGTTTATTGTCATAGAAGTCTTTAGGCAGTATCAGATTAATATTAAGAGAGGACTGCCAAAACAACTTTCGCTTTTCCTTGATCAGTAGTCCCAAAATTTCTATACAAAGGGTATTATGTCACTACCAACAATATGGCGCAAAGTCATCAAACAAAATGGCATATATGTATATATGTATATATATATATATATATATATATATATATATATATATATATATATATATGCCATATATGCGTGTGTGTGTGTGTGTGTGTGTGCGTGCGTGCGTGCGTGCGTGCGTGCGTGCGTGCGTGCGTGCGTGCGTGCGTGCGTGCGTGCGTGCGTGCGTGCCTGCGTGCGTGCGTGCGTGCGTGCGTGTGTGTGTGTGTGTAAGTAATTAAAGATAAATAAAGTTTGAAAAAAAAAATCTTGACTTTTCATAAAAAATGCGAGGAAACTTTTTCCCCAACCTATTATGAGCAATATTCTCTATATTTTTTTCGCTGGCTGTGTGGTACAAAGGTATATCGGAGCAAAAATGTTCAAAATATATGTAAAAGTATGCATGCGGGGTCAAATTTTACTTTCTCTTGTGTAATTTGAATTTTTGCCAGTTTTAATGTGATTCTTTTATTGGTGAAGAACCCCGTCGTGCATAGAACAAAACATTGCTGTGCATTTTGCCAAAAATTAGTGCAGTTTAAAAGGAATTCTGTATATTCTTGTGAATTTAGGGTAAAATTATTTTTTTTAAAACTATAAATACATACATTTAGCAAATCTCAAATTTACACCTTTAGATCACTTATCTAATGGATGTCCCACAGAAAAACTATTTATAAAGGTATCGGAGGATATCTTCTCAACGATGTCCGCTGCGTATTAATCGGAGAATACATTCCTCGGCGACGTTCCGCGGCGGACTGCGAGCTACTGAAACGAAACGGGGACACCCACACCCCCCGCAATACGTTTTTGCGGGATGTGGGAACGATCCTCGATGACAAAAACGCCACTACACGAGCAGCAACTCAAAACTCTTTGGTGCCGCTGTTCGCAGCGACTTTTGAAGCATCTTATTGACTTCGCGCCGTCTAGATATGACTGAACCTCTATCTCGATTTTCGACCGAGCCAACCAGCCCACGAATTGGCGGATGCTCTACCCTGAGGTCCTTCACTTCGAATTCATTACGAACATAGCGAGTCACCCCACGATCTCGACGCATTTGCGATGTGACTCCGACATTAGCGCATACCATGTCGGAGCGGCACAGGTAAGTTGGGAGCGGACATACGCACCTCTTGTAGACCATCTGTTTCGTACGCGCGGGTAGTCATGTGGTTGTTAGTATGTGACGGTGGACCGCGCGCGCAGCCTTCGGGTGGCTCATCACGTGATTGGTCGGAGCGGCGAGGGGCAGCGCGCGTTCGGCAATCGATTGTGCGCCTTCCTCGTCTTTTATAGCCTGTTAACACTGCTATCTCTACCAACATTGCTAATGTTGCCAGTGTCCGTATTTCTTCTCCAACAATATTCTATTTAAAACGTTCAAAAATGTTATATTTTCAGATGAGGAGCCCCTGGGGGGGATAGAGAGCGAGGAGGAGGCGGACGTGGCGGTGGCGGCGGTGACGGCGGTAGCGGCGTGCGCGGCGCGCGCGGGGGCGGGTGCGCCCGTTCGGCTCGCAGACATGCGGCCGGCGGCGGCTCGCGACTCCCGCCTCGAGTACTCGTACTGCGGAACCATTGTCGCCGCGTGGGCGGGACCCTCGCACTGGCGCCTCAAGAACAACAGGGGTCAGTACTCGTACCCACTCACTTTTCTACTGGTATAACCAAGGTGCAACGAATGGGCCGGCCTGGAGTACCACACTGACGAGGGCGTAGTGCGACGTCGTATGCTGTTATTACCGGTACACTCCTTTTTATTTTCTCTAACCAACCAGCACGCTATATTATAATAAACAATATATTATCCCTTTCACACATCTCTTGTATGCTAATAAACTTTTTCTTTTACCCTATACATCTTTAGTCTGAGTGTTTTCTAGGCAATTACGACGACGTGCCATAAACGAATTTTTAAATATATGTATTGTTTCAAAAATAATATTTTTATAATTTTGTATTTCACATTTTAACTGTAAACAATGCTCCCTGAAGGTTTTACCAAAAACCTTCAATGGACTTTTTCAGTCAACTGAAAAAGTTACGATACACGCATTTTTTTCATATCACTTCTTATACACATTAATCAACCTATATTGCATAATACGCCACCACAATTAAACAATACAACTGATAATAATATAAGATTATGAAAATGAAATAAAAACACAACGTCATTGATGTAAGTTAAGTTGGCGGGAAAAGTCCCTCTCTGTTTTTAATTGACATGATGACAAGACCATGGACAAGAGCAAAGTTCTTAACCCCTTTTTGTACATGAAATATCCACTGTATTGAATTAATTTTTGTCTACAGCATCCAAGTTATCCGAGAGAACGCAAGCTACGGCTACCGGTCGATTGACGATAGAGAACAAAAAAGCCACGCGGTCTAAACGTCAATTGGACTTCCTGGGCGCCGGATTGGCGTTCGATTCTCGTGTTGAACCCATTGGGGAATACGAGCCTATCCATCCGGATAAAATAGTAATTAGCAGAAAGACTTTAGCGACCGGACACACATGGAACGAGGCTAATTTTAAAACACCTATTGACAGGTAATAGTTTAGACTTCTTTTATCGTCCATTTGTATATTTCGGCGTCGACGGTGGTTCGAATTACGGCTTTTATATACAAAATCGAGAAGGCGAACAATGAATCTAAAAGTATATTGCTTCAGCATCGCAACCATATCTATTTTTAACAAACAAATGAAATTACTGCAAAACAATTCCTAAAATACACGTCCATTATAATCATAATAAATATTTATATGAATTTTACATATCTCTAAATAATTTATTTTATATAAACCAACATTATTCTTACACAATCTGCTCGCAGATGGCGCCACAATGCATATAAAGTTTTGTGTAATGCATAAATAATTTAAAAAATGATATTAATTCTAATTCGCCCACATTTATGTTCCATTGCGGTCACGGCACTTCCTCATTTCTGGAGGAATGTATATTATTCCACCACTCTTCTCCAGGGCTGATTGGCGGCGCAAACGAATTAGGAATATAATAAAGACATTACGCCAACTTCGAAAAAAGTGAGAAACTTGTAAATTTCTGCACAAAAGTCCATATTTGCTCAGACGCATTTTGGCAAACATGGTTGCCAAAATTTTGGCCCAACTTTGACTTCTGGCAACCGCGGTTGCCAACAATCAATGTCTCGATTTCTTTAATTTGTGTCAATTTTTAATAATTAAAAATAATGGATGGAAATTCCTATAGATAAAAAAGGAATTTATTTCAGTTTAGTATGAAGCACTAGAGCGGTTAAGACCTAATTGCCTACGTGGCAAAGCTCTACCACTTACAAAGTCCATCATCACTGATTCAATTCCCGCATCGGAATAAATAAATTTCACCTAAAAAAGCGAAAACGTTATAAATCCTAAAAATCCTAAAGATCCTTTTGATCGCATTCAAAGTCGTGCGATCCGAATCGTCGATGACCAAGATCTCACCGATCGGCTTGATTCTCTAGCGCTGCGGAGAGATGTCTCATCTCTCAGCATTTTTTACCGCCTTTATCATGGGGAGTGCTCTGAGGAATTGTTTGGAATAATTCCCGCCGCGGAATTCCACAACCGCACAACTCGCCGTAAAGAAAAATTTCATCCCCACCACCTGGATGAGTGGCGATCTACTACGGTGCGTTTCGCTCGTAACTTCTTTCCACGCACCACCAGTTTGTGGAATCAGTTACCCTCGGCGGTCTTTCCGAACCGTTACGACATTGGAACCTTCAAAAAACAAGCCTATACATACCTAAAAGGCCGGCAACGCTTCCGCGACTCCTGCGGTGTCGCGGTTGCCCGTGGGCGGCGTTGATTGCTTTCCATCAGGCGACACGCTTGCTCGTTTGCCCTCCTATCCCATAAAAAAAAAATAAATCACAAAATTAAAACTTGCTAAGTTTTTATTTTTTACTTGGTAAGTTTTTCAGAGCCAAAAAACTTAAGATTTCTGAAAAAAATTGTATGGACAGTCAAAAGATTTACTTAGCTAAGATCCGCGACAAGCAAAACAATAACAGAAAATTAATAATGTGTGTTTTTCCGTTGGGTTTAGTGGATTTATTTGGAACTTAAACCAAAAACTTACCGAAAATCGGCCATCAACTCTCCACCCACCAACCACTATACACAACACCAAACAATTGTAAAACAGAAAAAATTGTATCTAGAGCTGTGGAGCCTCAGACTATTCGACGTAGTATTTTTTGATTAGAAAATGCAATCATTTTTTTGACGTAACATTTACAGCGTTTTCGCTTTTTTGCGTCGACATATGTATGAATGGCGTAAGGATATTTATTATAAGTATCGGTGCTCCATCAATCCGCCTTGGACAAGCCTAGGGGTTTAGTATCTGTTGCTGAAGAAATTGAAATTGGGAAGCCCATGCTATGCAATGCAATTATGCAATAAGCCCATTTATTTGTTATAAAAAATATATTGTTGCTGTGCTGAAGCAAATCTATTTTTGGATTCTTTGTTTATTGTCTTTGTTTGCTTTCTAGATTCTCTGTATAAAAGCCCAAAATCAGTCGGGGTGGGATTCATTCTAATTCCAACCGCCGTCGACGCCGCAATACATCACCCATGCGAAACCGGGGCGGGCAGCTAGTAATTCCTGTAATAATTTCATCCTGTTAATCTTAGAGGACTG
Organism: Baronia brevicornis; assembly: GCA_031353405.1. Classification (NCBI taxonomy): domain Eukaryota; kingdom Metazoa; phylum Arthropoda; class Insecta; order Lepidoptera; family Papilionidae; genus Baronia; species Baronia brevicornis. The sequence continues at coordinate 784,415 of JASFAT010003971.1, read as the reverse complement.
GACGAAACGCACTTCCGAAAGCTATTCCTCCGACGCAACGTGATGCTGCTACGTAAGAAGGATTTGGAGCAGAGCAAGCAACCAGATCCTGAACCGGTCACAGTGGACGAGGCCATTGACTATGACTATAATAACGAAAATGACGCATCCTACTGCCCCAATGTCGTACCGGTTTGTGATTGAATTATTATTATTTCGGAGGGCCCTTTGCTTAGTGTCTGTTGCTCTTGCTGACCAAATACAAGTAAACCAAATACAAGTATAATGCGGTAGATTGGTTCCGCGTTATAGCAAAACGTGTTATACGAGGGATCACTGTCATGTATAATCAATGTTCCCAACACTCAAAAATTAGCAACAAAAATTTAATAAAAATTAAAAAAAATCAATGTTATAAAAACGAGATGTGCAAACGAAACAAAGTTAATTGTGAACTGCCTGAAAATATATGACTTGGGAAATCCCAGCGTTCTACGAGGGACTTGAAATCGCGTTACAAGAGTACCACGTCAATGGAAAGTTTACTGTATTCACTGTCCGATCCCAAAGGGTCATCCATAAGCTACATCGTACGAATTTCATAACTTTTAGAACCCACCCCATCCTATTTAAACATATTCGTAACGTTCAACATTTCCTATGACTTCCCCAGGTGTGACATCGCAAATTTTGCATGTTTATATTCAGAAATTATGAAGTACTATTATTCCAGCGTTTTGAATGTCTATGGTGCTCAATTACCTAGAACACCAAACACGCATGGTTTGCCTGCGCTGCTATAAAAAAAATATTTAATTAAAACAGCACTTCCAAATTTTTATATATATTTTCTTAAATATTGATAAAATTGGTAATATTTAAAGATTTTCATAGGCGTTTAAATTAAAAAATTTTGGCAAGCTCAATCAAGAAACTTATGACTTGGCCCCCTCTCAATATCACACTTTGTAGACGTAATTTATGGATGGCCCATAGTGTTGTGTGGGTTCAATTCTCGCATCAAACAATGTGGCCTACAGGTTTTCTTCTGAGTGTTGAGTGGGTTCAATTCTCGCATCAAACAATATGGCCTACAGGTTTTCTTCTGAGTGTTGAGTGTTTGTCTGATTAAAATTAATTACAAAGATCGGTAATTGTGTTTAGTTTGAGTTTCCTATGACTTTACTAAAAAAATCCAAAATGGCGGAAAACAAGATAGCCGCCATACACAGCTAAAATCGTCATTTATGAGCTGATTACGCTGAAATTTGACAAAAGCCCGAAACGGTCATGTACCTTTGAGGAGGGGCCGCCGTAGACGGGCCCCGAAAAACAAGTTACATATATATATATATATATATATATTATATATATATAAGCATTATACGTAGGATGGAGGGACTCTTTTAATGTTTTTGTTTCTACTATTCAGGAAGGCTTTGAATGGGGCAATGAAGATGGTACAGCTGCTGGGGATTTGCATGACCAAGTGAAATCGACTGAGCAGGAGGAAATCGGTGACATGTTGGAGCCTCCTACAAAAGTAAGTTGACATCGGAGAACTGAATTCCAATCCGTGGTGCTTTCTACCTTTTAAATTATAATTATATATATAATGAGAGATAGCTTCTATTCATTATTTTTTTGGTTTTGGTTTTCTGAGAATGATTCTTTTCACTGCAGAGTGCATGTTAAAAATATTTTATAATAATAATGTTATGACATATCTCTATTTTCATTAAAAAAACATTTTATCTAGCCGTCTAAAATGTTTGTTATTATTATGACGTAAATAAACATTTTCTCTTGTAAAGGGGTACTCCATAAAAGGTCGGGAACCCATGATCTAAATAAAGTGATGATCTTAAGGACTGACTGACTGGATGCATTAAACCGAAGGTCTTGTCAAGTGATTTCCTTCAGGTCTTTTCAGAAGTGCTTTGCTTTATGTTTATCATGTACTTGCGTCAGAATTTTTAAATAACCAGTTCTTAATATTCAAAAGAATATCAATAAAGCTATTGCTTATTCCACAATTGAACTGTGTTGTACAGAAAGATTTCCACAAAAACCATGAAGTTATTACAATTTGTAACAGAAAAGCATTTTTCATAGTGATTGTAATCCTATTACATATATAATATGTGTAATATGATCGTATTACATATATATTGTCTAATATAATTTTAAAGAGAATTAAATAACAATTTTGAAACTTCATGTTGCTTTTTAATTGTTTGGCAATTTTCGTTTTTTTGTTGTTTGGCAAAGTTAAATGTCTTAAATGGCAAGTATAGAATAAATCTGAAAAAAATATATTATTTTTACAGGTTGCAAAAATTTTCATACCATATGCAATGAGGGCAAAGAAAGTGGACATGAAACAACTCAAACATTGCACGTGGAAGATGCTCACAGAAAAAACACCGTTAGGGGAAAAAGAGGACGTTTCGCAGACCTCATTCTTTTCGATCTACTCACGATTGCCAAACAAGTTATCGACGAACATGCGGGAATCTCTCAGTGTGCCACTGGCATTACTTTCCGTACTGCATTTGGCGAACGAGAAAGGTCTTGTATTGCAAAAGCATGACGATCTTAAAGATATTGGTATATTGGGGCTTATCAAATAGATGTATTAGCATAAATGATTTGATTTATAATTTAAAATATTCCAGTGTTATAATACTGATATTATATTTGAAATTATCTCCTTAAATATAATATTATTTAATTTTTAAATATTTTACCTATTTTTTGATGTCACAAACGATGCTGGACGTTATGTTGTAAATATTTTCTAAGAATATCTAGATATGTGAGCAGATTATCTTAATATTGTACATATGTTTTAGTAGTATTTTTATTTGTTATATTTTTTATCAAAGTAAAAAGGTGTGTACAACCATTTTGTTCTTTATTTTGTTCAGTCTCTCATCCTATTATACATAAAATATATCTATTCAACATCTATCACATACAGATGGAATCCCTAATATGCGCCTTCTAACCAGACCAGGATTTAAGGCGATTGGAGCGATTAGACGCATCACCACCAAAATTGTTTTTTGAAATTTAAAGCAAATTGCTTTTGACAATAATGGATAGATTATTAAAATAATTAAAAATATATTTTAAGTTAATTTCGTTCATCAACAAGTTCAATTTATGGGAAAATGACAGCAACGGCATTTCCAAACTTGTTCATTACTCTCCGAATCTATTTAACATTCCAGTGAGCGTTGCCTCTGGAGAATGGATCTCTCTCCGACTAGCTAAAACGAATTCGAAACTTTCTAAGGTCGATGACTCAAGACATTAAATTTAGGATTTTCAAATAATTTTAGAATTTACAGAATAAAAACTTAGAAATATGTAAATTCATATTCAATCATATAAATTTATATTCAATAAGATATAATTTTTATTTTTTAATGTATGTAGAAGTTAACCTATCTTATGGTCCATGGCAATTGATTTACAATTGCATGGCAATTGATTTTATCTAAATATTTATTATATAGAGGGACCCACAAAAGAATCCATTCGAGACGTACATTTATTGGATCCGAGCTTGCCTCTAACCCGATTTTCGACTTAACGTATCCAGTGTCTGTCACCGGCTCTGCGCAGATCATTCCTACATCTACCGGGGAAGATTCCTCGCTACGTTTCTAAATATTTTCATATTTTTAATCGATGAAAGGATGAAATATTAAAAGGGGGTTCCCTTTTAATATTTTGTATAAGTGTAACCATCATACTTGTGAATAAGTGTTGCAAGGAATTGTTTGTTATATTAAAACTGAAACAGGGTATTAAGTATATTTGAAACATACATTTTATCTTCCTTTCCTAATACAAGCATTATTATTATAAGTGGAACGGTTTACTTGAATTTTAGTAATATTTGAAAGTTGGTCTATTTACTCTACTGCCCCAGAAAGAGTAAGTTTTGGAGTGTACATTCATATGTATGTCTGTCTATTTCTTTGGCAGGCCAGTATTTTAATACAATGAACAAGGAAGGGGCGGTCTGTCAACTGTTCTCTTTACGATTAATTTAATTTTTAATACAGTTGAATATTTTTTTAATAATTTAGTTTATCTTGTTAAAAAATAACTTTTAACTCTTACAAGTTTATAAACGTTACGATCGACGAGTAATAGAGCATTGAAGATTAGCAAAAACATTTGTATGGTGAAAGGTATTTATTCCTATGCTTATTTTTTTGACATTTGTTATGTTTTAATAATACACTAGTTTAACTTTCAATAGTTCTTTTTCTGATGAATGAATTCGTGGCATGTAGAAGGAATTATGTTTTTACATATTTTTTTTAATTTGAATTAAAGGAAAAAAATTTGGTTATCACAGAGAAACTTTTTTAATAATATATAAATGAATAATATATCTTACTTATTAGATTTATTGAAACTAGAGGTCCTAATTTAACAAATAAGTTTTATTTATTTGCAAAATAAATCTTAATTTCTGATTTTTTTCGCAAATATTTTTTTATACAGACTCAGAAGTGTTGTTTCTCACAATAACATATATGTGGACAATCTGCGTTACGTGGACGTGTCAATGGATGGCATCAGCTGCGTAGTGCGGTTTATTGACTTTAAAAAAGGTTATTGATCCTATTATACCCTATATCATATACAGATAATAAATGAAACGAACTTGACATAAAAATCAATGAATATTTATTTTCTGGAACAAATAAACATGTAGCAAACATAACTTTTTTAAAAGAGTAATCAATAAGAAGTTACTTTAATGATTAGAAGTTAATACAAAAAAAATTGTTCATTGCTGTCAATTCGAGGGTTTACGTAACACATTCAAACTACTGTCGTAGTAATAAAATATATTTTTACACATCAATCTATTATTATTTAACTATATCATAAGCAAAAAAACTGAACAGTTCAATTAATGTTCAGAAACGAAAATAACAAAATTAAGTTTGTAGCGATTGCTACATTTTTGCGAAACAAGGAACATCAAAGCTTAAATATAAAAACTTATTAGATAACTAAATGAGTAAATGTGAAGAAATGCCGAGACGCCTCATTATGCTCATTTATATGTCGATTTTGTAATATTTAAGTTTACTTACGCCACAGACGCAATTTTATATGCAAATGTACACCATACAGAAAATTTACATTTTTTTATACAGCTTCTTACACACAAAACTATTCAACGACAGCAATAAAATAATCATAATAACCAACGCACGAGAAACTTCCTTTAAAATGTGTTACAATTAATAGATTAGCAATCTATAATATCACAATACTTTAAATAATGTAAGTCATTAGTCGTTCGGACGTTTCCTTAAACAAATATAATATTAAATAATAAAACAAAAATTAGTCAGGTAGGTCAGCAAAATTGTCACATAGAAATAATGCTTTGCAAAAAAGACTAAGATATTTTAGAAACAAACTTTTTTATTTGTTTTCTTATTTTCTTATTTTTTCGTCCGTCATTTCTGTGCTATCAGATACACTTTTAGTTATCTCATCTTTTTCACTGGGAGATAATGAATCTTTTGGAGAAACATCGTGATCTCCGCCACTAGTATCTGTGTTAACAGAATCACGCGATTCTTCTCGCTCGGGTATTTTTAGTTTATCATCAGAATTCTGAAGAGTTTCTGTTTGTAAATTTATTTTGGATGTAGGTGAAGATTTACCTCGTTCAGTTTCATCCTTTGTAATTTCACAATAGTCACTTTCCATTTTAGATGATTTATTTTCTATTACAGAGTTGTTGCTATCGGAACTTATAGTAAGATCCTTTTCTTGTTTATTTTCATCCTCTATATTTTCATAATTGTCATTTCCTATTTCAGATGATTTATTTTCTATTTCGTTGTGGTTGCGGTCGGAACTTACGTCAAGGTGTTTGCCATTGACAACTTTGTCTTTTGGTAGAATTTCAGAACAATCATTTTTCATCGCCGTATGGCTACTTTCTTTATCCTCGCAAATTTTGTCTAAACTTTCCTTATTTAGTTCATTATCATCTAATATTTTATTAATCGTTGCATTTTTGCTGTTTGGTGCTGTACCAAGACTATTTTCTTTTCCTTGGTCTTGTGATGAATGTATATTATCCTTAATTTTATTTTCATTTGTCACAATAACTTGCGATTCACTAGTGATAATGTTGGTTACATCATCTCCCATGACAGATTCTTTAGAATCGTTTTCTTTTGTAATGACTGAACATACATCTTTGCCATCTAGTAAGAGTTTAACTAGAATAGGCTCTTTTAAAGTATCTAAATATTCTATTTGGAATGTCACAGAACTATCCGAAGCTAGTTCATCAAGCTTAACCTTTGCGCTTTCTTTTGAAAAATCAATATCACTAAGTCCTGCTAATCGGCAGCATTGAGCCAACGGTTCTTTTAGAGCTAGATGCTCTGGTAGTTGCCTGAAGTCTTCACATTTGGCTACGTTACCATAATCTATAAATTTTACATTGAAACCACCATCACCAAATTCTAAAATTTTTGCTCTGTACCATTTTTCGTCTTCCGTCCAAAATGCGGCGCATATTGAGCCAACCTTTAATTCCGAAATTGTTTCAAATTCCGAACAATTATACAATTCTTTCGTTATTTCATCAAGGGTAAATAAGCAATCATCTAGGTGTATATAAAATTCGTCCAAGGAATTAACAAAACAAATTTTACCACAAGCATATGCATTTTGTCCTACAGGTGTTAGTCGTTCAGTTATTGGTTGTTCCTCACACAGATCTATCAAGTTTTCGGTTATAGACTTACCATCAAGGTAAAGTTCTACAATAGAAATATCACCTGCTGCTATAAATTGAACATTGAATATAGTAGCACCCTCTGCTGCAAGTTCATTGAATTTAATTTCCGATTTACGAGACCAATTTTTAATGTCTCGAGGCTTTTGCAAAGCACATTTTCTTGATAGAGCTGGTTTAATCTTTAATTCATCAGGGAGACTGCGCAATTCATTTGCAATTGATGCATTACCATAATCCATGAATAGAACTTCCGTTCCTTCAGAACCATCGACGATAACTTGTGCTCTATACCAAGCACCATCTTCTGGATATTTGGCTGCGCAAATAACACCCTCTTCTTTTGCATCAAGTCCTGGGAAATTTTCAGCATCAACCATGGCAGCCTCCATCGCTTGTAATTCTGTTGTGGCAGTTTCCAATTGAATCCAAAATTCGGATGGAGAGTTAATATGACTAGCGAAACAAGAGGGAAAATCGCCACATTCAGTATCCTCTGATCTCGTGGCATGACCTTCGGAGACTAATTTGTCTGTGAGATTTTGACCATTTACAAATATATCTACATATGTCATGATATCTTTTAGAACAATAAGAACGTCAACTGGCGCAGATATATCACCGACGAGTTGTGTGAAGTAATCAGATGCTGCCTCCGACCATTGGCCTGTACCTGTAGGTATCGCGTTGATACTAGATTTGACGGCATACCGTTCAATTTGCTTCATATGTTCAGGCATTTCTTTAATTAAACCAGGCTGATTATCTAATACGTCTGTGTTACCATAGTCGATAAAACGAACGGTGGTTATATCAGAATCAGCATCTAGTATTTCAGCTCTATACCACTGATCGTCGGCTAAGTACTTAGCGATACACAAAGTGTTCATTTCCCGACTTTCAACGTCTGCATATTTATCAGCATTAGCTTGAAGTTCCGTTTGTATTTCTTCAATTTTGTCTACTTTATCTAACATCTGTAACCAGAAGTGCCCCGGAGTATCTATATGACTAATGTACACCTGAATACAACCATCTGGTAGAGATATTGATACTTCAGGAGCGGATTCCATTTTTGATTCTTCGTTTGTAATGATTTGAGGAGTAGCTAGTTTTTCACTTACCAACTTCATAGACAAATCGACGCCATCCAAATGGAGATTGGCGAGCCATCCGTCATTACCAAAAGCCAATGTAACCTGCATTTCTTTATCATTCGTCCATTCTTTAAGTTTTGTTAGTGCGTCATCATGTAACGCTACAAGACCTAGGCTAGCAACAAGTGACATGGAACAGGGTTCAAAGAACTGAGAGTCTAGTTTTTTAATTGATGCTACTGTCAAACTCTCTGTATTACCATAATCCGTGAACTGTACTTTCACCTCGTTTTCTTTAGCACTTAAAATAGTAGCCCGATACCAATTGCCGTCGGCTGACTTTGCTGCACATAACGCATCGGCTTCATATTCAGTTAGATCTTGTGGTGTTCCTGTAAACAATGACAGTCAATTAGATAGATAAGCCGAATTCCACAACCGCACAACTCGCCGTAAAGAAAAGTTTCATCCCCACCATCTGGATGAGTGGCGATCTACTACCAGCTCAATAGAGGGGAATATCAAGGAAAACATACCTTAACTAAATTGCCGAAGTTTTTAGAAAAGGCCAGGTCAAGAGTAACCTTAACTGGCGAGGTTACGTGAGGAGAGTGATGAGTGTGGAGGAAGTAAGGAAAGTGTGCCGAGATCGTAGCAGATGTAGATCTGTGGTGTCTGCCTACGCCTACGGGAAACAAGCGTGACGATATATATATGCTTTCAATATTGCCAAAATGGCACAGATGATTTCACCAATGTCACGTAGAATGGAGATGACGAGAAGGAGATTAATCGGGGCGGTTAAGATAAGGAATGGAATGGAGAGGATACGTAGGAGATTGATCGGTGCGGTCGAGGTATAAAAAGAATAGAATGAGAAGTAGCATATAATATAATGTCTTGAAAAAATAATACTAATTTTACATACCCTCCTCGTAGAATTTGTACAAATCCTCCAAAAGTTGAGCAATTTTATTGCCATCTGATGATTTTTGCAAATAGAACTCATTCAGATTTTCCAAGTGCGACAAATACGCCAAGCCAAAGTTGTAGTTGAACACGGCTCTCGTGCATAACTGGATAACTTCATCGTAAGCTCCCTCATCAGGTTCAAATATGGCTACTTTGCGGCCGGAAATACGATCGTAAAGTGTTGTCACTAGTCTGAAAGACAATTTTTTAAATAAATAAACATTTTATATTATTTACCTAGCTAGCCATTGTTTAAATATTATGGAAGGGAAAATTAAATGGGGAAGGAATAACAAAAGACCAAAAAGAGTTAACAGACAAATGCAAAAAGGGCAAGGGACTCTGTAAAAATTCTTCTATCTCGGGCCTGATAATGTTATCCTGTATTATATTGTAACAATTTTTCTTGTGAAAACAAAACTGGCCAATTAATTGACGCCAAAAAAATCAGGAGAAAATAAAAAAATTTCGCCCACAGGACACCACAAACAATACTCACTTAATGTCTTCCACGTTGTTGATGTAAATGATGAACTTGTTGTTAGTGAGAAGTGATTTCAGTTCATCCAGGGAGAGCAAAGTCTTTGACTCCGCTGTGTAATTATTGAGACAACATTCCAATGACTGGTAGTAATAAACACTCAGTTCTGTAGGCAGTATCATTAGCTGAAAATCACAGAAATGAATAAAATTTTAATTGTATACAATTATGTTATAATATCCTAGCTGAATCGGCTGCGACGAACTCTCCCTGGATAATCTCAAAGTGTCAACAGCGTATATATGTATGTGACTTAGAAATTCTCTCATCTGAATCCTCCTGCTAGATGTATTTATTGTCTGTATTTATTCTTAAAGTAATTGATGATCAATGGAAAATTATTTTTTGTTTAATATGATTGGAGGTCAATTCGGATAAGTATAGTGTTTTCCAAGTGCAAAAATACTTATAAAAGCATTATTATTATTCATTAGGAATAAAAACGACGACGAAGACCGTAACAGCGTTTGGAGTCAATTGTAGCGGGTTCGATTCCCAAATCACGATATATAGGGTACAGAAATATTGGCTGAGTGTTTCGTTTCCGCGGGTTAATGTGCATCCCATGGGATAGTGCCCAGCAATGCGACATATGTGGGCTGAAAAAAAAATACTTTAAACTCTCACTCACATTTTCCAAGCATGTTGTGATACTTTTCCCGTAATCTGGTAACGACGCTTTAATATTGGATATGTCAGAGACATCATCCAATATGGCGCGATATATTTTGCCTTCGTGCTTCACTGTACAGTGGATGCCTTCTGCAACACCATCCATTGCTAGTAGCTTTAATCGAAAACATATTCTAGAATAAGTTTATATTGAATTTATATAATCTATTAAAATAATAAATAAAATAAATTTATTTATTTTTTCTGTTAATTTAAGATAGTTAAAAAAATACAATACCTTAGAAGCGTCAATGTTTGCAATAGCACTCTCAACTAAGGCCGCCTTGTCCAAGTCAAGTTGGATGTAGAACTTCTCGAAAGACTCGACGTGCGTCACTCGACATACAATTTGTTGACCTATTATTATACTGAGATCGATAGCTTCATCTGAAAATAATACATTTATTTTAATATTGCATTATGAGTACGCAAAAATACCTAATTGGCTCATTGGCAATGTTATCGCTTGTCAATGGTTGCGGGTTCAATTCTTACATCGGAATAAATATATGTATGGCCTACATATATTTATTCCGGAGCACTTAACTCCGACAAACAACCTTGGGCATGCATGAAGGATTGTAGAATTCCAAAAAAGGAAGCTTGAGGTCCGACGGCTTACGAGCTCAAAGTCCCACAGAGGGCTATGCTCGGAAATCCCCTAGTGTACATGATTACGGAATGCAGTCGGTTAATCAGGATACCAAAATTAACAAATTACACATTTCACTGTACCTTTCAATGTAACAGACGACTGCTGTGCCGACTGAGTGGCCAATTGTTTGTCGACTAGCATATCCGCAATGCTTACGCCAATATTCCATAAGGATAATTTATACTGGCCATCAACGTAGTCGTGGAATATGGCTTGGTAGCGAGGCGCGTTAAAACACAGATCTATTTCAGGGTCAGCCTTCCATTCGCCGTCTTTCGGCATCACGCCGATTAGAGAGCAATGTACCGCTAATTTGGGTAGTTCCAGCAAATGTCTATCCAGTTGCCATATGTCTTTTGCGTCCACTAACTGCTTGTTGCCAAAGTCGACGTAACGCACGATGAATTTGGAAAATGGCTGTACGGACACCACAGTCGCTCTATACAGAACCCCGTCAACGGGATATCGGGCTAAAACAGATGCACCTACGGGCACGATACCCGTATAAGACTTCACACCTTTGTACAGATCGGGGATGCTGTGCATCATCTCGAGGAATTTGGTTTGGTAGGACAGTATTTGAATGTAAAAGTTCTCGGGTGATATGATCCAAGTCATCGACACTTCGTGTTGCGCACCCACTTCTATAGTCGGTTCCGTAAATGCCGTCTCCAAAGGAACAGGGTCTGCCAGCTCTTTGTACTGAACTTGCGTGAATTTGCTTCGACTCTTGTACGGCGGCGCGCGACCCGCCCGATCTCCGCTGTCTTGTGAACGGAAACTTTTATCCGATCTTTTATCACTGTCAGACCCATATCGTTCAGACCTATCGGCCCGTTCTCTTGGGGTGAAATTGCTTCTGTTCCTTTCTCCTCTCTCTGGTCTTTGGTTATCTCGGAATTCCCTCTTTTGATTCCAATTCTCTTTTTTATCACCCCAATTGTCTCTTCTGTCCCCTCGGTTGTCGCGTCTATGGTCTCTCGGCTTACTGCCCCAATCGTCTTTTTCTGCCCGTTCATCTTGACTGAATTTATTGTCACTAGAAGAGAAAACAGCGTACATAAATATTCATTGAAAGCGAATGGCAAACAAAAAATTGTTTTACAAAGCGACAGTATCGGAATGAATGCATAAGTGAAAGTTGCAATGTGAGTCATTCCATTGAATTTCAGTTTGTAATGCGTGCTAAGTTAATGTTATATGTGTAGGGAAGTTACATCTATATTAGAATATTAATGTTACTATAATAATATGTTATGACATCTGAATATGAAATTTAAATGAATTTAACTAATAACTTACAAATGATATAATTACCCACAGCAGAAGCATTACGAATACACAAAAATATTGTTAAAAGACGAACAAATAGAAGCAAATGTGCCTTCAAATTGCAATTTTGATAGAAGAAGTGGGTGAAAATAATTTGGTTTTATGCTGCGAAGTGTATATATACAACTAAAAATATACTAGAGATTTAAACGGTACGACGAAAATCTGTGGCAGTGTTTTTATATGTCATCAACAAAAAACTTCTTTCGTATTCTAAATGGACACCAACAACAAAACTAACTCTAAACTTAAGCTAAACAAAAAGCAAATAATTGCATTTGACTTTATAATCAAAAAGTTAAACTTAATCTATAAATGTTTTAATGTTACATGCAACAAATACAGAACAATATTGTCAAAATTAATTATACAGGTGTCCCAAAATTCAACGTCAGGCCGAAACGGGGTGACATGAGTGATTTTAACCGTCATGAGAAAAATTAGAAAAATAATTTATCTGAACATCTTAAAATTAAGAACCTACCAGGAGCTTGTGCGAATAAAAAGCATTTTAACTGAGTAAAATGGGTTAGCAAAAATCGGGTTACTTGAGGTTTTTTAGTATGAAACTAATAAGTATTGTACCATTTTACAATCCTGATTAAATGCGCCAACTTCTGGCATTGCCGAGGCACTCTAGTACTTTTTTTTAAAGGAGGGCATTTCAGTCGACAAATTTTGAAAATTTTAAATTCATAGTTTAACAAATAGTCTTAATTCTAGCAAACTTGAGGTTATTGTGTCTTTATTTTTACTGTGATTCTAGAAATGTTATTTGGGATTACGGTTCCAAAGTTTAAATGAACAAAAATAATTAAAATTAACCACAATAACCGAAAAATGGTTACAGTTTGACCAAATTTCTAGGTTTTTCTTAAATGCCCATAATTTTCACACTGCATGGGATAGATTTTTTTTTCTGATTTTTCAACACCAAAGGCTTGCAAAGGAATTGCCGGTCTTTCATTAATGTGTGGGTTATTTTCTGAAGGATTCAACATATTATCTGTTCACAAATGCTTCTGATTCTATTAATTTTGAAATAAGTTTCGATTTCATTGTTGATACCAGTTAGAATTATAAATGTAGCATTTTAATGTTTTCATTTTGGTATAATCGTTACAGACTTTAAAAAGGTTCAATTTTACAATTGAATAAAGCCTTACAAAACATTCAGATACAGCCATGACTAAAGCAATAATTAGCTAATGCGAAAGTAATGCGTCAGTGTAATAGAACGGAACGTATAACCGATAGTGCTTCTGTTATATCTCTATGGACAAGGTACTCAGGGTTGTCAAATCGGTTAAACGAAAGAATAAAATTCTTTTCACAATTTATTCTCAACATTGTTGAAATGTATAAAACTTGCAATATCCCACAATGCAGCAAGTGTGCAAACGGACCACAGATACTAAAATATGTTATTCGACAGGCATACCCTATATCTACATACATATATGATGTATTTGTATGTTTAGGGTTGTTACGAGAAATAAACAATGTTTTAAAATTATTGTCAACATTATTAAACTGTAAAAAAAACAATATCCCATGTTTATTGCAAACAAAGTCAAGATAGGCATAGCAAAATATTTTATTCAAATTGCCATTTCTAATACAATCGTTTTGTAATTATTTCGTCAATTTCCTTCCGTCCGTCCAATTCCGTCCGCACTTAATCGTGTGCATGTTGCGATCCTGGCATGATTTAATGTTTATTTTTTTTTCAAATAATTGTTGATTACAACGTTTTAATAATATTAATAACAAACGTACGGTATGAATTTAAAATGATAAAGACCAAAACCAATAATGGTAGCCTACCAGCCCAAAGATCACAGGAATGAAAGCGTGCGAACGTGGATCATGTTAGCATGAACATAAGCAGTCTAGTAATTCAGGCTGTGGCAATGTGTTGTGCGGTAGTGACGAGGTACCGTCTTAGTCGATCTTGCACGGAGGTAGTGCGCGGAGCTTGGACGTCGAGAGATGCCGCCTCGGCCGCTTGCCTCAATCTTTTGCCAACACCGCTCGACTCTTTGCCCTTCCAACCAGGCTTCCCGCCCGTCTTGTCGTGTTCCAACCTAGGCTTTCTTCTGCCAAAGTACAGTAAACCCACCTATAACGCTGTAGATTGATTCCGCGTTATAGGAAAACGCGTTATACGAGGGACCACTGTGTGTATAACAATGTCCCTAAAACTCAAAAACTAAGAACAAAAACTTAATAAAATTATTTTATCCTTGTTAGGGAAAGCGTCGCCGGAACTGCGATAGCATGTGACAGTTTCCCGCAGTTACAACAAATAGCACAGAATGATTGGAGAAAAAACGGTTATGATTCACATCCATAGCCTTCTTTCACGTCCTTCTTCCCTTCCGTTTTTTTATTTTATTTTTTTAGCTAGACTAGCAACGTTTTTAATATTACTAGAATTCTTGTTATCCATTCCAACTAAGCTAATAATGCTTGTGGTGTGGTTCACATCAATAGTCTTAGAGCTCACGACGTTCACATCGTAAGGCCGAAGCTTACCGCATGAGCTATATTGCTGCTTATTATTATTTGGGTTGTAAGGAATGCATATTGTAGACGATAGTGTTCTATCGTAGCCGGTGATCGTAATTTGACATTTTTTTTATTGGATAGGAAGGCAAACGAGTAAGCGTGTCACCTGATGAAACGCAACCAACATTAACCCATAGACATCCGCAGTGCCATAGGCATTTCAGAAGCGTTGCCGGCCTTTAAGTGTCATCAGTCACCAGAACTCAACCGTTCACCCAAAAATTTTCTTTTCAATCAGTATAAAAGGAGTTAAGCGAAGCCTTATTGAGAGATATCAATCAATTCAATTTCATCATTCGGTGTGTAATATAAAGAATTATATATTAACAAAATTTCAATATTAACTTAAATCTATCGTGATTCGTTCAATTAATTATAAAATATAATATATATAGTTATTTCAATCTTACATATTTTTGTTGTGACCTACAATTAATACGTTTTTTTGTAAATACAAAATAAGTAATACAATCGGTGTAAAGCGGAAGAAAGAACACATTTATTACCTCTGGTGATCCTTGTTATTGTGCTTCGGGGGTGGCGATTGGAATGAGGGTGAAGCGGATACCGGGGTTTCTTCCCAGTTATCATCAGAGGGCGTAGATGCCGGCATACGAGCCGTGTTATTGTCCCAAGGTTTACCTCCTCCACGCCTAAAAGAAGAAACTACTTTATACAGTGTTTAGTATAAGGACTGTTGTTGTCACTGTAACCCTTTTAGTCTAGTTTGACGACCAATTGGCTCAGTGGCGGGCCACTCCACCCGCGTAGTCAATGGTCGCGGGTTCGATTCCCGCATCGGAATAAATATATGTATGGATTACAAATATTTATTCAGGTCTGGTAACCCCACCAATCCGCATCGGACAAGCGTGGTGGGTTTAACGTCCGTGCCTCCAGAAATGGAGAGGCCCGTGCTGAGCAGTGGGATATATATGGGCTGTTTAAAAAAAATCCCTTTTAGTGCCGGAGGCCGATATATTGACGCTTACCTTGTAACGCTTTACTATTCGCGAGAGATCTTTTTTTATCGGATAAGAAGGCAAACGAGCAGGCGTGTCACCTAATGGAAAGCAATCGCCGCCCATAGGCGGCATCCTAGACTTCCGCAGCGCCATAAGCAGTGCGGATACGTTGCCGACCTTTAAGGAAAGTGTCATTATGGGTGTGGGAATGGGAGGGGGAGGGGTGAGGGTGTTAGGCGTCCGGAACTCGGTCGCTCATCAGTAAGAAGCACGGTAGGTAAGCTACCACTCAGACGCCGGTTTTCTGCGGAAGTGTGGTACTTCCCCGGGCGAGCCGGCCCATTCCTACAGACAAATATTATGCCATTCCTGACAAAGTATTCGTCTGCAGCGTGGCTCTACCACTATTAAGAACTTTATCAAAATAAATTTGTAATACATTATAAATAGTCTATTATATCACAAATATATTTAATATAATATAATTTTGTTTCAGAAATTTTATATTAGCCATAACAATTACGTATTTCGGATGAGATAATCCGTCCGGCCCCTACCATGTGCCTTGGAATTATTTTTTATGTTTCTTGTGCAAAATTATTTATTTTGTTCAAAATATTGGAAATTTAAAGTATATATTATACTTTGCAATAAACGATTTATATAAAGTTGTGATAAAAGGATGACTTTCCCTGTGTACAATTACGTTTTGAAACAGAGAATTCAAATTTTTTTGATCACTTATATCTTTGTTATTTATGTAATTCCAATTCAACGAATATTGTAAAATTAGCGTCACTGTTTTAATCCCTATTTTCGTTCGGTTTTTATGAGCTTTATATATATATATATATATATATATATATATATATATATATATATATATATATATATATATATATATATGTATGTATATATATATATATGTATATATATATATATATATATATATACATATATATATATATTAAACCCATTTAATCACTGGTCTGCGATCTGACTACATCGGTTGCAAAAAACAAACGCCAAGTGCTGTAATAGAACGCCTGACTTACGCTGAGCAAGAAAAATCTTGTAGCACATTTTACATTTTAATTTTTTTTTCTCTATTTTTTAAGTTAAATTAATTATCTATTTAGGTTTTGATTTAAGAATTACACCTTTCCCCCGGTTTACAGAAGAACTGAAGATAAACTCCCGATAAAACCGACTAAAATTAATGAAACTTAAAAATGTTTTGCGAATATGCAACCATATATTTAATTTAAGTTAATTTATAAACCGCGTAAATGAAAAATCGTGTAAAAGAGGTATCGTGTAAATAGGGAGATAGGTGTATATTAAATTTAATATTTATTTAGGTTTAATTTTAGCTTTTTTAGATTTATTTTATTAATTTTAGATTTATTTTATTAATTGTGTAAAAAAAAGGTGTGTCACAAATAAACGTCACTATTCCTATAATAGTGCTGAAGTTAAAGAAAATATGTTTTACATTAATAGTCCAATGGTAGAATCGAATCTACGACGCACAGATCATAAGGTTGAACCTTACCAACTGAACTATTGACGGATTCGAAGATGTTAGTGCTGGTAGCCTATTGGCTTTTACACCTTAATCGAACACTGGGCACGCTCGGGGCTTGGGGCCTGCGGGCTGTGCTCTATCGCTGCTATAAACTTGGCTTATATGCTCGTATGTAAAGCGCTCATACATATATAAAATGTGTATATTATACGTACGTATCCCATAAGATCGTAAGCGAAATCCTTGCCAAGTTAGCCATTACTGTTCTAAATAAATATGTAAAGTTTAAATTGGAAAAAAGTAATTTTGTAAATCCGCTGATATTACAAACCTGTCTCCTCTGTCAGGCTTTCCGCCAAACTTTTCGCTGTGCCGACCCGGTCCGGATCTATCGAAGCCCTCCTTATGGTCTCTGCTAAGAAACACGCTATTAAATATACCTTAATATCCCATTAACACTCCAATACCGTCGTAAAGTAAATAATAACAGCGCGTATAAACAAGTTTATTAATAAAATACGAGATGATGTTACCTATACATCTTATGAGTCAAGAATCGCGTACCAACTGAGATGGTTATATCTGAAACGGGTTCAAAGAACCCAGATGAAGGTCACATCAACCATGACTGGTGTATTGTTTTTTTTTTTGTGGAAATGCTGAATAAAGCGATCGGTCGAGACGCGGTGGTTGCGTGATTGTTATCGACGGTTTATTATCTCGCATCGGATCGCCAGTTATCGACTAGTTTCGACGTAATGGATATTTGTGAAATCACGCGGTGAATTACAGCCTCGTGTGTGTAAACCGTTACAATGAACAAAAAACTCGACGCTCACCGCGCGTTTCGTATTACGTTCAACGAAAGTCAAGTACCATATTTGCCGTTCGAGACGACCCAGAAAAAAACAAATGAGTCATTAATATGAAAGATCTATTGAAAGATAACTTAAAGGCCATAAAAGTTTTAGTTAGCCTTTTAATTAAGCAAAATAAGTTAATTTTTTTTATGGGATAGGGAGACAAACCATCAAACCTGATGGAAAGCAATCAACGCCGCCCATAGACATCTGCAGCACCAGAGGAGTCATAGATGCGTTGTCCAGCCTTGAAGCTTCACTCTATTTAGGCGGAACATAAACTGAAAAATGCCGGTCCTGCCCACTTATATTTTTATTTTTACCTTTATCATCTTTATAATTTTAGCTATCAGATGTCCACTAATTGATTAACATTTGGACATAGGCTTTCTGAAAATAATGCATCCATCGCTGTGTAACGCTAAATAGGCTTTTTACAGATATATATACATGAAAGTTAAGGATATATATTTTATACACAGCACAGCAGTTGTCCATTCGTCTGTAAAGTGTTAATTTGGCCGCCCTTTGAACTCTCGGGCATACCCTCCGTCCCAGGGCATAGGCCCCGGCTTGCCCCCCCTAGATCCGGGGCTGTCGTTGGCGTCCTATAACATATGAGAGTACGCTTATTTTTTGAAGGTTTTTAAGACGTATCGGTTCAGAAATACCACCGAAAGCAGCTGGTTCCATAGAGCGGTGGTGCGTGGAATGAAGTTTCGGGAAAAACGCACCGTATTGGATCGCTAAACTTATTGTCTTCATAATAAATTGAATAATTTATTCAGTTGAGATAATTTTTCCATTTTTCTTGTTGCTACTTTTTTAAAGAGCAATAAATCAATTAATTAACTTTATTACAAGTAATTATTTTCAACGCATTCGATCTTATGTTACGTTACATCTTACCCCAAGTTAGGCAACGCATCTGAATTGCCCCTTGTGTTGCAAATGTCCATTGGGCGGAGTTGATTACTTACCGTCAGATGGCTCTGGTGGTTTGCTTTCGTTTTTCATTTTGCGGTCTACTACGTTTTCGATCGATCGATCGATCGATTTGTACGTCGTTGAAAGTTGTTTATTAAATTTAAATAAATATGTCATCTTTTCGTACTGGGTAGTACTAAAAAATTTCAGTAGGATACTAATGTTAGATTTTACATTTATCATTTATTTGTGAATATATAAGAATTTAATTTCATTTTATTTAAGAAAAAGGCTAGAGATATTACTAGAATTCTTGTTAATTATTCCAATTAAACTAATAATGCTTTTGCGAGGAAAATATGGCTCATGTCAATAAAACAAAAGGGACCTAAGATGAGACAACCTGAGATCTTAAGAGCAAAACTTACCAATTGAGCTATGATTTCGTGTTTTATTGGTAGTGTAACGAAAAAGTGATATAACTTAATACATACCTGCCCCTAAAACTGCCGCCCCTTTGTCCAAAGTCATCACTATTTTCTCTTGGCGTCTTGCGCTCATCTTTGAAACTCTTCTCACGTCTAAAGCTCTTTTTCCTGTTATCGTCTGGTACGCTGCCCTCAGGTGAACTAAAGCTTTCTGAAGCCTCTTTCCGGACTGGTGTTGTCACTTTACCCTTACAAAACATTTTTATTGAATATTTTTGTAACTATTTGTATCATCAACAGACTGCTGCAGTCCATTGCTAGACAAAAGCCTCTCCCAAGAAGCGCCACCTACCCCAATCTTCGACTTCATGCATCCAGTTTCTGCCAGCCGCCCTACGCAGATTGTCGTACCATCTAGCCGGGGGCCGTGCCACACTACGTTTGCCAATACACAATATTATATAATAATAAAATTTTAGAAGTTATAGAATTCGGAACAAGATCTACAAAAAAATATATACTAAATGATTAATAAAAATTGTCTTAGTGTCAGAGCTATCACTTTCGGAGTCAACCATCACGGGCTTGATTCCCGCATCGAAATAAATAGTGTATGGCATGCCGAAATTTATCAAGAGTCCTGGTTATCCCACAAATCCACTTTGGTCAAATGTGATAAATTAATGTTCATTCCTTCAGAAATGGAAAGCAGAGATTTTAATGTTCATTCCTTCAAAAATGGAAAGAGAACTGTAGACCATTTGCAGTGGGAAATATACAAACTAAAAATAAAAAGTATTGATTGGCCCTAACAAATTATTTTTAAAATCTTGTATGGGCTAAGATAGATGTTATAGCACTTAACACTAAATAAATGCATTGAAAACATATGTGATTGAAAAGTTTTTAAACATTCCATGCATCACTTGTACAGGAAACGGCCACAACAAATATTCTGTTTCTTTTACACACTTCATTACCCAAACTTACAACTAAACCTTGCACTGTTTTTCAAAAGTATATATTAAATTTATTAAAAATGTTTACCTCAATACTTCTTGGCTGTGAAAGTTGGTTCATTCTCTTCGCTACATCCAGGGGTGGAGTGACTGTGTCATCTATGAGGATTACCAACATTGTATCGTTGGAGAGCACACCAACTATTTGTGCCATAAGTGTCTTCTCTAAAGCTAACATTTCTAACTGGTTTGACGTTTTTGTTTCCACTGGTTTGCTTTCAAATCCCTAATAAAAAAATATGATAAATAAAAATATTTAATATTCTGATAATATAATTAAAAAAAATAATATGCAGTAGTTCCTATCATGTAGTGGTTTTTGTAAACATTATCTTAATTCAAATATTATAATATAACTCTATAGGAATGTCTAATAAGAATAAAAACATTCCTAATATTCTTAAAAAAATCTAATGTATATTAAAACATCAAATTTTATTAACATATGTATATTCATATAACAAATACTATTCATTTAACAATGGAACTGCTGAGTTAGTACCTTGGCCTTAGTGTTACATTCCACAGTCACGAGGAACTGAGTCGACAAAAAGTTAGTACACCTTCTAAAACTAGTGTCAGCTCAAATGCAACCTTTTCAAACCCTCATGCAATTCTAATTTATTTACAGTGATAGCAAAATACATAATTATGTATTTTGCTATCACTGTAACTCTTTCTACATACATACATATATGGAAAGAATTTCATACATTAATAAAGAAAGTTGCTAATGCCATTTTAGTGTAGTAGAGCCACGCTGCAGACAAATACTTTCTTAAAAATGGCATACTGTCTGTAGCATGAATGGGCCAACTCGCCCGGAGAACTACCACACTCCCGCAAAAAACCGGTGTCTGAGGACTCCCCCCTCCCATAGTGACACTTTCCTTAAAGGATGGCAATGCTTCTGCACTGCCTATGGCACTGCAGATGACTATGGGCAGCGTTGATTGCTTTCCATTGGGTGATGCGCCTGCACATTTGACTTCCTATCCCACAAAAAAAGCCATACCAATGTTATGAATGATATAATATATAATTTTTGGTAAATTTTATGCATTTACCAAAAATTAGTTAATAAATAAAGACATTTTTTATTTCCTCCTTAACCCACCTTAGTTTCAGGTACAAATATTTTTTCTGTGTTTTTATAGCAAAATAGGTATATAAGCATGTGGATTACCTGGTGAACCTACTAGTGTTATAGTTTTTTATAGTATATATAGTAAGTGTATATAGTAAGTGTATATAATAAGTGTATATTATTAGTATATATAGTAAGTGTATATTTATAATTTCCTAAGTTTTATTAATTTATTATATTCTGTATAATTAATGCTTAAGGGTCTACCTTTAAAGCACATTTCAAGGCTTGTGCTGGCAACCTTATCAGTTCTGGGGTAATTGTTCTTAAGTCAGCAATATCCACTTCTTGTTCATTACCATAATCTATATATACAACTACAACCTTATTTCCTTTTATATCTCTAATTCTAGCTCTATACCAATTATCATCATCAGGGAACCGTGCACAGCAAACAGCTCCAACTGGCAACTCTCCAGGAGATGAAGTGTTCTCACAGTGAACCTTCACAGCTTCCATTACAGCATTCAACTCATCAATTTGATCTGACAGCTGGACAAAGAATTTAATACAGCTATCCACATATGACACTAAAACCGATTTCCGAATACCCATTGGGAGCATTTCCATGTACTTAAATTGTAGTTTGTCTTGCATATTTGCCAAAAGCAAATCTAGAACATTCTTGTTATCCAAAAACAACTCCCCATACTGGATCAATGGTGGACCTTCCGGTGCTACTACTCTTAATGTCAATACTTTACCACTGACTAGATGCTTGAAAGTCTCATTTACATATGAGCCTTTTTGTAATTTTTTTACTCCAGACAAACAAAATCGCATTGCAAAAACATTTGGTTTGACAAATTCTTCAGGAATATCAAATATGTCATAATATGAAACCATTTCTGTGTCACCGAAGTCCACAAAGAATAATTTACATTGAGAGCCAGATAAATTCATCACAATTGCTCGGCATATGATCCTATCTCCAGACATTCGACCAAGACAAACTGTACCTATCATTGGTGGTTCCGTCAGACTACTGTGAGGTCTTTTATTTATATTATCCATCATTTCTTGTAGGTTATTTGCATCACTTACTAATTGTACAGCAAACAATTCAGGCCCTTCTTCAGCATATGATACAAATACTTTATATTGAGAATTCACCTCAAGTAATTTACTTTTGTAAGTTATTAACTTTTTAGGAGATACTGGTTTCACTGACACTATTGGTGTGGATGGAGGTGTACTGGATGAGGAATTTGAAGGTCCTAGAACATTTTGTGGCTGCCGCACCGGAGCTCTCAAATTTACAGGATTTCTAGAAACTCTATTGACTAAAAGTCTGTGACTGATAGGACTATGAACTGGAATATTACCATTAAAAGGCAAAGGCATATTTTGGTTCAGGCGCATAGCTGATGCTGGATTAGGAAAATTCTGATTTATAAAAAATGGAACATGTTCAGTGAATTGTGGTTCATTTAAAAATGTAAGTTGCCGATTCGATGTCTGGTGACTTTCAACATACTTCTGAAGTAACACTTCCATTCTAGTGATTGATATTGATGCACCGATTCTATTTGAAATAACATGTGTTGACAGATCATTTCCTTTGAATTGTATAGATATAATAGGTAAAGTAGGACTGTGAACATCAACAGTGGCAGGATATTCAGCATAGCATATCATACTTTGAAGCATTAATACAGCCTTTTCGTCCCATGTTCCAGTTGGAAGAAATACACGAGATAGGTAATAATCTGAAGCTTGACCACTTAGCTGCAAGAACATTGGGTCATAATTATTTAAAAAGCGTATGGCGCTAAGTGATATGGAATCTTTATTGCCATAATCAATAAAATGTACGCCCACGAACCCCGTTGTAAGTTTGGTGGTGTTGACAATTTTGGCTCGGTAAAATTTTCCATCTTTGTATTTAGCGGCACAAACGACTCCCTCTTGAATAGCTGCCGGTGGCACTGTGCCTATCCCTTTTTCCAAACTCTCTCTAGCACTTTCAAATAAACTTTCTACCATTAATGAGGATGCTTGGTCGAGCTGTCCACTTATCTTAAGAAAAGGACCCTCCCCATCCACATGGGTCACATAAAGACGAAATGATCTTGGTACTTCCTTAGTCAAAGCCATTATAAAACCATAAAAAACGAAATCCACAATATCTATACTTGTCACATCACTTTAACAAATCTCAAATTAACCAAACTAAACTAACTCACGCCAAATCTAAAAATCTAAATAAAAATAATACCGCTTTCTTCTCTGTTGACGTTTTCAACAAACATGGCGAATTAATCTGGATTCTAACTATTAGTTCCCAGGTATTTTCACTCAAAATAAATGATATGTGATTATTACTTTCGTAATATACCTAGAAGATGTCGCTATTACTAATTCTCTTCTAAATCTAAAATTTAATTAATTTCTAAAATCTAAATATTTCCATTTATTTAGATTGCCAAAATGGTATTTCTTTTAGGATTATAGGAAATATTAAAGTTTTTAAGTAGATAATTAAGTATTTCTTCAATTTCTAAAGCAGTCCTATATTTCGTGAAATCGTTTTTTTATATCTCGTGTGTATTGATTAATTGATTGATCAATATAACTTTCTAAAATTACTATATGTTCATATATTTTCTTTAGGAATATTCCTAAAGAATTTCTATTTCTTAAAAAATACTTGGTAAAAAAATAAAGAATAGAATACATTATAGAAAATAAAATAGAATATTCCATAGTAAAAAAATTACAATCAAGAACAACTATTATATAGCCCAAAATTTTTTAAAATCGGGAGTTTGTAGATATTAGTTTAAATAGTTAATTCATGGAAACTATATGGGTAGTTTGTCTTTTGGTAATATGTAGTTTACATTAGCCTTTTTAAGTGTTACGTACAAAAACTTAAAATAAATTATTTAATACAGTGTCAGGAAGTAAATAATGATGCACATACGGTATGAGACGGGACAGCTTGCTAGGATTTTAATTGTTTTAATTTTAATTTTTTTTTTTTATAAATAATATATCGCTCATTAAAAATAATTTTATTTTTAAACAATATGCAAATCTTCTATTTTAATACAAATTAATATTTTAATTATCTCTTTATTTTTACATGACGATTTAACAGTTTTTAATTATATTGTAACTCCTTTTTTTGCTGACCGATGGCCCGAAGCGACTCCGTCGAAAGTAATCACAGCTGAAACTGCAGCAAGAGTATTCTATAACATCTGGATATTCTGCTATGGATTGTATTACTTCAATTAAGATACAATATAATTCTAAAAAAAAATATTACACAATACTAACAAGGTGTAGCACCATGATGTTTTCTCGCAAAATAAATAGTTGTTGAAACTTTTCCAATATTCAAGATATCAAAATTTTGTACTGTCTTCAAGTGCATGGTTCCCATGAATATTCAATTTAAATGTTGAATTCCTGCATTATGGTGTATGGTTGATAAGTAAATATGAATTATGTGTTTATTATCTATATTAGGAGTGCGTTCATGACATTGATGAACGTCGACGTACTTGTATGTGCTTCTGATAATGCAATATTGTCATTTTATATTAATTTGTTCTTTGCTAAATTGTAATACTCGTAATTCTTTTTATTAAATATTTTTATTTGTACATGTATGAAATTAAACAATAATGATTGAAACGTGTTCTAAAAGATGTATGTTATTAGGAACAGTCTGTTTAGGAATGTACGTATTTTAACGTAACATTTTCAACAGTACTAAATTTCATTTTTAGTATTTATTTGTATTTTATCTTTTATTTTTTTGTTTCACTTTAGATTAACTATCGTGATACTTATCTTAGAATCACATCTAGCAGAAACATTATCAGGAAGTCATAAAATGAAAAATAAAACTTTCCCAACTGAAAACAATTCAACATGTTGGATACATCAACCATATAAAATAATTAGTGAATGTCATCCTTGCTCAGGTAATTACTGGTCACAATTTACAGAGAATCGATAGTAGTTGGAGTAGACAAGTAGTGTTGTGGTGAAAGCTTTTCAATTAATATGTGTGCCCATTGTTTATATGGTGTAAGGATGCGCAAGGTGGCTGGCAGTAATTGAATTTGTGCAATGAAATGCAAACTACCTTGTGTGCCTTGGTAGAGGCGATAGCCTATGTTATGCTATATATATATATATATATATATATATATGCTATATATATATATATATATATATATATATAGCATATATAAATTTAAGTGGTCAAACCAGGGTAGCAGTAAGGAGCCTGGCTATATGGGTAAGCATCACACCCTCACACTTTTCCCCATCTTTCTTTCCCACTATCTATGTTATTTATCTAAGTAGACAACATATGCAGTGTTCTAAGTTCTGCAGATATTAACGGGCATCAGTTATTGCTCACATTCACATAATACTCTTGCTTATTCAATTCCTACTATTAGTTCTCACTCTCCCTATATATGTTAATTTATATATCTTGTTCAAATATACAGTTGCTAATAAAATACTTTTTTTATTCAGTTCAATTTCAAGTACTTAGACATGTTGATAGAATTTTTTCAAATATTAATTCGCTAATTAAATTTGCCTCATTTTAGTTTTATATGGGAGAAAAAAATTATTCAAGATATTTAGCAGGATATAAAAGAAATTGCCCTTTAGTATTACTTGTTTTCCTTTAACTCCAATAAAAAACATCTGTTCAGGAAAGTAACACACACACACACACACACACACAGAAAACTTAGTTTCCTACTGCTGGTTAATTTCTGTCAAAAATTTGATAAAAATTCAAAGTATTAATTTACCTAATTTTGTCTGTAGAATGAATGTGCGGGCTTAACTAAACTAATTTTACTATTAAACTACAAATTTTACTGTTGTACTTTGTTTTAGTAAGGGCTGAGCAATGAAGGCCTAAGTCTTTTTTCCTAACTTTACTTCCCGATTCTTTTCCCGATCCTCTTCTCCTCGACATAAGGATTCTCAATGTTGCAGATATCTATGGGCAGTGGTTATTCACACACTTATTCATTTGCTTACCTTTAACTAAAATATTGTATTCAATTAAAATATATATATATATATATATATGATATTATTTTTTTTAGACTTTGAAATACGAAGTAAGAGCATAGGAGTTTGTATACATACAAGTTTTAAGGAAATATTAAAATGTGAAAATGGAGAAACAGTTACTAGAAGGTTAGCTTAAATAGTAATTAATAATCGTAAATTTGACAGTATATTTGTTGATATTTATAAAACTGGAAAATAAAAAGGAAATATTATTTCATAAAAACATATTAGTTTTTAGACATATGTTTTGTACCTGGTCAATGATGAAACCAGAGTATCGAATATCGAATATAATGCATTCAGCATTAGTAGTAACTAAATAAGGCTCTTGCAGAGGGTTATGCTAGTTGCTGCTATAACATTTTAGATATAGCAGCAACTCAATGCTTTGATTCTATATAAACGGACCACTCATGTAAAAATCTAAAAATCTTTTATTTTTAAGCCATTGAATTGAATAAAAATTAAATAAAGAGAAGATGTAGAGAACATACCCATCTTATTGACAAAAATTCATACTATAAACATTGAAGAATTGTGAGGTTCAATAATCACATAAGAGACCTTTGTGCTAAATGTAATTAAAATGTTTTTAGATTAATAGGTCAAATTTTTTTTTGTTTTGGAACAATTTTCTTGTATGAGTCAAATTAGCTTACTTTAGTAAAATTGGTATAAAATGATCATCCATTAAGCTAGTGTTGAAAAAGTTATAAAAAATATGTTCTTCTTTTTCAGCTGTGATAGAGTTGCATATTTAGAAGAAAGAGCATATTGGAAGTTCACCATATGGTCATTTGTATTAGGGACGGCGGCATCAATAGCTGTCATGTTACGAATGAGAGTTCTCAATCATAAAGTGAAAAGAAGAGCTCGACAAGTTTTAGCAAATGGCTCAATATAATAAAACTGTTGCATACTTTTTAAAAGTATTTCTTTATTTAAATAATTTAGTCAGTAAATAATATTTTTAATAATTCACTTACAACCTTAACATTAATGCTGTTCCCAAGTAATCTGTAACATTGCTTTGTTGTTATTATTTCAGGAAACTTATAATAAATTGGGAATCTCATTAATGATAAAACTTCTTTTGGTGTGAAAAATCGAAGCTTTAATTCACACAGTGTTGCAATAAAGTCATCACTCCCAATACTGAAGTTATTTGCTATTTCATAGCACTTTTGGATTTTTTCTGGGGTTTTCTCAGTGTAGACTGATCCTGTTCCTTCCACATAGTGTGAATAGGCTTTTGTAAAGCAACAGGATCTTTTGGATTGACTATGACAAATATCTAGTACATTCCCATGTTTTAAATGTTTTTTAGTTAATAAAAATGAATCAGGCACATCCTTTTCAATTATTTTTTCTAAAGTGTCTGGCAGTTCATACTTTGTTCTTAAAGAACTCATCTGCAAATAAAAAACAATTTTTATTGCTGAAAATTGTTCATCACAATTATTCGAGTATGTTTTGATATTTTACGAGTGGTTAAACAGTATATCCACATATAAAAAAGCAAAGGACAACATGCAGTTGTGCAGTTTTTTAGAAATAAATCATCTTAAAAATAATTAACAACCATTGTCAATAACCTACTATTGCTTTCATTTTGAAAGGCCAATTTAATGAATTTCTCCTAGCTATACAATAATAACGAAGTCTTGAATTAGGAACTCCCATATTAGAGGGACACAATAAGAATTCTTGATATTCAAAATTGCATTCTTTTAACTTATCTATAAAAAGTTTTTGTACACTTGAACATTCAAATCCTTTTACATTTTCCATCAAAATGTACTCTATTTTGTCTATTTTTTCCAGAAGATTTATTAAATAAATAAATGAGTCTGTTCTTGGATCTCTCGCATCTAAATATTTTCCATTTCTAGTGAACGGTTGGCAAGGTGGTGACATAAGTATAGTATTAATGCACATTTTTTCAATGTCTGCTATAGTCAAATTTTGAATGTTTCTGTTCAATAAAGTTGTATTTGGGAAGTTATGCTGATATACTACATTTGCAACTGTATTAATGTCAACAGCTGCAATGATTTCTCCATCTAAACCTGACTCTGAAACATTTTAAAATGAATAAATAAATGACTTTTTATTTATTAAATTAAAAATAATTCATAAAATTTTAAAAAAAATAAACTACTCAACCTTTAAATTTAATAAAAATAGCTTTAATTCTATAGTAAATATCAACATTTTTTTTTAGAAGTTCATTTTTAACTTACAATTTTTAACTTGGCATAATATTCTTTGGAGGTATTGACATAACTCACTGCTAGGCATGGGCATACCCATTTCTGGAGAAATGGAAATTAACCCTATCACAATTGTCTAAAGGGGATTGGTGGAACACCCAGACTTTATCCCTATGTGGGTATCAAACTTGTGACAGTGAAAGTGGTAGCTATGAGCCAGTTGGGTTGTCCTTTGTTGGAATACATTCATAGTGGTAAAACAGTATGTAAGGAATAAAATACATTCTCTATACTATACTACTAGGTTGATAATTAGAACTATGACTCATAATGACATTAAGAATCCCAAATATATAAATATAATCCAAGACATGTGAAGTCCCCCAAATATTTTTTTAAAAATAAAATATTTTTAAATTATACAAACCTCTCCATGCACAGTGCATTCCTCCAATACCACTATATAATTCCAGAATTTTATTGGTCATTGTATATTTTCTGCTTCTTTTTCTTGACTTTAGTTGTATTTTTTTAAAATTGTCATTCTAAAGGATAACAAGATTCATTTAAGTTTTTTTAAAGACATGGGATTGTCAAAAATGTTTATTCAAAGGAACTAACAACTTGTGTGTGAACAAGCGTGGAATCAACAAACTCTTATCTCAGCTCATTGAATAGACTGTCCATATTGCCATACAGAGTTTAGGCTGAATTATTTTAATAAATTATTAACTTTGCCATAGAAAATAACTTTTTAAATAACATGTTACTTTACAATGTAAATAAATGGATATTACCTTCATATAGAATTGATTACAGTTATAATAGGAATTTGTAGATCAAAGTAAATAGAGTATAATTCAAGTCTATAATATAAACTTATCCAACTCATTCAATTGTGAATCAAGAATAAAAGTACTTGATTCGACCGGGGAAGTACCAACCCTCACAGAATATCGGCGTTATGTATTTTATTGTGTGTATTCGTACTGCAATTCCTGGGATTCGGAGACTCAATTCCTTTCACTTTTATTTCCGTTTACCCCTCCCTCTGACCATCTGGTCAAGGGACATTCACTATCGCCCGACGGTTAGTTTATCACATGTCAGTCAGTGGTTACTTATTATACCTAATAATCTATTCCATAAAAATCTAGAAGTCGGAAGAGGAAGACCACGAAAAACATACCTTGACCAAATTGCTGAACTTTTTAGGAAAGGCCAGGTCAAGAGTACCCTCAACCGGCGACTTGCATAAGGAGAATAATGAGTGTGGAGGAAGCAAGGGAAGCAGGCGGAGATCGTAGCAGATGGAGATCTGTGGTCTCTGCCTACCCCTACGGTAGACAGGCGTGACGATATGTATATATGTATGTAAAAATCTATAAATATATTTATTCCATAAAACAATTATTGAAGTTGAATCACACTCAAAATATTACTTAAATAATAACCAACTATACATAGAAATCAATTAACATACGTATATATGTGTATATAATATATGGCATACGAAAGTGGCACTAATATTCTTTATTATCTGTATATTCTTAGTTATTATTTCTTTTTTTTGGTGGCAATTAGTTACAACTATTATGCCAGTGTCAAATAAAATACAATAATATCAAGTATTTTGAAATGTGCTAGTCATATCATCACGTTACATCTTGAGACAATGGTGGCTATTCTACCAAAATTTTCATTGGACTTTTTAAGTCAACTAAAAAAAGTCACTGTACAATATAACTGATGTTAATATAAGATTATAAAAATGAAATAAGAACACTACGTCACTGATACAAGTTGGCGGGAAAAGTCCACTGGCTTGGCGCTGGCTGGACGACCGATTGGCTCAATGGCGGATCCCTCCGCCCAAGGAGTCAATGGTCGCGGGTTCGATTCCCGCATCGGAATAAATATATATATGGATTTATAAATATTTATTCCGAGTCTGGTAAACCCCCAATTCGCATTTCCGTTCCTGCCTTTTCCTTTCTTCTCTATCCTTTCCCTTTCTCTCCGCTAATCCACAGTCTACCATGCCAAAGGATTTGTGGTTAAGAACGAGCTTAGTCGCAAGCGTGCCGACCGTCCCGGGATCGGGCTTCTCCGGGTACTATAGTGCCTTACCTCAACATGCAGGGTCTGCTGGGGCTGACCTCCATCCTCCCTTGCGACTCGTGGGATTCACTAAGACGAATTTAATCTACCTAATTTGTTGAAAAATGACGGTGACGTGGTTCGCCACTCGTCACGTCCTGATTCTTACGAGGGCGAGAAGCGACCAATGGAGAGCCATTTCGCTACGATGAATGGTAGCGGATGAAGCTCTGTGGTCTCTGCCAACCCCTACGAGAGATAGGCATGAATATGTAAAAAAAAGTCCATATTCTTAGTTTATAATTTGACAGTCCGTCACAAGTTTATAGTCACCTTTTACAATAACTAGATGACACGAACCGATTTACACCCCGTTGCAATAAAAGCGGGCGTAAAATTAAAAGAAATGGTTATAAGGTTATGAAGAATTTTACTTAGCGAATCTTCACATGGCATAAACAAACCAACTTACTAAATAAACAAAAATATACATACATACCTATATTTTATGTACCTTGGTATATAATCCATTTTTTAACTTCCATCTGCATTTCAAAATATGATTTTCTACATATATTGGATGACGTGTTTATTTACTTTTAAATAATTGAAGGAGAAGTCATTGAATTTAAGGTGTTTTTATGGAGTATAAAACTAGAAATAAAAGTCATTAGGCAACACTGAAACATATAAGTCAAATTTATTTAGTTTAGTTATGGCGGAACCAAAGCTCAGTAAGGACGTCGCTAGCTTTAACGATTTTGATAATGTCGATAATAAAGAGCAGATTTATCTTGAAGAAACCTTCTATATTCTTTCTAAAAAGAAAGCTGTATTTCGCGTTCGGCTTACATCAAAAGGACTATCTTTAACTAAAGAAACTGATGATAGTTCCAAAGAGCAGACAATACCTATACGAGACATTATTGGCAGCAAATGCATGCGAAGTAAAAGACGGCGCATAAGAGCTGGTTCTTGTGTTTGCAGTTCCCTAGTGGGTCACCAACAGTTGAAAGTAGTAGAAGAAAACAGTGGCGATCTTGATGAAAGCGATATCAGTGCGTATTTGTATATTTATGCTTATATTCTTAAACGAAGTCGACGCTCATTAAAACGAGAGAGAACAACAATAACATTGCGATTCAGGTCTTATGACAAGTATGAAGATAATAATAAAGAGGCGCAGAAATGGAGAACTAGTATCAAATGCTTGGTAGCCGGTCAACCGATTACTTACGAGGCGCCATCAAACGATAAGAAGTTGTTAATTCTCCTAAATCCGAAATCAGGATCAGGAAGAGCCAGAGAGCTATTTCAAACTAAAGTGGCGCCTTTATTGCAAGAAGCAGAAATTCCATATGACCTTCATGTTACAAAATATGCACAATATGCACGCGAGTTCGTACGAACAAGAAATGTTTACGGTTGGCGTGGCGTAATTGCAGTGGGAGGTGATGGTGTTCTTTATGAGATATTAAATGGCATGTTTGAGCGACTTGATTGGCAGCAGGCATTTGAAGAGGTGCCATTATCTATATTGCCATGTGGTTCTGGCAATGGTCTCGCAAGGACAATTTGCCATCACTACAAGTAAGTGATTTAATTTTTTTTCACACTTTATGCCCTACTACCGGGCGCGTTCCTCCCTATTTGTGAATGAATGGATATTAACACACCACACTTCCTAGTCAGATCGCCAGGGCTACTTGGAATTGAATCTGTGATCATTAACTCCAAAGGTTACTAAAATTTGACTCCAAATATTTTAATATTTTTCTTTAGTAATAGAGGGCTAAAGTTTTAATATCTATTTTAAAAGAAGATAATTCTTGTATGTCGTCTTTTATGTGTACAATAACGTAATAAAAAAAAAAGATAAATATAAATATTCCATGAACACAATTTTTTATGTGATTGCAAAACCACTAAAGACCCACTTTTAACTTTTTGAGGCATTAAGCAAGAATTAAACAAAACACTTACAAATTATTGCTGTCTTTAATTGACAACAATATTTAGTCTAAATAAGTAAAGTTTGAAATGGTGTCCAGTTTTTTAGATTTCATTTACGTTTTATGTACTTATCATACAGAACTCTGTATCTTTGCTTTATTGGCTAAGTTACTTGTGAATTTCATCAATTTAGTAGAAATGGTAAATTGTTCTTTGTAACAGACATTTAGTTTCATCTCAAACTTAAAGTTCTATTGATGTCAGAAAACAATAAGTTTACTCTAGCATTACCTTTAACCTGATATTCCAAATGGCAAAGTAGTGAAGTGCTATTCTGGAGTATGATTCATAACATGTTAGAATTTGTATGGCCTACGGTTACATATTTTGAGTCTGTTTGTCTTTCTGATTTGTATTTTTAATTTTAACTAGATACAGGACATTATGTTTAAAGTGTTTTAGTTTTTTATTTTATTAAATTAAAAAATTATATCTAATTATATTTTATAAAATATATTTTATAAAAATTATATTTTATCCTTTTATATTCAACCTCGTTTTTGAAGTTAAAATCAAAAGTACTTTAAATGTGAAAATCTTGCACAAAGTAGTGTATGTGATAATTGATGGAGTCTGGTGTTACTTTGCAGAGTCAAAACTTTCTTTCTCAAGTGAGTTGTCTTTTGTAGAGTCTACAACACTTGACAATGCCTCTTATTGAGTCGAAACGCGTTGTTTGTGCAGAAAAGTGGTATTGTGTGTTTGACGTTGTCAACGTTAGTGAGTATGACGAGGTGTTAAATTATTTGCTGCCGGCCATTTCTCGGTACGTAATTCCCTATTCAATTCTTCGTCAACACACAATATTACTTTTTTGATTTCGTGATAGCGGACAAACTACGTTCGATTGTTCATTTTTGGTATATGTAATGTTACAGAAATGATTCCAATTACAAATTATTTGGCAAATAGTCACTTTGTTGTCTTAATCGTAACACTTTGTAAATAGTAAATAGTAAATGAACAAAGATTAAAAAGTTTACTTTTAGTTAAAAAATTACGCAGCCTCTTTTATCATAATCTCTATCATCCGCAACTGATCGTATGCACATGAGCGACATATGCATACAAAGGCGTTGCGGCCATTAGATAATTCTAAAAGACGTTTGTTAATTTTGACCATCCGTTACTTGTTCCCAGTCTTCCCTATATTTGTATGTCGTATGTATCATAGACACTTAACACATAAACTTCTACACCTTTCATACCTCTGTCGGAGTCTCTAGTATAATCTATCAAAATTTCCAAGGATCCAGAGAATCAAAGTCACTACCTTAAGTTTAACGAATTGACGAGATCAAGTTTGTACGAGAACCGACAATCGTTGGCGAAGACAGGTGGTGAAGTGGAGATCGTGTTTTGTTAAATGTACTTTAAAACATGTCTTGGCAAGTTAACAGTTTAAGTAAGACGGGTGGTAGTAATTTAGATACTTGAACCGGTGATCAGACACCTTATGGAAGACCTAAGTTCAGCAGTGGACTGCCGCAGAAAGAAGATGAGAAAGTATATCCTTGGTTTAGTGTTGTGTAGAAGTGGCTATTAAGAGACAAGATTGTTATATAAAAACACTCGTTGGCTCTGTACCGGCTAACTTTCTTTTTTGGATTTTTATTACGCCATTACTCGGTCATCAGAGCCTCGTCTGTTGTAAAATAAGTTTTATTACCTGCAGGAGTTCGTGTTTACAGCTACAAGATTATGCCCTATTTTACTTTTGTATCTTCTGTGTTTCATGAAGATTTTATTTTCGTGCAAAATTATTAAATTATTATTACTAGCTTATTTTTAAATATAGTCAAGTTAGTATTGCGTACAAAAAAGACACTATTTCACTTATTTATTTGCCTTTTATTAATTTAGCAAAAATAGCAAGACTTAAATTGAGACATTTATCAACCGGATATAAAATGGCGTTTAAAACGATTTCGTGTCTATTAAATTCGTTCGTAAAAATACTTAGCAATAAAAATTTTGCTCGCAAACGTTGAAATAATAAAATTTCATTCTATCAATCAATACGTTACGCTGCCTTATTGTTATATTAAGTGATTTAATTTCGTAGTTTTTTTACATTGTAAAATAGAAAATAAAAAAGGACAAAAAGAGGATACTTGAGGATTTTATTTTCACCAGGAAGTTAAGTTGTTGGCAATCCGACGTTTGAAAAATGAAATGTATTTTCTTATGTCGAAATAAAATAATTTCAATTTAAAAAATATAATTATGTTACAAAAATTTCTAATCAACGAAGTACCGTGTAAAAACATTTAATACGAAAGTTTTGTCACTCGTCAGTTGTTAGTTTAATGACATTACATTAAATAAGCAATTTTAATGGATTTGCGGCATGCGGTTACGGTTATC
Organism: Baronia brevicornis; assembly: GCA_031353405.1. Classification (NCBI taxonomy): domain Eukaryota; kingdom Metazoa; phylum Arthropoda; class Insecta; order Lepidoptera; family Papilionidae; genus Baronia; species Baronia brevicornis. Next base: position 749,166 of record JASFAT010003971.1, on the reverse strand, counting down.
TTTGTTTATTTATTTCTCAAGGAATTCACAGAATTTACTTAGGAAAAAAATATATACAAATTTAAGAATTTGCTGAAAACAAAAAAATGCCGAAATCGAACATCTGGTGGCCCAACCCAATGTCATCGGAGAGACTAAGACTTTCAGACTTCGTTGGCTGGCCCACGTTGAGAGGATGGGGGAGAATCACAGTCAAGAGAGAGTATATGAGTCGTCCAACTGGACGACGTCATGGTGTAGGATGAATTGCGCAACCTTCGAATCTGCAAGTGGCAGGAGGTGGTGCCGGATTGGGCACGATGGCGTGAGATCTGTTCGAAGGCCAATATCCATTTTGGTTCACTGCGCCAACAAAGTTAGTTAAAAACTCGCATTATTCGGTGAGCGCACAAAATAAAAGCCTTAATATACACTGTGTCCCAGAACTCAACGTCAAGCCGAAACGGAATTGATTGTAACCATCATGAGAAAAATCAGAAAAAAATCTATCCCATGCAGTTTGAAAATTATTTAAGAAAAACCTAGAAATTTGGTGAGACAGTAACCATTTTTCGGTTATTGTGGTTAATTTTTATTATTTTTGTTCATTTAAACTTTGGAACCGTAATCCTAAATAACATTTCTAGAATCACAGTAAAAAATAATGACACAATTGCACCAAGTATCCTAGAATTTAGACTATTTGTTAAACTATGAATTTAAAATTTTCAAAAATTGTCGACTTTGAAAATTTCTACTTCGAAAAAATAAGAAATTTGAACTCTGTCGTTTTTTCCCTACTGTAAAATAAATAATGAAGATAAAGATAGGTAAGAACGTGATATTGTGACACTTGATATCTACGCGGATTAACATGACCAACAAAGAAAATTAACGTTAAATATATATTATGATATTCACGTTGGTATTTAACCTACTTTAGTTTTGATAAGTAGCAAAGAGGGCAATATAGGTTGTTGTCACTGTTGTTGACATGGCTACCTTGAAAAAGCAGTTAATGGAAAAAAACTGTTTGCGTTATAACTATTAACAATCTTTTTGTCTTACTCCTAAGTGCGTTTTTATTCTGTATATTTTGCTACTGTTATTGTTATCCTGTGAACTGTGCCCGAGTGCCGGATATATCCGGCATCTTTGCGATATTTTTTTATTATTATTTATAGTGATGTCGTTATGTAAAATTTAAAGAAATACGTTGAAAATCAGTTAACCGACATGTAATTTGTATACTCCACAACATAAACCATGTGTCGCCATTAAAAGAGGAACAACGCCCCTTTCAATGGCGTCAGCTGTATGAAGCGGATTGCCATAACGAAAGGAAATTAAGAATTAATTTTTATAAATGAAATTTGGTGACTAATTTGCTAAAATTTGCGAAAAACTAGACAAGAGTGTTGTGTATTTCTTAACTATGCTTGTGGCCAACTGAATACAATATTCTCTATTTACACATTCCGTGCCACGTGGGTCATATAAGCACCACGTTTTCCAGCTGTATTTTTTCTCACGCATGCCTATAATTATAATAATGCAAAAATCATAATAATCAAGGAAGGGGTGTATAGTTTTAGATGCATAAGACAACAAAACAGTAAATTAGTTTTTCTAGGGCTTTGTTTAATAAACACGCCGCCTCAATGGAAAATATTCTAATATATCTAAACGGTCTGACACGGAACGTGTTATTTAAATAATGGTAACGAAGTTACGCTCAGAGCGTTATGCTTGGAGTTTCTCTGGATATGATTCGAAACGAAGAAATTCACCAGAGAATTAAAGACATTGATATAGCTCTTCGAGTTAGAAAATTGAAGTGGCTATGCGCTTGCCACATTTGTCAGAGAACCAATTATCATTGGAGTAAGCGAGTTCTGGAGTGCAGACCGCGTGAAGCCGAAAATCGGGCTACGTGACGTCGTGAGGGCCCGATGACCAATAATGGAATACTGGAAGCTGTTGATGAAGAGTGCGCACAATCACAAAGCATTCTCATCCGAATCCTCATTTATCCAATAATTTTTTTTCCGGTACGATTGGAGGAATTAAATAATAATCTTAAGATAATAATAGTGGAGGCCGTTAACGGATTTGTCATATTTATCTTTTGAAATGAACAGCACGATAAAATCACGATGATAATTATAATTTAAAATATATGAAAAAAGTTTTTACTCGTACACAGAAAGAGGAAAAATATTAGTTAGTTATTTAGTTAGTATATTTTTATTTTCATTTGCATTTTTCTTTTCTTTGATGGCAATTAGTTATAAACTATTATGCCAGTGTTAAGTATAATACCATAACATGAAATCTCTTGAAATATAACTAGTCAAATTATCACGTTACGTCTTGATAAAATGTGGCTATTGTACCAAAACCTTTTGTGGACTTTTTCAGTCAACTTAAAAAGTAACGATATATTTATTTCATATTACTTCACTTATATGCCTTAATCAATCTATATTGTGTAATACAGCACCACAATTAAAACAATATAACTGATAATAATATAAGGTTATGAAAATTAAATAAAATCATAACGTCACACATGTAAGTTGGCGGGAAAAGCTCCCCTCCCTCATTTGCATTTGTATAATTTCGTTTCTATAACAAAGTTCATTTTAAAAAGTTCAGCTGCATCTTGGTTTTAGATGCGGCATTTTCTATATTTCTCTCTCTCTCTCTCATTATCATTATCATAAGCCTAAGGAAGAACGTCATAGTTATAGTGCTTAAAATCGAACAAGGCTCTGACAACCTTCGGATGGAGGCATAACCATACAGAATGGAGGATAGGCAGTAGATTTTCTTTAGAGACCTAAATGACGTGCCTCCTACCGAGACGAAGAAGTGTCAATACATATAGATTGTTTTCTTTCAGAAAAGTTCATTGTCGCGATAATATGGAACCATAAAGCATTTATAGATTTTTTTAATTAATTATGTAAATCGTCGCGCAATGTTTGATAATTTTATCGCGGACTACTGAGTGTGCTGGGAAGTGATTGCTTATATTTTATTGTTTTTTTTTTTATTTTCACACGTTTCCATAAGTCAAGAACGCCACTACCGCTCATACTGCGGAAATACTCATCAGTAAAACAAATCCTGTTATTCATTCATGTTAACATTTTATAAGCAATAAATATTCGTGAATATTTTGCATGATTAAAAAATATAGATATGGAATATCTATGGCTCATAATCTATAAAATATTATCTATACAGTTTTGTATTTTTAGTACTTTTTACTTTGACTATTATCATATCCTCCTACACTAAAATTAACAATTATCTATATATTTTACCGTTGATATATTTGTCTATGTACATCTAAATGTAACATGGTTATTTATTTTTTATTTTGGTAATAACTTAGTCTTTTTAAATATTTCATTGCCGACCAATTCTCCCCTCCACGCTCGTCCGCCTTTGAACCGCCGCGAGAGGGGAGGGCCAGCGACAGATCCAATGTAGGAATAGGTTCAGCCACATCTGGACGACGCGAAGTCGTTAAAGGACGCCAAAAAAGTATTGCGATACGTTAGACTAATGTAACATGAAGGTGAATAGATTTTACGTTGGCGTTAAAAATATATATATAAAGACTTGTATCGATCACGCTTCAAATGAAAATGTACTATCAGCGTAAAAAAACACATTATTTATGGTATATGCAGGCAAACAGGCAAACGTGTCGCCTGATAAAAAGCAATCAACGCCGCCCTTAGATATTTTCAAAACCATAGACATTGCAGAAGAGTTGCCAGTTGTTGTCACAGAATAAATTCAAAGTTCGGAGTTATAATCATATGTTTAAAATAAAAAAAAACGTAAGAAAGTTTTATTGATAAAAATACATTTATTTTATCAAAAATGTATTTTAAAAATACTATTGTATAATAATATCCGATAACCACCATGTTTTAGCTGTAGAGGGTTTATTTGATTCACTGCGTCTTTAGTTATACCTGATGCTGAAATATGAACATCGACAGTCCCGTCTACTGGACAAGCCCAAAATCACTCAGAAAGGTCATGAAGAGGTCTTTATTTTCAGTTTCTCTGGTGGGCATGATATTGTGGGATATTTGACCATTTTGTGGGAAGATTTAACCAGGCGGCTAGCAGAGACTGGATGCGTGAAATTGGAAGTCGAACTAGGTGGAGCGTCTCGGCGAGCCTATGTTAAGGAGGACTGCCTCGGGTTTTATTGACGGTGATCGTATTATAATACCTCAATGATAGTAATATGAAATGTGTAGTAAGCACAAGTAGGTTAGTAGTAGCCTCAACCTTTCAGTTGTCATTGATATTAACTCTGACAAGGACTCATCCATAAATTACGTCACTCGTTAAGGGAGAGGGAGAAGGGCAATCAAGTGATAAATGAGTGGTGCTTCTTAACCTTTTTGGCACAATAAGCTTACATTTAGAATGCTAAGACTCTCAAACTCCACGTGAAACATGGGCTCTTAATTCTTGTGACGTAATTTATGGGTGACCATATAGCAAACTCCGACAATGTCTTGTATACTGGTGTCGTCCAAATAAGACAGGTTTAGAGAAAAAACATTGACAGCATAACAAGCTGACTCATGTCTTTCAACAGTCTAATGGTTGTGTAATCACAGTTTTTTTGTCGTCGAAACGAGGCGTAAATTTGTCCACTGAGTGTGCATTGAAAGAGGCTGTATTCAAATGTTAATTCGTTATTAAAATTATTATCATTTGGATTTCAGTATTTTTAATAACTTGACTAGAAACATTTATGTATATTCATGAGTCTTCATGTGATATTTATTATTCGGTGTAGAAATTCTCAACAACACCCATCTGTAAAGAAATTCGGTGTTTAGGTTTTGAATATCTTTTATCAGTTGTGGAAGTAGTACACTGAAGTAGTACACTACCAAATAGTACACTGTCGTTGTGCTCGCTTTTTCGTCCAAGGGATGTAGGTGCGATTCCTGCATCAATATAAATATTTATATAGCCTATACGTATTTATTCTCTGTCATTTTCGTTGGTGTCGAGTCTGGGTATTCAGCATTTTCATTTGTATATTCATAATGGCTGTTACATACTCATAGAAAGTACATAGGATTAGAAAATTGAAGTAGCATTGGCCTGGTCATTTTAGTGACGAACTGAAATCTGTTGGGTGGAGACCGCGTCTTGGCAAACGAATGGTGAAACTAGATGCGTGAAGCCGAAAATCGGGCTAGGTAGAGCGTCTTGGCGGAGGCCTATGTCAGCATTGGACTCTCGCAGACTGTTGATGATGAGTGGCACCTTCATCATAAAAAATACTTTAAATTATATAGGATTGTCTCTGTCGTAGGTATAGAGACGGACTGTAAAGGCCAAAAGTTTTTTTTTGTGGGATAGGAAGGCAAATGAGCAGGAGTGTCACCCGATGGAATGCAATCAACACCACCCATAGACCTCCGGCAAGCAAGCAAGTAAGCACGGTAGGTAAGCTTCCACTCACACGCTGGTTTTCTGCAGGAGTGTGGTACTTCCCCGGGCGAGCCGGCCCATTCATGCTACAGACATATATTATACCATTCTTGACAAAGTATTCGTCTGTAGCGTGACTTTACCACTATTACATGTTTTATTTATTTATTTATTTTATTCGTTATTGTTTCAGTGAGCCGTACATTCCTGAAAACCTAACAGGCCTTTCTATGGGATTAGCGAGAGGTAAAACAACGCCAATGGACGTTGTACGAGTCGAAACAAGAAGCAGTGTAAGTATACGACATTGAATGTCTATTGTATACGCCTCTCCCATATAAAAACCTAGTAAGTGATATATTGTTTTCAAAAATCGTCTGTTTTTTTAAATTTGGTTTAAATGAAAAATAATCTAATAAATAAAGATATGTAAACGTTGTAGTCAACTCAATCATATGATGTAAAGGGGTCGTGACCGTTGACCGTTTTGAAAATAAAGAAATCGATTTGATTATTATATCGATAATAGGTCGATATTTAAAAGTAAAGGGATCAATAATCTTTTTAAATTTTATTTGAAGATAAAGACCCCCTAAAGATCCCGGGTATCGCCGTAAGCAGTACGGCAGGCACGCTATAGAACTACTATCTAGACATTCGGCAGGTTCGAGAAAGACCAATGCAGGTGGCCAATATAGCAGGCGGACATACGTGTGAACACTATTGGCCGAGCGCAGACGAGCACTTTTGATTTGTGTCGAAAAACTGACACCGCTCCGAAGCGAAATGAGTCGTGAGCGACTGCAAGTTGTGACAAACTATGTTAAATGAGTTCTATACACGTTGGCGCTTGCCTTCAACAATCCGGCGACAGCAAGGCGTATGCTGTCTATACGTTGGTATTGGCCTTCGCGGGGCAAAGCGCGGCGAACATGTACAGCCGGCTTAAGACGCGCTATACATGTACACAAATACATTTATGTTATTTAAATACTATTAAATTACTTAAAAACAAAACTTTGTTATCGCCTAACAACCGTTGTTAAAAACACCTTTTGATATCGGTTAACACAATATTGTTGTTAAATAAATAATTTTTTAGAAGTTTCAAGAAATAGCACAAGTTGACATTGACCATAATCCAACTTTTATGCCAATCTTATTTCGACCTTTCTTGAAAACGTTACTTGCCCTTCCTCCTTTCATTAAATAAATTGTGTTTTCATATCGATAATTCCAACAGCTATGACTTCCTTATTACCGTCCCATTATTTACATCTACCGTCAAAAGTAGAAATGTTGCATACCTGGATCATATTAAAAGAATTGACGGGTAAATATTTCTGCAACTAATCACAGTAAAAGTAAGGGAAAAAGAATTTGGTTGGAGACGAACGTCTTAACTATGCAATATCAGGAAGTAGACAGTTAGCAAATACTGCAGAAATGTTTCGTCTCAACCAACCATCGCTAGTCGTCGAGACACTATAGAAACAGGACAATTTACATCTTATTCTAATATTGCCAACATATAGGTAGTGCCTTTGTTTTTTCTGATATTTAAATTTATTAAAACTTGTATTACTCATCTTCGGGTGAGTCGCTTCCCTGTTGCTTATGTTTTCTATAAAAAAAACATGAGCTCATTTGCACTGTTTATGATAAGTTATATGAGCAAAAGTTTTTTTTCACGTCACTGTCAGACTTCGACTTTATTTATCTTTCGATGGAGACTAGAAATGTTGGATAATTATCTATATTAGATACAGTTATTATTCTGTTACTAGAATTTCCCAACATTACAATAAGAACAAGGTTATTATCATTACAACTCGAACCCGACTCAGCGGGTGTAAACGACCTTTACTTTGCAAGGAATACGTAAGAATTGTGTGATTATATTAAAGACGATAAGATATCATATAGATAAAGAACTAGTGCATATGACTTACGTTAAAAAGTAAGCATAATATATGTATCTGATGAATTAATTTTTTTTACTAATAATTATATTGTTTTAGTTAGTATTTCGTAAAAATAATTTTAAAAAAATATTACGTCTCTGGTAATCCCGCCAATCCGCATTGGAAAAGCGTGGTTGGATAACGTTCTTTCTGACTACTAGACTGTGAAAAATAAATATATAGAATGACGACATTGACAATTATTAGCTCAGTTGGCCGAGCTACTTTTCGGATTCTTTGACTGTGGGTTTGTTTCCCACATCGGCATAAAAATATGTATGACCTACTATATATATTAATTCGGAGTCTGACTATCCCACCAACTCGTTTTCGACAAGTGTGGTGCGTCCATTTATCCATCCAAATGCGCAGGCGCCGGGTCTACCGCGACGTATATGTGGGTTGTAAAAAAAATTACTATTATTGCATATGAATATCGTTATTAATTCACAAAACTATATGGAAAGTCAAATATATATCAAGTGTTTATTATTCTTTTTGTAAATAAATTGTTTGTGATGTCACCTTCAATGGAGATAAGTTTACACTATTCAATTGACCGTATCCGTCATAACAAACTAGCACCGTTAAGCGGATACAATTATTGTCTATATATCAACTGGATAATGTAGTACAAATGATTTATTTATGTCCCTCGTTTATGGCATCTATCGATTTGTATGAATAAACACACCGATTTATGAAATAAAACTAAAATTTGTAATTGCAGATAATGTTCTCCTTCTTATCAGTTGGATGGGGTTTATTGTCAGACATCGATATCGAAAGTGAAAGATTACGAGCAATCGGAGGCCAAAGATTCGCGATATGGGCACTAGCGAGGCTAGTAGGACTAAGGAAGTACAAGGGTGTTGTGAGTTATGCAAAAATAAAGGATGTAAGCAATCTTCCCAAGCCAAAACTACCGGTCACTCTCAGCCATAGTGTGAGCCAGGACGGCGCGCTCGATTCCCCTGATGCGGATGCTTTCATTGACTGCGATGAGAATTCCGATGTATTTACCAGCGCAGTGAACGGTAAACAACACCAAAGAGTGGACTCTTGGTATTCAGTGAATTCTAGACGGAGCGCATTCTATAGTACGAGAGGGTCGGAGTATCACAGTGTGACTAGTGGTGGTTCGGAGATGCGGTCGCCCGTTCACGCTTGCATGCATGGTCCAGCATCGCATCTACCTTCTCTTATGTCCCAGCTGCCGTCACATTGGGTCCACGAAGAGGGCGAATTCGTAATGGTCCATGTTTCGTATCAAACATATATAGGGGAAGATTTATTGTTTGCACCACGCTCGCTCATATCTGATGGAGTCATGTGGATGCTTATTATTAAAGCGGGTATACCTAGATCTCGGATTTTATCCTTTCTACTAGGCATGGATCAAGGCACCCATGCAGAAGTTAATACAGAACACATTAAAATGATTCCTGTAAGTGCATTTAGAATAGTTCCCGAGGGAACCAATGGACATCTAACTGTTGATGGTGAACTGGTTGAGTATGGCCCATTACAAGCAGAAATCTTTCCTAATTTAGTAAATCTTATAGTGCCCGACACAAAATAATATTTGAGTTACTTGAAAATATTTACAGTATTCTGCAATGACTGAATACTACCTGCTACCTAACCGAGCCAACATTATGTGCAATGAAAAATATTATTTAGAGAATTTGAACGAGATGTGCACAGAATATTGATTTTTTTATATAGTGTAAACCATTCCATTAATGTTGTGATTTAATTTAAATAATTTAAAGTTATTAATTTTTGGATTGGTTTTAAGGTAAACTTGTGATATTTTGTTGTAAGTAAAATGTTCAAGAATATTTGTATCTAGTTACTAGTCAGATGTCAAAATCTATGAAGTTCAGTGCCAAATTTTCGACACTATAAAATTTTATGTAAGGCTCTTCTTGTTGCCAAGGAATTAATCAATATTATCTTATGCTCCACAGAAAAATGGAAATATGAAAATTGCATTAAATGTTGATTATTATTTAGGTAGAATAAAGCTTGGCATTGTTTAACATGTTTTGTCATATAAAAAAACGGAAGAAGCAGATGAGTCACCAAGATTTTACATTTTTTACTAACAATAAGTTCATTACATAAAATAACGTCAAATTAAATTTAATTTGTATTATTGTAACTAATTTGCATTATTTTGTTTATTGTTTGTCAAGGTATTGAATGAAACAGCTACAACAAAAAACACTCCATAAGGAATTACTTAAATTAATAATAGGGTTTCTTTTGTTTCTCATAATATCTTAAATCAAGCAAGATTAATAAAGTTTCAATCTTTGGTAATTATCAACTACAAATGGTGAACTTATAATAAGTACAAAACATATGCAATTAATATAATTATATAATGCAATTAATATATTATAATATTAATGCATTTCTATTGTAGAAATTACTACTTAAATATGTTGTATAATATGAAAAGTAATATATTTTACATTATGTACTAATAAAGAATTATTTTGTTAAATGATTTTCTACATACTGAGCTACTGAAGCTGAAGCTACTGAAGGTTACCCGGTTCCAAATTAAGAAACCAATTTTATTAGTCATTGAATGTGTAGTTTCATTGTATTAAATTTTTGTGGGAAAGAAAAGATTTAAATTGTGCTTAGCATATTTATACTTGCTAATTATATTTGTATTATACTTACTTGCTAAGCTTTTTACCACATTTTTCTTATAAAATTAGTAATTTTTTTTCTAGAAAAATATTGTGTCCTTTTATTTTTAATTTATTTTATCATTCCAAGTGTATTTAAAAAGACAAGAATTATATACAATCGTCACAGAAATCATGGGCCTACTGTTAAAACTTATTTATAATGAGAATATATTGAAAAATAGATAATTAATGATGTTTATTTATAAGTATACTGGCCTTCTCATGCATTCAAATGAGTGAAACTTGCCTAATTTGTTCCAAACTTTATATCATAGGGTAAGAATTCTTTTGCAAAAGGAGATATGTTTAACTGAATTGGGCAATGTGGTTCTACTTATTATAATTAGCAGTATTCATTTAGTGAAATTTTTATAAATTTTTCTGTGATACTATAATTTTAGCCAATACTATTTTTCTAATTTATCTAGAGAAATTCCAGTTGCATGCTTGTATATTATAATTAAGGATAAAGTTCCATTAACAAGTGCAATATTTTAATAATGTTGCATGGGCAGAAATATCTTATTTGTTGTACAGTACAGACATTCCGGTACAGTAATTTTATATATTCTGGTACATAGTTCTATATGCACAAGTTATGTAACACATTTTTATTTTCAAATTTTTACTAATAATTGAAAGTATGTGGGTGATATGTAATATTTTAATTTTCTAGATTGTTTTTTATTCATTCAACATGCATTTGGTAAACACTTAATATATACTATTTTTAAAACTAAGGTTTAAACTTACACAGTTCTTTAACCTTCACACCTTCATTTGACCCAAGAAACCTTCAAAACATTCCATGTCACCTTTGTCCATTTGTCTTCAAACATTTAATGTAATATACACAAATTGTTTGTGAGGATGATTATGAGGCTCAAATGTAATAGAGAATTATATTATGTTATATTAAATGTGATTGGAATTATCCAACAACAATCCACTATCATACAATGTGTGTTTAAAACTTTAAAAGTTTATGAAATTGTTATTAATAAATAATATTGAATACTATTGTTTGATTTTTTAATGCTTTGTAATAAAATATCCTCTAAAATCATATATCTTTATTTAAACTTGTAATTGATACATTTTACTTAATACATTAGTGTTTTAGTACATTAAAGACAAATTGTAAAGGCTTATATAAACAATAAGCAATTATTTGCCCTGCCACAAGAAAACATTTTAATGTATAAAATTATAACACGTAAGAGTAAAGGACTTCGCTTTAAAGGATTATACTTAGAAATTCATAAATATAATCAAATTTTGTACAAATAAAAACATTTTATTTTAATTTTAGTGAATCTAGGCTATCAAGTAAATTTTGTACTTCAGAGTCTACTTGCTCACGGGTGCTGACATGCTCCAACCTCTCCCTGACAGTCTCAAGATCCCCTGAATCTGCTTTTTGAATTTTCATATATTTTAACATCATTTCCACCACTAAACAAATTTCACCAATTAACTGCCTCGTTTCCTCATAATGACCTGCACCACTAGGATGCATTTGAATCAGTTTCAGCTTACTTTGAGCCAGTTGAATGGGGTTACGTCCATTTTTATCATTTGAACTTACATCAGTTCCAGCATCTAGCAATTCTATAACCACTGCAATATGATTTGTGCATGCTGCTAGGTGAAGTGGAGTGTTACCAAGAGTATCTTTAATATTTGGGTTAGCACCATGTCTCAAAAGAATTCTTACGACATTAACATAGCCACGACAAGCTGCTAAATGCAATGGACTCCTTTTATGTTCATCGGATGAATTTGGATCTGCACCTGACAGTAACAGTTTTTCTACAAGTTCTGTGTTATTGGTTGAAGCAGCGAAGCGAAGCTTACGATTCCTTGATGAGCAAATTGTACTGCCGAATCTGTATTTTATTCTACAGTGTCTGGCTTTTGTAGAACACTTTATTTTACCTATTAACTCATGAGGCGGTTCACCAAAAAAATTTTTGTCCATTCGTAAATTTCCCGATACATTAATCGGATTTTTTAAGGGTTTAAATGCTATAAAACAAGATGTATTTTCTAGATTTTGATTATCACTACTCTCATTACTAGTATCAACTCCGGAGTCTGCCATCATATTTTTTTAATTGATTTTCTTAAAAAGTATCTTTTTTTTTGAAAAATATTACATTAAATGTACAACAATAATAAAAACTTAAACGCACAATAACATAATAAAACTAGAAAGTTTCAGCTTAGAGAACTTTTTTTTTACATAGATCACAGACTATACAAATATATTATAGAGGTAGACATATATACACAGTGTTGGCAACCTGAAAGATGGCGCTGATCGTACCAGGGGCGTAAGATTATCGTACCTGACGAAAAAAAATAACATAAAAAAGCATTAGTTATTAATATTATCACAAATTTATATTGGGCACGAGACGTAATTTTTCGAATTTTATGATTTTTAGATGTGAAGCCAATTTTAGGAATTACGGTGGACAAGGACGACAAACTGCCTTTGAATAAATTAAAATCTTTAAGGAACAATATCAATTTCCTTAGTGTTGAATATTCATCTCGTCTATAATATGCATATATATGATTGCGAATTGCGGCGGCATTAAAATAAATATAAAAATGACAAAATATGTAATATAGACATTTTGTTGCTCTGTGTCGTTGTTGGAAAGCTCCTATACTATGTAAACTTAGTGATGATGACTATGTAAACTGATGCTAACATTGCTATATACAATATAACATTGTTGTAAAGAGTAAGAGAGTAGATAAATAACATATTTTGACGGAAAGTGTTGCTACGTTAACGTTATTACATCAATTACAAAATTAACATTATTACTTGTATTAGATTTTAAATTTATATAATATTTTAATTATTATTGAAAAAAATAATTTTAATAAATTAATTTAAGAATGTTTTCTTTTTTGAACAATTACTGCGGCCGTTCTTAATACATGAGAAGATAACAAAACATCATTAGAATGTTATTGCTACAAATAAATTTACATTTGAGTGTAGACTTAAACTCTGAAATACCGGAAAGCAATTACCTTAAACTGCCCAAACTAGATTTGGCGTTGAAACGATATTTTACGAGTTTTCTTCAACCTTAATAAATCAAATTGATTGAAAATTACGAATAATTTTAATTACTATTACCACACTAAAAATATGCAAATTTTTAGTGTGGTAATAGTATATTGAAATTGAATTAAAGGATTCGTTTTCAATTTTAAGTCGTGTAAAAAACGTCTAAATTATTTTGTTGTTTTCTATGTTCTATGACATACGTGATTACTATACCAAAATTCATAGTTAGTTATAGTAAATACATGAATTATATCTTTTATACTAAATTATGTATAATAAAACTTTCATTCTCATTTTAAAATAAAAAAAAACGGGTAAAAGGTGCGTTTCATAAGTTTGTGGAGATTTACGATGTCAAAACTTTAGTTGCACGGCTGCGTAATTATTGATATTTCTCAGTACTCAGTCAGAACAATACTTTGCGGGTCGCCGTATCCCAGGGGTAATCATTGCCAAACGAAAATAATTGACAATGAATATTATTTTTTTAGCATTAAACGTGACAATTCATTGACATGTTTCATGTGTGACAGGTGGTTCAGTAAGAGAATTGACAGCGACAGCGTATTCGCCAATCGGTTTTAGAAGAACTTGCTGACATATTTTTAATAATATTGCTGCGTAATTCTCATAAGAAATGCAGCAATTAACGATATTCATGGTGAGTTTTAATATTAGTGATTTACGTTCTTTGTGCGTGAGTACATTATGAGGATTGATGCATAACCTATATAATTTTGCCGCAAGGATATCGAAAGTTCCCGTTCGTACATCGACGAACTATATTCCTCGGATACTGCCAAAACTTTGGAAGCATTAGTTACTTTGAAGAATTCAGTGATTGGGAGCAACCGACAGAAAAGTTCTGTCATACAACAGGGAATTGTACCACGTTTACTACAGCTGATGTCAGATGAATCTTTGGATCCAAATATCAGATTAGAAGCTACTATTACAATTGGTAATTCACTTTATTTATATTAAATTAATACGTATTTCAATTGTATTGTACATAAGATAATATGCTCATAACTAAGATTTAATGTAAATTGGTTTAACTACTTTGATAAACAATTTCTATTTAGCTGACCTTTCTAATCAATATTCTTTGCCCTTTACAATTAATATGTTCAATAACAAGTAATTTTCTTTAAAGTCTTAATGCTGTGACTTTTAAGATGGAGGCAATTTTTTTATCAGTACAAAAACACTGAAAAGTTATACCTAAAAACAATATTTAGTGATTAGTTTTTTAATGGTGGGTTATAAGATGAAAGTGAAATTAGTTTAAATGTCTAGTATTAGTTTTCTGGTTCTCAGATATTTTACTTTTTGTTTATGTCAAAGTTTACTTTTTGTCTTGTGTACTGCAACTGAATTGTCATCCATCAATTATATTAGAATTTTCAATAGTTTACAGACAATTCTAATTTTGAAAATAATGATAAATATGAACGTTTGAAAAATATGAATGACAACCTATTAGCGCAGTGGTGGGGCCCTGCGCCCGCGGAGTCAATGGTCGCGGGTTCGATTCCCGCATCATAATAAATATTTATATGGATTTATAAATGTTTATTCCGAGTCTGGTAATCCCCCAGTCCGCATTTCCTTTTCTGCTCCTTCCTTTCTTCTCTGTCCTTTTTTTCCTCTCTGCCAATCCACGGTCTGCCGTGCCAATGGATGCGTGCCTAGTCGCAAGCGTGCCGATCATCCCGGGATCGGGCTCCCTCGGGTACTATGGTGCCTTACCTCAGCAAGCAGGGCTCTGCTGGGGCTGACCATCATCCTCCCCTGCGGCTCATGCGATCCACTAAGACGAATTTAATATACCTAATTTGTCTAAAATCACGGTGACATGGTTCACCACCCGTCACGTTCTGATTCTCACGAGGGCTTTTTCCTAATTGTCTAAAGATGTAGTAGTTAAATTTTAAAATATTTGCCATTACCAAAGAGCAAAACCCATATTTTAAAGTAATTGACTGTCATTTTGTATAGGTTAGTCTTAGTAATAGTTAAACTCATTACAACACTACATTTATAAACACAGAATACTTTATAAAGAATAATTTTTCATCTTAGAAAATTTAACATCTTTTTTCATCTTCTCAAAGAAGTATCTTTCATTGTAACTTCTCAGGTTTTTTTATGGGATAGGAAGGTAAATAGACAGGCTTGTCACCTGTTGAATAATAATCAATGCTGCCCATAGGCATCCGTAGTGCTATTGGGAATGATGTAGCATTGCTGGCCTTTAAGGAAAGTGTAGGTTTGTTTTTTGAAGGTTTCAATGTTGTATCGGTTCGGAAACACCGCTGGAGGTAGGTTCTACAGGGTAGTGGTGCATGGAAAGAAGCTTCTTCAAAATTGCATAGTACTGTATCACCACTCATCCAGATGGTGGGGATGAAATTTTCCTTTTGGCAAGTGCAGTAAACAATTCCATTACTACAAAGAAGATACTGCCAACTATCCCTCGGTGTGACAGCTTTATCTCGGAAATCAGGTTTAAGCAAGCTTAGTGTGTAAAGCACTTCTCTCCTTGGAAATCAACAAGTTGAGTGGGTCTGATGGTATGTCTTCAATTGTGCTAAAAATATGTGCTCTAGAGTTGGTTCCAGTTTTTACGCGCCTTTTCCGACATTTCTACACCATAGGGTAGTCCCGACTTCATGGAAAACAGCCTTAGTACACCCAATCCCCAAAAAGGCGATCACTCTGATTCGGGCAAGTTTAGGCCTATCTAAAGATTGCCATCACCTCTTTGCTAGGGTAGTTCTTCATTAAACACTGCTGCCATTATTGGTTGGGCCTCCGTAACTCAACCACTCCACGGCCGAAGTGCGATAGCTAAGCTACCACTCAGACACTGGTTTTCTAGGCGGTTCATCTCCAGGCCGAGCCGATCCATTCATGCTACAGACAAATAATTTGCTATTTTTGACAAAGTATTCGTCTGTAGCGTGGCTCTACGGCTACATTACGGTAAAACCATTGTGCCAATTTTAAGTAAAGAAAATATGTCTCTTGAAATGTATTAGTAAACTTGTCATATTACATTTTCATAGCAAAGTGACTGTTCTATTAAAAAAATTGAAATCCATTAAAACTCACAGGTAATATCTATTGTAAGAACAAGGAATAATTTTCTTAAGAAAAATATAAAGAAAAATACAAATAAAGTTTGTTTTCCTACTACAGGTTCGTTAGCTAAGGGTACAGCAGAGAATGTGAGTTCACTGGTTGAACAAGGTGTGGCTCAAGCTTTAGTGGAATTGCTAAAGGATGTTTCAATAGGCACAAAGCTTGTTGAAGCAACATTATGTGCATTACGTAGCATATTCTTACATCCACCTGCACCTATTTATGCCTTACCAGCCGATGAGAAACTTTTGTCAAGGTTAACACGTAAGTAGATCCATTTTAGATATAAGAATTAAATATATAAAAAATTAGTTGTTCAACAAATTTCTGCAATCTATTCATAATGAAGTCCTTCCAGATGGCACAGAAACCCTAAAAGAATATCCTCTTTTTAGGATTTGTTTCAACAATCAAACATGTTGTCATCCAAAATCAGACTTTATGCTTTGCATGTCATAAATATTAATACAGATTAATTTATTTAAATTTGCACTTTTTTAGTAACCATGTCAATGCATCATTTTAAAAGATTTCAGTTTAAATGTGTTTATATCACTTAGTTATTTTCTTGACTAGTATAATATACATATGTGATTTTTAAAACCACATCAATACTAATGTTCCATTTAATTAATATGCAGAAATAGCGCGTGAGGGATCATCAACGGCGCGGGCGTGTGTGGTGCGTATATTATCTATTTGGTGCGGAGGACTATTACAACAAGAAAACCTGTGTTCTGTAGGCACTTGTGGTGCTATTGCAGCACTACTTTCATCTCGTACTTCGCCCCCGCCGGCGCGAGCGTTGCCTGCGCTAGACTTACTTGCCGCCATGTGTTTTGAGAACGCCCATGTATCACAGGTTGCTTTGAATACTAGGTGAGTTATATAAAAATTAGTTAATACACTAAGATAATAATAAGATGGTTTGGGCGCATAAAGAGGATGTATGAAAGATGACTGGTAAAAGGAATTTACATTGATATGAGAATGGAAGGGGCGTTAGGGGAAGACCCAGGGAAAATATACCTTGACCAAATTGCCGAAGTTTTTAAGAAAGGCCAGGTCAACAGTACCCTTAACCGGCGAGCTTGTATTAGTAGAGTGATGAGTGTGAAGGAAGCAAGGAAAGTATGCTGACATCGTAGGAAAATGCCTGAAGGGAATCGACGAAGCCAAAATTGCAAGTAATTAGCTGTTACACTATCAGCACCATAGACACAACATTCACAATTTCAGCGGCCTGGCTTGCATTTTCGCCTTTATCAAAGAAAAACTGTAAAATGCACCGAATTTTCTCTTTGTTGACTTCCATTGTTAATACCCTGTAACTAACAACTGAATGGAACAAACAAAAAACAGCAAAAGAATTTTTTTGGTGTGAAATGTCACCTGACAACGAGCATAAAATTGTTTAATCGACACTTTACGAGACATCGATCACTGCAGCCATCTACCGAAAAAATAATCGATTTCTTTTTCCCAACCTAATATTTGATTTATGTAATCTTATGTAGATATATGTTTGATTTTAACTCCTCTTGATGCTCTATAAATAAATAAAAAAAAAATTATCTGCAGTGGTTTTCGCGATGTCTGTGGACGATGCTCTTGTTTGTTGATCTCTACCATAAATGTGCAAATGTGGAACGTTTTATCACCTATGGCTCTCCCTCATAAATACGATATACACACATTTAAGTCATGTATGTCTTATATGTCGTATTTATATGTACAAGCGTATGTTTCACAAAAGGGCGGCATCTGAGATTACTGCAGATCACACCAAACGACCCACAAGCTTGTTTGCCTGCTCTGCCATAAAAAAGCTTTTGTAATTAACCTCTAAAATACAAAAGGATACGAAAAATACATTTTTCTATACAATTATGAGTGACACTGTACAGAGAATAGATGCTCTGTACAGTGTCACTCATAGTTGTATAGAAAAATGTATTTTTCGTGTTTTGTTAAATAAGACAAAAAGACCTTTATCAATTCAATCATCCTGTCACATTTAGTGTCATTGTTTTTCATAAAACTAGTAACCCTGGAAATCTAGGGAAACAGATTTATATGACTCTTTAAAGTTTTAATGGGTGTATTAAATTTTTAGGCATGGTGACAAAACTATACCAGAACTTTTAACAATGTTAGTGTCACGTGACAAGCCCTTGCCAGTCTCCATGGGCGCCGCACGGTGTCTCACCTTCATGCATCGAGCTGGCGCGTTACCCGCTGATGATGACAGGTTAGTGTATGTGATAGTAAGACTAATTTAAATATATTGTATAGACGAAAAAAATATTTTCTTCGCTATGTTTTACTTCTGGGAGCGCATGATAAATTCACTCATAAAATTTTAAATAAATGACAATTGCAGATGTATGGGCCCCACCCATAATTTTATTTTCCTATTACACTATATTCTTACGATACACTTTGAAACTGAGCAGTCAGCGAAAAAATTAGATGGAACATTGTACAATATATGAATGCCATGAATTATGTTAATAAAAAAGAAAACTATGTTCTAGTAACCATTCTTTTACTGCATCGGAACAACTTATACACATAGATGGAGTGATAAGGAAAGTAGACCCTCACCATAAATACGATGAGATGGTTTTTTATTTTTTCACAGCTCATATATGTTCCACTGCTGAGTACTAGCCTCTCCAATGTGGATTGGCGTCATCAGACTCGGAATGAAAAAGAGATGGATTTATTTATATATTAGGTGTACAAATAAGTTTCCGCGGTTTGTCAAAAGATGGCCCCACCAGAAGGTTATGGAGAAATTGTCAGATGTAAAACGTAATATCCCAAGTTTAGTCATCTGGCAACACCATAACCTTAAAGTACTAGTGATTCCGTATCAGCATCACGTAATTTTTTTCGTGCAAAAATGTCAAGTTTTATTCCGAATAAGCATCATTTGCGGGAACTTTTGATTTACTTCTTTAATGTGAAAAAATCTGCAGCTGAGGCGCATCGATTGCTTCTAGAAGCATATGGTGAAGCTGCTTTAAGTGAGAGAAGTTGTCAGGAATGGTTTCAAAAGTTTAAGAACGGTGAGTTTGACGTTAAAGACAAAGAACGCAGTGGAAGGCCGAAAGTGTACGAAGACATGGAATTAGAAGTACTATTGGAGGAAGATTCGTCCCAAACGCAAAAAGAACTTGCACTTACTCTACAAGTGACTCAACAAGCAATTTCACATCGTTTAAAATCGTTAGGAATGATTCAAAAACAAGGAAATTGGGTTCCATATGAACTAAAGCCGAGAGACGTTGAACGCCGATTATGCATGAGTGAAATGCTGCTTGCCAGGAATAAAAAAAAGAGTTTTTTGCATCGTATAGTCACTGGTGACGAAAAATGGATTCACTACGATAATCCAAAGAAGAGAAAGTCATGGGTTAAGCCCGGCGAACCATCAACATCGACAGCTAAGCCGAATATTCATGGAAAAAAACTCATGCTGTGTATTTGGTGGGATCAGCTTGGTGTCGTGTATTATGAATTGCTGAAACCAAGCGAAACCATTACTGGAGCTCTCTACCGAACACAATTGATGAGATTGAGTCGGGCACTTAAGGAAAAACGCGCCCATTACTACTCCAGACACGACAAAATTATTCTTTTACACGATAATGCTCGTCCACATGTTGCGGCGCCGGTAAAAACATACTTGGAAACACTCAACTGGGAAGTTTTACCCCACCCGCCGTATTCACCAGACTTAGCCCCTTCTGATTATCACCTGTTCCGGTCGATGGCACATGGTCTGTCTGAGCAGCGCTTCACATCATATGAAGACACCAAAAATTGGGTAGATTTGTGGATAGCGTCAAAAGATGAAGAGTTTTTTCGACGGGGTATCCGAATGTTGCCAGAAAGATGGGGAAAAGTAGTGGCAAATGATGGAAAATACTTTGAATAAAACGTAATGTACTTTTCCTTTACAATAAATTCCTAATTTTTTATAAAAAACTGCGGAAACTTATTTGTACACCTAATATTATTTGTTCATTTAGATCATGTCATATAATTTAAACACTCTGATTAGAATAAAATACATATATTATGATACAAATTGTTATGCTTTTTACAGAGTAGTTTTCGGAGCTCTGCCGTGTTTGGCGAGGCTTTGTACGAAGGATATGCCAGAAGATATAAGGGCAACGGCTGCTGAAACATTAGCTTATTTAGCAGAGGTAATTATTTGAAGAAGTTCAAACAGTTTTTTAGGCCTCTTATTAAAAAATTTAAATAAAATCTTTCATAGGTACATTAATGGTTTTTGCGTTTGCGTTAATAGCAATTACGTATAAATGCTATGCTAGTGTCAAATGAAATAAAAAATAAATCTAACAAAAAGATAATTATGAGTTTTATCAGTTAACTAGTGGGTGAAGTTAAATGTAAAATGCATGACTTGATATGTTTACAATTCAGTAATACCCTCTTCCTGTTAAAGATTTGTTTTGCAAGGTTTAATGTACCAAAGTTTCCAGAAGTGATTTGAACAGTAAATAATGCTTAAAGTTGAACAGATGTTTAATATTTTGAGAAATATTTTTTTGAAATAACATGCCTTTTATCCTTACAAGTTCAATTATATACAATAACAATAAATAAAGAATTATTGTCTTCGATGTACAGATATTACTGTCTAGATTTTTTTATAATATTACACTATGATTGTTTAATATTGTAATAGTTAATACTAATGAATTAATCTTTAATGCACTTATTGTGTGTTTTTAATATTCTTAGCGATATTTAAAATAATGCGGTATAATCACTGGCAATATCGATATTTTTCTTTTAATTAAATTTGTTTTTATGCTTTCAATGTTATATGAATAGGTTAATGATCATAAGAAAATCGATTATTTCTCAGACATCAAAACAAGGTATTTTTATCTTTAAATTGTTTCATTTTATGTACATATTCAATCATTTCACAGTGGCAGAGTCACGCTGCAGACGAATACTTTGTCAAGAATGGCATATTATTTGTATGTAGCATGAATGGGCCGATTCGCCTGGGGTACTACAATACTCCCGCAGAAAACCGGCGTCTGAGTGTTAGCTTAGCTACAGCTCTTCGTCCGGTGAGCGGTTGAGTTCCGGTGGCCCAACGCCTCTCCCTCTCCCATAATGACACTGTCCTTAAAGACCGGCAACGCTTCTGCACTGTCTATGGCACTGCGGATGGTTATGGGCGGCGTTGATGGAAAGCAATCAGGTGACGCGCCTACTCGTCTGCCTTCCAATCCCATAAAATATATAAAATCAATTTACATGGATTTTTTCACACTCTCACAATTTACATAGTAATATATTATTTATTTAATACAGTAGGTACATATTTAATTATTATTTTATATTATGTTATGATGATTGATATATCAAATGCAACATGATGATTGATATTCCATTTATATGCGGCTCAGTGGTGAAGCTACCAAAATCACAATTAATGTTCGCGGGATCGATTCGCGTACCAGGATAAATATATGTATGGCCTAAAGGTATTTATGCCGAGTCTAGATGTTCCGTCACTTCGGCTTGGACACGCATTTTGGGTTAATGTCTATTTTCCAGAAATCGACATTGAAAACGATGGCTTTGCCATTGAGCCATTTAGGTAATTTTAGTATATAAAGAAGATATATATTCTGTTTTCCAGGTGGATACATCTCTGCAAAGGCTAGCAGCGATATCTAATCACCTTATGAGTTCCTTAGCGGATATTGTGAACTGTGAATCAGCCGCCGCGAAACAAGGCGCCTTCAAATGTTTCGCATCGTTGGGTGCTAATGATGAGGATATTAGGAAGAGAATAATTGAAACACATGGACTTATGGTTCATGTCGTGAACGGAATGAATAATCCTGAACCAACTGTAAGTTAGACTGTTAGATTTTATGAGTTTAAATAAATCATATTATAAACGTCACCAGAAGCAGCCTTTACAGTCCACTGCTGGACATAGGCCTTTTAGTAATTTGGGATGAGATAGAGAGAGCTATGTTCAGAGACAGAGTCACTCTTTTGGATAAGTTTGAAAATGGAGCAATCAATGAGTGAACTAAAGCAAATTGAAGGGGCATGTCAATGGGCTTAGTCAGTGAATCGATAACATTTAAAGTTATGATTGCTGGAGTGTAACTGAATCTAGGTAACATAAGTGTGGGATGCCCTCCTGCTAGATGAATAATGATTTGCTGACCAAAACAGAATAAGGAAGGAAAGGAAAGGAAAGTTGTGCTGAATTGGCTGCCAACTTTTGCAAGATGGAGAGGCACTCTTAAAATAAGAAGAAACAATAAGTGCAGCCAAATATTGGGTTAAGTGGGGTACTTTGGGATAAATCTAAATCCTACTAGTGGACTGCTGTAGGCTGATGATGATGGTGAAATTTATTTGTCACACTGAGCGAGGGATTTTGGGTGAAGTTAGGTTTTTGTACATTAGATATTACATGGTCGTTAAAGCATTCACACATTACAGAGTGAAGACTGATAATGATGATATAACAATACTATATTATGGGAGAAAGCTATGGACTAGAGTCTACTATACTACAATCTAGTAACTAGATTGTAGTATAAATGCATTGGAAAGTTAGGAACTTCAATTTTATAGACTACTCTCGTCCATGGCCCATGTTGAACTGTCTCCAAGAGACATTGATCAACTTTTATATGGACATGCCTTCCCCACCAAGTGTACTGTAGTAGAGTTACTTATACATTTGCCACCATTGTTCGCATAAGTTATATGTCTGAAATATGATGTTTGAAAAAATCAGCATTGGCAATAAGACTGCCCTTAGTATATTTCAGCGTCAACAGTGGTTGAAATTAGTATCAATCCCCCGACTGAATTTCGGCTTTAATGCACAAAATCGAGAAAGCGAACAAAGGCAGTGAACAAAGAATTTAAAATGGATTTGCTTCAGCATAGCAACAATATGTTTTTATTAAACAAACAAATGATATTACTGCAAAACAATTCTTTAAATACAGCTCAATATGCATATAACTTATTTATTTGAATTTAAGTAATTCTAAGTAATTTATACTACACAAATTACAATTATTATAGGTATTTTAAATAAACCGACATTATCTTTACATAATCTGCCAATAGATGGCTCCAAAATACATATAAAATTAGTTTTGTCTATTGCATAAAATAATTAAATAATGATATTAATTTCAATACGCCCACATATATTATGTTACTTATAATTGATTGTATAACTTTGTTTCTGTTGTATATTAACGATTATACCTCTCTATCTAGACAACTTTCCGTTCAAATATATCATCTCTACAGGTGAGACTGGCAGCGGTGAGGTGTCTCCATTCACTTTCAAGATCTGTGCAGCAGCTTCGAACAACATTTCAGGTGTCTATATGTAATTAATGCATTAACTAATCTCTTGGTATACATTTTTAGTGGCCAACATATTTATTTTAAGCGAAGGTGGTTGTGAATGTTAGTCTCAGTATCGGCAAATGTGTAATTTCATCATAATTTTAATGACAGCCATCATCACTTATCAATGCTTGTCAAATAATACTTTGTCCATACATAAATAAATGCAGTTAAATTTTATCAGAAAAATATTTATCTATTTTAATTAATAATTTTTTATATACATGTTAAACATAAGTTAGGTTTTTTTTACGTAGGGAAAAAGAGGTTAGGTTAGGTATTTTTTACGTGGGGAAGAAAGGTTAGTTAAGGTTAGGCTGTAAGAAATTCGGCGGGATTCCTCATTATTTGGAGATATTTTGCTTGCGTCTAGCTAATGGAAAAGTACCTTTTTTTGCTAATATTTTTCATAAGTAATATTTGTAAATTATAGGATCATGCTGTATGGAGACCTTTAATGCAACTCCTAAATGATTCACCTGGCCCAGAGCTACTGACGGTGGGCTCTTCTACTTTATGCAATCTACTGTTGGAATTCTCCCCTGCCAAGGAACCAATGTTAGATCAAGGTAATATATTTTATAGTTAAACATTATTATAGGACATGTATATATGAAGTAAAAGGTGTTGTGACAAAAGTCGAGAAAGGGATGCTTTGATGATTTGGGCAAGGAGATAGGATGGATGAAAAATAACTGGTAAAATAAAGTTACATTGCAGATGTGGATATAAATAAATAAATAAATAAACAAACAAAAAACAAACAAGCAAACAAACAATCAAACAACTAAACAATCAAACAAACAAACAATCAAACAATCAAACAAACAAACAAACAATCGATCAAATAATCGACCAAACAATCGATCAAACGATCTATCAAACAATCGATCAAACAATCGACCAAACAATCGAACAAACAATCGAACAAGCAATCGAACAAACAATCGATCACACAATCGATCAAACAATCGAACAAACAATCGATCAAACAATCGAACAAACAATCGAACAAACAATCGATCAAACAATCGATCAAACAATCGAACAAACAGTCGAAACACAGTCGAACAAACAGTGGAACAAACAGTTGAACAAACAGTCGAACAAAAAATCGAACAAACAATCGAACAAAAAATCAAACAAACAAATAAAAATATATACACTGTATAAATAATAAAAATATATATACTGTACAATATGGCGTGCAGTTAAGCTTGTAATGGTGGTTCAGTAGTTTCCTAGCATGTAGATCTCTTTGTCTTTAAAGTATTTCAAATGTACTTAGTGTGTTTTGTTTATAGGCGCTGTAGAAATGTTATGTAACCTAACAAAGAGGCCAGAAGCTGCTTTGAGGTTGAACGGGATTTGGGCACTTATGAATATGGCTTTTCAGGTGAGTCTATAAAAAAAAAATCAATTATATGGCCTCCCCATTTATGGGTTAAGATGTCATGAGTAAATTTGTTATATGCTGAGTATTGATAGTTGTTTTTATAAAGATTTTGAACTAAGCTAATAATGATTGTGCTAGGAAAATGTTGGTTCACCTACCAACTTATACGAATTGACCAACTCAGCACCCTTGGACCCTGGAGACCCAACACCCTTCCCCTCTACCCTTCTACCCTCCCCTTCCTATTCCCACTCCCATAATGACACCTTCCGTAAAGGTCGGCAACGCTTCTGCACTGCCTATGGCGCTGCGGAAGTCCATGCGGAACACGCCTGCTCGTTTGCCTTCCTAACCCATAAAAAAAATCCTTAGTGTATGAGGGTAGGTTTAAGAATTTATAATGTCTGCGGTTATGCATGCACAATAAATCAGTATGTGACAAGTCAGCGTATTGATTGCCCGCGTATTATGTATATGTATGCCATAATAGAAA
The DNA here is from genome assembly GCA_031353405.1 of Baronia brevicornis. Lineage (NCBI taxonomy): Eukaryota > Metazoa > Arthropoda > Insecta > Lepidoptera > Papilionidae > Baronia > Baronia brevicornis. Next base: position 723,437 of record JASFAT010003971.1, on the reverse strand, counting down.
GACCCCCTAAATTTGTCTATTAGGGGGTCTTTCTATATATTATAGAATAAAATAACACCACAATATATGTCTATATATAACACGTGGTGACGAGGATGGGCTGACATATATAACACTTATTGAGCTAGTGCTGCTTCTAACATATACATACATACGTACTGTTATTTAAACATAAAATTCCTTTACTTAAACACAAAAAAGTTGTTTTTTTCTCTTTACATTTGAATAATCTCTTCAGGCGGAACAGAAGGTGAAGCAGCGAATCTTATGTTGCCTCGGTACGGAGCAGATGTTCCGTTTGCTGGGTGATAGGGACACCCGAGTCATTATGAAGACTCTAGGCCTCCTACGCAACTTGCTTTCTACAAGGCAGCATATTGACGCTATTATGGGAGAGTATTCTTCGCAGGTTATGCAAGTAAGTCTTTTATGCACAATTTGTAAGAATGAGTATATTTTTAATTCTCATAGTTTCTTAAAAATGTATTTGATGGGCTGTTTAAAGAACTTGACCTGGCCTTTTCCGAAAACTTCGGATTTCGTCAAAGTATGTTTTCCTTGGTCTTTCCCTACCCATCTTCCATCTACATCTGCAACGTAAATTTCTTTCACCAGTTGTCTTTTATCCATCCTCTCTATGTGCCCAAACGATCTAAGCATCCGTTTCTCAACTTTTGTCACGACACCTTCATTTACTCCACATCGCATATATTCCAATACAGATTATATTTGAAGACACGATGGGATGAAGGTTGTACTCGTATTTTACATTTTTTTTAATACACTTATGTTTTTCGTTTCAGGCAGTCATAGTTGTGTTAGAGGGTTCATATCCGGCGGAAGTGAAAGAGCAGGCTTTGTGTATATTAGGCAATATTGGTGATGGTGAAAAAGCGAAGGATCTCATCATGGCAAATGAAGATGTTTTAAGAAAATTAGTAGATTACTTGGTAGGTAAACAAATATGTCTTTTTTATTCTTCGCCTATTCTGTCAATTTTATAGAGATTTGTAATAATAAATATAATAAATAACCGTTTTAGTAATAAGTAACGATTTTCGTAAGAAAGGCTTTGGATATATAATATAACACCACAATAGACACAGAAATATAAAAAAAGTACAGTCAATTCTAATTTCTTTTACACACTTCGCCAATGATGGTTAAAAATTTATATCCTACCAAATATCTTATATAAGAGAATTTTTTCTCCCATATAAAACAAAAATTAATAAATGAAATTTAATTTAATAAACGAATTAATATTTGAAATAACTGTATTAACACCAAGTGTCAACCACTACAAGTTTAAAAAATTGTACTTGAACTTGAGTAGAAGTATTTTATTAACCCTTTCGGTACGGACGCATTCTACGTCGCGCCGTCCCCGCTGACCGAGCAGTCGCGGCAAGCGTCCGTGCTTGCGGAACAACTGCAAGCGCCCGTCAGACGCACAATACCACGCTATCTTACGCAGAGCGAGTGCAGTCGCTCGTAAAAAAATGCTTAAAAAATTATAACATGCATTAGAAAATATTTGCTCATTTCGTCAGTTTATTATTAGGCAGCGTAAAACAAGTGCAAAATACTTGCGATGGATTACCATGGAGATAACATATATAGAGTCGCGAGAGACCTAAGTCACCGTTCGTACATAACGAGCGTCAAATGTTAGGTGACCATAGTCACCGCTCGTACAGAGCGAGCGTCAGGCGTTGGGTGACTATAGTCACCGCTCGGACAGAGCGAGCGTCGGGCGTTGGGTGACTATAGTCACCGCTCGGGCCGAAATGGTTAAGGATTGAAAATTTGAACAAAATATAGGAATTGAAAAAGAATGTGTTTTTTCATAGCTAGTTAATGTATGTCTCACTGCTGGACGCGGGCCTCCCCGTTTCTAGAGGAACGGACATTTGCCCACCACGCAGTTATCCAGACTGAATAAATTTGTAACTTCAATGTTACTTAACACATTCCCATCGGGCTATTTTTGTTCAAACTTGCCATAAATCGGGGTATTTTTATGGAGTCAGAATATTTGGACGTGTGAATTAAAACTGCGGTTATTATTCTCATGTTATGATTCGTCTTATGTTTTAAATGTCATTTAAAGTGAACGCTTTTAATCGTATTTTACATTTAAGATTTCAATACAGATGAAAACGATTGATACATTTTTAAAATCATTTAATGAAAATCAGGATTTTCACTAAATGTTTTTCTCAAACCTTTTTTATTTGAAAGATTATTCATTACGTATTAAGTATTTTTAATTTTACATGCTGCAATGGGTGATATTAAATTAATAATGTCTATTTTTTTTTAAAAGCGAGAAATCTCGTTTCCCCGATGAGAATATGTTAGATAAACATAACCGAATATTCTCGTGGTTATCAGTAAGACTATAAAATTTGATCTAAACATTACCGCTTTCTAAAACGATGGGAAAAAATATAAAAAATAGTATACCTGTGGAGTTTATTTCGCCGTTCTATTCAGAGAAATCTCATTGCGAAAAGTGGTAAAAGCTTGATTACTAGTAGACTGACGTTTTACGAATGAAATTTAATTTTTTATGTTGAAAAATGAAGAATTTGAAGTGAATTTGAAATACCTGCATTACCGAACTACTGCCTGCGACAAGAATGGAATGCAAAATGTACCGAAGACTAGAAAGCTTGTTAGCTCTCTACCGAAAAAGAATTTCTGCCGTTATTAAAAGCAAAGGGTGGGCCCAGAAAATATTGACTTTGTATGAATAAACAATAATGTGATCCTATATTAACCTTTATCAGTCGTAAGTCACCTCTCACGTGACAACAGTACTTTGTCGCCGCGGTCGTAAGTCACGTAGGAGGTGACAAGACGAGACATGTTGAAATATATATCATTTGCCTTTTCCAATTATTTATGAACTTTTGAAAACTGTATCTGTAGCTACAACCTTGCAAGAATCACGTATAAAAAGCTAGCGACCGATAAGGGTTAACATGTTTTAATTTATTTCATTGTAACATGCCTCGAAAATATAATGAGCCAAAATTATTGAGCACCCATAATATATGGGTGCTCAATAATTTTGGCCAAGGCTGTATGTTAAAAAAATTCAATTAAATTTGAAGGCACATCCCGAGAGCAAGCTGCAGGAGGCGGCTCTGTTCGTGGCGGGGAACTTAGTGTGGCGCGGAGAGGCGGGCGCGGCTGCCCGGCAGGCGCGGCTCGCGGAGTTGGGCGTGCTACGCGCGCTGAAGTTACTGTACGCGAGGCATGACGCCGCGCACTTGCACGACAAGTAAAATAATAATAATAATAATTATTATAATAAAGTCCTTTATTTTCTTAACAATTGAAAGTATTTGAATTACCTATACAGTCCTACTTATACTGCCCTACTTATACTGTCCTACCTATACTGTCCTACCTATACTGTCCTAACTATACCGTCCTACCTATACTGTCCTAGCTATACTCTCCCACATATACTCTTCTACATTTATTCTCTTTCGGTGCCGAAACTTGACAGTCTATCTGCCTCACAAGCTCAGAGTCGCGCAGAGAGCTATTTTCGGAGTTTCTTTGGTGGATATGTTGACCAGAGTCAACAGAGATGGCCAGAGACCCAAAGTCACCAACATACTCTCCCGAATTAACAAACTGAAGTGGCAATGGGCTGGTCATATTTGCGGGAGATCCGACAAACGCTGGGGTAGACGTGTACTGGGGGTGTAGATCGAGTCTTGGCAAACGTAGTGTGGGACCCTTCCCGGCGAGATGGTGCGACTATCTGGCGGTTGGTTGAGATTAGATGCGTGAAGCTGAAGATTGAGTTAGTTCTGGGGAGGGGGGGGGGGAGGGCTAAATAATAAAGGCACTGCAGACGCGTTGCCCACCTTAGGGTAAGGATGTGAATAATGTTTAAGGAAGAAGAATTTAATGGGAGGAAATGAAAGAAATACAAGTAGGACAAAGGAATTGGGCCTCAGAATCTCCCTACTCATCGTATGAAACACGGTAACAGTAAAATGTTACCACCAGTCGTTGATATTCTGTGGTGGTGTGGTGCGTTCTCGGTCCTGACTTTAGTACCACCTTTTAATACCATGGTTTATCACCACTATTAAAGTATGGGTATTAGGTAGCGTTAAAGGTAGTAGTATCATGCAGTAGGTAGTATAAGCGTGATCGTAACCTAACCTAACACGACGACCCTGGATCTTAACGGGCCTTCTCAAATAAAACTATCTTCCAAAACAATCACTTCATTACTTTCATATATCACTCGTGTGCACGGAAGGGCGAGATGTTATGTATCGTTCTGCATTATTATTAAAATTACGAGCGTTAAGAAAAATAACATACATACATATCATCACGCGTGTTTCCCGTAGGGGTTGGCAGAGACCATAGATCTCCATCCGCTACGATCTCGGCACACCTTCCATCCTTCCTTAATACTCATCACTCTCTTGATGCAAAACTCTTGACCTGGCCTTCCTTAAAAACATACGCAATTTTGTCAAGGTATGTTTTCCTTGGTCTTCCCCTATCGACCCTTCCATCCACATCCGCAACGTGAATTTCTTTTAACAGTCGTCTTTTATCCATTCTCTCTACGCGCCCAAACCATCTAAGCATAAAATTACGAACGTTAAGAAAAAATTTCTATCTGTATGTGCTGTTAATTATGTATTCATGTATGTGTGTTGCTGCAGAGGAAAGTAAATTATCTTATAAATTATCTAAGATTAATAAAAAACTTTTATGTTTTTAAATAAAAAAGGTTTTATAAATTTATTGTATGTGTATTTATGTGTATATGAGTATGAGTAGTATTTATATATATGGACGTATGTGTATGTGTATGTATGTATGTGCGTGTGTATCCGTAGCTATGTCGCCACTGTGGTCCGCGATCTGACCACGTTGGTTCTTGCTGACAACAGGTGCTCCAATAGAATGCCTGGCGACCAGGCGTGTCACTTGATGGAAAGCAATCAACGCCGCCATAGACTTCCGCAGCGCCATAGGCAGTGCGGTAGCATTGCCGACCTTTAAAGAAAGTGTCATAATGGGAATCGGAATGGGGGGAGGGGTAGAGGGAGGGAGAGGGTGTTGGGTCTCCTAACTAAGCTACCACTCAGACGCCGGTTTTCTGCTGGAGTGTGGTACTTCCCCAGACGAGCCCATTCATGCTACAGACAAATATTATGCCATTCTTGACATAGTATTCGTCTGCAGCGTGGCTCTACCACTAATAAAAATGCTGAGCAAGAACCATTTTATGACACTTATGTGATTAAAATTATTTTCTTTTTGTTTGTTTATTTGTATATTATTAAGCTTCTAATTTTAGTTATTGTTAAATAAAAGGTTAAGGTTTGTTATAAATAAAGTTTTTTTCTATTTTATAAATGCATTAGCCAATGCTCCAGTAGTAGTATCTCATGTATCTCATGTATTGACATGTATAATAAAGAAATAAATTTTCAGAGTGACTACGGCGCTCGCTCAGTTCAACGAGTTCACATAATGAAACAACGCGGGCTAACGTTGAGTGTGTGGAAGTGCTTTAATTGAAATAGCTTGTGATCCAATCGACGGACAGTGAGTAATCGAGTCATATACATATTGAATATTTGTACGTAAGGACGCTAAGTTTTTGTACATAGCTAAGTTTGCAAATGATTGTTATCTCGTCTGAGGAATGTTATTGAAATTATTTATTTTAGTTTATCATGTTGATTATGCGAGTCATTCGCCCATTGCTTGTCGCTATTTTGGCTGAATCTTTCAATGTGTCTGGCGTTACTCTAATATGTAAAAATTGTAAATTCTTAAGGTAAGAAGGGACAAGTGACACTTGGGAATTAAGTTTTTACGTTAATTTTACCGTGATATTTCTCTACTTTCTTATTTTCAAGTTTTAAGAGTGTGAGTTATAAGTAAATATACCTACTAAAATATACCTAATACCTATATACTAAAATATACCTGTAAACCTTTTACAACAAAAGGTCTAGATGATACAATCCGGTTTAATCAAAGGACAGTTTTTTAACCTTCACTATATCTTTAATTGTAATAACAACCTTAAAATTTAATATCTTAATAAGGTGTAATTAATTAGTTTTAACTTAAAAACTTAGGTTCTTCTCAGTGGAATAGACTTTTCGAAGCGATAATATAAAAAAATGACATTTGAAAAATATTATATGAGTTTGGAAAAAGAAGAAATGTAAAACTAAGATGGAAAAGTTAAAATAATAGCCCAATAACGGCTGTCATAAAATAATCAACCACTTCACTATTGCCTGTAGATGAGACCTGAATCTATGGAAAACAAACCATGAGCTCTTAGTTACCTGAAGATGCTTCGTATCAAGGTATGAGGAATCTCTCGTTTACATTGTTGAAAAGTATACTTGTGTTTTTCAAGTTTTGAATTATTGAAACTATTAGATCCATATAACAAAATTATCACTTGTTAGGTCAAGGTTTGCTTCCAGAAAAAAATATATTTTTTTAGTCTGGCAATATACGGACAAACCTTTTAGCGCCAATTTTTTCTTTTGAAAAGAATTAATAGTACAATTATGTCATAGATTATAACATAGATATATTCAATAGACAAAAAAAGCTTCATTTTGGTACATAAAACATTTTATATATTCTTGTGTTTATGGTTACTAATCTCTACCAAGATTAAAACTTTAATGGTTGAAGGCACGAAACAGACTGACTGTAAAGAAAAATCTTTAATTTTTAAAGTATCAGACTATAATTTGCCAATGCCAAAAAATATTGCCTTCCAAATAACTAACTTTTAAAATGTAATAAAAGTAAGTATTATATATAGCATGCTATATATAATAACAATAAGAATACAAACATGTATTGCACATATTATGTACAATCAAAGAGTATTTGCTTCATAACTGTTTTTTTAAGTGAAAATTTCTTTAGCACCGTATTTGTATCTCGATAAAAAAGCTATACTAAAAGAGACAAACACATTCAACTATAGGATTTAGCTTGTGAAAGAATGAGATAAAATACTGAAGGATGTACTTCTACCGCGTTTGAATTGCATACTTGTTTTTTGGTTTAAGACGTGACGAGTAATTTATCTATTGATTGAATTAATAAATATTGAATATTTACCAACATAACAGAACTTGTACAAAGACAGATTTGCAGGTTATATTAATATTATTTGTTTCGTCATATTGTAATCTTTCGTTTCGTACATTTATCCTAAGTTCAATCAAATAAAAAATAGTACTACTATCGTAGTAGTCATATAATTGTACAATGAAACTAAGCATTCTTTTGTTAAGGATATGTTCGAATTAAATCCTAAGAAAGATACATTGTTTTATAAAAAATATTTTGCAAAAAAAAATTTGCGCGTAAGTTTGACAAGTGTCTATTTAACACGAACTTTTATGTCTGTGCAATGTCTAAATTTTTACATTGTACAGACATAAAAAAACTTTATGCAGTCTCGTAGACAAGTATAAATATTATACACCCGTCTTTTTATAATAAAAATCTGATTGTTTCAAACACTTTATTATGATTACTTTCATGCATGCGAAACTTTTATATCATTAACCATTTAATGTTTGTTGTTCCTAGTAGCGCTAAATTTTTAAAACACCACTGTTAAATCGTAACCGCAATTGCTAACCAAATATACCAGCCATATTAATTTTTTTTCTTTAGGACTTTTTACATATTACTTTAATATTTTAGCAGGTGAGACCTGATGGATAATGGTTAACAATGTTATGGATATTTTTAAGGTCATTAGTAGGGAAGAGTTAAAAAAATTATAATAACATCAATGATAGACGGCCAGGACTGAGTATGTAGGAATAGACTATTGAAAATATACGTATTGTAAGTTAAGAAACCATTGATTGGATCGAGAACAGGGTATGGGAGCAAAATAATGTGTAGGTTTCATGAGTATTACACTTGAAGTAGGTCAGCAATGTTCGCCGAATACAAACATAGTTTTACATTATTTGGACATAAAAGGAAGTACTATATATTTTTTCTATATTACATAACTAATTCATATTTTATTATATCAACGATATAAATAATTTTCAATTGAATTGTTGGTTAATTTTTTCGATTTTTAATAAATTGCAATAATCAACACAGCCTTAAAAGTTCACTGATAGTCATTGTCTTCTTTCAAAAACGTGTGTGTTGTTACTGTACTCCTTTCCGTCTTTGTTCAAAGATATGGGTTGTTGTTTGGCAGGTGAATTAGGAATCACCACAGCACGAGAAAAAATATAATAGATCTTGTTCTATAACGGGAGCAAACGACATGCGTGCCTGTATAAAGTTGTATGGCGTTTTGCGCTATAAGCACAAATTGTATTTTTTTTTTAATTTTATCAAGAAGCCTTTCATTTCTTGCAAGAATAGATTGGTTCCTTTTGGATCCAATCTACTGACTATAAATATTATATCTTGTATAAAAAATCTGTCTAGCGGTGGCGAGAAACTTGTCTTTTACTCAATATTTCTTAATATAACATGTACTTATTTCTACGTATGTATATATGTATAATTCTCATTTTAAAGTGTAATTGTTTCTGTGTAGTAATTTTGATGATCTCTTACGCGGATATGTATGTGGTTAAAGAAATATTGCATGTTACTTGAACTTTATATTACATTACCCGTTATAATCAATGTTAAAACTATGCAACGCTAACTAAATATTACATGTTCAGAATAAATTAAGCTTTATAGTTCCATGAATGAAATTATTGTAGGTTTTCATAATTTAAATAAGTTTCATGTGTTTTGAAAAGATATTGATTGCTTCTATTATTGACGTGTTTAAGAGTACGCTGGACTGGTTGAATTGTTATATCAATACAACTGTAACTTTACACTGCTGGACGTTGGCGTCTCTCCAATTAAAGGGCCTTTTCTACGGTCTTATATAGAGGTCTTGTCCAATTTCAGTGGTGAGAGATTAGTACGATCCTGTCATAAATTGTCTTTCGCGCCAACGCCGCTGTACGTCGTTGCTATCGATGGGTGCACCCCGGTTGAGTGGCAAGCTACTGTAAGCGGCTTGTTCGATTGGTTTATCGATTTATTCGTTTCATTATAATTGGTTATATTAAAAGGCACAAAAGAGACGGAATGCTATTCTGTCCTTGTTGCACGGCACACCCATCTATCGTCATGCCTCTGCCTGCCGTAAATTAAAAAGAATAGCGCAATCATTAAGCCGACGTACCCCCACTACTGTTGATGCAAGACCTGTGTATAAGACCGTGGTCTTGCCATCATTCTTAAGCTTTGGTTTTTATTATTTAGGATGACGCTATTGCCCATCTACTGGTATTTGTTGAATATCCTTACATAGACATAAGTGTCTGAAATTAGGTGCTACTATTCTATGCTGGAAGATCATGTGTATATATATATATAAAATGCAACAATTCGACTCTGGCGCTGACGTCGGAGCGAATCAGAAAGGAACTATAAGTGAAAGAGGGAATGAAATGTCAAATTATTGTACATCGGTAATTATTAATATTTAATGGTTTTTGATCATCCGTGCTATTTTGGCACTATTGAAAGCCATTAATTCAAATGAATGAATGAATGAATTAATGGTTTTTGTTTATTTTAGTTTCACTCCCTTTTTTGTAATAAATATGTTAGCAAAATATCTACATAAAATATGTAATTTTAAAAATATGTAAGCAGCAATAGCTAAACTTATTACATAGCGTAAGGATTGCGTTTACGATCTCATATTTCGTGGATTGGACTATTGATGTGAACCCTATTATCCTAACATAAACGTCATTAGAGTATTTGCAAAGGTTAAAAAGGATTCTATTTATCTCTACACATTGCTAAATTTCTTTTACAAAATGAGTAAAGATTTTATTTATTAAAAATCAGCAGAACTTTGCAACCAAATAATCTTAAAACTCGCGCTTTAAATAGGTCTACCAAAGAAGTTGTCATTTGTATATCTGCAACCAGTTTGGCGTACGTACTTGTATGAAAGCCGTGAGCGCTTCTATTGTTTATACATGTATTTTAGTAGGTGTAGTAAATTATTGGGTTAATCAAACCGACATTGTACATTTGTACTAGTAAATATATGAAATTCTATGTACGTAAAATATTACTGTCAGTAAATTGATATATATACACAAATTGGAGCGTATTGTGCAAAAATGCTCCAACCCAGAAACTGGAAAAAATTAATACATTAACGCCAAACAATTGAAAAGCAATATACTCCAAGTAGTTTTAGTTAAAATCAAGTTAAGGTTACTGTCACTAGAAAGTAAATCTTATTCGATAAACCATGACATAGTACAGACAACATAAACTACAGCTATCAAGCAAATAAAATTATGGAAAAGTAAACAGATGAAAAATATACAAAAAAAAACTAATGATATCCTCGTCAAAGCAGTAACAGATAAAAAAATATCTGGATCTGGAATATGAGGTAACTGACGTGTAAACTGTTATGTCCTTATTCAAACTGATTTAATTCCCCATCTCGACCATTTGATACATCGTGGCCATGTCTGGTAGCTAGATCGCAGAATGTGGTGGTTTGGTCTGAATGTTGGGACCATCTTTAAGGTGAGAGCCAAGAGCAATTAAAATAATATACACAATAATGTATTGTCATGTACTATACTAGTAGAAGTATAAACAAACATACTTTTGTTTTAATTTTTACCAACTTTAATTCATACGAGTATATTTTTTGGATAGAGCCTTTCTGCATAACACGGTCCAATTATAACATAGCTCGATTGAAAGTATCTATATAGGCATATTTACGCTTGTTAATTTTTTCACGGCGTAATTGTATGATTTCCAATTAACTAAATCATAACCATTTAAAAATTTAATATTGTTCATATTTTTATTTACAATTTATGATTTACAGACAATGATTTATATACGTTCTACTTTTTACTAAGATGTTTTGAACTGTGATTCAGACGACTGATAGGATAAAAGGTAAATACGGGATAATGTGTCTATTTGTATAGTCAGTGACGAAAATATATTAATAATATTTCTATTAACCTATACCTACTAAGTGCTTCCTCGAATAATAATTTTAATTTATTATGCAATAATTATTCTATTTTTGTAAGAAACTAGTTAATATATTATCTCAGTTATGTTGTTTTTGTATATATGAAATTTTCCGTGATCATATATTTTCGTTGCTGACTGTATTTATTTTTGAATGTGTAGTCGAAAGCATCTTCGGATTGTGTCAAGAAATTTTGCGTTGACGATATTTCACGATCATGTGTTATTAGTATCTAATATTTATTTTTGTTATTTATAAGTACGCTACTATAAATAACAAATTAAATGTTTCGATAAATGTTATTTTGCTTTACATATGTGACATTATAATTGAAGTTGTTTTTCCTGTTAAATATGAACCAATAATAATACAGTAATGTTGTTTTATTTTGTTTTCCTTTCCATTATCTCTCCATACCTTATAAATTTACACGACCGGTACATTTCTGTACAATGTTTATACACAAATATTCCTTTGAAGTGAAGTGTTGAAATTCTTTGATTACATTTAATAGTATACAAGTGCTAGAGTGTAGACTGTCTTGGAAAATTATAGTGAGTGACGCCCCTTGGGCTGATCGTCGCAGATTCACCGGTAGCTAAAGTAGTTACACTGTTGACACTTAAGGGGATATCAGTGGACTATCGTAGACTGTCGATGATGATAGCGATTACATTGCATTTATCAAATGTCAATTTGTTTACTTATACGTTTAAGTTTTATAATGTTTACGTTTACATATACAATTAATAAGTTTTTACAACCGTTTCATAATAAAGTTACTATAAACCTTTTTTTTAATAAATGATAAACATAAAACACGTAAAAGGTAAAGGTATTTTTTTTATTTAAATTTTGTTGCACAAAATGTACATCAGGTGGACTTAATGCCATTGGGCATTCTCAACCAATCAACCTGCGGCCGAAACAGAAGATTGGTTTGAAGGTGGTGCAGCATGTACAAAAGAAAAATTAAAAACTAATTTTATAAATTTAAATACAATACGTATACACATACACTCACACATATGTATGTGTATATATATGTATATATATATATATATATATATATATATATATATATATATATATATATATATATATATATATATATATAGCACTAACTCAGAGAAAATAAATCAAAGAAAAAATTGAAAAAAGAAATATTCACCTTGCTGCGAGTACTCTCATCCTTAGGAAAGGATCAAAGAGAGAAGAAGAAGAAGAAATGTACTATAAGAAAAATTTTGAAATTCTAGTTTTTAGCTCCTTTTTTTTAGCAAACTCCCTAACAAATTAGGTTAACAACATTACAGTCAAGTTATGCTTGTTTCGCGAGTAGTAATTTTGCGATCAAAGGAAATGTCTAGTCTCATGAGGTTTCAAACACTGACAAAGCTAACAAAAGCTTTCATATATTAATTTACAGTGTTTTATGTTTCAAGGTTACATTTTCCTACAAAGTAACCTATTTCCGGAGGAAGGGGCATTCATTTACCTTGGTTGTCTAAGGCGGATTGGCGGGGCGTCAAAACTAGGAAAAAATACCTGTAGGCCGTACATATATTTAACTTTGTTTGTATAAAATCCGGGACTATTGACACTGAGGACGTTAATTCCCCACTGAGAAAATTTCTAAAATAAAATATTAAAAAAAGAAATATTAAGCGCACATCTGTAGATTTTTATACTTTTAACTGTACCTACAGAATTTCTATTTTTTTTTATGGGATAGGAGGGCAAACGAGCAAGCGTGTCGCCTGATGGAAAGCAATCAACGCCGCCCACGGGCAACCGCGACACCGCAGGAGTCGCGGAAGCGTTGCCGGCCTTTTAATACCTAAAAGGCCGGCAACGCTTGTAGTATAGGCTTGTTTTTTGAAGGTTCCAATGTCGTAACGGTTCGGAAAGACCGTCGAGGGTAGCTGATTCCACAAACTGATGGTGCGAGGAAAGAAGTTGCGAGAGAAACGCACGCCACTCATCCAGGTCGATGAAGATTTCTATTTGAAATACGTTAAAAGTTTTTATGGACTATCATGAATAAAGACTTTTATCATTGTAAATTAACAATCTCTAACTCGTGCCATCTAGCCCAATCTTCAGCCCGAGACGCATCCCACAAACTACGTTGCCCAGACGCGATCTCCATTCCAACACTCATCTACTACAATGGTTGTGTGCTGATAACTTAATATGATTGCTTACCTTTGAAAAACAAACAAGACACCAGTTGAGGCCTTCCATATATTTTTGTTTGTGTTCTTTTTTTTATAGGTTAGGGAGGCAAACGAGCCAGCACGTCGCCTGATGGAAAGCAATTAACGCCGCTCATAGACTTCTGAAACACCTTAAGCATTAGAGATGCGTTGTGCTGATAAATAGTTCTTGCCTCTATATAAGTTAGTGTTGAGATTTCTAAGATGAGACATTGATAAATGCATTCACTATATTAGTATGTGCTTTTATATATTTAATGTTTTTAATAAATTATATTATCTTTTAAAACGATTACGATGATACGTAACTAACTCGTAAATTTGGATTTGGGAGGTCCTCCATTTAAACTAAGTTGGCCCAAGAGAAATTTATTTGACAACTTTAGTTAGTTATAGACAGTATAAAATTACTAAGCTTACTTAATTCCAAATTTTATGTGTGATATGCAACATGTTTTTTAGTTATATATATATATATATATATATATATATATATATATATATATATATATATATATATATATATATATATATATACAAAAACAGAAAAACAATTTATTAGAGAACTTAACGGTTGTCTTCCGTATAGTCTACTATACTTGATGCCTCTTGTTGAGGCGAAATACGTGTCCTGTGCAAGGTGGAAAAGTGGTAGTGTGGGTTTGGTGTTGTTGATAGTGGTTGGAAGGGGGAAAGCTGCTGACGGCCGTTTCTTCGGTAACATTTAGTTTAAGTTCCCCGAAAATCCACTTCTTCCAGTATAAAAGTACACATTATTATTTTTCTGTTTTTGTTTGCTTGTCGCGGATCTTAGCTTAGTAACAGTTCTAACTGTCCACATAGTAATGGATTTCCGCAAAGTAACGCCTGACTCAAATAATCATCTTAATATGTTATATTTAAAACGTCAAATATTCTTAGATTATATATGATTTTTACTCGGCATTAAAAATGTGTATTTAATTCTAAAGATTGCTTTGATATAATAGATAGGTAAACGAGTGAGCGGGTTATCTAATAGTAAGCAAAATACGCCATTAATGGACATACGCCTACTGTAGATGCGTTGCCTACCTTACAATAGGGATGTGAATAGTAGAAGGGGAAGAAGGAAGTAATGAGAGAGAAAGAAGAAAGTAATGAGAAGGGGAAAGGAATATTTCTCAAGAGAAAGTTGAATTCAAGAGAACGCCTAACTGCCGAGATACGAAAGGAAATACAATTTCAATGTTTGGATTCTAGTTTAGCTCTCTGTCAAGTTTGTGTGCCCTATAAAATCTAAGTAAGGCGGCTCGTATCTCGCTTTCCAGTATTTAATACGAGCGGTAAATTCATTACTTTAATATCAAATTTATATTTATTACGAATATATTATATTAAATTATTATATTACATTTAATTATTATAATATATTATATTATTATTACATGGAATACTTTTCTTACCTCTGGGTCGGGGCTCCCCAGTATCAACTTCTTCCATTTGACCGCATTCAAAGTCGTGCGACCCGAATCGTCGATGACCAAGTTCTCACCGATCGGCTTGATACTCTAGCGCTGCAGAGAGATGTCTCATCTTTCAGCATTTTTTACCGCTTCTATCATGGGGAGTGCTCCGAGGAATTGTTTGGAATAATTCCCGCTGCCGAATTCCACAACCGCACAATTTGCCGTAAAGGAAAATTTCTTCCGCACCATCTAGATGAGTGGCGTTCAACTACGGTGCGTTTCTCTCCTAACTTCTTTCCACGTACCACCAGTTTGTGGAACCAGCTATCCTCGGCGGTCTTTCCGAACCGATACGATATTGGAACCTTCAAAAAACAAGCCTAAACATACCTAAATAGCCGGCGACGCTTCCGCGACTCCTGCGGTGTCACGGTTGTCTATGGGCGGCGTTGATTGCTTTCGCGACACGACTTTGAGGCGACACGCTTGCTCGTTTGCCCTCCTATCCCATAAAAAAATTATTAAGTAAAAAATAGAAGAGGTAGGAAAGTACGTTTCTTATCGTATTTTTTTTTAGGAAAAAGTAAGCAGGACAAATAAGCAAGGGTACGAAATCTCCACCGCCTAAGGACGATTACAATACGAACTGTACTGCAGATGTATTATCCACCTTAGGAGAAATATGTGAGTGTACACATTCATTACGAAGCGGGGTAATACAGAAAAGTGCTATCACCTCACGCTGATATTCTGTGACGGTGTGGTACTTCCTGGACCTAAGGGGTTCATTCATGGGTACTTGAATATTAATTTCTTTTTCTTCTTTCATATAAGCACAATACAGGAAATCTAGTATGAGCTAATTACATCTGAATTTAAATGTTTATGTCGAAGCAAAAAAGCTGTAAATGACATAAATGTAAAATATTTTTATTGTATATTCGGATCTGAAAAATATACAGCATTGAATTATCTCATAGCTCTCCGACCGATAGAAAATTGTATAGGTACAGAGTTTAAAACTGACTTTTTTCTGTGATCAGATCCAATTTTTTCAGAAATCTTAAGTTTTTTGGCTCTGGCGGTATGTTTTCATTTGGCGGTTTAAGACGTTTTCGCTTTTTTGCGTCGATGTGTACTTTGCATATACGAAATAAATATATTCCTTGTTGTGCTTATTTATTATTGTTACTGTTATTTAGAGTTTCATATAAAAATGCATATAATATGTTTAATGATATAATTGTATTAAATGCGTGGAACTAACAGGCTGCATCGTGTCAATTCACTATTAATCTGACAGTGATATATCACCGGCGTGTTACTGCGTCGCTGTCACTCATGAGTATCATCATTCACGTCGTCATTCGAGGCACAGAGCGAGTAATCTCTACATTTTAGCCGAGGAGCGGCTGTCGTCCTCGCGCGAGTATGATTTGTTGAACGACGCGACAAGAGGAAACAATTTTAACATCATACTTGAATAAGTTAACGTCAAAGTGTAACATCAGGTTTTTCGCTGATGAAGTAATTTTCTTGGAAGAGATAAGCAAACGAGGATCACCTGATGATAAGTTATTCGCGCTTCCCTTGGACTTGTGCAATACTTAGGGCACTAGAGATTCATTGCTTATTTTAGAGTTAGGGTACATATAATATAATGGGAAGGGAGGAAAGATTTAAAGGTAGGAATGACAAAATAAGGAAAGGGGAAAGAAGTAAGGCCTCCGGATCCGCGCAAATGGTAATAAGGAATAATCAAAAGTACTGCAAATGTTTTTTTTTACCTTAGGGTAAGGGTGTGTATAATGGGAGGAAAAGAAAGAAATCATGAAAGAGTAGAAGGAGTTAAAGAAAGCAGTTAATATCCGGACCCTAGCAAATGAATCATGGTTTTCAGGAATCATTAAAATTACTGCATGTGTTTTTTATCTTAGGGTAAGGATGTGAATAATGGTAGGGAAGGAAAGAAATAATGAAAGAATGAAATAAAGAAAGAAGAAGCGGTTAGTCTGTGGACTCTAGCAAATGAATCATATGGTAATCAGAAATCATCAGAAGTACTGCAGATGTATTTTTTATCTTAGAATAAAGATTTGAATAATGGGAGGAAAGCAAAATAGTAATGGAAGGGTCTCCCCTTACTTTTAAAAGTAATAGAAGGAATTAAAGAAAGGGGATAGGAGAGAGTGCCTACCATTTGACGCTAATATTCTGTGAGCGTGTGGTACAACTAGTTTGAGCCGACTAATTCATGCACAGCTCTACTACAATATAAGGTATATCATATTGAAGCTACCTATTACAGAATATGTACTTCGGGAACAAATTCTCGGAACGCGACTCCTGTCGCATTACTTCTCACATAAGATACAACCTCTTAAAATATCAATTTTCTGTTGCCAATGAATCAAAGAAAGTGTGCCGGGATCATAGCAGATGGAGGTCTGTGGTCTCTGCCTAGGCCTACAGGCGTGATCGTATGTATTTTTCTGTTGTTCTTCCTGCCTATAAGTAAATCCTTTTTTTTTATAGAACATACTCCATTCTATTTAAAGCGCTATATGGTATAATCTCAATTTAACGCTCTTAGAATAAAATGAATCTAGAGTTTCAGCTGCACAGCACAACGCCTTGCTGGAATTCTCTATACCGCTTCATGAAAGTATAATAACTCGCTTCGCAATATTATAAAACTTTCTGATATACGGTTGCCCTCGTTGCGGGGAGAATTTCATTTCAAATACACAAATTGTGAAATTTGTGTATTTGGACTGAAGATTAAAAATATTTTATGATGACATTAAAATTGTTATTTATACATTTCATTATTGGATACTTAGGCAAACGAGCAAGTTTGTATAATCGAAAGCAATGCACACTGTCTGTAGACATCTGCAATACCGTAGACATTTTATGACCGTTGTCGGCTTTTGAGAAATGTGTAAGCTCATTTTATGAAATTCGAATATTTAACGGTATAAAGAAATCTGATATAGATTACAAAACATTATATAGAAATATTGCACAGATTATAACAATTATAAAGCGTATTTTATTTTAGACCACGAAAATTGTACCTTGACCATATTGCTGAACTTTTTAAGAAAGGCAGAGTACCCTCAACCGGCGGGTTTGCATGAGGAGAATAATGAGTGTGGAGGAAGCAAGGGAAGTATGCCGGGATCGTAGCAGATGGAGATATGTGGTCTCTGCCTACCCTTACGGGAGACAGGCGTGACGATATGTATGTTTGTATGTAAAGGGTATTTTGCGTTAGTAATGACAATTATTATTTCAATATACTAAAAATTACACTGTATAGGCTTGTTTTGCAATGTCCTTAAATACTAATATAATAAAACCGTTTTTTATTTTATCGTCTTGTGATAAACAATTATTATAAGCAGCAATAGCTCATTTGATAAGGATCTCGCTTACAATTTGAGGTCGTGAGTTCATACATTCCATTGCACTATTGATGAGAATCATTCCCTAGCGCAAAAATTATTAGCTTAGTTGGAATGGTTAACATGAATTCTAATAATATTCAAACATTACTAGTCTATTTAAGAAAAACAAGAATCATTGTAAATGCATAAGCAGGCTCGCCCACGCTCAATTTGGCATCTGCAAAAGCTGTACTGAGGATATACATATATCAGGAGGAGGAGGAGGAGGATACACATGATAACAAAACCAGTTTCATTAAAAGTTTTTCTAGATAAAAGTGTATTCATTAATTTTTACAAATAATTTTCTCTGCGTCAAATTATATTCTTATGCGTGATTTAACTTCAATTATTACTTTGCATTTTCGATTTCGATAATACTCATTGGATTTATTCGGCTCATGGATTTGTCGAAACTGTAATTAAAGAGAACTCACTGTTCAGAAGGATCAAACGTTCAAAAGTATCCCTTTCAGAAGACTATAGTCATCGAATATCCGTGTCTCGACAAATTAAATTATCTTATTACTAAAGTATATTTGCAAATGTCATTCTATAGATATACTACTACAGTAAATCTCATTACTTTTCCATTTACTATATTTACAATGTGTATTCGAGAAAACTTAAAGATTAGGACTAACAATATTTTTTCTATTTATTTCGTTTTTAAAAAGAAGTCTAACAATCGTTTGATGTTAGTAGAATTCTTATTAAGCTTGGTTAGCTTGGTAAGCTAAGCTAAAATATCTATGGTAAACTAAGCTTATAGTGCTTGAGTTATAAATGATTTACATCAATATTCAAATGGTCTTATCGAACTCACGACTTCAGATCGTAATATTATATGGAATATTGAAATTGCTTTTTTAAAAAAAGTTTACTTGTTAGAAATCAAATTATACACTTCGACTTATGATTTATTACTTAAATTAGATAATATGCTTTAATATAACTTAAACTAAGGCAATTTGGGAAAGGTGTGTCAAGAATGAGGATTAGGACTGAACCAACGAGTGATGGATGCACAGTGAAGCGGTTGAACTCTTTAATATGAAATGTAGTTGCCATTGGAAATTAGTTGGGATGATGAAAGGTCAGTATTTCTTTATACATTAGTCGGGTATAAAAAAGCACAATTCTGCGAGACTAAGCGGTTGTTGTATAATTATACATATATTTTGACTTGTTATGATCTATTTATTTTATATATCCCTTATAGCACTGCTTGTCTATTTTTTTTAACAAGAAAAATGCAAGTGCATGAAATCTTAGGACAAGTTTATCTTCTCATAAGAATGTGAGTATCGCTATCCAATATGAAAGCATTTAAATATTACGGTGACGAGATTTGCTACGTATGCAAAAGATCCTCTGCAGTTGAAACTGTTTGCAATTGGCACCAATCCAAATAATATTGTAACAAGCGATAATCCCGGAAATGTTTTCGTATAGACTTATACGAACATTATTATAATGACTTTTAGTAAAAAAATATTTAAATCGTTGGTCTAATTATTAGTCCTTTATATCATTAAAATGTATAAGAGTAAATTTTACAGCAACAAAACACTAATTTTCCACGATATTCAACTTAAATTTCCTTTTCAAAAAAATGTAAAACATTTTAGAAGAAATAAAACAAAAGAATTCCTTGAATATGCGATCAGAGAAGGTCCTTTCGATCTAAAGTAAAAACAATGCGAATGATTGATGGCCGCTCCAACAACTTAAGAATTTAAGTAGTAATGGCGTCATCGCCAGCGGGCCTTTCTAATTAATTTCATTTACCTTCGATAGATTATTACATTTAAAATGAATGAGAATGCTTTTACTTATAAATATTACACTAACTTATTAACTTTGTTGGCGCAGCGACCCAAAATGGATTTTGGCATCCGAACAGATTCTACGCCACCATGCCCTGTCCTGCGCCATCTCCTGCCCGTTGCAGATTTGAAGGCTGCGCAAGTCGTCCTCCATCATGTCTCTCCAGCGTTACATGGGTGCCCCACAGGACGTCATCTAATCTGGTGATCCACATTCGTTCTCTTGACTGCGTGATCCTTCCCCATTCTCTCAACGTATAAAAATATTAAATTTTAAAGAAAATACAATTTAAATATGAATCATTTTTTAATATTTTGTCGACAATTAATCCTATAAAATCAGTCAGAAGGACTCGCGGACCAGGTAATTCGCAATATGTGGATTGGACGATGACTCGATGACGAAGGCTAGATGAAAGATCTGGGACAATAGGGAAGTAGCGGGTAGCGAACAACTCAGCTGAGGTCGAGACTCAACTAGAATCGCTTGGGAGGGATAGGATAGTTCGTTCAATTATAAACAACCTGGTATACTAGGTAACACTGACAATGTTTAGAAATGGCCAGTAAGGAAAAAAAATTACATGCTATATATGAATGAATATTAACTTATCACTTTTGCGTAACATGAATTGGTAGGATTCCCTTATTCGAATTATATCATTTATCTGTAGGCGTTAGGCGTAATTCAATACGGGGATCAAATCTGCGACCATTGACCGACTTAGAAAGCTGTAGCTTCATCACTGGACTAATTAGGTCGTCGTAATAAATAAGAAAATATGCTAATGAAAAATGTATTAAGGTTCTTATAAATAACTCTGTGGAAACCTTAATCTGTGTTATATTATATATTGGATTCATTTGTTATTTGGCATTTAATGAGACATTGTTTTACAAGCATGACATTATTTATATTATAATTAAACTGAATGATTATTTTTACTATATAAATACTCGCTACTACTAAAATCCTATAAAGTTATGACATACCTAAAGTTCATGTATACTTAATACTTCAATTTAACAAAAAAAAAATTTTTTATTTTTTTTTTATTATATATTCACGCCTATCCCCCGCAGGGGTTGGCAGAGACCACAGAGCTCCATCCGCTGCCATTCATCGCAGCGAAACGGCTCGTCATTGGTCGCTTTTCGCCCTCGTGAGAATCAGGACGTGACGGGTGGCGAACCACGTCGCCGTCATTTTCGACAAATTAGGTATATTAAATTCGTCTTTAGTGAATCCCACGAGCCGCAAGGGAGGATGGAGGTCAGCCCCAGCAGGGCCCTGCATGCTGAGGTAAGGCACCATAGTCCCCGGGGAGCCCGACCCCGGGACGATCGGCACGTTTACGACTAGGCTCGCCCCTAGCCACGCATCCATTGGCACGGCAGACCGTGGATTGGCGGAGAGGAAGGGAAAGGATAGAGAAGAAAGGAAGGGGCAGGAAAAGAAATGCGGATTGGGGGGGTTACCAGACTCGGAATAAACATTTAAAAATCCATATAAATATTTATTCCGATGCGGGAATCGAACCCGCGACCATTGACTCCGCGGGCGGAGAGCCCCGCCACTGAGCCAATCGGTCGTCTCCTCTTGTAAATATTGAATAAAAAAAAAATCCTCTTGTAAATATTGCGAGCTTTCAAAAATAATGATGAAAAACGAAATTTCAAGAGCACTACTGGCCATCGAATCCACACTGGCTGCGTCGTGGCTTCAAAAATAAATGAAAAATATATTATTCCACGAGATAGCTACTACTCTCCACAGCATACTCAAATGATTTACAATAATATATAACAATTACTTTTGACCACATGAGTTTTGGTGCGAATCAATAACAGTGAAATATTTTTTTTAATTTTCCGTGTTAGTCACACGTGATTTGTATAGATAGTATGTACATTAAGATAACTAATTCGTTATATAGAGAGCAAGAAAAAATTGTTTTTTGTATAAAAATGTTGTCAGTTTCTTAAATAAAACCTTCTAATACGATATTTTAAATTAAAAGAAAAATATGGACAGTCAAAAGTTTTACTTAGCTAAGATCCGCGACAAACAAAACAATAACAGAAAATTAACATTGTGTGTCTTTCTGTTGGGTTAAGTGGATTTATTTGGAACTTAAACCAAAAACTTACCAAAAATCGGCCATCAATTCTCCACCCACCAACCACTATACACAACACCAAACACACATCACTTTTCCATCTTGTAAACGACACGTGTTTCGCCCTATAATGATAAAGTGATAATGTATGTGTGTTTGGTGTTGTGTATAGTGGTTGGTGGGTGGAGAATTGATGGCCGATTTTAGGTAAGTTTTTGGTTTAAGTTCCAAATAAATCCACTTAACCCAACAGAAAGACACACATTGTTAATTTTCTGTTATTGTTTTGCTTGTCGCGGATCTTAGCTAAGTAAAACTTTTGACTGTCCATATAGTGATGGATTTCCGCAAAGTAACGCCTGACTCCATTAATAATCTTAAAAGAAAAAAAAAGAATCCCTTGAAGCGATCAAAAGAGTTATACACTAAATAATTATACTTAATTGAACAGAGAGCTTCGTTACCTCTGTTTCATCAAACCAGCCGCATTCGCGTGTGTATAGAAACCACAAATTATCTGAATTAGCAGAAGGAAGTCACTAATCATGTTAATAGAGTTTCGCTACATATGTTACATATGGTACGGTGTATTATTACCTACTCAATTAACTAAGAAATACATATAAATAAATTGTCTTTCTGTAACATCGTATTAACTATAATTTCTGAAAGATATATTTAATCAATCAATACAGCCGTAACATCCTACCATGGGACATTCACCTTCCTCACAAATAAGATATATTTTTGTCTATAGTATTTGTTCCGATTATCTATACCCACGGAAAGAAATGGATAGCCCGTTTCTATATCGGAAACCTCATACAAAAATCTACCATTATAATATTTAAAAACTTTGTATGTGTATGTATATATAAATAAAATTAAAGTTTTTTATTGAATTTACAACTTATTTAAACTAACGTCGACGACCTAAATGGTTGTGACGAAGCCGCCTACGAAGACCATGATTTGGGGTCGATTCCCGCTCATATTAATCAATTAATAAATATCCATAGTGCAAGAATATATGGATAAATAATTTAAAACAATTTACCAAATATTAAATTTAATAAGTAAAACAAAAAAAAACGATACTGAATTTATGCATCGCTAACTCAAGATGCACGCTGTGAGAGGGGTCTATCCTAGTGTACAGCGTAGATTAGAGTACAGCGTAGTTTTAAAATAAATTTGTCGCGTTCGTGAACATTTAAATGACAGTAAGTACTTTTATAAATATCTAAAACACGTTTTAAAAACATTGAAATAATAAAAATACATTGAATTTGAGCTTAGATCAATTCTATCTACTTTAGTAACACGCCTTATTATTTTATTTGCAATGTTTAATAAGAATTCTAGTAATGGTAAAAGTATTGCTAATCTGCTTCTTTAAATACAAAATTTATAGTATCATGTATGAATTACTATGAAGGACAATGGATATTAGTTCGCCGGCAATGACTCCATTATTCTTAAATTCTTAAGTTTTTGGAGCAGTCATCAATCAACATTGTTGAAAACGAGTACGAATTTTGATGAAAAACGTCTCTTTTGATCGCTTCAAGGGATTCTTTTTTTTTCTTTTAAGATTATTAATGGAGTCAGGCGTTACTTTGCGGAAATCCATCACTATATGGACAGTCAAAAGTTTTACTTAGCTAAGATCCGCGACAAACAAAACAATAACAGAAAATTAACATTGTGTGTCTTTCTGTTGGGTTAAGTGGATTTATTTGGAACTTAAACCAAAAACTTACCTAAAATCGGCCATCAATTCTCCACCCACCAACCACTATACACAACACCAAACACACATCACTTTTCCATCTTGTAAAGCGAAACACGTGTTTCGCCCTATAATGATAAAGTGATAATGTATGTGTGTTTGGTGTTGTGTATAGTGGTTGGTGGGTGGAGAATTGATGGCCGATTTTAGGTAAGTTTTTGGTTTAAGTTCCAAATAAATCCACTTAACCCAACAGAAAGACACACATTGTTAATTTTCTGTTATTGTTTTGCTTGTCGCGGATCTTAGCTAAGTAAAACTTTTGACTGTCCATATAGTGATGGATTTCCGCAAAGTAACGCCTGACTCCATTAATAATCTTAAAAGAAAAAAAAAGAATCCCTTGAAGCGATCAAAAGAGACGTTTTTCATCAAAATTCGTACTCGTTTTCAACAATGTTGATTGATGACTGCTCCAAAAACTTAAGAATTTAAGAATAATGGAGTCATTGCCGGCGAACTAATATCCATTGTCCTTCATAGTAATTCATACATGATACTATAAATTTTGTATTTAAAGAAGCAGATTAGCAATACTTTTACCATTACTAGAATTCTTATTAAACATTGCAAATAAAATAATAAGGCGTGTTACTAAAGTAGATAGAATTGATCTAAGCTCAAATTCAATGTATTTTTATTATTTCAATGTTTTTAAAACGTGTTTTAGATATTTATAAAAGTACTTACTGTCATTTAAATGTTCACGAACGCGACAAATTTATTTTAAAACTACGCTGTACTCTAATCTACGCTGTACACTAGGATAGACCCCTCTCACAGCGTGCATCTTGAGTTAGCGATGCATAAATTCAGTATCGTTTTTTTTTGTTTTACTTATTAAATTTAATATTTGGTAAATTGTTTTAAATTATTTATCCATATATTCTTGCACTATGGATATTTATTAATTGATTAATATGAGCGGGAATCGACCCCAAATCATGGTCTTCGTAGGCGGCTTCGTCACAACCATTTAGGTCGTCGACGTTAGTTTAAATAAGTTGTAAATTCAATAAAAAACTTTAATTTTATTTATATATACATACACATACAAAGTTTTTAAATATTATAATGGTAGATTTTTGTATGAGGTTTCCGATATAGAAACGGGCTATCCATTTCTTTCCGTGGGTATAGATAATCGGAACAAATACTATAGACAAAAATATATCTTATTTGTGAGGAAGGTGAATGTCCCATGGTAGGATGTTACGGCTGTATTGATTGATTAAATATATCTTTCAGAAATTATAGTTAATACGATGTTACAGAAAGACAATTTATTTATATGTATTTCTTAGTTAATTGAGTAGGTAATAATACACCGTACCATATGTAACATATGTAGCGAAACTCTATTAACATGATTAGTGACTTCCTTCTGCTAATTCAGATAATTTGTGGTTTCTATACACACGCGAATGCGGCTGGTTTGATGAAACAGAGGTAACGAAGCTCTCTGTTCAATTAAGTATAATTATTTAGTGTATAACTCTTTATAAGACACACTTTGAAGTCCATAATTTGACTTTATATGATTGAAAATATTGCTTTATCTTACAAAAGGTAGAATATTGTCTTCATATATCAGTAAAATAGTCTGTGTAAAAGATTGTGTGTGTTCAGAAAAAAAGAGAATCTTGCATTAAAGAAATTTTATGAAATTTAATAAGAGTCCTCTCCAGTAGCTTTTACTGTCAGAAATTTATGGATATTTCCGTATTTATTCTCATTTATGAATTCGTATAAGCGTTGTTACAGACAAATCATTACACTTATTTCTAATACATAGGTTGTCATCATTGAAGTAAGAAAACTCTGTTTGCAATGTATATAACAATAAGTTTGAAATGGAATATTTTGTTTCTTTAGTATCTGTAATAACCTTTTTAGTCTTTATTATTTTATTTTATCAATATATATAAACATTTACTCAACATATAAACATTTTAAGAAAACTAAGATGGCGGCTATAACCTGACCATAAAAAACGTCACCGTTTCTACGATTTTCTCAATAGCATTATACTTTCTGTGTATATGCAAGATTTTTATAAATATGCACTAACATATAATAATTTCTGTTTTACATTAAAGAAAACTTTTTTAGACGGAATTTATATAAAACTACAGGTACACGTAAAAACTATAGGCCGCAGAATTGCATTATTTAATCATAATAATTTCACTTCACAACACATCAGCCGTGTCCAGAGAATATCCATTAATACAATAGACAGGTAACGAACCGCAAATAACGGTGATAATGTATTCATGCAATTTTTATCGAATTACCGCTCCGTGCATGTAAACTTGTTAATGTAGTTAGCCAAAACGTGGCACAAAATATTGTGTGGTAAAATGTTGTTTGTATTGTATATGCTATATTATAATTCAACGTTCAAATAGCAAGTACTATTTAATTTATTTACAAACTATACAGTATCGTCGGAATTTTGAATATACTTGTAGACACCAGAGATTTTATTAGATACCAAAGATATTAATAGAACAGTGTACATAATGCACAGGAATGTCTTCATATGATAGTAAGAGGCTCCTCTGTTTTCACGGACTCTTTTTTAATAAAACACACCTTTAAAAACATTTACACATATAACCGGTGTCAGGATGTATCTAATGATTAAAATTTTTCGTGTCTATGCAAAAGATCGGGGACCTTTACTAGACATATAAATAAATTTCAAGTCAATGTTGGACTGGGATAGATGATTGTATTTAAAAATAATGCCACATATTTTTGGTATCTAAATTTAAATAATAGTAATATAATATAATATACACACAGACACACACACACACACTTGTATGTATGATACTTGTATGATAATGATATAACCCTATGTTATTGAATTTTTTAAAATAATGATAATGCAGTTCAATTCATAATTAGAGTAGCTATGTTAAACAGCTGTAGCCCATAAATTTATTTAATCATTTAAAACTAAGTGTATTTTATCGACTATTAAAATTTATGGGTCTTAAAGTTGATGTAGTCTAGACTAATACATTCTTAAGAGAAAAGAAATGCTTTTAATATATCAAGACAAATCGTCTACAAATATAAAGGAACAAATAAATGTAATATAACACTATTTATTTGTGATTATATTAACTTTTAATAATATTTATTATATTTTAGCATTGGAATCGTATTGTTTACTTGTTTTTGTTAGAAATTACGTTTCTTTATGACGAGAACTTGAAATTAAATCGAATAAAATGTTAGAAATTTGATCCCTACACAAGAATTTCTATCCCCTAGATCTAGAATTGATATATTATAGTATATATTAATTCAAGATTAAGGGGATAGAAGTTTCCGTGTAAGGATCAAATTTGGATCATTCGCCAGAGCACACTGACTCGTTACATTACAGTCATGAATTGGAAAATTAATCGCTTACGTTTTGATACTTCTTTATAATATGATGTAATGCACATAAAACTAAACTATAATAAAACTATTTATATTAA
The DNA here is from genome assembly GCA_031353405.1 of Baronia brevicornis. NCBI lineage: Eukaryota > Metazoa > Arthropoda > Insecta > Lepidoptera > Papilionidae > Baronia > Baronia brevicornis. The sequence goes on along the minus strand of JASFAT010003971.1, from coordinate 695,955 downwards.
AACTATTTGAATAGACTTTTCAAAAGTTTGTTTGGGGTGGTTTATTTAATCTAAAGATCTTCGTAAAGATTTTGCAAAATTCGGTTTCGATTCTGCCGAAAACATTGCGCAAAAACTCAGTAGTGACAGTTTTTTATGAGATAGGAAGGCAAACGATGGCGTGTCACCTGATGGAAAGCAATCAACGTCGCCCATAGACTTCCGCAGGACCATAGGCAGTGCAGAAGTGTTGCCGACCTTTAAGAAAAGTGTTATTATGGGATTGGCAGGGGGAGGGGTAGAGGGAAGGGAGAGGGTGTTGGGCCTCCAGAACTCGGCCACTCACCGTACGAAGCGCGGTAGGTAAGCTACCACTCAGACGCCGGTTTTCTGCGGGAATCATAGATATCACGGGAATAAAGAATTATAGATATAGCTTTTAATTGGTTACAAATACTACAAATAAACTACACACAAGACTGTAATCCTCAAATTGACTCCGAATTTATTACATAGGATGGAAATTCGATTCGAACAACGCTGAGAGAGAAAGCCGTCCGCCAAAAGGATTATAGCAGCAGCCTCAATTTCGCGAAAGGCCAATATTAAGCTGTGAATTGTTACGGCTGTATTGATGATGACGAGAGATAAATTAAGAGTAAAAGAGACAATTAAAAATAAGGATTATACAATCTTAGATGTGATAAAAAGTTTCATCAGTTCTTGACCCATCTATCTATTTTAACTAGATTATTAAATAGAAATGTAGGAAGAAGTGGCGTAACAAGGCGTAGATGATAAATATTAAAGTGTTTCAATCTAAATTAAAATAACTAATAATAAAAAACTAATAAAATAACCATACAGTTCGTCGACGTCCGGATGAACATTGCGAGGTTTTCGTGGTATATTTTAGATGTAATTGTATTAAAAAAGAAACGAAAAAAGAAGTTTTAGTTGTATTTGTATTTTATTTCAAATGTATTCAGTGTCGATTGATTACTTAGTCCAGTTATTAATGCAGAATAGCAGGAAACATTTACGCCAACCATAACTTGAATCTGAGTACTTAAGAGTAGCGTGGACCGACATCAACAAATTGACCATTAAGGAAAGATATTGCCAACATTTTTCACTTGCTCTGTTATTACTCAGTTTCTTTGTTAGATATTCTTGTGTCGTCAACTTGATAAAATGACAAAGTATATACTTAATAGCATTAACCTTAATGATATTATTAGAATTAATTTAGGAATGCATATAATTCTTCCACTTTAATCGGTCTCTTACTACCGAGGATCGTGATCACTAGCACTCCTAAATCAGACTACCTGTCTCCATCGGTTCAGCTCCAACGTCCAAAGTAACCCTCACCACCTGCAAAAATTTGGAAGAGAATTTGGCTTCCTTCACTTAGTCGGCCTATCTTGTTGCCATTCGTCCTCGCGTTCTCTTCCCTTCGAATCTCCTCTTCCCCCTTCGAAGTTAATATGCGTTGCAGACAGATGGTGGACAGTCGGGTCTTAATACTGAGTTGCGAGAGAATTGATGCATTTGGCCGTCCATGGTATCCGAATATATAATTAAAAAAACAGGTAAAGAAATATATAGACATATATATAAAAAAAGAAAACCTTGTCTTTTCAAATCCATTTTTCCTCTACAAGGATTTTAACAAATTAACACAAATAAAATATAGAAAACTAAATAGTGAATCTATTTCTCAAATATAATTAATATTCGAAAAATGCATTCGAGTAATTTGAGTGAGTGGTTTAGTTTTTTGCCACACAACCGTTCGAGTAACACACAATATTTGATACATTATTACGTATAAAAAGCATATTTATTTAAAAATTTTACTACGACCAAATAGTTTATATTAGACTATGTTTAGGTACATAGTTGTAATCTCAATACTCCATACGTCGTCTAAAATTAAAAATCAACAAATAAAAATAACATCTTACATTTAACAATTTAAACGGGCGTTTCTAATAAAATATAATTGCAAGAAATAATAAAATAAAACATCTTCAACAAATTATCTATTTATCTGCAACGTGTTTCAAAAGTCTCTCCTTAGATTGTAATCACATATAGGTAAATATGTGCTATGCTTTTTTTTGTGGAATAAAGAGGGCAAATGAGCAAACGTGTCACCTGATGGAAAGCAATCAACACCGCCCATAGACAACCGCGACGCCACAGGAGTCACGGAAGCGTTGCCGGCCTTTTAGGTATGTGTAGGTCTGCGTTAGGTATGCTTTTGAAATACTGACAAATATATGTAATAAATTAAATATCTAATATATGTGTTACTGGGATATCATTGAAGGAAATACAAAAAAAAAAACATATTAACAAACTATAATAGAATTGTACTACTTCTGTTCGCATCGTTTTACGTAGTCGTAACCGTCGTAGTGTGCGCTGCGTAGCACAACTCGCAATTGCTACGTCTCTTGTATTGCAGGCAATTATGGAATAGCAATTCACGCTTTCTATTATTAATTAACTATTTATTTGGAAGAATTCACGGAAAGTATTTTTCGTGAATTCATTTTAATTAAAAAACAGGTTTATTTTTCTATAATATGTTTTATATCTTACATAATAAGTGTAATTAATTCATTTATTAAAATAAAATATTTATCATTATTCTTTTTAAAATTGTTTATTTTTTATTAGTAATATCACTAAGCCAGTGAGTTTCAAAATATATTACCACAAATATCTATTTGTTTTAACCGCATAGCGTCTAGGTGATTTTAAGATCTTTTTTGACCACTGAATAGATTTATAGTTTTGGCAAAGAGCCAGAATCAACGCGGCCGAATTTCACGGTTTTCTGATTTTCAATCCTTTGTTGAGAAATTCTGTTTTTGAACCTCCTCAGGCTATTGTCAATTTTCTATAAAAGATATAAGAAATATTTTTATGTTTAAAAACGAAGAATTATCGTTCTATATAATTATTTGTCTTTTTATACTTATTTCTATATAATAAAACTAAATATTTCTCAAACATAACTGTTTATAACACACCTTAAATCTTAGTAAACGTTTTTAAACCAACCTTGTGCAAACTGTCAAAATTACTTTCATTGAAATAAAAATAATCATACAAATTATTTTAATCCTTTAATTCATAGTAAATATATTCGTTAAAACTTACTTGTTCGTTATAGATATTTAAACGGATATAATCTTCAATAATCATATACGATTACAAAAGTAAATTATTAATAAAAAATTGCTATTATAGCTCAAATATTCAATTTCAGGCCCAGGGCGTCACAAAAATTAAAAATTAAAATAGCATGTATCTAATTATTTCGACACATCTACGAATAATTAGAATGTTCTTCTTTATTTAAGAATAAATCTCTAATATTACATCACCACAGATAAGAAATTCATGATATTCACACACACACACACACCAGTCTACACGCCACAATGATTGCGTTACAGTCGAGTGCAATCAATCCAAACAATGGAATTAATCCGCTATGACTGACGTCAATTATTGATTGCGCGTGTTCACGATTTAATTACAATAATTTGTGTGCATTTCCAATCGGCAAACGATAACCGAACTATACAGCATCTAATAGCTAACGTTGAAAATACTTAAGCGGTAATGTTAGTAGCCTACGGTCGTCTACGTAGCGACGTAGACCTTCTACAAGAAGCAAATCCTTACTCCATTGAATGTACTTTGTATTTGGAATGGAATTTGTGGTGTATCTAACTCGGACTGTGTTCAACTAAGCCGATAATGGGTAACAGTTTTACCCTAAAGATTCGATCTCTTTCATGCGCGTCCTCCTGAGGGGTACCGACTCACACGAAAGTTCCTTCTCTTATTGCCTCCGGCTACTAGAAGGGCAGACAAGAGCGACAGGTCCGATCAGGAAAAGATTCATCCACATACTATTTTATTTATTGTTAATTTCAAAAATTATCAATTAAATCATTAAGTAATTGTTTTTTGAGTGATTAATAATTTTTTTTATTTCCTAAACAATTTTATTTCAATAGTTATGTCAAAATCCAGTCAATAGTTAATCATTTACTTAAATCCTAAGAAATTAACATTTTTTTATTATAAAAAATAAATAATCAAATCAACATTTAGTGATAGTTAGTATTTATTTATGATTAGTTATTTTATGATTAAATAATATCTCATTTCTCATTTTTAATATAAATAAATAAAATAAATAGTAAAATTCAATATTTATCGAAAATTGTGTAGAGAAACCTTTACATATCACGGTGAAACTGACACAATATTTGTTAAGAAATAAAATCCTTATAGAGCGGCTCCTAAAGCTTAACTTTCAATTGGTGATTCTAGATAGCAAATATTTCCTGGCGTTGATCGCTGCGCCAGACAAATTGAATTACGCCAGCTGAAGAGACGGCGTTGGTTCGAATTAAATTTTCTTGTTAATTTTTTTTAACAAAAGGAAAGTGGTATCTATAATATATACAGTGGGACGAAGGCTTGATTAAGTACCTGAACTGTGAGTCACAAATACATGGCTCAAATTTCGGAATAAATATTTTGATTTGCCTAATAATAATTTTTATGTGCGTTGTATTTAAGGGATATGCGTAAGGAATTAATGGCAGAATTCGAATTCAAAATCCGGAGGGAGAAGTTGATTAAAAAACAGCTATAAATACATCGAGCTTCATATCTATAAATTAATTTTGATCAAGCCAATTCTCCCCCGTGGCTGTATACCCTTGGTGTATCAAAATGATGGTTGTATTTCTCAGATATGATAATTGCAGTATCTTCCAACCGTATATAAAAATTAATTCCTCTGTATTAGACGGTTTCGAACGAGAAAGAGCCTTTTTGTTGTGAAATTGGTGGTTTTTGAGAGAAGATCGTATTTTTTGGTGACATGAAAATGATTATTTAGACATTTGCAACACCGATCATTGTAGATGCGTTGCATTTAAGAGATTTGTAGGCTTCTTCTTTCAAGTTTCCAATGTCATTTCGGTTCACAAATATAGCTGAAGGTGTTGGTGCGCTGAAAGAAATTTAGGCATCGTACTGCAACTACTTTAGGGATGAAACTAATATTTTTGGCTACATACATTTTATTGTGTATTAATATTTATATTATGAACTATGTATTTATATTGTTTTATTACTACATTTTGACTTTATACTTTTTATATTATATATTCATATTAACAGTTTATGAATAATGCAATTTGTTACAACGTCAAACGAGCATTGTCCTCTGGCAGCTGTGAAGTTAAGCGGTGGTACATCAGCCGCCAAATAGCTCTGAGATAAGCTCATGTTATTTACGCAAATTGGGCAAAGCATAGCTTAGTAATTGTTTTTTAAAAAATAATAGAAGATTTTATTTTTAAAATATAACTTCTAGATTTATGAATTTTTGTTTATATAATATTATTTTATATTTATATGATTTTATTTTACAATTAAACATATCATCGTCGAGCTATTGCTATTTAATAGATATCTCTCCATGCTTTTGAGAAGCGTAAGTTCGCTTAAAACTTAAATTCGAAACCGGCGCCGTCTCTACGCGTAATTCAATTTGTCTACGGTGTTGATCAACGCCAGGAAATATATACTGGCAATCTAGATACGCTTAAGATGGAAATTCTGACGCCTTTACATTTCATTGATATGAAGAAAACTAAATAAAATTATACGATCGTCAAGTTTCTTGATTTTTTTAGTTTTTCTATATTCCGTCTTACTTTGACGTGATGTAGTTTTAGTAAGTGCATGAGCGCAAATTCTTTTATAGGAAAGAATTGAAAAATTTTTAACTTTAAAAAGAAAACGTTAATAAGAATATAAACGACATAACCTTTTACATTGGGTACTGACACCAAGTTTATTGTTGATGCAGGTTTTACATAAATAAGCTAATATTAAAACATATTTTTAAGATTGGGAAAGTTTATTTAAAAAAATACTTTTTGGAGACGAGCAATCGGTTAAAATTTTAATTTGCAAGTAATTTTTTTAAGTGAATACTTAGAATTTTAAGTTGTAAGTAATTTAACCTGTAAATAATCACCGCTACCCATATATGTTTGCGTAGTTGACTTTCCCATCAACAACACACCTCAACACATTTACTGCATTAAAAAATAGTGACTTTCATCACACTTCTGTACTGTACGCAGCAGATATTTTCAATCCGATACGTCTAGATGGTATTAAAGCTCTATATTATTGATGAAAATGCATGTAATATGTTTATTTTAATTTAAATGTATATTATATATTTTAATACTATTTAAATCATGATAAGTTACTTATATGTACATTGACTTAGCACTTAGCACTTTGCTCTCTCTCTCTCTCTTTCTAGATTATCTCTGCCGAACTCGTAAAAATGGGAAAGGGACATTCTGCACGAGTTAGAGAGACCTGGCTTTTATTGGTCGTATATTGTTTAAATACCGCTTCGGGCCGATAGTGGGTGATAAGCAGTAAACGTTCACAATGCTCTTGATACTATAGATTTCTATGGGTGGCGATAATTATTGATCATCGGGTGACGCGTTTTCTTACCTACACATTCCATAAATAAACAATCCCATACATAGCTGACGTATACGCAGAACAAACTTATATGGAAACAATATTGCCATGTGGACAGTTCAAAAGTTTTACTTAGCTAAGATCCGCGACAAGCAAAACAATAATAGAAAATTAATAATGTGTGTTTTTCTGCTGGATGAAGTGGATTTATTTGGAACTTAAACCACAAACTTACCGAACATCGGATCTTAGCTAAGTAAAACTTTTGACTGTCCACATAGAGATGGATTTCCGCAAAGTAACGCCTGACTCCATTAATAACAATATTGCCGTATATTCTCGTAGACGTAAAAGATCTCTAGTAAAGTTACTTAAAAATAAAATACTGTTTTCTCGCTTTTGCGGGAAGCCACAACGTCTAAATTTTACGATGCAATGGACAAATATTTATTTCATTCATATTTACTTATTATTCGTATTCCATACCTGCGTGCGAAGTCATTTAAAGATAGAACAATGAAGTATTTGTAACCAACCTTTACTATAATGCGTATGATACCTAATCAATCTCCAAGAAATCATTTTTAAAGTAATCAATATCTCGCTCAAAAAAAATTATATATCGACGCTAAAAAGCGAAAGCATAGTAAACCGCAAAACGAAAATTTATCTGATCACTCAAAAACAGTGAGTTTGAATACTGTACAAAATTCATTATTGATCGTCGAGCTGCGAGACTTACACTTTTCACCGCAGTATTTATTTCTGATCCCGAAATGTAATAAAAAATGTTTGGCATCTGTGTCATTTACAGCTTTTTAGCTTCGATATATAAAAATATATTTATTTTTTTATGAGCGAGATATTGATTAATATAAAAATGATTTTCTTGGAGATTGATTAGGTATCATACGCATTACAATAAAGGAAGTTTAAGAGTTCTCATCGATCTCAAACGCATTGCATGAAAGTTCTTTGAAAATAGTTTATATAACTTAGTGAGCGTGTTAATATTACTTTTGCTCGCGCGTGTATAACTGCAAAATAAATAGTTTATACCACTGTTTATCATTTTTTATGTTTTTCTCGTAGCTCCGGGTGCGTTTCCGAATGAATGGCCTCAAGAATTTACATATGAAAGCTAAGCTATAAAGGATGTCATGGGTTGTATTTAAAAAAATGTCAGAAAGTAATATATGATAGAGTAAGAGGTAGTATCTTAACTGACAAGGAAAGCAACGGAAGTCTGGATTTCTATTCTTTTTTGTTTTCACAAGTGGACCTATTATATACAGAAGTGATGAATGGCGAGAGAAGAGTGCGGGACGCGGGAGACGCGGTCGTGCCTCCACGTACGTAATATCAAAACGCGTTCAGAGAATTTGTTCCCGAAGTATAGTATTCTGTAGTGTGTAGCTAAAATAGTTTCATGACTTCAAACTAGTACTGGTAACAGCTGACATTAGTTTTCAAAGATCTGTCAGGCACGCGTTTGAGGGATATACCAACTCTTAATCGACCTTACTGTAGGCCATATGAGACCTAATCAAGCTCCTAAAGAAATGTTTTTAAAATAACGAATTTCTTGCTCTAAAAAATAAATATTTTTATATATTTGCTGTGGTTTATGTGGTATTCATCTTTTTTGGATTCATTCATCTTTGGATAGTTTCACATGCAGTTATGTTATAGGCAACAAAATTAAAATATAAATAAAAAATTGGTACAAATTGTACTTTAAAAATTTAGAGGTAATCCCCGCAAAACACTATTTAAATCGCTGCACTGAATGATAGACACATAGGAAGTCTTTGTTTTGATTTCTTAACCCAGTGAAATTGTTAATTATGTTACTAGTAAACTTGATATCAATTCAATAATTTTTGAGAGACCTCTACATCTGTTAATATTACAAAAACTCGCATGAGCAACCACGCCAGTATCTATACACTGCCGCGCATGTAAAATTTGAAATATCCATTTGGTGTATTTTTGGCTTTGTAATGAATATTCCTATGTACGGTTTCAAAAAAAAAACGAATGCTGAACATCGGTCCTATTTTAAAACAAACTACCATCAAATCTAACGATGCATCAAAACTGAGGCTTTTTTCCATTCATTTCTTTTTACTATACTTATATTATAATTGTAAACTCTGATTTTATTTTAATTTACATATAATAAAAAATAATTGGGTGCTTTGAAATTATATAATATGTACATACGTACATATATAAAAGTTTAGCCAATTTATTAAAAATAATCGTTATTTTATAAGAACCGCACAATTTTATAAATTGATTGCTTTCCATCAGGTGACACTCCTGTTCGTTTGCCTCCTATCCCATAAAAAAACACATGACGATTAGATTAAATTTTACAAAATGCGTTTTTATAAAAAAAAGTCGCGCGTAACCATAGCGTGTACCAAAATTATTATAAACATCACGTACGGGTGAAGCTGACGTGTGAAATGATCAGAGAGAGAGAGATAACTCAAATGATTCAATGGCAAACTATCATTATGTTTCCAAGCAAAAAGTTGTAGGTTTTTCCCGGATCATAAAAAATATTTGTATAGCCTGCACGTATTTAACCCGGGTCTATAGGGTATTTTCCCATGTAATTAGTGTATTTTACAATGGGAGACCTCTACACATGTCAAAAGGGATTTTAGTGTGTGAATGTAATTAATTTTAACGATTTTAAATAATTTTATGTTTACGTTTATAGGCATATTTTTTATGAATTTTAATTATTACTATTAATATTTTATTATTATTAATTAAACAAATTATTTCAATATTATATTTGTGTTTTTTGTATATGTTTATTGTATTTTATTCATGACCTGTCAGCTCATTGTTAACGTAAAGAATAGAAGGAATTTAAGATTTTATAATTTTTTTCATGCGTAAAAGTTAGATCTGTTTATGAAAATCCCGTTTTAACACATTTTTATTCTTCAAGCAAGAGCAGTATAATAAATAAATAAAAGAAAACAATAAATATTTTTAACATAATGGACATTCAAATGGCGGTTTTATCGCGACATGATGGTAAAGTAGAAATATAGTGTAGGCTGGTAACCCACTATCGCTTTATGCATATGTGAGATGTGCTGTATAAACTTTGTATGTTTGCGTATAGACTATACACACACGTACAAAATATATAAAAGTGTTCTAGCTAAAAAAAACAAATCACAAATAGAAATTACCCAAGAGGCACTCCATTAGCGCCTAATGTATTTTCAATTATGTCTTTGTTTCAGAGGAGTGCTCGCGCTGAAACACCGTTGGGTAGACAGGGGATACGCAAATTAGGTACCATGTTTACATCTAAGTACCTACACGCTTAAGTATTTGTTACGTTGTAAAAGGCTTTTTACAATAAATATATATTGCTTATTAATATTATTGGGTAGAAAAGCGATTTGTAAATACTTTTATATTTATTTAAATATACATTTACTTTGTAATTTGGAACATTCTCATACTTGTTTATTTTTGAAAACAAGACTAGTTAAGTTTTTATATATCACTAGAATTTTTGCTAACCATTTCAACTAAGCTTCTAACGCTTGTGTTAGAGAAGGGTTCCCATGAATAGTCCAATGGAAGATACGACTTCCTGAACTCATGATCGTAAGACCAAATCAATAGCTCAGGTGGTGGAGCGAAAAACGTAAAACAAAACCAATATTTTGTTTTACGTTTTTATTCTTTATATTCTTATGGTTATCTATAATATATTTATTACATTAACAGTGTATATATAATATTAGATGCAGTGAAATGGGTAACAATTAGTTTTTAAGTATATTTTTCAGGCCTGAAAAATATTTATTATAATACCTGGCAGTCCACTGGTGGACTTAAGCTTCCCCAAAGACGCTGGCGATTTTGATTTTTGTTTTCCTGCATATAATATAATTTATTGTAAAAATACTCATAGACATTTTTTTTACGCTTGGTTATAAAAATGCAAAATGTATGGTGTGTTTATAACAAAAAATACTGAAAAAGAATTGACGATATTATTTAATATCTATTTAAACTCTAAACAAAGTTAAATAAATTTGTTAAAGAGATTAAAATGTTAATTAATTGTAAGCTCTTTATCTATTTTGGGGTGAGGACAAATGACCGCGGAATTAAGTGGAGTTCCACGAGGTTGCAACTTTATTTTCCGCGTTGCAAATTTAAATCCTATCTGCAGCATAAAAACGCAAACCTTTCGCAAACTCGAATTCACTCAGACGTTTTGAGGGTTATTACGTCATGGGAGATATAACTGTATATTAAAGTAGGCGTTCTGAATACAAGTTTACTAAGGATTTTATTTTTAAGTACCAAGTAAAATCAAAAAATAAATATTTATGTATTTCACTTATTTTTATCATTGATTTATAAATAATAAACCTTTTAAACTGGCTAGCAAAGCTAGCTAATGTAAATAATGTTTTTGTTTAGAAATTGATGAATTGAATGTATGTAAAAACTGTTTCTGCTGTTTAGAAACATTAAATTTGTCAATAGTTCTAAATGTAAACAGCTATATCATTAGTCTGCGACAGTCTACTGTTTTAATAATAATTAAAAAAAAAAGGAATTAATAATAATAATAATTTCCTTATTTGCACTGAACTGGGTTTATAAGAAGATTTTCAGTCATCAAGCGTTCTCCAGTTTAGCCATTATTAAATGGCATGCAAAAAATAAAAGTTCATACATTACTTATATTATACATTACGAAGTCATAATTCTCCTGCTCGCCGCTTCGCCCTATCTTCAGCTACGTGAATTTAATAGTAATGACTGTTTAATCATAATCTTACTTTTAGAATAAGAATACAATCATAAATATAAAAATGACTTTCCCCGCCTACTTATATCAGTCACGTAGTGTTTTTATTTCATTGTTATAATCTTACATTAGCAACAGTTATATAGTTTAATTGTGGTGGCGTATTATACAATACAGTTCAATTAAGGCGTATAAGTGAAGTGATATAAAATAAACGCGTGTATCGTGACTTTTTATGTTGACTGAAAAGTCCATAGAAAGTTTTTGTAGAATTGCCACCATTTTATCAAGAGGTAACGTGACATGATGACTAATACATTTAAAGATATTTGATATTATTGCACTTTGCTTGACACTGGCATAATAGTTATAACTAATTGCTATCAAAGAAAACAAAAAAAAATTAAGCAAGGTTGTAGAAGTTTAGGGTTTCGGTTTCCGGTTCGCTTTACTTACAGAATGAATCTCAGGAGGAAAACTTTTTTTTTATGAGACTAGAAGGCAAACGAGCAGGCGTATCACTAGATTGAAAGCAATTAACGCCCCCACAGACATCCCTAGCGCCATCAGAAGCGCGTAAGCGTTGCCGACGACGTGAAGAAAGTTTCATTATGGGAGTGGGAAAGGGAGGGGGAGGGTGTTGGGCCTCCGGAACTTGGCGACGGTTTTCTGCAGGAATGTGGTACTTCCCCGGACAAGCCGACCCATTCATGCTACAGACAAATATTATCTTGATTCGTCTACAGCGTGGCTCTACTACTAAAAAAAAGTACTTCTAGTTAATTTTAAATCTAATAACATTGGTAACTTCATCTTAATTTATAGTTTTTTATGCATGTATTTATTTAAAGAGTGTAAAAAATATTATCTATTGAAGTACACATATTACTTGCGATGGCGTGTAGTGCAAGCAGCTTTACGACTGTGAAATTTTCCACGCCGGTAATTTGAGAGGGAGCGCGCGAAATTAAATAGAAAGCTTGAGCGATTTAGTGCAATTACGCTTGTCTGCCTTGAGGTTAATATTATATTTATATTTGCTATGTTTTTATTTATTACAGTCAATTCATAACATAAAATACCACTACCGTCGGCAATTTTTCTTAATCGTTACGTCAAAAAGCGAATCTAAATATTTCTCAAAGGCTGGCAATGCTTCTGCAATATCTATGGTGTTACAAATACGTATGGGTGCTGGATTGGACTCCTCAAGGGAAAAGGAAGCGAGGCCGACCCAAACACACCTGGAAGCGCTCCGTAGCATGCTAGTAGCGAGATGAAATCCATCGGGTTGACGTGGCCTGAAGTGAAATGCGTCGCTCAAGAATGATCACAATGGAGAAGCACTGTGGACGCCCTCTGCCCCACCTCGGGGACATAGAACCATAAAGAAGATTGTGTTACAAATGTATGTGGACAGCATTGACCGCTTTTCAACGAGGGACACGCTTTCTCCTTTACCTTTCTAGCGTATGCAAAAGAATTCCGTGGTGTTTGTAAGGAATTGATTTGGTTAGTATGTTACAGTAGAAATATGGAACCAAAATCCTAGAAGCACTGAGAGAAAATCGATAATACTTTAAAATTAAGAGTGCGAACAAAATTTCTGTTAATCGAATGATTTGTCATATAAAAGAATTGAAAATTGGGATTCATGAAATCGGATTTAACTTCAAATTGTTTATTATAATAGTTTGTTAATATTAACAATTAAGTTTCTGCTACCGATTCATAATAATGTTCCTTTGAATGGAGAAGAAACGGCGAAATAAATTGCAAGTATTCTTGTGTTTATTTTACATTTTGTTTACAGTTATAACGCAGTTATCTTCACTTCAATACAGCCGCAACAGATCATCCAGTGCCAGAGGTGTTGTCTTTATCCCCACTTTTAGTGGGTGGAATGGGAATATTGATATTTAAATAAATCCGTAGACAACCAGGAAATTATCAGTTGTATAAAATTCGTATAATATTAGAAGAAAAGCATTTTTAGAAAAAAAAAATTATCATCGGGATAAATATCTAACTTACATTATATAAATATATGATTATGGATCACTGGTCTGAAATAAAATTATATGATTATTATCATTATATAAATATTCATTCCAAATTAGGGTGTCCCACCAATCCACCTTGAATGTGCGTGGTGAGTCAAAACTAATAATTCAATAAATATAGGTTTTGCAAAAGTCTTTTTTTGTAAACTTGAGAGGTGTTGTCCTTATCCCCACTTTTAGTGGGTGGATTGGAAATAAATATTTAAATGAATCTTTACACGAGCAGGAAATTGTCAGTTGTATAAAATTAAATATAACATAAGAAAAAAAGGATTTGCAGAAAGACGAAGGGAGACCTGACAAGTAAATGAAAGATAAGTACATATGTACTTATCTTTCATATACTTGTCTTTCATACATTGTCTTATCTTTCATAGACTAGTGCAGGGCAAAAAGTACCTTACATTTCTCTTAACAAATTTTATAGTGAAAGTACCGTAAAATAGATTTTGCTTTAATTGAAGTAATCATCAATGACTTCGTACATCTGTATCACAGCTAATACAGATGTAATGGCTGCTTTTGAAAAAAACTATAGGATAATAGGATGGAGAGAGAAAGGCAAGCTTACCAGAATAATAATTTAGGTAATTGACTAATAATTTAAAAGAATTAAGTTGAAGTACTTTGACAGTCACAGCTTACTTTACCAAAAGAAATAATTATTTAAAATATGAATTATTTATAATTTGTTTTAGAATAGTTCTATCCACTGATAGCAATGCAAGCCAAGAAATCGGCTCTTTGATTTCTATTAGCCTTCCTTCGTTTCAGTGTGATTCCAGGACTGAAGAGTAAGCAATCTTTGTTTCTGAATTATTGTCATCATTATCGTTGTCCTTAGTCCTCAGATAAGAGAATGAGAGAAATGAAATGAAATGAAAATACATGCATGAGAGCAAGAGAACAAGAGCAAGAGACCGGCAGGTCTTCTTCTTTCAGTTTCATCAATTAACACGTAAAAACGTTTAAAATTAAATAATGAAAGTAGATATTTACATGCCTTATTTCATTTTTTTATTTTTATTTATATTATAATGAAATAAGTTTAGTACTTGGCCGACTTTTGAAGATAGTATATATTAATAAAATGTATTACGTCAATATTTGTACACATTCATCTGGTGTACAATTTTATGCTGACTCGGGCTTCGATGAAATTTATTAACAATTATTTTTTGACATCTTTTCAAGTGCCTGCATAAGTTTTGGCACAAAGAAGGACAGCGTTATTTTTATTCTTTTTGTCAGGCTGTCATTTGTCAACTTGTTATCTTGTTAATTTGTGAACAATCTAGTAATATTAATAGTTAAGACAAAATGGCTTATTTAATAATAAAACCCAATTGATTGCCAATACAACATGACTGATATTTTTGATATCATAGTATACGTCATGCTCTTCTTATTTTAAAATACTATTTTCAAATACGATAGAAATACGCTCAACGGTGGTGGCGCGCATTTTGGTAACCACGGTTGCCAACATTCGAAATCGAATCAAATCATAAACGAATGATTATAATGGACAACCTTTCACAATCTGTAGGATTGCCTACAGATTGTGAATATATTATAACTCAATTACTTGTTTAGTTGTATGTAAGAAAATACACGGAAATAAAAATTGCTAGCGCTTTTTTAAAAGCAAACATTAGGTACATTATTGATCAAACTTATTTGTTGATTCAGGTTGTTCCTATAATGGGTCTGCTGGGAAACATTTGGGCTCGCGGAAGAATTTTATGTTGGTTTTAGCATTTTTTGCATGAACAAAATAAACGTAAGGATATTTTCGTGGTCATTTTTCTTATATATTTTTTACTTCTTTCTTTCCTTATACCGTTTTTAGAGGGTACTTTTTATTATTACTTTAACGTTTTTTTAAAAAAACCAATAACCGCTGATAGAAGTGTGTCGGAGTGGAGGCTATTGCCTCCAATTTATATATAAAACCGACACTAATATTTATTTTTTTACACACTACAAAATCATTTCATTTTGTGGTACCAATTATTTTTTGTACAAACTGATGCAATTGGATTAATTATCTCGGATCTGTCAGAGTTCACACGCCGGTCCGAGCCAGTGAATAACACTCGGCCCATTCGTGGAAATTGAACAGATTTTCCATTAATGTATATTAATTTCCGCCATAATTAAAGCCACAGGAGTTTCGAATGTGTTTTATTGAGGTGTAAAATTTTTCGTTTTTCACACTTCGAACTTATATTTCGTTTAAATTTTATAAAACTTGATTTATCAATTGATTATCAAGGATTGTCTAAATTATCATACTGATTAAATCTACTTTTGTACACATGGCGTTCTCTCTACACCATCAGAACACCATATTATAATGTCCATATTGTTTATGTCAATTTATGAATGACAGTCGCTTACAAAGAATACAACAATAAATACATAGTGAAGTGTGTGTTCGAAGTCAAATGGCGTTTTTATCTCCCATACATAGCCATATATACTCTTATAGTTGCCATATTAAAATTGAAAAATAAGAGTATTTACTCTTATATTTAGTTACCATAGTTAAAATGGAATTAAATAATTTCTTTAGGGATTAATTTAAAATTTAAATTCACCATTTTGTATTCACGAATTGAGGGAATGCTAATGACAAACAATTATGTAAATGTGATAGTGTAATTAAGTCGTACCCTAACGTGTAAACTGCAATACTCTACATGAATTACATAAGGGAAACGGAAAGCTTGACGATATTATGTCAATAAATAAGTCTTAATTAATAAAAATTCATAAAAAGTAAAATATTGAATTTATAGTCTTTTTACGAGACATTTTTGGATTAAAATTTTCGCACTTTAAAAGATTGTCTATAACAGTAATTCGTCATCTAAAATCCAATATAGAAGAAAAAACTTTGAAAGGACTTTTAATATAACGTTTAAATGTTAAAATGATAAATTTTGATGCTAGCAACATAAGATACCGTTTATAATTATTACAATCTGTGCTTTAATTCTATTAAATATTTTTAATGTGTACTGAACTTCTCTTTTACCGTATACTTTGTATCCTTTGATGGCAATTAGTGTTTAAATATTATGCCAGTGTCAAGTAAAATTTAAAAATATCAAATGTCTTGGAATGTACCAGTTAGCTTGTCACGTTACGTCTTAATAAAATGATGGCTATTCTACCAAAGTCTTTGATGAACTTTTTCATTTATCTTAAAGAGTCACGATACACTCATTTATTTTATATCATATAAAATAAATGAGTGTATCCATATCTACGCCACCACAATTAAATATTATAATTGATAATAATATCATAGAAATGAAATAAAAACACAACAACGCTCATGTAAGTTGGCGAGAAAAGTCGACCGTATATTTGCTTTGTTGAAAATTTCAATTTAAAAAATCCAAAGGTATAGCATAGGCCTTTGGCAAAGGCTGACAACATTTCTGCGTTGCTGATGTTCCATGGTAGGCGTTTATTTCTCTCTAACAAACGACACGCTATCTCGATCGCCTTTCGTTCCCATAAAAAATTAACATTGCTCCTGTGATTGTAATAGACGTTATATTTGTCGTTGAAAGAACCTGTTGTGAATATTGAAGGAATACGTTAATTATGTGGAACCCTGGATATATTTAGAAACTTCGAGGTTAATACAAGGTACGTGAACAAAGTGGTCGGTGTGTTTGATTTCAAAACAATGGTTGAACTAACGTGGGGCTTTTGGAAGTTTGCTCGTAGTGGAAGCTTTGTTAGCTTAACATACTTCAGTCTATGTTTGTAATACGAGTATTACAAAGATTAAACTTGGATGTATTTATTACCGAAGTTCTCTCGTTATTTTAAATTACATTATAAAATATTACATTATAAAAATTTACATTATAAAATATTAAACAGAAAAGGTTGAATTTATATAACAGCGTATTTATATAAGATATAAATAAGTTTCCGTAGTGTAGCGGTTATCACGTGTGCTTCACACGCACAAGGTCCCCGGTTCGATCCCGGGCGGAAACAGATCTTTTGAATTTTTTATTAAAATAATTATATTTTTATAGGACAAAAAATAATATAATCGAAGATTATATTTTTGTGGTCTTATTTATTGTGAGTCTCGATGTTTGTTCACATTGTCTTTTATATTAGTACAAATATAAAAGAATAAAGCGTGTAAAATAAACAATGGAAAGTTTCAAACACAAGCCAAGAAGATGGTTTCTAATGCTTATCACCCGATGGCCCATGAAGTAAGTAATGACTATAATTATTAAATGATCTGAAGTCAACAGATCAAATTATATTTACTTAAAGTATTGTTTTAATTAAAATATTTAATTAATTTTTTGAGTACACTGGACCTTGTTGTTACATTAGACAATAGAATGTTACATCCCACAAATACATGAATAAAATATATTACAATTTAATACTGAAAAGCATTTTTCTGGGTGACAGTTGCCCTTTTATATCCTGTCATATATAATTTTGAAAATATTGATTCTGCGACTATATGTTACTTGTAAATTTTTTGACATCAATATCTTAGTTTTTGTAGTTTGTGGGGTGGTTTTTTTTGCACAGCACGGTCCAACTGTATACATTTTAGTACTGTTTTATATATTACTTACCACGGTAGTTATTAATTACCTTTTATTCTGTTCTGTTTCGATTTTTTCTTTGATTTCTATTGTTTTTTATGAAAGAAATAGGTCCGTCCATGAACATTTTCAGTACTAAGCGAATTGCAGATGCGTCGCCTACCGTACGGTAAAGGTGTAAATAATGGGAGAGGAAAAAGGAAATAAAAGAAGGGAAAAGGAGTTGGACTTCTGGATTTCTGTACTTACGAGATACGGTAACACAATAGAATGCCACTTGAAGCCGATACTCTGTGAATGTGTGCTAATTCTCGGGTCGAGTCGGCCCATTATTGCTATTCGTTTTATGATATGCCTTGGTTTCAGCATATCTTTGATTGTTCTAATGTGTTCTAGTTTCTAAAGTATGTAAACGAAAATAAACGCCTTCCTTGGGCTGAGCACGTTAAATCAGATGGTCGTAGAAGCCGCGGAAGGCCCTAGCTCAGATGGCTAGATGGAGTCGAGGATGACTTAAAGGCAATTGGTGTGCGGGGCTGGAGAGAAAAAGCCAATCTAAGATCCAACTGAAAAAATTTACTGATGATGATGAAGAGAAAATAAATGGACATCTATATAAACAGCAATATTATTATGAGTTAAAATATCTTCTATCCAAAAATGTAAAACGCAAAGATTTATAATATGAATTCATGATCAATTTGAACTGTCCTCAATAGGAAAAAGATATTATTCCGATGCCAGTGGTAATTTTTCCGCGGGCTAAACGGTGCTGTCGTTGCAATAACGCACCAATAAATCCAATCAGTTTTCCAATTTGAACACTCGCCACATTCATGGCAAGGGGGGCGACACGATTAAAAAAAAGGACAAATGAAATCCTTATTATTAAAAGGGTGTTTAGGTGTAAACACACTATTGTTACGCCAAGCCCTCAGGAAAAAAGTTTTAATATTGGGTTTATTGTACGAGTTTTATAAATGTATGTCTCGAGTGTTGAATAAATTTGTCAATAGATAGCGCTACAATAAGCTAACTTGCAATATGGTTAGTGTATTTGTAACTGTGAAAATAAATAAAGTGTCTATGCGTTCCGAGAATTTGACTGTTTATTTGCCCTGTAAGTTTAGGTTTTACGTGCCTGTACCTTTGAGAAAAATTGCCTAGAATGATAATTTGACTAGAAAATCAGAGTTATCGGCATAGCTTTTCGAGAAGTGGCAATGGCCATAATGTTAATTGGAGTAGACTAGTGCAAGAGTGGAAGAAGTTTGGGACGATCTGTTCACGGTAGCTGGCAGAAATACGATGCGTGTAACCGAAGATCAATCTACTTGGAGCAATTCGGAGGAGACCTATTAGACCTATTATACATAGAGATGCTTCTTCAACATTGTATACATACATGAAATCGTTTCGTTTTGAAATATTTTATACAAACTCTTCTTAGAAAATAGATACTTTAACGAAGGAAAGTTTGTCTAACGAGTAATTGTGTATATTGTGTCCACAAAGGAAAAGTTTAAAGACCTCTTACGTTTCATTAACTGTTTCAAAATTATTTGTAATGTTCCTACGTTGACAATCCTCTTAGATAAAGGGAAATAAATGTGCGTGTATTCAGTGACTTTTTAAATTGTCTGCAAAGTACGTACAAAGTTTTGGTAGAACGGCCGCTATGTCATTAAGACGTAACGTGATGAGCTGACTAGTATAATATTTTAAAATTATTTTCATATACTCGTCGTTATTATTATTTTTCTTTTTTTTTTAATAGCCCGTATATGTCCCACTGCTGAGCAAGGGCCTCTCCATTTCTGGAGGAACGGAAGTTAAATCACCACGTTTGTTCAATGCGGATTGTTGGGATTACCCGACTCGGAATAAATATTTGCAATCCATACATATTTTTATTCCGATGCGGGGATCGAACCCGCGACCATTGACTCTGCGAACGGATGGCCCCACCACTGAATTGCATAATGTAGGATGGTCGGTGGCGGAATTGGGTTATAGGTCGGATAATCATTATAAGCATACTTACTAATTATTTTCGGATAATAATAAGGAAACATCATGCTTTCACTTCACGCACGTCTCAACAAAATGGCGTTACGCCTCACAAGCCAAGACCTGCAAGAGAGATCATGAAACTTCGTGATTTCTTCCCTAACATTAATAAGCCGTATTGGCGATATCACCTGGGCGCCCAGGTCACCGGATCTCAACCTTATGAACTTTTTCTGTGTCATGTCAACACTAAAAGAAAATATTATCCGCAAGGTTAAAAGTATCCCGATGTCACTACTCCAACGAGTGGCACAGAATACTGTGGCTATTCCGAGAGTGAGAACAGAAATAATTTTAAAAAAAACCCGCACTTCTGTTCTTTGTAAAAGCTTGTTTATTATTTATATTTGAAAAGCTAATTCTGAATCCCGACACCCTGTAGTTCTATCTTATTGCTATCAAGGAAGAAGAGAACAGTGAAATATGAAACTACGTTAATAGAATAACTTTCAGCATTATGAATAAAATTTAAGTGCTGTCTAACATCGAAACTATAGCCACGGGAATGTGACGGGTATGCTCTCAATGAAATATGCTCTCTGGGACACCGGTATGACATGTGTGTCCTGTAAACCTACAAAATTCAATGAACAAGGTTGTATTATCAATGGGCATAAGTCACTAAGGAGTGACTAAGGCTCATCGACTTCGTTGGCTGGGCCACGTTGAGAGGATGGGGGAGGATCGCGCAGTCAAGAGAGCGTATTTGGGTCACCCAACTGGATGACGTCCTGTGGGGCACCCCAGGTATCGCTGGAGAGACTTGATCGAGATCGACTTGCGCAACCTTCAAATCTGCATCTGGCAGGAGGTGGATGATCGATCCCGCGATCATTGACTCCGCAGGCGGAGGGCCCCGCATCTGAGCCAATTGGTCGTCGATGAAAAACAAAAAATGTATATTATGAACAAAATAAATAAAATTTGTAAAAATTAAGCTTGACTATACTGTAGGAAGGTAGAAAGATATACCTGCGTGCTTCACAGCCGATGTGCGGGAGTAATTTATGTAGACTCGTGGCTACATGTGAACAGAACGTGTACTACGCTAGCATGAATAAACCAACAGACAGAGTAGGCGACTCTGTGGCTTTACCTATTGAACTGAATATATACATGTATAGAATAAAATAAAATACGCGTTATTTCGCTGCCAAATAAGCGAAATAAGGCGTATTCTATTTCACTGTCATTTTTGTTTAATTATAACATATGGATCCTAATCTATTTTTTAATCAAACAATAATAAATGGAACTACTACAAACTTTTATAGTGGTAGTGCAATCCTATTGAACTGAACATATACATATATAAAATAAAATAGAATATGCCTTATTTCGCTACCAAATAAACGAAAAAAGGCGTATTCTATTTCGCTGGCGTATTTCCGTAATAATATGGTCAATTGCGTAATAATATGGTTAATCTATTTTTTAATCAAACAATAATAAATGAAACTACTACATATTTTTATACTTATAGTGCAATCCACGAATTGGCCAATTCGGCCGGTGAAGTATTATCGAGTTTGTTACAATAAGTGCAGGAATCTGACGCCCCATCTCCTTTCCCCATTTCTTTACTTTGTTCTTCATCTCCTATTACTTCCTCCTTTCCCATTTCCTACCATTAGTCACATTTATAACCTAAAGTAGGCAATGTATCTGCATCTGTCATTAGCTTCGCAAATGTCCATGGCTTATCACGATTACTTATCATCGAAAAAATAGATTTTTCAGAAATATATCGACGTAAAAAAGCGAAAACGTAGTAAACCGCAAAACGAAAACCTACCACCAGAGCCAATAAAACTTTTAAGATTTCTAAAATAATTGCATCTGATCCGATGTGTCATTTACAGCGTTATCGCTTATTGGCGTCGATAGTTTGATAATTTAGCAATGAGTATTATATAATTTCTAGGGAAAAAACCAAAGTGATTGATGTCTTCCAAACAATCAAAAATCAGAAATGGAACTGTACCGGACACATCATGAGGACAAAAAGGGAAAAGTGGACAAAAGACATCGTAGAATGGTATCGCAGGAATGGAAAAAGACAAAAGGGACGGCAAATAAAGAGATGGGAAGACGATTTACCAAAGGGATGGAGAAGATTAAACCGGGACAGGGAAAAATGGATGAAAGTAGGGGAGTAGGAGTAGGCCTATGTCAAAGGACAACCTGACAAAAAACTGGTTGCTGATGTCATTATTAATTTTAAAAATTTATAGTGTGTTAATCTTTATTTTATTGTTTATTGTTTTATTACTTATTATTACTAATGTATTTATTTATTACTTGTAAATACTCTGCTCAGCGAATAAAGACTTATCTTATCTTATCTTATCTTATCTTATAATATACTTTTTCACAGCCCGTATATTGGGCACGGACCACCCCGTTTCTGGAGGAATGATCGTAAAAAAACATGTATGTCCAAGGATAAGCGGAGCACCAAGACTCGGAATAAATATCTGGATGGGTATCTTCTTCTAAGAGTGCTTCTCCTACTTGCGAAGGTGGCAGCCAATTCAGCACAACTTTCCTCCTCCTTCGAGAGGTGCAGCAATTCTGGAGCATTCGCTAACCCGACCCACTCCCTGATATTACGTAGCCAAGACTTTCTTTTTCGACCAACTTGTCTTTTGCCCGCGATTTTATCATGATCAGTTGTAGCAACTTGTACCTGTCATGTCTCATGATATGACCCAGGTAAGCAAATTTTCTACCTTTGACGGTCTGCAAAAGTTCACGTTTTTGCTTGACTTGTCGGAGAACCTCGTTATTGGCCACCCTTTGAGTCCTATATGTATAGCCTAATGCGGGGATCAATCCCGTGATCATTGCGGAATGAATCATTCATCTCTGTAAGAAACTGCTTCGCTACAATTAGGTCGCCAATAAAGGAAATTCGAAAATCAAGGATAAAGCTATAATTCGCATGGCGAAAGCTCATTTGGCTGTCATCCTCGTAGCCGTCCGTACCCTTGTTATACAACTTGTAAAAGTTTAGGGCATACGGACAGAGTAATTAGGACAAACTTTCATCAAGAAACTACTTCCACTAATTGTATCAATTCAGCGAAAGCAATATAGTGCGTGCACGGTAAAAGTAACTTTCTTGTTTTCAATTATAGTTTGTTGTATCGAACTACTTTCATATTAAAGCTGCAGAATACCTACTTTCTTACAGCCTATATTTGTATGTACTACTACGTGGACTGCGTGAGCTCAGCGTTTCTGGACGAATGGAAACACTCGCGACACTCAGACTTGGAATAAATACCTGCAGGTCATAAATATACATACATATGTATGTATATTTACATATTTATGTATATTTATCCCATTGTGGGAATTGAAATGCGATCATTGACTTCCATACTTACCTCTGTGTACCACAGAGGTGGGGAGTTGCTGACGGCCGTTTTTCAGTAAGATTTAGTTTAAGTTCCTCATAAATCCACTTCTTCCAGTAGAAAACACACATTATTATTTTTCTGTTTTTGTTTGCTTATTGCGGATCTTAGCTAAGTAAAAGTTCTGAC
This sequence comes from Baronia brevicornis, assembly GCA_031353405.1. Taxonomy (NCBI): domain Eukaryota; kingdom Metazoa; phylum Arthropoda; class Insecta; order Lepidoptera; family Papilionidae; genus Baronia; species Baronia brevicornis. Next base: position 672,314 of record JASFAT010003971.1, on the reverse strand, counting down.
TGTCCACATAGTTTCAATATTATTTTATGTAAATAAAATATTAGGAAGGTTTATTAGGTCAAATATATCTTAATATTTTGACCCCAACCGATTGAGTAACGAACGGACAAGTAAAGTTAAATAAAAGCTTAAGAAGTAAAGTCGGTTCCGAACTTTTTAAACCACCCCGGCAAATGTTTGCGTAACATTCCAACAGCAATTTCCGTATCCCAATCAACATTTGACTTTCCGGAGACCTTTAAAGCAATTCACATAGGATGTGTTTTAGTCAATAAAAAGTTTATGGTAAATATGCTTTATATTACAATAACATATGTATTTACATAATATTCGAAATGACAGATTCAAAAGTGGGTTGTCTGTCATAGCGTTGTCTTCCGATACCAGCCTCTGACAATTTTTGCCTAACCTCAGTTTTCAGGATGGTTATACTACCATTTATATACGAGTGTATTTATGAAAATAGACATAATTAGTAGTAAAGCCACGCTGCAGACGAATACTTTGTCAAGAATGGCATATTATTTGTCTGTAGCATGAATGGGCCGGATAACCCGGGGAAGTACCACATTCCCTCAGAAAACCGGCGTTTGAGTGGTAGCTTAGCTACCGCACTTCGTGCGGTGAGCGGCTGAGTTCTGGAGGCCCAACCCTCTACCCCTCCTCCTCTCCCGCCCCTCCTCCCTCCTACTGACAGCTGACAATGACAGTTTCCTTAAAGACCGGCAACGCTTCTGAACTGCCTTAGGTACCGCAGATGGGCAGTGTTGATTACTTTACATCAAGTGACACGCCTGCTCGTTTGCCTTCCTATCCCATAAAAATAAATTATGCCACTCTCGTATCGGATTATTCAGAAACGGAAAACTTTACTTATCGGCTATTATGTAGTAAATCGTTAGTGATCTCTTAAAGACCAACTAGAGAGGTACCGTATAGGCCAATTATAATGATGATAACACCATCGGTCCTTTGTCAGAGTCCTTTGTTAGACGGCAAGATGCATTGTGTGCATATGAGATGGACAATAGAGACGGCAATATGTGATTACGTCCTCTTACATACTACTAAAAGTATTTTTTCTAAAAAAACTAATATTTTAAACGCTTTTACATTTAAATGCTCCAAGCGTATTATTTAATTTAAAGCCGGAAAGGCCTTTTCCGCCTGAAATATCTTGTCCGCCGGAAACGGTCTAATTGCGGAGCTTCGGGTCAGACAAATAGATTGTATTTTTTAAATGTATGACTGCAAATTTACATGTTACATGCAATGATACATGCAATGATAAATTGTCATCGTAATTAGTAAAGTTTAATTGAATGCTTTTACCACTTTACACCGGTATTTGGGTGGGCTACTTCTCCGATCGAGCTGGTGCAGTCTACAACCACTATCATTGCAATTATTCATAATGATGAACCCAGTTTGTTTGTTTCCAACACCCTATGGTTTATGAACAAACAAATCGGGCAACTTGGATATCACATAACAATAAATAAAAGTTGTTACTCGCAGCATATTATGCAGTAATATGCTGCGAGTAACAACTTTTATTTATTGTGTTTACTTGTGTTTTTTATCTTCTCTTTTATAAGGAACAGTCAAATATTTATACGATAACTTGAAAAATACTTCTTCCACGATATTTGGCCCCTAGCGGTTACATACATCAAAGCGATTTATGACACACACGATATAGGATCGTAATACTTTTACGTAGGTATTCGTTTAGGGAATTATTACATTGCGATGCGAACTTCGGAAAAGTACTTTTTTATATTTATATGTTTGTGAGATATTCCCAATGTAATATAACATAAAAAGAAATGTATAATATTGATAGCGCATAAAGTAGTAAGCATAAATAAGTATGATTTCCTAAAACAAAGCTACGATTATCATCTTTCTTGGGCCTTAGAGAAGGCGTGTCACTTTGTTGTCTACACTCATCCAATCTCATCAATCTCTGCTAGCCGCATTGAGTTGACCGTCTTTCCATTTAGCCGGGGCGCGTTTCACATGGAGCTAGGATACTAATTTATATTTCTCCGATTCTATTTGCCAGATTCGTTTACACGCGTCTGGTTTCTGGCTTAATTATTTATTTTAATTATTTATTTAATCTTTTTTGCACCAAATGCACAACAGGCTGACTTAATGTCACTGGGCATTCTCTACCAGTCAATCTGCGGGTGAAAGTGAGAAAATTGATTTGTAGGTCGTACTGCTTGTACTAAAGATATTTATGTAATTAAAAAATATATATAAATTCAAATATATACATGGTTACATTCGGTTATGGAATTTGTTGCCGCTGTAGGTGAGACAAGGGAAGTTTCTCCCGATTTTCAAAAAGCTTGTCAAAAATCACAATCTTTTTCTATAAATATTTTTTATTTTTATATATTCACGCCTATCCCCCGCAGGGGTTGGCAGAGACCACAGAGCTCCATCCGCTGATCATCGCAGCGAAACGGCTCGTCATTGGTCGCTTTTCGCCCTCGTGAGAATCAGGACGTGACGGGTGGTGAACCACGTCGCCGTCATATCTATGTATCTTTTATTTATTCGTTTATTATTTATGGTTAATTCATATTTATATATACTTATATTATTACTTATGGCTATTTACTTTATTAATAAATTCTTTCTATCATCTTGACGATAATGTATCACCAATCTACATCAAATTATCTTTTCAATACTGTGTCCATCCTACGGTTGTTTGGAAGAAATTACTATTATTGATAATTGCTATTAGTGATAAGACCGCCATTTGTATATAAACATTACAAATAATGATTGTATAAAACTTCAGTTTTAGTTACAATAAAGAATGTCTATGTAACTATATACACACATACAAACATACATACATATACACACTACATACATACATATAAACACGTGAGAAAAAATCAGAATATAATAATTATAGACTTCTATTTGATATAGGGATTTGCATAACAAAGGTTTTTTTTGTAAGTAAACAAACTTTACCGATCTTTGACGGTTTAATTGGTTCAGTGGCGAATTTACCGCCTATAGTGTTAGTGATCGCGAGTTCGATTCCCGTATCAGGATAAATATATGTATGTATTTATAGTCTACAGGTTCGATATTCCGAGTCCCACCAATTTTCTCTGAACAAGTGTGGCCGGTTAATGTTCATTCCTTTAGGTATGCGGGGTCCCGAATCCCGCTGTGTGATATAAATGGTCTTGTGGGAGAAAAATATATCTTCCCTTCGTATATTTTTTTTTATTTTTGGTATGAGATTGAGTCTATTTCAGTTGTGAGTAGGTCAGACACTATCCCACCACAAGATAGTTGCTAATTACGTTATAGTTTTACCGAATCTCACCATTCCACCTTATCTCTCACTTTAATAACCATAATGATTCTTATGATTCTTTGTCACGCATATAAAAGGTAGACAGCAAAAACTGCCAGAAGATCAGTAAGCATATTCCTTACTCGTCTGTTTTTTGACTAAATATCAAGTTTCAACAATAAATACATATATGTAAATGACAGTACACTTAATATTAAATGAATAAAAAGGTATGGAGCGAGTACATTACTGAAATGTTAAAGGTAAAATCCCTTTTAGTTAAAGATTTATCTAAAACTAGGGAACATTCGTGACAAATTGAAAGGATGAAAGTTGTATTCAATTTAAGAAAGGATAATCGGGTTTCCAAACGAGTAATTTTGAGTTACAAACAACTCCATTTGATTTGTTATATTCTAAACATCGATTAGTTTTTTCATTTGTATTTTGTGCTTTCATATGATATTGACGACTTTAATTGGCTCAATGGAGGAGTTACTGCTTTACGTTAGTTACCACCAATTAATAATAATCCACCACACAACCAATCTAGTGTGGTGGTGGTGTGTGTGTCTGTGTGTACATGTTTCCCGTAAGGGTAGACAGAGGTCACAGATGTCCATCTTCTACGATCTCCACTCACTTTCTTTGGTTTTTTCATACTTATCACTTTCTACATACAAGCTCGCCGGTTAAGGATACTCTTGACCTTGCCTTTATTAAAAACTTTGGCAATTTGGTTAATGTATGCTTTCCTTGGTCTTTTCCAACCGACCCTTCCCTCCACATCGGCAACGTAAATTTTCTTTACCAGTCGTCTTTCTTCTATCCTTTCTATGTGCCCCCATCTAAGCATCTCTTTCTCAACTTTTGTCACGACACTTTCTTTTAATCCATATATGTATGAATGTGAGTATAAATGTGTATGTTGTGTCTGTTTTCGATTAATCTCTGTGTTTATGAATTACAATACTTTTAAATTGGTGTTACGATATGTAAATAAAATATTTCAAACTAAATGAACAGTTAACTTCATTCCAAGCACCTCCAATTTGTGGAACTAGCTACCTTCAGCGGTATTTCCGATCCACTACGACATTTTAACCTTCAAAAAACAAGCCTATACTTATCTCAAAAGGTTATCGGCTTTTGAGATAAGTATAGGCTCGTTTTTTGAAGGTTTTGGCAACACCCTAGGCATTTGCAATGTCTAGGGTATTGCTGAGGTGTGTGGGCAGCGTTGATTGCTTTCCATCAGACGACAAGCTTCCTCATTTGCTTTCCTATCTCATAAAAGTTAGTACATACATACATACATACAATTTACTTTTAGACACGTAAATACAAGTAAAAAAGTTGTATGTACTGTAGCGTGCCTGCTGTACTCCTTACTTTATCTTTAGGGAGCTTCTTAAAATAAAATTCTTCAAAATGATAATTATTTATTCATGGGTTTTATTGTATATTTATATAATATCTTATACTTTATTAACACTCTTCACTTTATATTTTATATCTCAATATTGATATTATAATTTCAATGTTTTGTGCCGAACGGGTGATATGTCTATCAATAAGACGTCAGTTGAACTAATGCATTTTGTTTTATAACAATTTTTTTCCTTTTTCATTTTAAATTTGAATATGACGAATGTAAAAATAAGTAATATAATATAAAAGATTTTAATACATTTATGAATGTAACACTATAGTAAATTAATAAAATACACGAGTATACCTTGTATGTTTGTTAATACTTGAGGTCAATTGGATGAAAAGTATAATTAGCTTTAACGTGTCACAATCCGCACACCCGATAGAGCGATGCGACCGTAATTCCCTCTTCATAACGGTAAACACGAGAGATTGTCAGTCATTAAATAAAACACGATTTTCATGACAAACAGTAAAATTGTTGTTATGCGAAATTTATTTTTCCTCATATAATAATGAATTTATAAATTACTAGTGGGCTCGGGCTAAAATTTGTTCTGCCATAGACCGACCTTGGGGATAGGGAAGTGAACATTTGGGATCGTATATATGTTTCTCATTTTGAATAAGAAAATGTAAAACATATAAAAATAGTTTGTTGAAAAACAAAAAACAAATTTTATATCTCCAAAAACAGCGCCGCCTATCGCACCCAAAAGTATCGTATCTTTCAAGCTGGGGAAAATTATACGCTAAGAAAGATTCATTAAAATCGTTTGAGTGGTTTCAGAGGTTGGCGTGTTCTTACACGATGACACGTGACGTTTATAAACTCATATTAAGAAGATAATAAAATTACACTATGTGAACAATTATAGATGTAGGGCTTCTAACAAAGCTTTCCACTTTATCTGAGTTTCGATTATTCGTACGCAGTTGCTACTGCAGTTAGTAGATGTCTGACGAGCAGTGACGACGAGACGACCAATTATATATTTTGATTTGGTACAACTCAATAAATGCATTCTCTCCAATAACAATTTTTTTAGCAAATGAATGTTTAATGTAATTTAAAAAAAATTAAAACATACAGTAATAACGACTTTATTGGCTATGTGGTGAAACTACCGCTTTAGTAGAGAATTTATAGCGGGCTCGATTCCCGCATCGAGAAAAATATTTTTTTATAGCAGTGCTGGCAAACAAGCATGCTAGTCACCTGGTTGTTTATTATTTAGATTATTTACATAGATATATTACATAGATTATTTTTATATATATATATATATATATATATATATATATATATATATATATATATATATATATATATATATATATATATATATATATATATATATATATATATATATATATATATATATATATATATATATATATATATATATATATATATATATATATATATATATATATATATATATATATATATATATATATATATATATATATATATATATACAGATACAAGAAATAAATATAGTAAATGTTTATTTCGTATGTAAGATTATATATTGCAAGCTAATGACTACCTAACGTAAAACGGGCTTAGCATTGCGTCGTAGTTGACTTAAGGTTAGCAAACCTTTACAGGTAAGCAGCGATTTAATTAAAATGAAGTAGGTAACCTGCCCCCATCCATACTTAAATATTTATTTACAAACCGGCTTCACCGCTCGGAGGGATGGTGGTCTCACATTGTTTGTGTTTAAATTATACGGCGTAGTTTATTTTAAAAGTTTTATAACTCTATATAGGGTTAATGTCACTTTCAACGCATTATTTTACTTTTATATTATACATACATAGGTCATGCCTCTTTTCACGTAGGGGTTGGCAAAGACCACAGATCACCATGCGCTACGATCCCAGCATACCTTCCTTGCTTCCTCCATGCTCATCCATCCTTCCTCTCACATTCATCGTAGCGAAACGGCTTTCCGTTAGTCGCTTCTCGTCCTCGTGGGAATCAGAACGTGATAGATGGCGACCCAAGTTGCCGTCATTTTTGAATGAGTGTGAAGGAAGCAAGGAAGGTGCGTCGGGATCGTAGCGGATGGAGATCTGTGGTGTCTGCCTAACCCTACGGGGAGACAGGCGTGACTATATGTATGTATAAGATATATGCAGTACATACAGTACAGTATATTAAAATAATAAACGAAAAAGTTATAAATTTTTACGTATTAGGCAAGTAAAAGTTACGAGCGTCGTAAGTTCCATGAACATCTAAATGATACCAGCTTGAATTTGTTTCGACTTTTACTATTTCCCCGGACATGTGAAGTCTTTAACGTCAGTTTACGACTGCATCCTGACGCAGAACAGTAATATGTTGCGGTGTGATCTCGATAAAAGGCGAAGCAATGTAATATTTATAATAGCATGTACAAAGTGTCAGAGGTTACTTTGCAGAAAATTAAAACCGATAATATCGGATTGGCGAAGCACATAGATTTGGAATCTAAGTTAAATTAAATTAAATTTAAATTTTCTTAAATTCTTAATCTTTTTCTTCTTCTAAGAGTGCCTCTCTGACTTGCGAAGGTTGACAGCCAACTTTCCTCCTCCTTCGCAAGGTGCAGCAGTCCTGGAGCACTCGCTATCCCGGTCTACTCCCTGATATTACATAGCCAAGACTTTCTTTTTCTACCAACTTGTTTTTTGCCCGCGATTTTTCCCATCATGATCAGTTGCAACAACTTGTACCTGTCATGTCAAATAAATAATAAATAAATAATAACTAAATAAAAAATAAATAATAAATGGAATTAATATCAGTATGCTGAAAAATGGTAACTTAACCATTGAACTCTGATCAACTTCCGCTATAACGTAACTAAATCATCTGAACTATTTATATTTGATTTCATAAATTATAGTTTCAGCAGATCTCAAAAAAATACATACATATATGCCCGGAAAGCAACTTACTTCTCTTTTTTAAGCACCAGTATAAAATCAAAGTTATCCAAGTACCCAAATCCGCTACTGTGTGTTTAACAGAGCTTCCATATTTGTGCATCCTCTTTGTGCTAGAGTGATGTCTCACCGTAAACATGTATACAAAGCAAAGGTACAATTGAAAACACATTAAGCGCTTGTGGAGTGTCTCTCGTCATCAACACGTTGGTAAATACTACGAATATTCGTCGACTGCAAAGTTTACACGCATTGTTTATACCTGAAACACATTTTGCAAGTACTCATATATGATTACAAAAGTATGCGTAGTAACGCATGTATAACAAGAATGTACTGAATTCAATAATAATTCAATAATTGTGTCAATTCACGTATTTAAGAGTACACACTGCATTTTGTTATGGCATAGAGAGGCGAACGACGACGTCTCACACGATGGAAAGCAATCAACATTGTCCAGAGACAGCAACAGAAGTGTTATGTGTAGGCTTGTTTTTTCAAGATTCTAATGTCGTATCGGTTCAGAAAGACCGCTGAAGGTAGTTAGTTCCTTAGAGTGGTGGTGCGTGGATAGAAGTTATGGGAAAATGCACCGTCTTCGAGCGCCACTCATCCAGAAGCCTTCTAGATGAGCAGCGACCCAGGTTAAAACTTTTCTTTGTAGAGAGATGTGTGGTAGTGGGATGTAACGATTTGTTTTACGATTTTTTATTTTAAAACGGCTTAACCGTTTTAGTGCTAAGCAATTTTTGTGAATATTTATGAAATAATATATAAAAACTGTAAAAAGTTGTTTTTATATGTATAAATATGCACTCTCGTAACAAATTATGCGCGAGTTTAGAATATGTCCACTACCACGAAGCACCAAAAACACACTGATGCGCGCGGCGCGCAATTTTCGATTCAAACTATCGCATCACTTTTGCGCCGCTTAGCACTCTAACGGTTAAAACAATAAATCGTAAAACAAACTTGTTATTGCTTTTAACTTAAACTTCTATATTTATATTATTATTATGTATTATTTTATACGAAAAAACTAACACCATGTATAAGGGTTGTGGAAATAAATAAATAAGGTTCTGCGTAGCTTCTCGTTGATAGTCAAGGATACAACTGTAAACATTAATTTGAGGGAGATGTCTCAGACGTGACTTTTGTTAACGATGCCTTTAGTCGTTTTGACAAGGAAAGGTTTGAGCTTCTTACAATGAACGATTTACTTTTACTCGCAACATTGACAATTTGTATTTTGGCATAAAATAGGGCGGAATGAAATATATAAACGTAGAATGTGGAACGCAACGGTGAGAAGTGCGAATGAGATAGTTTTTTAGCATAGAAGAGATGTGTGAAAGAGATGATATATTGTATAAAATAAAGCGTGCTGATTGGTTTATAAAAGAAAAAGTATTACGGTGGATTTTTAGTTACGATGTACATATACGCGTGTGAAGTAGAATAAATATATATAATGAAATAGAATAAAAGTGTTAAAAAGAAGAAAGAAAGCATTATAGTTTAATATTTTATTGTGGCATTGTTTATTTAACTAATAAATACATAAAATCACTTTAATCACTGGTTGCTCACCATGAGGTGACCCGATTTATTGTTTGCCTATCGTTTTTTTTAAAAAAAAGTATATTAACATTTAATTTTACTATACTCGTTTAAATAAAATTGAAACTGTCTCATTTTCGCCCCTCGTAGAAGGAGGTCTTACCCATTTCACAGTGCTCTAACTCGTTCCTACCGCTCTAGTGCACTTCAGTCTCTTTTCTAAAATTGTCTTTTATTGCGAAAATATATACTCGTAAATATATTTACAGCTCATATGTCCACAGTTGGGCATGACTGTTTAAACTTTCGCGAATTTATCGCTATTAGTTAACGAAGAGTACTTGAAAAACTGTAATTTATGTATTTAATGCGGACGTATTGAGGGGCGGTGGTGGTTATTAGTAAATTTTTACAATAATTTAAGTGGTGTATTAAGTATTTTTACAACATAGTGGTGGTTTTTAGTAAATTTTTACAATAATTAAGGTTGAAGCTACAAAGAAAAATTTCTTCCTCCTTTGTCTTGAAAGGCGCTATGTGCGGCTGAACAATAGTGTACCCGCAGGCATTAGATTGAACTATGAACTTAAGTATATAAATAAAACTCGGTGTTTGGTTCAGTAGAAAGTTGATTTTATTGGCAACCAATGTTTGACTACACAGAATCGTTACAAGTCACCAGCTATATATTATATATATATATATATATATATATATATATATATATATATATATATATATATATATATATATATATCGAGGAACTGATGCCTGAACATATAACTTGTCAAATAAAGCAAACTGAGATAAAAATAGCCTCTTGAAAAATTTAATTCGTAAATAATTATTACAAAACTTACAATTGATATGAATAGAAATATAATTTAATATGTTTCATTTGTAATAATCAATCAATCAAAAATAAAACTTATCTAAAATAAAGTTTCATTTTTATTAACTCTTTCAATGATCATAATTTATTTTCAACGTTAACCAATATTCTTTGATCGCATTCTAGTGGCTTAGTACCATTAACTTATTCAAGACTCGAAGCCTACTAATGGAGTTTCCATTAGAGATTTGGGATATCGCTCGTTTATAAAATTAATGCAAGGTAACTCTGTTATATGAGGGTAAGTCACCAAATTGAGTGAAATTGCCGAGCTCAATTCAATGGAAAGCGAGTAACCGAGTTTGAAGCCATCATGTTTGAGGGTATGTCTTTAAAATCATGTAGACCGAGTGGTTATATTCACCTCGGCACATATCTACACACATATCATCATACATATATTACACACACACACAATACACATCGCATCATACATATATTACACACACACACACACACACAATATAATCTCGAAGTAAAGATGTACCAGTTTATTTATTTCGTTGAAATATTTGTAAAAGGCATAATAAAAAATATCGAAATATATATAGAGATAAATATTGCATGCTGGGGTAATCGTTTTGAAGGCATGTGAATTCTTTCAATATTAGGTACTATGATCCCATTCCTTAGATAAAAGAAATTTCATCCTAAAAGTGGAATAATCTACCCTTTAAAGATATGATATGGAATTAGCCGAGATCAGTCTTTGGACCTAAAGGTCATAAGTTTACTCCGGAGGGATAAATTCATATATGTACACCTTACAGCTATTTATGTCGTGTTGGGGATTTCTATTGTAATAGTAGTGTGAGGTTAAAAAATATACTTAGTACCTACTGGTATTTGTTCACTGTATAAGTTATGTTTGTTTATGTATTTTAAAGCTGCCCTTCTCTTGAAAATCAATAAAAGATTTGAAATTTCCTAGTGTTAAAATAGCTAATAAAAATGTAGTGAAACTTAACCATGTCCTACTTTTGAACTGAGAAATCTCTTTTACCTGAAAGACATGAGAAATGTCATGAGCCGTTTTTCGAATAAATATCACATTATACAATGAAGTTTCATTCCCACCATCTAGATGAGTGACGATTTACTAAAGAGCGCTTCTCTCAAAACTTCTTTCCATACACCACCGCTTTGTGGAACCAGCTACCTTCGACGGGTTTTTCCGAACCGATACGACATTGGCACCTTCAAAAATAAGCCTACACATACCTAAAAGGTACCATGGTTGTCTATGGGCAGCGTTGATTGCTTTCCATCAGGCGGCACGCTTGCTCGTTTGCCCTCCTATCCCATAAAATTGACATGGCTTTATGAAGCGATTTTTACATATATTTTTACTTTTCTTTTGTTCAAGTAGCACCACCTTCAAATCAGTCTTTTCAGTTTCGCCTGCAGGTTAACTGGTAGAGAATGCGCAATGGCATTAAATCCGCCTGATGTACATTTTGTGCAAAAAGTTTAAATAAATATGAACACGCTTTCAAAAAGAGTTCTTGATATTGAAGAAAATAACTTTGTTTTTTAATCTTAAAAGGCCACATATGTTTGAAAAAGAATAAAGCTTAACCACGATATTAGAAAAGTAAACTTATATAACAATATTCGCGAGTCGAGGTTGCGATTTAATAAATTTTAAGTGCTTTGTATAAAGCTCAATCGACCTTCATAAAGTTACGTAGTCTGCTTCATACCGCACGTCTACTGAACGTTACAATGTAACTATAAAGGTTGTTCATAAAAGCGTTACGCGTATTGCACAGAAGCACACATGGAAGCAAATAATAGGATTCTACTTAACAATTAATATGATGTAAAATGAAACCGTACTTTCTACTTTCAACCAGTTTTTTATATTTTTAGCCCATATAAAATTCTTTTACAGCGGTCTCTTTTATCTTCAAACCTGCTATCAATTCTGCTTTCTGTTTAATAAATTGTATTTCTCATTTCGATAAATACATATGTCCAAAATAGTGTGTTTTGCTCTTTTGCTCGCAAAGTTGATTCGTATGACTGAGGATAGGAATAAATAGATACAAACGGTCGCTGACTCCCGAGATGGAGATGGCACATGAAGAAGAAAAGATATGAAGAAAATACAACTCTGCTCTCGCCATGATAATCTTTTTTTTCTCCTTTATTCCTATATGATTTCCTAAATCTATCTTGCTCAACAACAATCAACAGCCTGCAGCTGTCCACTGCTGGACATAGGCCTCCCCCTTAAAGCGCCACCTAACCCGCTCTTCAGCTTTACACATCTGGTGCCAGCCGCCCTGCGCACATCGTCGCACCATCTAGCCAGGAGGCGTCCCACATTACGAGACGCGGTTTTCACTCCAGCACTCGTCTGCTCCAACGATTTTCGGATATCCGACAAACGTGATAAGCTCATTGCCCCTTTAGTTTGCTAATTCGAAAGATTATGTCGGTGACTTTAGTTCTCTGGCGGATTTGTTCATTCCGAATTATATCTATCAGAGAAATTCTCAGCATAGCGCTCTCCATAGCTCTCTGAGCTTGTGAAGCAGACGGACTGTCAGCTACTGTCGCTCGCTACATCTTAAATCTATTTATTCACTCTCTTACATTTTTTATTTCCTCGAAAAAAATAATTTTACAACAGTGCATACTACTAAATTGGACTGTGAGTTTGTTAACTCGATGAGCTTTTGGTGACGTTGTTCCGATTTCATTGAAAAATATATGAAGACCAATAAAATATTTGTTCTGATGCGTAAATCGATGACGTGATCCTAGACTTCGTCAGTCAGGAACATCTCGTGACTGCCCCATTTGGATCGCCATGACTAGACTGACTGGATAAGAATGTTATTTATTGTTATTTAGAAAATTATTTCGAAGGATCGAAGGAAAATTATTTCTTTTTTTTTTGCCAATGTACCAAAATTCTGATATTTTTGTTTCGTATAAAAAACAGTCACGCCCTTGACAAAAATATGGTTTGGCTATTCTCAGAGTATCAATTACTTTGCCACATTCAGTCTTCCTTGACTGAATAATATAAACCTTATGTTAACTTATATAAAGTTGAATATTATTTTTTCAAAACTACGCCTAAAATGGCTCTGCACACGATTTGTGGTTGCCACTTGAAGTGGGCATTATCGTCATATTTCTTCATCTTGACAGTTTTTTTGATTTCCTTTCTCCTCAATATTTGTAGAATAAAATATTACAGCTTCTAATCGGAATTTATTAATACAAATAAATAGATGATTCTGTTTTTTTTTTAAAAAAGATTGAATCAGTACATTTAATGATTAACTTGTTGGTTTCCTAGTGTAGAATAAGGCCATGTCGTAAACGAATGAGTAGACTGACGACTATTGGCTATCAAACAATTCCTAAATTAAATTATACATAAATAATTAAATTATCACAGACCAGTGTCACAGACGTCAGTCGCCCATGCACTTCGTGGGCAGGGGCCCCGCCACTGAGCCAATCGGTCGTAATGTATATAAGTAAAGAAAAAGATGAATCTTAGTTTATTACTTAGCTCTAAGCTACATTAACTATGTATAAATGAGAAAATATCACCGGCCTAAATATCTAATGGATAATCCATTAGCACATTTCGTGTCCTAAATGTGGTTTATGGATACAAAATTTATTTGTGAACGTTAATACTTCTTATAAGGAAGGACAACATCAAAGACTACATTAAAAATGAAAGGGAATCATCTGCATTGAAAGCAAAACCTTAACTTAATTACCTTTGCTAATCATGTAAGGGTGACCAGAATGTAGAGAATGAAAGTACTAATCTTATCGATTTCAGTGTGTGTAATGGGGAAATTGTACACATGGCACCATCCTCTGCAGACAGTGACGTATGGGCCGCCATGTTGGACAACAAATGCCTCTATTACTTATAACTGTCGCCAAGGTGTGAAAGTTCATGATTCAATATTTAATTATATAATTTTAGTGACGACTTAATTATTTGATATAAGACATACTATTAAGGCAATTACTTTAATAACATTTCTATAATACGAACTTTCCCGTATAACTTGACTAAGTTAACTAAAATATATTCCACTTCAACGGTAAAGTTTTCAGCGTCGACGTAAAAGTTATAAAAATCCTGCGTATAAACGGAAGATGAGTCTGAAATACTCTGTATTTTGCTTATGTAAATCTCTGTATTTTTCTTATAATTTTCTAAATATTATTTAGAAAATTATATTTTCATCCAGTCAGTCATGGCGATCCAAGTGGGGCCGTCATGAGATGTTCCTGACTAACGAAACCTAGGATCACGTCATCGATTTACGCATCAGAACATTTGAAAGTTACTAATCTTTTGAGGTCTATTTTCAGTAGTGGGTCGTTTTTAGAATTGTGTATGTCTAGCCTTACTTAAAAATATTTTACCTGAATTTTTATATATCACATTTTATGAAAAATCTGAGTATATAAAAATAGAAGAAAAAGTAGATCTTCCCTCTTTATACAAACATAGTAATCTATTTCGACAGCTGTCAATCCTTCTTCCGGCTAGGGGAGCGTCCATCGCGAGTCTCCCAGGGATCAAGTAGGTGTGACAGATGCTTTTTTTCAGGCACTCCCTATATCACCTCATGTAATCTTCAATGGTTCGAGATTTATTACATTCTATATATCAAATCGATTTTATCGTGATTAAAATATTTACATTCTTAATTTATTTCTGCAATGAATATATTTTTTTAGTTTTATTGATAATTATGATTTTTTTAATAATATTTTGTCATATTTTTCTTTATTCTTACTTAGCAGCAACTCCCTATTACTTTTCTCTGTTTTGTCTGAAGGTTAACCGATAGAGAATACCTTTTAACATTAAGTATATATATATATATATATATATATATATATATATATATATATATAGATTTGAATAATAGAGATAATTTCTTTCGACGCACCACTATTCTCTGGAACCAGATACCTCCAGCGGTACATCCGAACCGATACGACATTAATACCTTCAAAAAATAAGCCTACACATTTCTTTACGGCCTTTATCAATTCTACAATGCTATGGCACTGCAGGTGTCTATGGGCGGCGTTGTGTGCTTAGCATCAGGTAATCCGCCTGCTCGTTTGCTTTCCTATCCCGTAAAAAAGAAGAGTTTTTACTTGCTACTATGTTTGTGATCAGAAGTCATCCGCTGACTAAAGATACTAATGATGGTAAAAATGCAAACAAACATTTATTCGCCGAGGGGCTTCTGTGACGTCACTGGGGCGCTATTTCAGTTTTCTTTGATGGCAATTAGTTATAACTATTATGCCAGTGTCAAGTAAAATACAACAATATATCTATCTATAAATCTCTTGAAATGTAACTATTTAGCTTGTCACGTTACGTCTCGATATAATGGTGGCTATTCTATCAAAACTTCTATGGACTTTTTCACTCAACTTAAACAGTCACGATATAGGGATTTTCAGCTTCGTATCACTTCACTTATACGCCTTAATCGAACTATATTGTATAATACACCACCAAGGCCGTCTTTACCCGGTTTACGGGTTCAAGGGGTGCAGCCGTACCCGGGCGCGGGGTCCTAGGGGGCGCCGATCGCTTGAAACTGGAAATTTTATTGAAATATATAATATTAATACGAGTATATATTAAAATGTTGATTTATGTTTGTGCATTTTTTGAATAAATTGTAATCTTTTATTTATTAATATCTTAAAAGTTTGTTTAAGAAATTAATAAATAAAAGATTAAAATTATATTGCGTTTTTTTACAACAGCAGGGGCGCGGGTTAATTACCCCTGCTGTTGTAAAAAACCGACGCACCCCGGCGCAGAATATGCTTAAGACGGCCCTGTACACCACCACAATTAAATAATATAACTGATAATAATATAAGATTATGAAAATGAAATAAAAACAACGTCACTAAAAAGTCGCTATTTCAATTTTGTTTTTTTTTATATATTCATGCCTACCCCCTGCAGGGGTTGGCAGAGACCACAGAGCTCCATCCGCTACCATTCATCGCAGCGAAACGGCTCGTCATTGGTCGCTTTTCACCCTCGTGAGAATCAGGACGTGACGGGTGGCGAACCACGTCGCCGTCATTTTCGACAAATTAGGTATATTAAATTCGTCTTAGTGAATCCCACGAGCCGCAAGGGAGGATGGAGGTCAGCCCCAGCAGAGCCCTGCATGCTGAGGTAAGGCACCATAGTCCCCGGGGGAGCCCGACCCCGGGACGATCGGCACGCTTACGACTAGGCTCGCCCCTAGCCACGCATCCATTGGCACGGCAGACCGTGGATTGGCGGCATTTTGGAATTATGTTTTCACATTTCAGTTTATTATTTCTTATTAATAAAAACTGTATTATAGGAAAACTAACGACTAAAAATTTTAATGAACGCAGCAGCCGCTACCGGAAGTTTCATGAACTCCGCCTACGATAAGTTCACCACGATCCCCTTATACTTGTTCCACTTGCAAACTTTCGAAACCAGTGCTAAGTTTCTCCATTGTTCCCAAGTCACGTACTCCGGGCTGGTTGTACATGAGCCGTGTATTACAGGAGGTGATTGAAAATATCACATTGATGTCTAGTTGTGATCAATGAGACAAAACAATAATCGTGTATATTCGGTATTGTAGAGCCTTGTCTCTCATCAATGGCATAGTACTGTAGCGTGCCTGCCGTTCTGCTTATATATATATATATATATATATATATATATATATATATATATATATATATATATATATATATATATATATATATATATATATTACGGTATTTTGAAATTAAAATGAAATAGTATTCTGTAAAACATAAATATTAGTTCAATTGACGTTTTTATAAAAAGTAGACATGTCACCCGTTCGGCATACATATTAAATGCAAATTAAAAAGTATAAAAAGTGTAAAATATAATAATGAACACGATATAAATGTAAAAATAAATAAGAAGATTAAAATAATATAATTTTCAAGAATTTTATTTAGAAGATAAAAACCCCCTAAAGATCCCGGTTGTCGCCGTAAGAAGTACGGCAGGCATGCCACAGTAACGCAAAATACACGGTAAACACTAAAACATAGCATTCTTTCGTTGCGGACATTGTTGTTTGTGGAAGGAACGGGCCACGTACACTGGGGAACTACAATTCTCTCGCAGAGAACTGATAATCGCAGCCATAAACTCACTCTGCCCGACACCTTTTATACATAAGTTTGTCGTAAAGTCGGCATAAAGGTATAAAGGTAACACTCTCGGTAGGAATTGAGTGTTTAACGGCATTATACCACCAGTAGCTAACGGCAGCATTATTAATAAGTATATATTTGGAGCATACAGTTTAGAGTAAACTTGTATCTTGTAGAACACCAAAAGAGATCACTTCGGTGAACATTGAAAGTAGAAATATGAATTTGACTTCGTTTAGAGGCGAAATTACAGCTTTCGAAGTAAATCACGTATTTGATTTCTGTATAGATATAAATGTTATATGTATGAGCGACAGATATTTATGCCAAGTCTAGTTGTCCTGACTATTCCTGCCTTGGACAAATAATTATTATAAAGAGCGCGCAGCATACCACTCCTTTACAAAGCTCTCTCCCAAGTCGCGCTACTTAGCCTTTTTTCGGCTTCAAGCATCTACTTTCTACCAGCCGGCCCGCACAGATCGTCAAACCATCGAACCTTGGCGTCTCACTCTACGTTTGCCAAGACGCGAAGTTCACTACAGCACTTGCCTCTTCCAGTGGCTGTCTGTGCTGATTTCCGACACCCACCAGCTCATTGCCACTTCAGTTAGGACAAGTGTGATGGGTTGATTTCCCCAGAAATTGGGAAGCCCTGTAAATATATGGTGTTTAAAATAAATAATTTCATACTCTGTTGCATGTCTGTCAAAAATATATGTATATTGAAAATATATATTGGATACTTGAAAATAATGATGCAAAATGGAATTCCGTCGGCGCTGCGGGAACGACCGGAACGAGTACTGGTTAGATACTGCAATATCCACTCCAACAGTTGAGATATAACCGACGTAGACTGAACGTATATCTATGTACATATTATATGCTGAATTTTTACTTTTTTTGTATATATTACTTTTTGCGGGTATGTTAGAAGGTTATCAGGCAACTAAAACTAACTTCTTGTTATTTTTAGTAGAATAATTTATGTATATCACATCATTCCACCTTATTGTGACTTAAAACAGGTATTTTTGTGTATATTGTAATGGTAGAAAAAGCAATAAAATCTATAATACTAAATCAAATCTATTAAAATTATAGCGCTCCTGGAAGAGGGGTGTAGCCAATGTTAAGTCTCATAGCGGTTAAACGTGATTCATTCAACCTAAAAATATTAATTAACTAAAAATATTAATAAATTATAAGTTAACTAAAAATATTAATATTATCCATAGAAAAGCCAATGACTAAAAGTAAGGGGCCTGTTTTTTTACAAAGGAGTATCCTTTGGATTATGTGCGTGTTTCCAAAATTCAACGCCGTTTGTTTGTAAGTGCGTCACTTCAGAACAACTTGACCGAATTAGAAATTTTAAAAAATATATCCATTTTAGTGTAAATTAGACCTGTAAACTAGAAAATTTCTGAAAAAACTGAAAGCGCTTTTTTCTATGGGATTTTTTGTATTATTTTTATTCATCTTAAAATCGTAATTTGTTTTCTATACCTATATAAGTGCCCTTCCTGGGCCCAGGACGTACCAATTTTTGAAATATGATTGTCTCGACAATTTGCATTTTTTGTACGTCAATCTTTTTTTTATTTTATTTTTAAATATAAATATTATACATTGAACATTTTCACATGGAAAAGAAATAAAAATATTTATATCAAGTTCTGTCCGTACTGAACTTGATATAAATATTTGTATTTATATTGTATTTGAAATAAAATCGTGTAATGTAGCAAACACGAAGCTTCATTACCATGATCATGGTGGATGAAAGCCATCAAGATTATTAGGTTATTTGCAGACCTGCGTCTATTAAAGCCTCCACCTATTCAAGGCGTATACAAACGCAACCTCAAGGTTTATCTGCGTAACGTGACTGTGGTATTTTTCAATTCACCTTTTCACGAGTGTTATTAATTATAACGTGGATCTGCATTGTAATTCGTTAATAGTCACTACTGCTTACTTCATTTAACTTGCACCTCTTTGATTCTTTGAATATTTATGAATAAGCAAAATCCACTGTGAATCATAATTGTAGTGCCAAAACAAATTGTATTAGTAACTTCATTTGGACCAAGATTGTTAGTAGTCAATCTTTTTTTTATGGAAAACGAGCTGGCGTGTCACCTGATGGAAAGCAATCAACGCCGCCCATAGACATCCGCAGTGCAGAAGCGTTGATGGCCTTTAAGGAAAGTGTCATCATGGGAGGGGGAGGGGGTCGGGCCTCCGGAACTCAACCGCTCATCGGAGCTCAACTGCTCACGGAAGTGTGGTAGCTTATCTACCACTCAGACTCCTGTTTTCTGCGGGAGTGTGGTAATTCCCCGGCCCATTCATGCTACAGACATATAATATGCCATTCTTGACAAAGATGTTGAAATCTGGAAATAATTAATGTAGTTGTTACTTTACGGAAATCCATTAGAAAGATTATTCAGTCAAACTTACTTTGCTAAGTACCGCGAACACAATCGCGCGCGAACACGTTCGCGTATCGTTCGCAAAGTAAGTTTGACTGTCCATCTTTAAAAGTCAATCTTGGGTCGCGATGTTCGTTTGATTCCTGATGGTTTATTTATCACTCACATTAATAAGTTGTTATTAGTTACTTACGTTTAGGCATTTTGTTATTTTACACTAATGCACTATACTATATATTTTTGTTTCAAAATTCAAAGCTTTTTACATAATGCAACCTCAAGATTTATCTACGTAACGCGTTTTTGTTGGTGTTTTTCAAAAGAAAAGAAACCGAATGTCACCATATTACGTAAACGTGTAAACGACATCTGTTTTTATCTTATGGTGGTGCATTTGAAGGCATTCCGCAAGCTGCGTTTTATGTTTTATCTTTTCTCTTGACTCTCAATTGTTACTACTTTTCTCCTCATTTTTCGCATCCGCTCCTTTCATAAATACTCAGACGATGTTATATGTATTTTACTGATCACTTGGTGTGTTAGAACAGTTTACCTGGACAAAAAATCTAGTCTAGTTTTATACTGATTTTCTAAATTTACTGAATAAAGATAACATCCGAACTTAATTCTACAAAAGAGAATTCCAAAAATGAAAAACAAATTATAATGTTAGCAGTAAAATTTTAGTTTATAATAATCATTTTACCAAATCATGTATCGTGTTTTTTTAGGCAACCCAACTTTAAAGTCAAGTTTTCTAGTTGTCTTCAATTTCCAGGTTGGAGACAAAAGTTTTCTACTAGTTTAATATGGAAATTGAAGGTTGTTCGGCTATTTTTTCACAGCGGCAGATATGTCAGAAATTGGATCTGTCATGCTTGAAGATCTAGCAATGTAGCGTAGCTAATGAGAGCCCTACTATGTCTAGTAGGAGACAAACATGATTATGATGGTGGCTGTGCTGATGAATATATTAAATAAATGTTAACTCAAACTCATACATTCCACGACATGGTGGTGTCCTCTTTTATTCATGCGTGCATTATTTGGGAACACGTGCCTGCCTGGGCTCTGAAAACACTCGCTGCGCATTTTCGCACCACTCGACGCCTGCCTTAACATAGTACTCATGAATTTTAATTTCCATGTTACCTTATTTTATTTAATTCCTTCTATTACTTTACACTCTCCTTAAATATATATTTTTTTTATGCGAGAAGAAGGCAAACGAGCACGCGTATCACCTGACGGAAAGCAATCAACGCCGCCCATAGGCTTCTGCAGCGTCATAGGCAGTGTGGAAGCGTTGCCGATCTTTAAGGAAAGTGTCATTATGAGAGTGGGTATGGGAATGGGGAATGGGTAGAGAGAGGGGGGAGAGGGGGGAGGGTGTTGGACCTCCGGAACTCGGCCGCTCACCGTACGAAGCGCGGTAGGAGTGTGGTACTCATGCTACAGACAAATATTATGCCATTCTTGACAAAGTATTCGTCTGCAGCGTGGCTCTACCGCTATTATATACTATAATATATATTTAAATTAGTTGTTCAAATTTTCAATTGATAATGAACTTCGTTTTATACGTCCACTCAAGTTCAAACACATTTTTTTAAACTTGTAGTGAATGACACTAGTACTAATATAGTTTTATCAAATATTAATTCATATATAAATTTAATCAATATTAAGAATTTACTTTATTTCTTTATATATACTTACTTTATATACACTTTTACTTGTTTAAATTTTAATTCACCTGGCTGGCAATGATAATAATATTTAAAGAATTTCCCTATCACAGTATTTATTACTAACATTTTAAATTATTAAGCCATACATTTTTGACCACATTCACGTATATATTTTATTATGGACACTATTACGACATTCTTCACACGGGAAAACGGACTATATAAACTAGACTTTTAATAAAATATCATTAAACTATAAAAGTATTGCGAGAAAAAGGAAAGCAAACACTTCAGTTTCTTGGATGAATAATACAGCCGTTAAAATACCCTGCTGGAAATTGGTCTCCCCATTATTAATAAGGGATTTATGCCGTGATCCCCATGCTTGGTTAACCGAATGGGTATAACTGCTTGGTTTTTAATACTCAGGTATAAAAGGCTCAAGCTACCCTACCCTACCCTTCGTGAGAAAAAAGAAGAGGGGTGACCTTATTCTATAATATGTCGGTAATCACATAGCACTTGAGTAAATGCTAAAATGTAAAATTAGAATATTAGAAATTTACGTATTTGAATACATATAGGTATAAATATTTGTATGGCCTACAGGCATTTATTCTGAATTTAGGCTTTGAACCATGTCTTGTTGTCATGAGCTGTATGCTTGTAATAATATCTGAATTATGGCAATACTGGTATGGGGATTAGAACTTTAAAGCGCCATTTCTTTCACATAGATTTTGGAATCAATAATATAAACCACCATTCTATTGCGAACACGACACACACATATTTCAACTACAAATATAAGTTTAGTAAAACTTGATATTACCATTGTATAAATACTATAGCAATTGCTTTGCGTCAAGTTATCCAGAAATCACGATAATACAAATACCCGACAAACCCAATCTCGTGGTCGACAACTTTCATCATTTCTATTTGAAGTTATATCACATCCTAACTATTTCGAGAACAAAGGAGGAAACTTTGCTGTATGAAATCCTTTGAGAGCGAGACGACCTGCCTTTTACAGCCTTTTGTGAGCTTCTCAGTTTTGTATTTACAAGTTATCTCAAATAAAAAAGAATAAACCTTTTTATAAAAAAAGTTATTGAGTATTACGATCTAAAATGTTTAAAAAAATGTTAAGTACACGGTGTTTTAATCAACAATTTTGCAAGTGGTATAGAAACATATCAATATTTTTTGTATAATTATGTACAACCTACAACAACAAACAATGTACTATTATATATATATATATATATATATATATATATATATATATATATATATATATATATATATATATATATATATATATAATGACTAAAGGGAACCAACACTATATCTAAAACAATAAAGAAATCTTAAAAGCCTTAAAATTCATCCCAACCTATCAGGTACAGAACCGATGAATAAACTTCGCTCAAGGAAGATCAAAGGGATGAGATTTGGAATTTCAAAGTAAAACAGACTTCGCTGTGAGCATTTACTTCTAGCCCATTGCTACTTCATTTTCTTATTTCAGAGTTATAACGAATATTAACCTATAAGGCAACTTGATTCAATAAGTTGTCATGAAGTTTCCGTAGTGTAGCGGTTATCACGTGTGCTTCACACGCACAAGGTCCCCGGTTCGATCCCGGGCGGAAACATTTATATTTTTTAGGCTTATTTATGATTTATATAAGTTGTTATTTAAACATAAAATCTTATTAATTTAACATGCGTTTTGAAAAATAAGATTTGTTTGTTTAATAAAACAACCAAATTATATAATGATTAATGTTTCACAGATGTACTTCTTAATTAAGTACTAAATATAAATTAGCTTTTGTTATTATTATTTATTTAATTGATAGAAAGTATAATGTTATATTATAATACATATGAGCCCAATAAACCTTATTGGTTTTTCCTGGGCCCAGACCCCTCTCAATTTAATTAAATAATTTATTATTTTTATAATTTATAAAAAACATAAATCATAATATCACAAACTTATGAAAACATGTTACATATTATCAAAATCACACCGGCGTAATATTTTTATGTAAAGCCGCTGGCATGAGGCCAGCGCTATAACAATCTTCTCAAAGTCCAAGGTAAAAGCAAACCCATATTGGGTTTGCTTTTACCTTAAGCGCTTTATGTTTCCATTTTTATTTTACAAATATTTTTCTGATCATCTGTAGAATATTTTAAATCCTTAATATATATGTATTAAGTATACTCAATGTATGTAGATATATTAAGGATTTTTAACTTTTTTACGGTACTTGTATACAATACTAACACAAAAGAACGGTAAGTACAAAAACAAAAAGAGGATACCGGGGGATATTTTTTCGCAGTTTGTCGAAAATTATAAAACGAAAATTAATGTCTGACTAGTCAGCTATGGAAAAGGGTAACCACAAGCGGCGTATTAACTACAGTGTTTCAGCAACTCAACTACTGACACTGTGGTGTTGCACATATCCATGATGTTGATATGCGACCATCATTATATCAATATTTATTGATATTACATACATTCATATCATCACGCGTGTTTCCCGTAGGGGTAGGCAGAGACCACAGATCTCCATCTGCTACGATCTCGGCACACCTTCCTTGCTACCTCCACATTCATCACTCTCTTCATGCAAGTTTGCCGTTTAATTGTACTCTTGACCTGGCCTTTCTTAAAAACGTCGGCAATTTCATCAAGGTATGTTTCCTTGGTTTTTCCCTACCGACCCACATCCGCAACGTAAATTTATTTTACCAGTCGTCTCTCATCCATCTTCTCTTTGATATTAAAATTATTAAAGGAACTGTAAGGTTTAAAACAGCACAGCCCAAACCAGTTTCTGTGAAGGAAATAATGAAGTTTCTGTAACAATATGCCACATGTTACGCTCACTAGCTGCGGTGTCGAATAAGCGAGAAAGGTTTAATCAGTTCCTATTAAAGCTTAATTAAGTTGATGGATGGAGTGATTTTGTGCAGGAATAGGGTGTTTGTTGTCTTGTTACCGGTTTCATGTAGATCTTATATGTACTCGCATAATCGTATTAGCTTTGTATAGTCGCATTTACGAATATTTCTGAAATTGGTTCAAAATCCCTAATAGAGCTCTGCTGTAGGGGATATGCTTAGAGATTTTCTCGTAAATATGATTCGGAATGAAGACATTTGCCGAAAAACTAAATTCATCGATATAGCCCTTGGAGTTAAACAACTAATATAGATAATCGTTGGAGTAGACCAGTGTGTCCTACCTATACTCTCTTACGGCGCCGAAACGTGGACGCTGATAGTCTGTCTGCTTTACAAGCTCAGAGTAACTCTGAGAGCTATAGAGAGAGCTATGTGCGGAGTTTCTCTAGTAGATATGATTTGGAATGGACAAATCCGCCAGAGAACTAAAGTCACCGACATAGCCTACAGAATTAGCAAATTAAAGTGGCAATGGGCTGGTCACGTTTGTCGGAGATCCAACAATCATTGGAGCAGACGAATGCTGGAGTGGAGACCGCGTCTCGGTAAACGTATTGTGGGGCGCCCCCGGCTAGATGGTGTGACGATCTGCGCAGGGCAGCTGGCAGAAACTGGATGCGTGAAGCCGAAGTTCGGGCTAGGTGGCGCTTCATGGGGGAGGCTTATGACCAGCAGTGGATTGCCGCAGGCTGTTGATTGATTGACTGATTGTTGGAAGAGATGAGTAATGGAGTATTGACCGTGTCTCGGTAAACAAAAGTATGGGATAGCCCTTCGCTAGATGAAGTAGCGATCTGCGCAGGGCAGCTGGCAGAAACTGCGTGTAGCCGAAGATCGAGCCAGTTGGTGCCTCTTGGGAGAGGTCTATGTTAAGCAGTAGACTGCTGCAGGCGTATGAGTGACGATGATGTTATATTAGTTACATACACATTTTAAAATAGTGATTTTTTTCTCTACCTTCTTAATTTTTTATTGCTACGAATACAACAAATAAAATAATATTAACTAATTTCACACGAAGAGCATCGGCGATTTTCATAAATATTTGCATGATCTGCTAGGATCTTGACTGAAAATAGCAAAAAAAGTGCGCTCGTCTGAACTCTATACCAATTATCGCTAATAAATATTTTGATACAATATGATTTGATTTGAAAAACGATACAGTTCTCAGAAATAGTTGATTAATTTTTGAATCCAATTAAAAGTTGTAAAAGGTACATAATTTTGTCCCTCATTTCCAGCAATAAGGGTCTTCGTTTAATGAGGTGCTAACGAACAAGTTATAAAAATAATTTAAAATATATTTCAACCAAGTCGTCGCTAGTTCAAATGACTTATAAATATGTTATTTTTGCCAGTAGCTTCATCTAAGTTACCTTATAATAAAAATTATCAATAATATTTTTTAATTTGTACGGTTTCTACCATAATATAAGACTTTTACCAACAAATATAGTAAACCAGATCACAATCAATTATTATTTCTCTTGTTTTAAAGAAGCCCTTTTTAATCAAGTAGCTTTGTGTGCTCGGAAAAGAAAAGTAAAATAACTAACTAGACATCTGCAACACGCGATTTGAAATTGTTAAATTTAAAATTACTAAAATCTTTGTTACTAATTCAAGTAGACCTAATAATACCATTAATATCTAAGTTTGGTAGAAACGTTCCGGTAACCACAACTCTTTACCCAGAAATTTAACATTTTCATGAATACACTCACATTAAAATTTAGCTATTATGTCTTTGTAGGCCGTCAGAATTCTTACTTAGCTAAGATCCGCCATAAGTAAACAAAAATGAAAAATAATAATGAGTTTTTTACTGGAAGACAACTCTACTGAAGATAACCGACAAGAACTTAAAGATTGTTCTTCCGTAGAGTCTACTATACCTGATGATGCCTCGTGTTGAGGCGAAACGCGTCTCGTGTACGTTGTGGAATAGTGGTGGCGTGTGTTTGGTGTTGGTGTTGTTGATAGTGGTTGGGAAGTGGAGAGTTGCTAACGGTCGTTTTTCGGTAAGGTTGTGGCAATTGAGTTTTCTGAAGGTCTCTTTTTATACCATTTGACCAATAGATCGATGGTGGGCGGCATTTACCTTTTTTCTGCTGCTGGTTTATAGCAGTTTGTACTACGTGATCGTCTTCACGTCTTTTGACATGTCTCTATAGCAACGAAGGCAATTATTGTTGCTTTAAATCTGCCTCGTATAACTATATTCATTACGAAAATTATCAAAAATTAAAAAAAAATAATCTTATTATAAAGGCGGACACAAGGCGGATAAAAAAATTGTTTCTACCAACTAAATTTTTTATTTTAGGAAAACGGTTTGTTTTTAACTTTGAAAATGTGCAGGGCATATAATGTTAAGTGATCATCCCGTCAAAAGAAATCTGCAACCTCGGAGGCATATTAACTCTTTGCCGGTCTTTCGTGGAACCATACTCACTTCTCTTCAATATTCTTCAGTTGTACTTTTCGCTTCCGGAACATTGCAAGTGGGAAATCCTTCCACAGTTGTACCGATCGTAGTAAAAAATTGCAATTGAATCGAACGATGGTGCATTAATAATAATCCTAGTGATTGTGATGGAGCTTATTTCACGACAGCTTATGCTGTTTAGAGATATGAAGTATTTTATCCAGTTTAAAACTAAATAAATAAGTTGTTCTAAAAACTCAAAAAACAGTTTTTACTGGCTCTCTTTCATTTGGTCGCTACAGTTAATTTCGTAACCGGCATCAAATTAAATCATTTTCATTTTAAACCTATAACTCAACCACGTCGCATTCGCATTCATTAGTGGTCTGTTGAAACTCGAAATGAGTCGTGCTTTTATGGAAAATCTAAACGGCTGAAGTGGGAAATGTATGTCTGTCTTGCGGAATGCTCTTGAATGAAACTTTCTTTAAACAAGGACTAAATATATATTTATTATATCATATATGATATCAGACGTCTTGTGTAATTTTTTTTATGCAAACGAGCTACCGTAACGCCTGACGGAAAGTAATTGCCCACGCGTTTGAAGCACTTGAAAGATGAGTGGGATTATTTTTCGAAGGTTCCATTTGTGTGTTATCAGGTAGTTTAAAACTACCGCGAATAGTAGCTGGGACGGTCAAAAAGTTGGAAAAGATAAGAAAACAAAGGATAGGCAGGCACACGGTCCCCACCGTGTGCCTGCCAACACTTAAAGTCGTATGCACTTTGAAATTGTTCTGGTAGTCGTATGTGAAATGAGTTATTTGAAATTAGTTCCATGAAACACCGAGACAGTTGGGGGTATCATGACAGATCATTCAAAGCTCAAATACAGAAGACGTTTTTTTCTCGATACCGTCCGTATCGTTCACCGATTTCTCTCCGTCTACCTAATTCCTGGCCATCTTGTGTCTGAAGTACAGACCTCATTAGACCAGGTCTCGAATTGGGGTCAGCGTAACCTAATCGAATTCAACCCCAAAAAACAACAAGTTTGCGCGTTTTCTACCAAAAAAACTCCCTTTGTCGTATCTCCTCGCTTTGGAGACACTCCCCTTAATCTTAAGCCGTATATCGGAATCCTTGGCGTTGACATATCGTATGACGTCCAGTTCCGCGGCCATCTGGAAGAAAAGGCCAAGCTGGCCTCGAAAAAGCTGGGTGTGCTCAGTAGAGCGAGACAGTATTTCACATCTGGCTATTGCCTCCAACTGTACAAGGCACAAGTCAGGCCACACGTGGAATACTGTTCTCACCTCTGGGCCGGGGCTCCTTCCATTTGATCGCATTCAAAGTCGTGCGATCCGAATCGTTGATGACCAAGATCTCACCGATCGGCTTGATTCTCTAGCGCTGCGGAGAGATGTTTCATCTCTCATCATTTTTTACCGTTTCTATCATGGGGAGTGCTCCGAGGAATTGTTTGGAATAATTCCCGCCGCCGAATTCCACAACCGCACAACTCGCCGTAAAGATAAATTTCATCCCCACCGACCGAGCGATCGACTACGGTGCGTTTCTCCCGTAACTTCTCTTCACGCACCACCAGTTTGTGGAATCAGCTACCCTCGGCAGTCTTTCCGAACCGTTACGACATTGGAACCTTCAAAAAACAAGCCTATACATACCTAAAAGGCCGGCAACGCTTCCGCGACTCCTGCGGTGTCGCGGCTGTCCATGGGCGGCGTTGATTGCTTTCCGTCAGGCGACACGCTTGCTCGTTTGCCCTCCTATCCCATAAAAAAAATCTGCACCCTTACCCAGGTATTTCCCTCTTACATATGCTTTATAAATCCAAATGCTAGATAATGACGCCTTTCTTGTGCAAATATAATAATGAATTATAATACATTTATAATGAATATATTTTTAGAATGGAGTCAGGCGTTACTTTGCGGAAATCCATTCGGAAGACAACCGAAAAGAGTTTTCGGTTGTCTTCCGTAGAGTCTACTATACCTGAAGTTGCCTCGTGTTGGGGCGAAACACGTGTCGTTTACAAGATGGAAAAGTGATAGTGTGTGTTTGGTGTTGTGTATGGTGGTTGGTGGGTGGCGAATTGATGGCCGATTTTCGGTAAGTTTTTGGTTTAAGTTCCAAATAAATCCACTTAACCCAACGGAAAAACACGACACACATTATTAATTTTCTGTTATTGTTTTGCTTGTCGCGGATCTTAGCTAAGTAAAACTTTTGACTGTCCATATATGAATATATTTTATAATAAATAATTGATAGGTTTCTGTCCAAGTTAGGTTTAGGTAAGCGGTTAAATTCAAAAAGCAGCTATATTATGCTCGGATTGTAAGGATTGGATGTCTAAATCCTTCGTGGGGTTGATTTATCCCGCTACGAAGGATTAACAACCCATATAATAATATCATTTTTATAACATTTATAGTAATAATATAATAACATTAATAGTAATAATTTACCTTTATTTACATATTTTTCTCTTAATAACAATATTATTAATATATAAAAAGAATAGAAAAACAAAAAATAAATAAAATAAATCGTAATAATATTCTTATTAAGAGATAAATATGTAAAGGTAAATAACAATAAAAGATTTTTCAAAATAAGTTCAGCCGTCTTTGTTTTTATTCCATTTATACATTTTTAAGTAAAGATTTGCCTCTTAAAACCATAAATCGGTATAAAGTCTAAAATATTTTCATGTGAACTGTTATAATCTTATCGATTTGACCTATACAAGCTTTCCGTGCCAAACGGCTCGACGGTTCAGCGTGTCACGGCTACCTTGACTTTCATAACTTATTCATGCGTCACTGCGGAGCAGGCCACCTACTCCCCTAGATCCAAGATTCAATGACATCGGACCGAGCTTGCGAAAAATTTGACTTTCAAATACTTTTCATTTTGAAATTCCTACCTTTCATTTGAACTTCTCTATTCTTGTGTAGTATGTAAAGTCTCTTGTGTAGTACAGAATTCACTACTCTTTATCATTGTGAAAGACTATAAATTTTTTCTCAGCATATTGTATCGTTTTTACTCTGAGGCATTGTACGGAACAATTTCTGCTGTCCAATTCTATTACCGCACAACTAGCCAAAAAAGAAAACATTCTTCCCTATCATCTGGATAAGTGACGATCCAGTACTGTTTTTGCCTACACTTCTCTTCACGTAACGGTGTGGTTTATGGAACCAGCTTTCGAACCGTACGAATTTCAAACCGTCAAAACCAGCCTACACATTTTTCAAAGGCTGGCAACATTTCTGCCATATTCTGGTGTTGCTTAGGCGTAGTTGATTTATTTCTATCAGGTAACCATCAAAAGAAAAGCAAACTGTCATAAAAAAATATAGCTACGGAAGACTTTATTTAAAAATTAATATCGAATTGAATATTGAGTAGCTTTAGATCAGAATTAACATTATTTAGTGCCATTTATCGGCGTTCTTTATCCATTATTTATAAATTAAACAACACTGTAATTGATGAATTCAATGTGCAATTATGTGAAATTTGATTGTCCACTATATGTAATTTTGTGTAGAAACTAAACATTTTTTTTCAGGATATCATTCGTTAATTATTCTTCTATTTTCTAGATGTAAATCAGTTCAGTTATCTCAATTAATTGAATATAAAGTTCTACTACTTCTGAATAGTTTTGATATCGCGCTTCCCTTACTAAATACTGAAAGCTAAATGCGAAATCTCTCCATTTTCCTCATCTTCTCCACTAATTTTCACCACGAGGATTACTTACTCTTTACTTACCACCTCTCGATTGCGACTTGCTACTTTGTGTGATCGGCATAGAACAGTCTTCCCATTTCCTCCCATGGGTTCTTCGCAACGGGAAATCCATATTTGGTTCCCGAGATTTGCTTAATGCATTAGGACAAATACTTGATAGTCGAAACAATAATTAAAATATAAATTAAGTATTCACGTGCATGACTTTATATATTTAATATAGCCTAAAAGGATGTAATTTTAGGAATCTTTATATGTCGTAATGTGTTTGCTTTGTGATATGAGAGTGTAATCGCAAGAAATAATTTTCTGGATCTTTTTCTATAAGTTCCTTTTCATTTATTACTCACATGGATGAGCGGAGCAGAACTGATTAATGTTAAGTAGATGTTATTTCTGCGAATAAAATATTTGTCTTTTATAATGCTGCCATTCATGCTACAGACAAATAATTATTAAATTATTTGTCTGTAGCATGAATGGGCCGGCTCGCCCGGGAAAGTATGACACTCCCGCAGAAAACCGGGGTCTGAGTGGTACTTAGCTGCAGCACTTCGTACGGTGAGCGGTTCCGGAGGCCTAACCTCCCACTCCCATAATCTCACTTTCCTTAAAGGTCGGTAACGTTTCCGCACTGCTTATGGCGCTGCGCATGTCTATGGGCGGCGTTGGTTGCTTTCCATCAGGTGACACGCCTGCTCGTTTGCCTTCCTACGCCATAAAAAAATCAGATACAAATTATTTATATAATATTATCGATTTTTTTTACCAAAGTAAAACAATTATAATTTGTGTATGTGATGAAAAAAAATTAAATACACATTTACATATTTTTCCTTAGCCATTTCGATAGAGATTCATAAATTTCATTGAAATAAATAAATACACCATTTCATTAAGAAATAAAAATTTTATTATTATCAGTTCAAATATCGTATTTACATTTCTTTAAATATTTAAAAAGCACATTGTTTACAAATGATCATAAAAAAATTAATCATAACTAAATAAGCGGCAGAACAATTTCGTGATACAAATAAAAATGAAGAAATAATTAAGTATTTTAAACATAAGATATCGTATAACATTAAAATTACAAAAATATCATTCGTGAGGGCTTCCCGTGTACTCTGCGAAACAGTGTCAAAGCTGAACCACAGCTTATAGTGACACAGGTAAGCTGTCAAAGTGTCGCAGCTGACAGCACGAAAACCATAAATGGCAATGGCAACTTGTATAGGATTGCAGAATAACTAACGTAATAATAACTATTCATACCTATTTACACAAATGTTCGGCCAATTAGTCTGGCTCTCACGTTAATCACCATCACTTCGCCACAAATAAAAAAAAATGCAAATAATTGTGTACGTCTAAAAATATCCCCGTGTCACTCTACATAAATGCTCCACGTAATTTAAACTCCTAGCAATTTACACGTATGTTACATCGCGCGATACGCGCTCAGTGCCTCACTCAACGGGTGAATTATTCTTTCTCTCCTCAAACAATATACATATGATAAAATTCAACAAATCATGTACAGGAAAGTATTGTTTTGGAAATTTTT
The DNA here is from genome assembly GCA_031353405.1 of Baronia brevicornis. Lineage (NCBI taxonomy): Eukaryota > Metazoa > Arthropoda > Insecta > Lepidoptera > Papilionidae > Baronia > Baronia brevicornis. Next base: position 639,999 of record JASFAT010003971.1, on the reverse strand, counting down.
ACAATTTACTCACTAATTTGGTGTTCCGACCGAAGTTAAATTTACCTATGAGATGGGAGTGTGGGGGTGATAACCAAATCCTTCTTTCTTGCTTCCTTTCATCCTTTTTTTAAACTACCAAAAATTTCCCAATTTATATTGCCACGTAAAATAATTAAAAAAATCTAATCAATTTTCATAGAGATAATTATAAAGGATCTAATTTTTTAAATTATGTGACTTAGTAACATACATTTTAAGCAAACTGTTATCACGTGAAATAATTAAAAAAATTAAATCAATTTTCATCGAGATAATTTTAAATGATCCATTTTTTTAATTTTGTGCCATAGAAACATGTATTTTAAACAAACTGTTATCGTGCCCCCCATCTCTATGTAAACGTGTCTAAAGCTCTGTATACGCACACTACGCTATGAACTACAGTTGCTATTGTTTTTCTAGAAAAAGGCCTAGGCACACTGTCAACTTGACACATCTATCAACTATAGATAGTATCAGAAATATAGTGGCAGTGTTTTTTCAGAGGCTATTAGAGAGAACGCAGCAACACAAAGAGAGTTGAATTATGTTATACAATGATGAATAAAATTAATTTGCTAATAAACATAAGATAGTCTGAAAAGAGTTTGGATTACAGATTAGTAAAATATATGTCGCACTATTTGTAAAAAATTTTTAGAAGCGAGTTATGATTCTATATTAATTTAAAAAACTGAGTAAAGAATAGTAAATTTTAGTTATCTCCTCAATGTCAATGTCGATTCAATAGACAATATCACTTGAAGGACAGCAGCAGGCAGGAGTGGGAAATATAAATTCTGATTCTGCTTCGTGATCTCAAAGTCGCAATGAAAGCAAATTCAATCTAGTACAACTGTACTATACTAATAACTGTACTAGATTAGAGTCGAGATTGCTTTTATACGTAATTTAGTAATTTTATAAATTTACATAATAAGTAATTTTAGGACCTTCCATAAAATTGAAGTTTTTCAAGCCAGTTCTGATGGAATTATTAATGAAATAATTTATTAAAAAAATGCATATATTTTACGTCTCCATAGAAAATATTAAAAACTAGCGAATGAAAAAAATAAATCATATGCAATTTTAGCAAACTAATTTTAAATATCATATTTTCTAGATGAATTATGAACCAAATATATGTTAAAATCCATAAAATTGATTTTACAATATAATTAAACTTTCATAATCCTATTTCGAATGAGATTGGAATAAAGGCCAATACAAAAGCTGAAATCGGCCAGAGCTAGATTGTTTCCGTTTCCTTTACCCCTAGCAAAGATCGTCGTTACAAAGGATTTGCTTTTAGCCTAGAATTGCTATTGGTCTAATGAACATTGTACATTGTACATCGTAGTCCTTTCGAAGGAATTATTACGAAAAAGCTCTGTTTTCTTAATGACTATTCATTTGAATTCAAACCGCAGTGTGCATTGAATTCTCTCACGACTTATGGTTTCCAATTCGTGTTACTTCGATACTACTATTAATTACTTATTAACCTACGTCAATATTCCGAAGAACCGTACAAGAGATACAAAATTGACCTAAAAAGCGATTTTTAAAACGTCTCGTTCAAACAAATATTTGACAATCCTTTTTTATTGCTACAATTTGCTGTGTAATATATTATCATCCAATATAGATTGTCGGCATGTGATCGCTAAAACCAAGACGATTAAGAAAATCGCTTCTGAAGACACTACGTAATTTCTCAAGTTGCCAATGCGCCGATTTGCTACGTTCGTTGCACTTCTAACCTTAAAAATGTGAGGGACCCACTAAAATTTTACTAAACTGGTAATTTTGCTAGTCTATAGGCTAGACGGAACCTATTTGTTCGCTACTCTACCCCCTTCTTACACCTGGATTAAAGTTTAGTATATTTTATTTATAAATCATCGAGTATTCCCTATCACGTTATATTATACAGTAGGACGGTCCCACACTTCATAAATTTGAGATCTGTCACGATATTAAATACATTTTGGTACTAGACGTTAGCGTTCAATTCACATTCTATCACTGGTAGAGATACATCGCTCGTCTTTTTAAACAAACACGAAAGTTAACACTGTATGACAATCGAACTATTGCAAGCACTGCGAAGGTATTTTATTCCAAACAGTTTTACAATTCGCCACCGTAACATTTCTCTTTGAGCACCGTGGAAGGAATGTGTGCATAAGATTTAGATACAAAAGTCAAGAAATATCTATTATCTCTACTACGGAATCGTATCTTATAATCGGCGAGAAAAGCTAATGTAATCTTAATTTGGTGTTACACGTTATAATCATTTAATGTCACAAGTTTTTGTAGTATGCATAAGAGGTCACTTCATCGATTGTAATCACTTAGCAGATATAAATAAACATCTTCAAAATTTTTACCAAAATTATGAGCATATATCCAGCATAAAAAATATTTTAAAATAACTCGTCACTCTCCAATTATAGATATACATGGCACACTGCTCTGTTTATATATATATATTTATATTATACATATAAATCGTACACTCGTTACCTATCAGTTTACCTTGTCACCATAGAATAATTGAATTATATGGATGGATATTACGTTAGAAGCTTAACAAGCGCTAATATAATATTATATTTAAGTCGAAAGCAGTCGACGGATGGACAAAGCAAACAGTGTTTAATAACTCAAGTCACGCCGGCATTGGATGCCAGTTCGAACGTTTTTAAACTAGACGAGGGTACGTACTATCACGAAATTTTGGTCCACCGAAACGATTCAACCAGTTTTCGACTGCACATTAAAACTATAGGAATTGAAACGTATTAACTAAGAAATCGTTCGCATCACTGACGACGTCCCGTATAGCGCACCGGAGAATGGCCGATTTTATGGCAACTTGCGGCCAACTTCAGACCAGCTGGATTTCCATTTAATTCTAGTCTGCAGTGTAAGGCGGATAGCCAACTTGTTTGGGTAACACGTGGCTGACTAGTAGCAGACGTAGTGTGGTAGTTAAGCCGGCAATACATGTTCGCCGAGCGTTGCCAAGCGAAGGCCAATACCAACGTATAGACAGCGTATTTGCTCTGTCTTGCCATCGCTCGGTGTCGATTATCTAGTTGGCTAAGAGAAGGTAAGCGTCAACGTGTATAGAAGTCATTTGACGTAGCTTGCCACAAATCGTGGTCGCTTTTGATCACTTGTTTCACTTCGGAACGGTGTCGGTTTTTCTATACAAATCAAAGGCGCTCGCATGCGCTCAGACAATAGTGTTCACACGTTTGTCCGCCCGCCATTACCTAAACTTGTCGAAAGTCTAGATAGTAGTATTTGTCTTGTATCATTTTGCCTACGCTCACGTTGGCCTAAGGTCGTCCCAACATGTATTGCCGGCTTTAGCTTAATGTTCAAACGTAACATGCGTGCGTGAACGTAACGTAGCGCGCGTGATGTGCTCGTTGCCGACGTGTAGTGTGTTGCCGAAGTGCGAGCGGGACAGAGGAACATGAGCAACAGATTCAACTAAACATAACGTTGGCGGCGCGTTCACTTGATGGCGACGTGCCGCGTCTCGGGGTGCATGCACACACCCTCCACTGTGAAGATGGACACCTCTGCAACAATAAATGAAAGGTTATCATCATAAAATTTAATGTTGTGTTTGTTTTATGGGATGGAAAGCAACCAGCGTCGCCCATAGATATCCGCAGTGCCATATGCATTGAAGAAGCGTTGGCGGGCTTTAAGAAAAGTGCAGGCTTGTTTTTTGAAGGTTCTAATGTCTTATCGGTTCGGGAACACGTAGCTGGTTTCACAGGGTAGTGGTGCGTGGAAAGAAGTTTCTAGAAAAACGCACCGTACCGGTACAGCCACTCATCCAGATGGTAGGGATAAAACTTTTTGTTGTAAAATAGCTTAAACTTAATTGATTAGGGGTTGTATTAACTTATCAAGCTAGATTTCGGCGTGTGTTAGAGGAGGTTAATGTCCAACTGTGGCCTGCCGTGGGATGATGATGATTATGTATTTATTGTTTACAATTGTTGATACGAATATTTACTGTTGATCTATTGAGAAAAACTATTCTTTTGTTCCTATTATAACACGTTATATTGCAACATATATAATTGTAACGTATGTTTATGTCTCTATAATGAACTCTCACAGACTGACTTCTAAATATTTACTATCTAATACTTTGAATTGCGGTTTCGCTAATTTTTTATATGATTTTAACCATAATTGGTAAGGTTAGGTAATTTTATAAAAAAATAAACATTGAATACAACACTCGCTTCAAGTGTGTGAAGAGTACTATAACAAATATTTTTCCTAAAAACACGACAATAATGACAAGAAAAGCAATTTGACCGTGTCATTAAAATACGTAAGCATTGGAAGACGTCACTTATTAATGGAATATGCAAAGTGGAGCAAACGGGTGACACATTAAGTTTCTCATTAAACGATGGCGAACCGACACATAGGCAGGCACGCGGTAACAACGCGAATCATGTAGGAAATGACATTACGCACCACAGTTCCTGATAACAGCTAATGCTTTGCCAACTTCGAGTGTTGAAGAAAGTAAGAGATCTATTATTATCAAATTCATAAACACATCCTAAAATGCATAACTCACGCTGAGTTTTGAAAAATACCTAAATGCACTTTTTTATTTAAAACCTATATAACTTGTCACGATTGGGCAGGGGCTTCCCCATTTCTTGAGGAACGTACGTTAACTCACTACGCTTGTCTAAAACGGATTAGCGGAATTTCCACACTCTACTTTATTCCAATGTGCGAATCAATGTAAAGCAATACAATAATGTATAGCAGTAGTGCACATGCATTGCCGGCCTTTAAGGAAACTGTCAGTATGGGAGGGAGGAAGGGGACGGAGAGGGGAAGCGGGAAGGGGGGGTGGGCCTCCTTAACTCACTCGCTTACCGGACGAAACGCGGTACCTAGGCTACCACTCAGACGCCGGTTTTCTGCGGGAGTGTGGTACCCCGGGCGAGCCGGTTCATTCATACTATAATAGACAAATATGCCATTCTTGACAAAGTATTCGTCTGCAGCGTGGCTCTACAACTAATAATAGCCTAGCTACTTAAGTGGTTATTCCAAACTGATATGTGATATTGTTGTCTTAAAAAACATGCCTTCACATTTCTGGAAGGCTGGCAACGCTTTGGCGGTAAACGTCTGGAGTGGCAGATATCTGTGGATAGTGTTGATTGTTTTCTATCAGACGACGTTCTTAACAGTTTGTTTTCCTATCCCATAAATACCTCTCTGATAATAAAAAGTAATCTGCGATTCCCAACTTGCTCGCCGAGCGTGGGACTTACATTCAAATCGCCACGCCTGTTTCCTGTAGGGGTAGGCAGAGACCACAGATTCTCCATCTGCTATGATCTCGGCATACTTTCCTTACTTCCTCCATATTCATCACTCTCCTCATGCAAGCCGGCCGGTTAAGGGTACTCCTGGTGCCTTTCCTAAAACGTTGGCAATGTATTCAAAGTATGTTTTCCTTGGTCTTCCCCTACCAACCCTTCCATCCACATCGACAACGTAAATTTCTTTTACCAGTCGTGTTTCATCCATCCTCTTTATGTGCCCAAAGCATCTAAGCTCATCTCAACTTTTGTCACGAAACCTTTTATTACACATCGCTCTCTTATGTGTTTATTCGTTATTTTATCATTAAAAATCACCCCACACATACTTCTTAATGCTTTCATTTCCACCGCATTCAGCTTGTTTTCATAACTCTTCTGCCGAACCTAATTTTCACTGCCATACATCAGAGTCTAAACCAGCACTCCCCTATGAACCGCCAGTCGGGCCGTTTTAGACATATTCTGACTTTTCATAAAGGCGTGCAGGGCTTTTATTAAAACCCCTTATTTTGAGGAAAATCAATGTCCAGTAGTGAACTGCTACGAATATATTGATGATGATAATGGAAAATATAAAATAAATATAATTTATTCAATATACATTAAGTCGTGAAAGGTCTAATAAAACGTATAAACTAGCGCGTCCAAATTCAGCTTGAAATAGTGTGTAGTTTTAGTTTCTTGGAAGAATTTTATTATTATAAAGTCTCTCGTTAGCCATTTTCTAGACACTCGTATTCTTGGGATAACGGGCTCTCGAGACAACCGGCGACTCTAGTGCTTTTATAGTGTTACGACAACGAGCACCTATTCTTATAACATAATTGACTGACGGCTGACGCACTTAATGGTCTTTAACGTAATTAAAAACTACAAATATTTACGTGTGGCAAATTGATAGAAATAAATGTAATATTTTCATTCCATCAAACTTTATAACTCATTTCACCCAACCTATAACCCATTTCAAGGATATTCATGCATTACTGGTCACTGTTTATTGTAGCATCTTAAGCGGAACTTAGAGTTACGAACAAATGGCGGATGGCTCCGTAGCGGAGTCTAGAGTTACGAATAAATGACGGATGGCTCCCTAGCGGAGCCTTGAGTTACGAACAAATGACGGATGGCTCCGTAGCGGAGCCTAGAGTTACGAACAAATGGCGGATAGCTCCGTAGCGGAGCCAAGAGTTACGAATAAATGACGAAGGGCTCCGTAGCTGAGCCAACAAAGCGCTAAAGGTCTAATTATGTGCACAACGCAAACAGGTACAAACTCGCAACTGCGCCTGGCCGCGCGGCTCGTCCGCTTCATATATTTGGATGCATATGATCTCGTGTAATCTCACTGCTAGGCGGCCGCACCGCTTAATCGCGCGGATATATGTAATTAAGCCCTAAGAATTAATTTTAACCCTGATCACTCACCATCGGGCAATTCTCTAAGTCGCGGAGGCAGTGCGGCAAAATATGCGTGCAGCGTGGCCCGGTGGGCAGGCAGGCGGCGCGCAGGGTCCGGCTGCAGCAGGGCGGACGCGAGCCGCTCGGCATCCCGACCCGCTTCACGCAGCCGCGGCCACGCGGCGCCCAGCGCCCGCCCCGGCGCCGTGCCCCACCGCGACACGTGCTCGCGGAGTCCGGGCAGTCGCGACACGCCCGGCCAACTATCTTCCGTCGGCGTACCCACAACCTGGATTTGAAGTTTATGTATTATTAAACTAGCTTTTATTATATGTATATTAAACTAGCTTTTCGGGGCCTCCCTGTTTTTAATAAAATCTATAAAATATCGTACCTTGAATATTTTCTCAAGTTGATCGTGTGTGTCCCTCACGCCCGGGAAAGTGGGCACACCACACAACATTTCCACGAATATGCACCCGACACCCCACATGTCCAATGACGTTGAATACTCCGTACTGCCCAACAGGACGTCTGCACAAGGAAATAGATCATTAATCATAAACATTTAGCGAGCAGTAAGCTTTGTCATACATACAAACGAATGCGTCATTAATAATATTAAATTGTAACTGTAATGTGTCCGATTAGATGGAGACATAGAAAAACGATTGGATACAGTTGGTTTGGACTACATGACATTTAGACATTTAGAAAACATCATCAGGTCCGTTTGTCAGCCGCCCTAAAGTTTCACAACTACCTTCTTCCTAATGGTGTCCCCTTCCATTATCACAGAAAACACTCCCTCAAAGGGGACACCTAGACTCGGAATACATACCTATAGGCCATTAACATAACATAACAGATGATGTATTCTGAATCTAGGGGTAGCTGATCTAGAGTTCTAGAGTTCTATATCAATCCCGATGCGGAAATTGAACCCGCGACCACTGACATTGAAAACGGTAACATTGCCATAGAGCCAAAGATTGTTTTATGAGATAGGAGGGCAAACGAATAAGCGTGTCACCTGATCAAAAGCAATCAACGCCGCCGGCAATGTGATATACATATAAATCTTATAAAATCACCATACGACAAAAGTTTATTCATCAATGGCATGCGCCTAAAGCTCTTTAAACACAAAGTAGCAAAGCCTTCGAAGTCTTTTACAAATAGTCAACACACTTTAAGCTTAAAACAATGTCAACGACCCACTCAGCGGGGCGCAGCTATCGATCTATATATATATTTCAACAACCGCTCGTCATGGATAAATGGCAATGACAAATTTACTGAAAGGAAGAAAACAATTTTTTTTCTTATTAACTGTTTACTTACATGTATAATATACAAGTGAATTAATTGCTGAATAATCAACTTTATTTCAACTAATTAATAAACCCGACATATCAATTTATATTGTTTAGTACATTAACATTTTCGAAGTCAATAGCAGCGGATTTTATTCTCGCATCGATATACAGTAAACCCTCCTATAACGCGATTTCATGTCCCTTCGTGTAACGCGTAGATTTCCCAATTCATATATTTGTATGTACTGTGAAAAATTTATAATGATTCGACAGTCCATAATCAACTTTGTTTGCACATCTTGTTTTTATAAAATTAAATTATTTTATTTAGTTTTTGTTCCCAGCTTTTGAGTTTTAGCAACATTGATTATACATTACAGTGATACCTCGTATAACGCGTTTTCCTATAACGGGAAACCGAACTACCGCGTTATAGGAGGGTTAACTGTATTTATCGCACACGTATTTATACCGAGTCTGGATGTTAATCCAATCAGCCTTGCACAAGCGTGATAGAATAATGTCAATTCCTCGAGAAATATCTCCCTACTTCTGAAGGAACGGATGGCTTGTGCCCAGCAGTGGGACATGTGTGGGGTGTATAAAAATATGCAACCCACCTGGTGGTCTGTACCAAAGCGTAACAACTTCGTGCGAATACGTGTGACTAGGCACGGACTTGGCGCGTGCAAGGCCGAAATCCGCCAGCTTTAGCTCGCCGTGCGAGCTTATTAGAAGGTTCTGTGGCTTCACGTCTCTGTTGACAAATTATACCATATTAAATACATACATATCGTCACGCTGTAGGGGTAAGCAGAGATCACAGATTCCCACCTGCTACGATCTCGGCATACTTTCCTTGCTCTCGTGCAAGCCCGCCGGTTAAAGGTACTCTTGACCTGGCCTGTCCTAAAAACTACGGCAATTTGGTCAAGGTATGTTTTCCTTGGTCTTCCTCTATCGACCCTTCCATCCACATTAGCAACGTAAATTCCTTTTACCAGTCACCTTTCTTCATCATCCATCCTATGTGCCCAAACTGTCAAAGCATCCCTTTCTCAACTTTTGTAACGACACCTCCTTTCATTCTACATCGCTCTTACCATATTAATTATTAAACTAGTGATTAGCAAACGTAGTGTGGGACTCCCTTCGGTTATAAGGAGCGACGACGTCGCTTGGGGTAGGTGGCACCTTGGGATCGGTTATGTTCAGCAGTGGGCTACAGTAGGCCGACGACGATAACGATGACTATAAATTTTAAGATAGTTATCTAACACTAAAAAAAAATCTTAAATAGTGTGCTACATAGAAAGATCCAATGTTCCTGAAACGCGCAACTTTTTTAAATGGAAGATAAAGGCGAACATGTGAGTGAGTCACTTGGTGGTAAGCAATTGCCGTTACCCATGGACATCTGCGAAGAATACTGCAGATATCTTTCCTACTTTAGGGTAATGAGAATAATGGAATAATAAAATAAAATATAGGTGAGGATATTGGAAAGGGAAGCAGGAAATAACAGGAGAGAATAAATGGAAGTAATGGGAGTGGCAGAAGAATGTAAAGGAAGGGGAAATGGTATCAGGATCTCTGTTATCACCGTGCAACATGCGATAACACGGAAAAAATTACCACACTGTCGATATCCTAATATTACATCTAAGCAAAATTCTAAAATATTTTCAATGAAACCAAGGAAGACATTTAATATCGTTTTTTGACCACTGAAACTAAAATTAAATCTTTCTCTCAAATAAAAAGCTAATAAAAGAATTCTAAATAATATAAGAATATTACGGTCAGACAAAATAAAAGTATCGCTCAAAGAGCGATCTTTTGTTATTGTACTCAATGCTCTCGTAAGATGTCGACGTTGGCCTTCGATTAATAAAGAACTCTTTGTTGAATAGAACGAAAAACGATATATTTTTAAATTTAGAATTTTTAATTTAGAATTTTGATTTTACTTCTAAACAAGGTATCAATCAATCAATACTCCGCGGCAGTTTACTGCTGGAAATAAGCCTCGTCCAACTAGCGCCCCCTTGTCTGTTCTTCGTGATCACTGATACGTCAGACACTGGATGCGCGATGTATGCATTCAGTTTCCGCCAGCCGCCCTGCGTAGATCGTCGCACCATTTAGCCTGGAGGGTTTTTCACATTACGTTTGCCGCGACGCGGTCTCTACTCCAGCGATTGTCGGATCTCCGACAAACATCTCCAGTTCATTGCGACTTCAATTTGCTTATGAGGAAAAATCGCAAATTCATTGACTTTTCTAGATTTTTGCACATATTGATGACGTCTACCCAGACGTCATAAATATTAATTGAGTTCTCCAAAGCATTCCATTCATAAGAGTTCTGTGTATGGGTCTGTTATGATGCATCGACCAAAACTCCCTTCCCTTGCTGTGCCGTCAGTGAACGCGCCGAGCGTATGTCTCGTGCTTTGGCTCTCACACTCAAAGTCAATACTTTTTCATTCGTTTTATGGATGCCGTATGTGCGCCGAAATTCTGAGAGCGTTCATATTGAAATGCAATGCCACGCCAATTTATTTGACGAATGTTGAATATCAGACAGCTATTGACGCACACACGGTATAAGTAACAAAACAGACTGTCAATGTTTATTGAATAAGGAAAAAACATTACATATTGTAATTACACTTGCTTATGGTAAACCTTAATGTTTAAATTAATGAGTATAGTAAATGATTCATCCGATTTTAAAAAGCATTTTTAAAATTTTTATGTTAAATAAGAAAAAATCAATGCTTATTTATAACAAATAAACTGCTTTCAAACAGTTTTAATAGAAATCAGAAGTACTTATTACTTGGCATACGAAATCTACCTACCATATATTATTACAATACATACATACTTAATGGAATGGGAAGTATATTTTTTGTTTAATGAAACGTGATGAAATTGACTGACTTGTAGAGAATGCCTTCTGGCATTAAGTTACTTCTGTAGGTATCAAATTTTTAAAAGATGAATAAATAAATAACTAAAAATATTTAGTTTTACGGTCTCCGGATTTAACATGTAAATTTTCCTCAGCATCGAGGTGAACCGAAAATTTATTTTTGTTCGATAAGAGTAGATGATAGATCGAGTGCTTTTTATATAAGCGCAAACACAACTTAGGTTTACAAGTAATATGAGATTTGGCAAACCATCAGCCTACGGCTTAATCTTTTAAGAAAAAGGCGACTGCTGTGTAGAATATTATCCTACATATATATATTTTCTGCACAGTACTCACATTTGGAGCACCTTTACAAACCTTATAACTTGATAAAAAGCAAACGTTAGACACAAAAATTGCTTCGATAACACCTCGCACAAGACTTATGCTGAAATGTTATCTAAATTTATAACGAAGCGAAATCCGTTTAGCATGACTTAAAAGGTTCGCGACAGATTGAATCCACAAACTGGACCTACAACAGAGCTGAAATAATAGAAATTTGCAAACAATGCGCCTCCACAATGCAATACGAAAAGTAAAGGAATACAAAGCAGCAGCTATTAAAGTAGATGTTTTCGATGCAATACATAAAACATACAGAATAATGTGATATGAGAGCAAATTAGAACGAATCTAAACACACTGAAACTATAATATATGAAACTGTCCATAATAATGTGTCATTTATTAAAGTTAAGGTACATTTAAGAGTATCAATGTCTTTATGGAAAATAAGGAAGAGGAAGAACTAAGAAGGAGAGCAAAGAGACGTCTGTCCAACAGGAAATTATTAAAGAATTGTTCTTTGTGATTTATGTGAATTGTTCTTTAATGATTATATATATAATTAACAACAGAGAAAATATAAATCCCCTCACACCTATCTTACACTATTTTATTGTTATAAGTGCTAAACATAATTTATTAATGGTATAGAGAGGCAAACGAGGATGGATCATCTGATGGAAAGCAATCAACGCCGCCCACAGATATCTGCAACACCTCAGGTATTGCAAATGGTTAGCCGGCCTCTGAGACAAGAGTAGGTTTGTTTTTTTTTAAGGTTCCAATGTCGTATCAGGAACACCGCTAAAGGTGGTGTGAACATAGAGTGGTGGTCCATGAAATGAAGGATTACATACATACATATCAACCAACGCTTGTTTCCCGTAGGGGTAAGCAGAGACCACAGATCTCCATCTGCTACGATCTCGGCATTCTTTCCTTGCTTTCTCCATACTCATCATGCAAGCTCGCTGGTTAATGGTACTTTTGACCTGACCTTTCTTAAAAACTTCGACAATTTGGTCAAGCTATTTTTTCTCGGTCTTCCATCCACATCCGTCACGTAAATTTATTTTATCAGTCGTCTTTCATCCATTTCTATATGTCCAAACTATCTAAGCATCCCTTTCTGAACTTTTGTCACGACACTTTTTACTCCACATCGGTATAACTTCATTTCTTATTCTATCATTCCAAGTGACCCCATACATACTTCTTTGTGAAAATGAAGGATTAATTGAATTAAATTCTGTTGAAAACTGTGTATGTACCTGTGTAGAATACGTCGCCGGTGGCAATACGAGAGACCCCGCAACAACTGGAACATGAACAGCCTGACGTTGTGATGGTTGAGGCCGCCCGGATGCCTCTCCATGTACTGTGACAAATCTGTGTCCTACCAAAACAACCAGCAAAATATTACTTGCACAAAATCAACATTGCTGGGGAACTATAGATTAAAAGAAATATAATGAATTAATGATACAAATTGAAATTTTCTATCCTTTTAAACCTTGTCTACATATGTGGTTTGGACTTAGTTAATTATTGTGGGTTTTCTCAGAAGAGCACGGTAAGTCGAATAGGCTAGAATATATTATCTACACTTTATTTCTTATAAGTATAAAAAGTAATTACATTGTTTCTTAAAAAATAATAGTTAAAAATAAAAATAATAAAATAATTCTTAAAAAATAATAGTAAGTGGAAGACATTGATTTCTCCTGAAATGAATTTTCTCCTGAATGACATTCCTCCTGAAATTTTTTTTGGGGGAATACTTAATTAGTTTGGATTCCCGAACTAGGCGACCGAAATTCTAGTCTAAGATATGAAACCGTACTAAATCAAATATTTAAGTATTATAAAAAAGATAGAAGACCTGAGGCACCAGCCATACGTTATGGGCGAGATTAAGGCACATCGACTTCGTTGGGTCGGTCACTTTAAGCGAATGGGCGAGGAGCGGAGTGTGAAGAGGGCGTATTTGTGTCGACCAAGTGGTCGATGGCCAGTTGGTCGACCCAGATACCACTGGAGATATTAGGTGGATGCTGACCTACGCGAACTTCAAGCCAGCAATTGGGTTGAAGCATATTTTTCGGCAGATGTGTGTTTATTTCTTAAGTTCCTTTTTTAATCGCTGAAAGCTTATGACACAAAATTATCGTACATGAATTATTATTTTATCAATGTACGGCACTGTTATACCACTCATACGAGTGGTGAGAATAAACTTTATTTTCCTGGGTGTTGAACGATAGGAAGGATTCAACGGCGGGAATTACGCCAAGTCATTAATAAAATAAATATGGCTAGCAATGTTTCATTCATTTCAAATAATATAATATTCATTTCAAATAAGAATATTTGTACGTACAAGTAAACTATAGTTCACATACCTAGCCCAATAGAAGCAATGAACCCACGACATTATATCGTAAACGCAATCCCAAACAATTGAGCTATTGCTGTGTAGCTGTTTCAGACGCGAACAGCATATGGTACACTTTTTTCCTTTACAATGCTTTTTTTATGGAATAGGGAGGCAAACGAGCAAGCGTATCACCTGATGGAAAGCAATTAACGCCGTCCATAGACATATGCAACACCAGAGGCACCACAGTTCCGTTGCCGGCCTTTAAGATATGTGTAGGTTTGTTTTTTGAAAGTTTGTCAAATCGGATCGGAAATACCGCCGAAGGCGGCTGGTTTCATAGAGTGGTGGTGCGTGGAACGAAGTTTCGGGAAAAACCCACCGTTCTGAATGCCCACTTATCCAGGTGCTAGGGATGAAACTTTTCCTTTCGGCGAGTATGCTATTATAATAAATAAAGAACTAATATTAATATTAACATGGAAAGATATGCAATATTTTGTTACAAACGATCTAACTTACCACAAACTCGAACACGAAGGTGAGGGTCTCTCTGGTGTGCACGATATCATGCAACGTCACGATGTTCGCGTGCTTCAACTCCTTCAGCAGCGACGCCTCCCGGATCGCCGTGAACGGCGCACCCTCGTCTTCTTGTAGGCGGATCTCTTTCAACGCAACCACTTGCTGCGTTAAACTGTTTACAGAATACACCTGTTTAGTGTGCGATTGGACGAGTTAGTCTTTTAGTTTTGACGACCAATTGGCTCAGTGGCGGGGCTCTCCACCCTCGGAGTAAATGGTCGCGGGTTCGATCCCCGCATCGGAATTAATATATGTATGGATTAGAAATACTTATTCCGAGTCTGGTATCCCCGCAAATTCGCATTGGACAGGCGTGGTGGGTTTAACCTCCGTTCCTCCAGAAATGGGGAGCAGTGGGACATATATGGGATGTTAAAAAAATTTTGCTAAAATATAGTGAGAACCATACAATCAATCAACGTCGGACATTCACGACCCGCACTACACATGTTTGCGGTTCATTTATTTAGAATTAATATTATGTTTAGATCGAACGACGGTGAATCGACGGAAAGTATAACCTTTGAGAACCGAGGGTCATGCGAGATTTCGCTGGTAGTCCGTGAAATTTGTAAGTGAGGCCCGAACATAAAGAATTCTAATTCAGATATATAAACGGGAAAATTTGACGTACACTTAAGAATGTGTATTCGATTTCAACTATATGAAAAGCAAGCAAATTCAAGCATAGATATTACTGAAATAGACATTCATTTACAGTTTTATGTTTAAACCTACATATGTATATATACTATGTACATATTTTATGATGATTATTCGAGTTAGGCGTTACTTTGCGGAAATCCATCACTATACAGTTAGACAGTTAGACAGACTTTTCGCTTTTTTGCGTTGCATGATACAGATACAGAACTCAACAAAACCTGAATCGTAGATGCCATTAACACAAATGAGACGACGGACAAAGATCTGGGCTCATTATAACCATACAAATATTAGCTACGCGCTACTGCGGGAATCCTGCGACCCTCAGATCTGAATGCAATCAGTTCGCAACTAAGAGTTTAGAGTCGTCAAAGTTTTTCAAAAGCGCATTAACAACAAATTATTCTTGTTAATTAGTTCACCAAAATTTTACATGAACTGTAATTACCAATTACAGTTCGTTATTGTCGACCTTAGAAGTCACCCACAACAAAGCCCCAACTTTAGTTTTAACGGGGAAAGTTCGTAACATTAATTACTTAATCACAAGTATTCGCGAATTAATTTATACCTAGCAGACAGTGTGTATAAGACGAATGGCGGTGTGACGTCATGTTAAAATACTGTCATTCGCGACAAAGCGACAAACTCCCGGAAGCCATGAATACGGCGTCAATTCGGTTAGTTCAGTGGGCTCATTATCACTCAGCCATCAAGGCAATTCACGACACTCACAGGCTATGAATTCTCCAAATTCCATTAACTTCCCCCTTCCGCTTAGCTCCGCTCTGCAGAATTCACTGCTTATAGTGTACCTACATACATATGTAGATTAATTCCTACGTTCAAAATTGCGATGGAGGTTTATATAGACAATATTAACATATTAATATTTTGATTAGAAGATGTTTATGAATTATTCCAACTAAATTAAAAAAAATGTTTATAATGGTTGGGAAATAGGTTTATATCGACAGACGCATATTAGGAAGTTGAACCTGTAACGTAACCGGGAGGGGTTAGGTTATAGTTATAGGTTCGACTTCCTCCCATTTAGGCTATTGAGTTACTTTTCTTAATTATATTTGATTGTTACCACTTTCAGATCATTAATTATCAAAACATAGAAAAATATTTAAACCTTCTACTACTTCAAAATAAAACTACTTCAAAATGGATCTTACTACGTACATAACAAAAAAGTTATAAGTTTAAAGCGTTTTTAATTTTAGAAATAATACTACTCTCATTAGTACAGTAACGCAATAATTATGAAAATATTTCGTCCTATTCTTCGGGAATACAATTTCGTTAATGAACACTTATACCTGTGGACGAGAAAGTAATCGATAGATTAATAAATAATTGTAGTAATAGTATAAGGCTAAAACGTAACTGATTAGATTACATTAATTACTCAAAATATTTCTGTGAACGCTAATTCTGTTTATAATAATTATTTACATTAATAAATGGAGTATTTGCATCCCAGGAGAAAGAGAAAATAAAATTAACTTACAAAAACTCAATGGCCAGCCCTACCTCAAATAAAAACAAAGTGTAATAATTATAAGAAAAAATAAACAACTTTTATACAAAACCGCTGTTAAAGTCGTTGAATGATAGTAAAGCAGAAATTTTTGTTGCATATTGAATGCAAGAGAGTAAAGAATTTCGCCACAATATAAAGCCGCAAGTGAAGAGGTCCCCACTTATGCGAATTCACCGCCACGCTCCGCGGCGTTTTATTGAAATGCGCCCGGAGCCCTGAGATCGAGGGATTTATTCAAATGTAGTGGTGTAGTGGGGACGACTTTTCTAATAAAATGTGATATTACGAAAACTTTGACGCAATCTATTATAATAGATTCTTCTTCCTTCTATAGTTTTATACATCATAAAGTAGTGAAAATAAAATATGTAACTATAAAAAGTAAATACGCCGTAAGCTCTCCTAGTTAATAAACTTAAGTGGCAATTGAATCATGTTTGTCAGAAAAACCCCGACCGCTGGAGTAGACGAATGCTGAAGTGGCACGGCGGGCAGAAACTTAAAAATTTAATGAATTACAGTTTTTGCCAACAAAAGGTTAGGTCTCCGGTAGGTCTTCCCCTACGGACCCTTTCATCCACATTCGCAACGTAAATTTCTTTTGATAGTCGTTTTTCATCCAGAGAAGAAAAAAGAGAAAACAAGTTTAATATCTTAAATTTTATAGATTCTTACAATAATTACTGGCAGAATGGTTACTATCGTGTATATGACCAGTAATCTGTACAACCTTTTTATAATGTAATATATGTATATAAAACAAGAAAGTTAAGACTTAACACTTACTTGCTATAACCTTTGTAGACCGTTGCGTATGAGCCCTCGCCCAGTTGTTCCAGTTTCATGTACGCTTCGGATTTCCCAAACGGAGAATCACCCTGTTGACAAAGACGAACACGTCCATTTATTACCGCACAATATACAACGTGCCACGCTTGACTAATCCTTATTTATGATACCACACTAAAGACTTACAAATAACTAGAGCGCCCCCGATAGATAAAAAATATATTTCACATTAAAATGGTTTAATGTGTTGAATGTTATATATGTATTATAATATGTTTCTGTTATACTATATTCTCCTTCTGATTATGAATCGTTGTAAAACTTTTATTTTAAACAAGACTGTGAACATTTTTTTAATATTATTCAATAAATTTTTAATAAACATTCCAATTATCATTAGGTTTCATTTTGACTATTTTTTTAAGGAAAAAAATATATGTATAATATTCTTTTCCATTTCTTAGAATTTTGTGGCTTTGCATAGTTGTATGTTCGTACAAATGCTGTCTCAAAATATTAAGAAATTGCATCGGTATAAATAAAGATTTTTTCCAAATAAATTTGAAAAGCAGTCAAAATGACATCTTGGGCAATCTAGTGTTAAATTAATAATACTTGTGCTAGGAAACGGTTTAAATCAATAGTCCAATGGAAGATACGAAATCACTAGCTGAGATAGTAAGCGTGAATGCTTTCCGATGTTAAGCCCAATTTTTTACGAAAAGACTATACAAACTTTTCTGTGTGGTTCCAAGCATAGAGTTGGACAACCTAACTTATTCCATGGGTGTCATACGGAGCGCTAATGGGAACAAACACTAAGTAGTAGCGTCTATTAATAATAACCAATCTGTGATCCGCAATTCGCGCGCTAAGCGTAGGGATTACTGAGTCAAATGTTGAGGGAGGACAATGTCCAAATTTTTGACTTTCATGTTTCTATTATACAAAATTAAGTTTTCGTGACAACCAAATTGACTCAGTGGCGACAATAGTCGGGTCGGCATCTTTGGGTGCCCCGTCAATCCACCTTAGAGAAACGTGATGGGTTTAATGTCCAATCCTCCTGAAATGGGCTGACCCGTGGCCAGCAGTGGGATATATATGAGTTATCAAAAAAATAAATATGCATATTTTTGTATATTTTGTGTCAGAAATAAATGTTTCTATTCTATATAATTATATATATATTTCCAATAATCTAATGATAAAAGAAGACAATCAGTTAAATAGAAATGGCAATAATTAATCATTTGCAGAACAAACCAGTATCTCCGTCCACAAAGAAATGAAGAGGAAACAAACACCGCGCAGTCTACGGCTGTTTATAACGATTACACCGTAAAGTACTACTACGTAAGCGCGGACTACACCGTTTCGCTTTCTTCCCGCCCGCACTCGCATCGCCCGTCTAAATATTTGACTTGTCTAATGCGCTTCTGAGCTCTGCCGAGACGAATGCGGGCTGTGGAACGCCTGTCAGCATTTCTACTGCATTTCCACAGGTGATTAATTGTTTATACGCCCAGAGTAAACGCTTCCGTATATCAATGTAACGTAACTTTGTTCTTACTTCTCTATATTTATGTCCATGATCATATATATCACTGAGCTATTCAAAACCAGGAATACTATTTATTATACATGTTGCAATAAAGATCAATTTCTTTATAATCTATGTAGGTTTTCAAATTTAAATTGGTTATTGGAAATCTTAAATGTGTATACAATTTTGTTCTACAAATGCCAAACATATGTCGTAAACATTTACTAGCATTCACATATTCTTAGTAATATTAAATCACAAGATATTGGCGTTAAGTGGTACCTTTATTTTGTGTTATGGCATTTCGAGCGACGAGTGCAGTGATTCGAAAATCCACTTCCTTTCCTTTTCCTTTACTTCCTCCTCCCCTCTCATTGAATCTGTTCCCTATCAATTACTCACATCCTTGCCTAAGTTAGGCAACGCATTAACGGTACCCTAGGTAATGCAGATGTCCAATATATATATATGATATATATATATATATATGTGAATATAGGTGTGAATACCTATATATATATATATATATATATATATATATATATATATATATATATATAGCTACTATGCAGTATATATATATATATATATATATATATATATATATATATATATATATATATATATTCACGCCTATCCACCGCAGGGGTTGGCAGAGACCACAGAGCTCCATCCGCTGCCATTCATCGCAGCGAAACGGCTCGTCATTGGTCGCTTTTCGCCCTCGTGAGAATCAGGACGTTTTAATATGATTATAGCAATATGCTATAAATCAATAGTTTTGATTAAATTACTCATTTATAGCATATTGCTATAAATCAGTGATGATAATAAAAAAATTTAATCCACATGCGTTTTAAAGGAAATTAAGGAACAAACTACTCTAGATACAAAGTTCTCACGCAAGTAATAAGAGCATGTAAGTAGAATGTCTCTCTCCATAGATCTATTACTGAGATTAGCATTAGCACAGTTTCTATTAGCATTGAATTATAGGTTCCCATGAGGTAATCATTGTCCGGACATATCCCGATATATTTACATCAAATTTAGTCCTTACAAAATGCTTTCAGTTGTCAGTCGTTTCAATCATTCAGTCATTTCGAAGGTCAGTCTGGACGGATAATTTTTTTTCCAAAAACAAAATTTATTTTTCTATTTTCTGATGTAGATGAAAAAAGCGCAAGATCGTGCGATGTGTAAAATTCATGGGGAGACCTATGTCGGAAAACCAAACATTAAACTATTAGTATTAATATAAGTAAGATTATAAATAAAAGGTTATTATTATTAATCATATAAACAATTATATATGAGATTAGAAAAGGCAATTATTTCGACATAACAGAATTAACAATTTTTTTAAGTCTTTTCATTATTATAAGGCAAGCATGCAATGCATATAAATAATGCAAGTGCCTAGCCTTGATTTATATGCCGATGATAAAATTCAAAACGTCAACAGAATGCGACAGATAAGCAGTTTTTTTATGGGATAGGAGGGCAAACGAGCAGGCATTATTAATTAAGCACAATTAGACTAAAATTCGAGTCCTCAGAATTAAAAAATGACGGTTTATAAGGAAGTTGATTGGCATTCATAGTTATCATGGAGCACCATCAAATTTGAGCTCAATATCACCAGCAAGTAGCGTTAACAATAATTTCTGTTTCGAAATACACTTTTTCTCTTCATCATTATAAGTAGTTTATTATTTTATAAACTTCAAATGTATTACTAACGTGCGTTGACGAAGTATTGTCATATTCAAATAAAATACTAGGCTATCTTAACGATTCAAGATATTTTTTTATGGGATACGAGGGCAAACGAGCAAACGTGTCGCCTGATGTAAAACAATCAACGCCGCCCATAGACAACCGCGATACCGCAGGAGTCGCGGAAGCGTTGCCGGCCTTTTAGGTAACATAAAGAAATGTTTTAAAAGATGTCCTTAACGATAACACTTACCCCAAAGGCACTAAACCGCTTGGTGCGTCGACTGGAGTGGTCGTGAGGCCCGAGAAAGGCCTCGGATTTGGGCCTGGGAGGCCGTTTGGGCCTCATTACCACCCGTGCGTCCTCCCGCGCACCCTCGTCTAGTAACTTCGAATCCGACGACACAGACAACTGTCTCCGTACGCGATACTCACCATTTCCGCCGCCACCGCTCCACTCTACGACAAAAAGATTATTAGAGAATAAGATTTAATATTACTTTGTATTCAAAAATTGTATAGCAAAATCCCTGCTTTACCACCCAAATTTACTACAAACTTATACTTAAAAGTTTTATATAATAGTAATAAGGAGGTAATTCATCAAAATCATTCCATTAACAACGCAGCTATTTCATTTTACTTATTAGTATTCAAATAATTTCAATTGACCTGATAGACAATAGAAACTCAAAATATATAGTTGTTTTCTATTAATATAATATGCTATTATGATAAAATAACTTTTAAATTAACTTTTAAAGCTATTTCTCACTTGTCTTTTGTTTTTTAATTGTCACATTTCTTTCAAATATTTTCAAAATAACTCGAAATCTTATGTTACATAACTTTCTTAGCAGAACAAAGTGCAATTAAGTAATGCATCCGTTATACAAAACCAAAACCGCTATCAAATCCTATGAACATTAAACCATCAAAGTCGCTCCAAACACAAAACATCCTTAATGAAGTCTCTAATGAATGACAAGCTGAAAATCCTGTCATAATTTCCCGCCGCCTACCGTCCCTAAGCAAATTAATTCACGAGAAAAAGAAAGCGGTAAAACGGCAACCGTCTGAAAAAAGCTATTTTTCTCGTAGCGAAAATATTCCTTCTAAGGCTTGGGTGGGGATTATATGTTTTATATCGATATAGAAAGCATTTAATTGGATAAATAAGTAACATTAAATTACCTTGAAATATAATCAATTAATAAGAATGGTATTGAGGTCAAGAAAAATAATTCTTAATTAAAAAATATATATACAACTGCCGATACAAATGCCGATACATACAACTGCGATATTTAGGACAGTAAAGTATCATTATAATTATTAAAATATCTTCCCGTGAGTGATTGAGAGGAGACTATGCCACTTATTATTACTAATGCCAGTAGGTGGGCAGCAACGTCTACCAAAGAAATAGAAACCAATCTGCAGTCTCTAATCCCAGGCGAATGGCCAACCATGAGATTTACAACAATATCCCACAATTTTGAGGAAGGCGAACAGCAAGCAAGCAGTCGATTGATTACGGTTGTATCGATGATATAATATGTAATTGTAACTTATATATTAAACATAATATTTTCAAAGTATCGATATGAAATTTCAAATTTCAAAATGGTAGCATCCTTATACCAGCAATAATATATCTTCGAGGTGCGATCGGAAAGCGCTTTACCGTCACGATAACGCCTCGGTGTAAACACGATGCGTATAAATCATCGACAGACAGTGAAATCGGCCGTAACAAACAAATCTATTAAAAAAGCAATTTATCTGAAAACGATACGGAATGTAAAAATATCTGTTTTACATGAGGATTTTATTAAATATATTTATTGTATTTAAGAGAAGAATTAAAGCACATTTCCTTTCAATATAAAATATTTATATATGTATATATTGTTATTTATATAGTATTATATATTATTATATATTATTATATTCACCTCTATTGAGATTTATTTGTTTTATTCTTTATTACTGGACATGTGATATGAAATGTTTATTTGTACATTTGGAAAGACTATTTACGTTTAAAATGAATATTGAAAATATTAAACTAACTAAACTATATAGCATCATTTATCCAAGAAGTTTTTAAATTTTACAATTTAAAATTAATAAAAATCTATATAAAATCACGGAATCAACTGTATCCTTCAAGTCTACAACTGACAGGTGTCGCAGGAAAGGGCAAGGTGGCATAAGATCTGTTCGTAGGCCAAGAGCCATTTTGAGTCGCTGCGCCAACAAAATTATAAAATCACGGAATTTGTCGGGGTGAAAACAGTAATAACATGACAAGAAAACAATAACTTGACGAGGATTTTAAGCATACGTTTGAATTGCACGTAACATGGAACGGTTTCGGAATCGTTCGTTACTTTTGGTGTAACTTTCAAAACCCATACAACTCCTATTTACACTTCTCAGATAAACCAATTGTTACTAAAAATGTTTACTGCATAATGCTCCTGGTTGCTCCTCATTTATATAAAATAGTGAATCGTTTATTTCCAGCTCAGAAATAATATTAATAATCATTATCATTTATTATGATACCCACAGGTTTTAATATATAATTTAGAACATAAGAAATAATTCTTTTGAGGCGGACTTATGCTTAACCGTAGCGATGAGCCTGTCATCAATCATCAACCGCCTGCTGCAGTCCACTGCTGGACATAGGTCTCCCCCATTAAGCGACGCCTAGCCCGATATTAGACTTCACGCATCCGGTTTCTGCCAACCGCCGTACGCAGATCGTTTCAACATCTAGCCTATCCCACACTACGTTTACCGAGACACGGTCTCCACTCCAGCACTTGTTTGCTCCAACGATTGCCGGATCTCCGACAAATCGTGATCAGTCCATTGCCCATCGGTGACTTCATATCTACCAGAGAGACTACGAGCATAGCTCTCTCCACAGCTCTCTGAGCGACTCTGAGCTTGTGAAGCAGACGGATTGTCAGCGTACACGTTTCGGCGCCGTAAGAGAGTACAGGTAGAATAAACTGGTGGAAGACTGAGCCTTTGCCATACACCTCTTATTTCTATTTATGATACCTACGATAGATACAACTTAACTGTAAAGTTTGTTTAGACTTGTGTATATAGGAACCATCTTGGAAAAAAAACCTGCGTGTGAGGTAAGGCGAATACAGTTTATTCCTTCTTATATTTGGTAATAAAATAACCCCTGTCTCGCCTAAATAACCCTAGAATATCACAAGAATATAATTCAATATTCCATCAAAGCAAAATGAGGGGAAACAAATTTGCGTGCACTGTAAGCATCTATCTATTCCTGATTGTAAGTAGGTCACAGGGGTGGAGACCGGGTGTGTCCTATCGGGCCACGCGCTTCTTCAGCGGGAGCGCCAGGATGATCGTGAATAATAAATGTCCTTTTAATCACATTTAAATAAAGACAAACGAAATAAAAATGAAAAGCTAAGGATCCGTTTTAAATCCTTTCGTGTCTTTTCTTTCCGTACATTTCCGAATTTAAATTAAATATTTTATATACAATATTATTGCGAAAATAAATATAATATAAATAACTGTACGCTTTATTAATATTTCTTGAATTGCTTTTTTATTACAATTTTTTATGGCAGCTGGTCTAATAGTGGTGGTACGTGGAAAAACGCACCGTACTGGATCGCCACTTGTCCAAATGGTAGGGATGAAACTTTTTCTTTCGGCGAGTTTTACGGCAGTGGAATTCAGCGGCGAGAATTATTCCCAACAATTCCTCGGAGCACTCCCCATGGTAAAAAGGATAAAAGATGAGACTAATTTATTTATTTAGATATGTAACCTTTTATGCACGAGTGTGATGCACTTATGCCGAACTTAATGCCTGAGGACATTCTTTACTACTAAGCAAATCAAAGATATTAAAGCTGGGCACGAGGTCACAAAATTTCCATTAATTCAAAATTTGGATAACACCCAAATGGGAGATTACCATTAGGCTGTAACGCTCACGATCGTTTCCAACACTGAACAACACAAAGCTGATGCAGGCCTTCCTCATTAGCAAAATCAGCGCTTTATACAAAGCTCGTTAAACGTTCTCAAACACGACGAAATATCGCGAATATAATGTTGAATTGCGCCGCTTTAAAACAGGAACTAATTTCCAACAGTATTTGTCGACTAATGATGTTGCTCATAATATATTTAAATATTTCAGTTGGTCGTTTAAAAATATAGTATAATCAGCACAAGTAATATTTTTAGAACACATTAAACATTTTATTTTTAAATTATGTTTGTTGGTTACGGGCAACAAACATAATTTAAAAATAAAATGTTTCGCCTACGAACAAACTTTTTATACTTTTTCAATTTTGTAAAAGTAAAATAATCCACAGTGTTTATAAAAGATTAATTAAATTGCAACATTACAAGCATATATAAAAGACCTATTTCTACGTATTGATAAATTCAATATAGTATTTAAGCAACAAATGTTTATACTATATATTTACATATGAGAATTTAATTTTGTTTATAATATAGATGCAGATTCCATTTAAAATATCAGGGTAATTTTCTGAAACTATTAATCTAAGACTTATATCATTATACTATATTGAAAAAATATCCTGTATCAGAAACGAAAACATTTAATCAATAGTTTACATTTGGAACTGAAGAAAGAGCAAGAGAAAAAAGTGCATAAATTTTTTTTTCAAACCCCGTACGTATGTCCTACTGCTGAGCACGGACCTACTCATTTCTGGAGGAACGAATGTTAACCCACCACGCTTGTCCAATGCGGATTGGCGGGGTTACCCGACTCGGAATAAATATTTGTAGGCCATACATATATAATATTTATTCCGATGTTGGGATCGAACCCGCGACCATTGACTCCATGGGCGGGGGGCGCCGCCACTGAGCCAATTAGTCGTTTTATTATATTACACAGCCACATAAGCCAAATCATAAATTATTTTGTCCAGCCAAAATAGGTCGAGGTCTTTATTTAATAATCATATATATATATACAATAAACTGACGGAATCGTCATCAAACGCTTTATGACAGTAATTGATTCAGTTTAAGGAGATCCATATAGCATCGAATGTCGAATGGGCGTATTTTATGACCGCAGGGCTTAACGTTAGGCGGATACGCGCCCTATGTTCGGTTCGTGTGCGTGCTCATCCGAATATACAGGGTTGATATGTCCAGACAAATGGAAACTATGGTCATTATACAAATAGATTTAACCCAGAATAACAAATATTTGATAAACATATTACCATGATATGCTATTCATTCTAGTTACAGGAAAATTGAAGGGCCTTATTTTAACACTATTGTTAGAACCGTATTCCTCCATGGTAATCAATCATGGCCTCTCCTTAATCATTATATCAGATGTTTCACGTCGTCGAGTTGACTTTATGGTGGATTCTCGACGTAGCGAAACTAGACTAGATTCGACTAAATTCAGCGTTTTCAAGTCTTCGGTAGTCTTGACGTATACGACATAGCTAACAAATATTAGGTGAGCAGACAAATGATAATATTACCATGTTCTCCAGTACCATGTTTTTTCCAACTATCCACCACACTGTGATCGATATTAGAAACGATTGGTGAATATTATCAAATATTATGTCTAACAACAACCTTATACCTGAAGATGCACAAGATAAAATAGAAAAGATTGAGTAGGAAAAATGTATCATCGATTAATATAATCGATGAATTAAATGGGATTACCGGAAAGAGGTTGCAAACAAATATAAATATATGTTGTATCTACATATGTTTTGTAAATATTCTCAGTAAAATATGTATATGAACATTATAAATTAAAATGAAACATAAATATACTCCACCTAGGCTATCTTTTTGAATAATGTAACTAAACAGGAAGTGAAAATAATTACTTCCGGGGGAAATGGACGCAAGACAACCCTGCTCACATGTCATTTTTCATAACACGAAATAAAAATGTTTATAGGGCCTTAAAGCCCCCGTCTATTCCACCTCGCCTCTCATGCCTCGGGACATTTCAGTAATTAAAATGGACAGGAGCCGTTCGTCATTCCGCTTTTAGAGGTTTTTCGGCGACTTACACCGGTTTATGGCGATTTGAGAGGTTTCCGGCGCCACGAAACAGACTAAGCCTTTATTATGTTTTATGCATTGCCAATGTCGAGAAAATACTTGAAGAATTTATTTAACTTCATCCTAAATTTTTATTATGGATAGTCTGTGAGGGCGTGGTGCGTAAATCAAAATGCTCTTTGATATTTTCGTAAATATTATTATATTTAACAAGACTTCGTGTTGCGTAGAGCGGTGCTGTAACAAAAATTCTGAGCGAGCTACGACGCCATCAAGTAAAATTTATTTGGCAGGAGACAAATGGATTGGGCATTAAATTTTCATGAGTCACGTTATATATTTTTCAACTAATCATCAATCTAAGAGAAATATTCTTAAACGAATAAGCCACGTTAGTAAGTGCTCCCAATCTATCACAAAACGTTTTCACAACGTAAATGTTATTTCTATAATTTATAATACACTTTTAAGTTTTATAAATCCTTTGATTGACTATCTAAACAATCGTATTATTAAAAAAAAGTCTGAAAAATCTATTATTTATTATTGATCGAGGATCACTTGCGCAACTTTCAAATCTGCAACTGGCAGGAGGTGACGCAGGACAGGGCACGGTGGCGTAAGATCTGTTCGGAGGCCAAGATCCATTATGAGTCGCTACGCCAATAAAGTTATGTAGGTTTTGGGGTGTTAATTGAGTCTTCTTAATAACACCTTTTATTACGTTATTTTACAATAATTTACCTTAACATCGTTATTAACATCTTTAGCTCTTACAACTTCGTTACATTCCCAACAACTCCTCTTGCCTCTTCTATCATATTGTCCTGTCACTCGCACCTTTCATCCAATTACTCGGACATAATACACAACAATCGGATACTTCACAATCCTTTATTTATTTAAAGCAAAATACATTCTAAAATAGGTCGATGTTGTTTTTTATGAGCTATTGAAGCCAAACAAAACAATCATTGGGGAAGGGTATCGACTTCAATTGAATCTACTGAGTCGAGCACTGCGCGAAAAACGGCCACAGCAAGAGCAAAGGCACAAAAAAGTGATTCAACTGCATGACAACGCTCAGCCTCATGTTGCCAAACGCCAAATCTACATGGAAACGCTCAAATAGGAAATCCTACCCCATCCGCTATATTCCCAAGCTATTGCACTGTCCGATTGTTACTTGTTTCGTTCGATGGCATATGATCAGCAGTTTGGCTCATATGAAGACATCGAAAAATGGCTTGATTCGTGGCGCGTGGAGCTCTGCCAGAAAGATGGGCAAAAGTTGTAACTAGCGATGGGAAATATTTTATAATCCCCTAGTACAAGAGATGTTCTTTTTCGCGTTTAAATTATTGAATGTGATCTAGATGAAACAAAGTCCGTCACTTCTAGGCGGGACGGTTCAGTAGATTATGTATATTACTGAGGCGGGAGACACGGTAGAGCCTCCGGTCACGATTACCATAAACTTGGACACTCCATTAACTGACGGGACCGCCTCCTGTGCTCGGGATTCTGTCGTTTCTTTATGCGGTTGGAACTTCAAGGTATATTGCGAATGTTTCAATCAACTTATTTTGATAAGTAATTTCTTTTAACGAACATAATTTGTGTGATGGTATTCTGTATATAATACCATTAGACAAATTGATAATGTGAAATAAAAGTGATAACTTCGAAACCTTGATTTAGTGGCGAAATCAAAAAGTAATTATTCCGAGTCTGGGCCTACAAATCCGCTTTGAACAAGCATGGTAGGCTAACGTCCATTCCTCCAGTTAGAAAACCTGTAAGCCGGATTTTAAACATCCAGACCAGTGGCGAGGATCCCGCACGTTTGATGCTTTAGTGGTTGCAACAAAATGTAACAATGAAAAAGCTTTACACATTAGAGATATCGTCAGCCTAATTATCATAATAAAATCCATGTAAGTAAATTTTACAGGAACAAGGAAAAAAAACTGTTTCTCTATCATAATTTATAAAATTTAAAAAACCCTTTAGGTATAAAAGTACGTATTTTTGACGTAAATACAAAGTATTCGATCGGATACGCTGTAAGGTTATCGGTTAGATGGCATCAAAAGTGAAGTGAGATAAACGTTTGTTTTTGGAGTTATGTATTTTGATTATTTGTACGACGCCTTGTTGATAGTAAAATTTGTTGATTGTTGATAGTAAAAGTACTGTTTATTTTATAAATTTTACAGGTAGTGTTTCTTGATTTATTGAATGTTGAATGAATGATGATGAAGACAATAAAACAATATATCGTGCTCAGTTTTCTTCAATTATTACCGTAGAAAAATCGCCTGCGTAAACTACAATTCGTATTAAAACAGTTATCATTTATAAATTAATAAAGTTAAAAAATATATTAAACCACGTCACATTCTCAAATTCTCGACATAATAGAAAAATAAAGCTGCTTGCTTATTCAGGTGTCGAAGATAATATTTTTTAATCTAGTTTTTTTTAAATTACCCGTATTTTACGTTTCTTTCATCTTTTCACAATTAAAATAACATCAATCTAGCTAGTGCTCTATTATTTATACGACAAAAAATAACAAGTATACCGGAAATTTTCTTTAGCTTTCATAAGTAATTCTCAAGAATACTCAATTTAGTACCGTAAAGAGAGTTGAGGATCCCTCAAAGCTCCGTCGCACGTAAAGCGATGTCCAACTAAACGCATATAGTGCCATATATTGCTTGCTTATTTATTCATAGTGTTTTATAAGATTTCCCTCGGTGGTGGAACAAAACTTGTTTACATGTTTGTCTACAACACAAGGATCACAGAACACTGTTGATTTATTTAAGAACCAATAGGTACGCTCAAATGAAAATATGATTTTTCATTTCAATACCTGTGTAAATAAAAAAGTTTGAATTGTCCGAAGCGAACCTTTATTACGGTCAAATAATACTCATTTTGTTTGAAACTGACTCGAGGATATATTTACATTCTCTCATTTAACGACGTTTAGAAAATCTTAAATGAAAAAGTAATTTTGGGGAAAATGTTCGCCAAATATACAGTACGATTGTATGAATCATACTTCACCATTATAACTTGTCAGAAATTCTCTAGCTTATATACACTCAAATTATAAAAACTACTTCCAGGCAATAATAGATTAGTTTATGTGAAAAATATAACGTATAGTTGCTTCTATTTGTATCAATACCAAAATCAGACAACGACAACAACGAGGTGAGTTTTTTACTTTCCGTTGTTAAGGTGTGGGATCCAGTTCCAAGATTTGAACCCACTCGGACATCTACTCTCGTGGACAACCGCCTGATCTTTGTTGCCGCTGTTCCTTGCGCAATTTTTGCGTCCTTTACCAACTACGCGTCGTTTAGATGTGGCCTACCTATTCCTACGTTAGGTCTCGGGACCTGCCCCTTACGGAAACCACGCGGTGACAGAAGGAGTTCGCGTAGGAGCGGTCGTGTCTCGTGTGGAATGTAAAGGCGCAATTTTTTGGAGATATGTGTATGGCTCATTGTCGGCTCGATAAAACATCTTCCGAGCCAACCGGACCACAGACCCATGAACGCTCTCCACCGTGAAGTCCCTCGCTTTGATGTCGCGCGTACATAGTAAGTCGCCTCCACTATGACTACTAGGACAAACAACGACGGATAGTTGACACGAGTTAAAGATAAAACCAGATGCATAACCACAAATATCTTCTTCATCTTACAAAATAAACGAAAACTGGCGATTGTTATACCCTCAAACGATATTTAAACATTACAGTGCAACGGAAGAGTAAACAAGAAAAACATCAGTTCGTCCGTCAAAACAAAACAACAAGCCAGAGTGTTCGGGCCCGCATGCTCTCCGATTGGTTCATAAATATTTATCCACGTTTATTTACACTTGTCAAAATGAACGTTGTCAAACGCACGACGCAGTATGGCGGGCCTCACTAACTGCCCGCTGGTGTTTGGACTGTGAATGCGTTTATCAAATAACGGCATTCGGATATTTTATGATAGGAGAACCCTACTTTTTTGATTTCATTGCTTAAACAAACAAGTTTATAGTACAGCGGGAAAGGACCATCATATAAATAACTATGTATTATTACAATTTTTCTTTACAAATAGACAAACCAGTACTCTGTGGAAACAGCGATGTTTAGCGTTATTTTTATGGGATAGGAGGGCAAGTGAGCAAACGTGTCGCCTGATCGAAAGCAATCAAGCGTTACCGGCCTTTAAGGTATGTGTAGGCTTGTTTTATGAAAGTGCTTTAGCGGTAGAGCCACGCTGCAGACGAATACTATGTCAAGAATGGCATATTGTTTATCTGTAGCATGAATGGGCTGGCTCGTCCGGGAAAGTAACACACTCCCATAGAAAACCGGCGTCTGAGTGGTAGCGTAGCTACTGCGCTTCATCCGGTAAGCGGCCGGTAAGTTCCAGAGGCCCAATCCCCCTTCCCCCTCCTCCTCTCCCTCCTCTTCGTCCCTCCCATAATGACAGTCTCCTTAAAGGCTGACAACGCTTCTGCACTGTCTATGGTACTGTGTTATAGGCGAAGCTAATAGGCGGCGTTGATAGCTTTACATTAGGTGACACGCCTGCTCGTTTGCCTTCTTATCCCATAAAAAATATATATATAGGCAAGGCAGAAATACCGTCGAAGTCAGCTGTAAAACCACAGGTTTCAGTATCCAATACCACCCGGTGCGTGGATACTGGAACCTTCAAAAAACAAGACTACACATTTATATATGCCGGGAAGACTCTGGTATTGCACATGTCTGTGGGTGGCGTTGATTGCTTTAAACCTGGTGATACACTCATCATCATCATTATCAAGGCATTACAGCCGCGGGTGGGCCTTAGCCTGGTTCAGTAAATTTTTCCAGTCGGATCTCCGTTTAGCTTTTTCCCTCCAGCCACTTACACCAATTGCCTTTAAGTTGTCCTCGACTCCATCTAGCCATCTGAGCTTAGACCTTGCGCGGCTTCTACGACCATCTGGTTTGCCAACGAGGCGTTTGGGTACTATAGCCCAGGCGATACACTTGCTCATGAAAATTGCCTATTAAGAATTCATATGGAAGTCACAGTTTAATTTTTTAAGCACATAATTTGGACATCTAGATAATAACTGCTCTTAGAAGGGCTGAAGAGAGGGGAAACTATTTTCTTTTCTTAATTTATCAATCGCCAAACCCCGATACAATTAAAGCAACCCCACTTTACCGACGACCGAATGTCTCAGTGGCGGGGTCTTCCGCCCGCGAAGTCAAAGGCGGCGGGTTCGATCCCCACATCGGAATAAATATTTAGGATTTATAAATATTTACTCCGAGTCTGGTAACCCCCCCCAATCCGCATTTCCTTTCCTGCCCTTTCCTTTCTTCTCTATCCTTTCCCTTCCTCTAAGCCAATCCACGGTCCGACCGTCCCGGGATCTGACTCCCCCGGGTACTATGGTGCCTTACCTCAGCATGCAGGGCTCTGCTGGGGCTGACCTTCATCCTCCCTTGCGGCTAGTGGGATTCAATAAAGACGTATTTAATATATACCTAATTTTTTGAAAATGACGGCGACGTGGTTCGCCATCCATCACGTCCTGAATCTCACGAAGGCGAAAAGCGACTAATGAAGAGCCGTTTCGCGTTAATGTCCGTTTATTCAGAAATGGGGAGGTACGCGCTCAGAAGAGGGATATATATATATATATATATATATATATATATATATATATATATGTATATATGTGTATATATATATATATATATATATATATATATATATATTATATATTTCCATTGGGCGGTAGTGGTGACTCGCCGTATCGGTTGCTCGTTTGCCTATCTCGTACATAAAACGTGAATTGCTCTCGTATATTTTCCATCAGTAAAGTGGATTGTTCATTTTATTGCACTCACATAATTAATCCCTGTACAAATCCGCACGTTTAAAGGTAAAGCGTAGCTTTAAGTTATGCACCCTCGAACACCTCATAAATACGACTTAACCGCTGTCAAGTTCACTTTCTTTTATTATTAATTATCCCCAAATATATTGCTATGATCATGTTTGTTTAGGTTGGATGTTTATCTTAGAGAATTCTTAAAGTGGGTTTTTTTTATATACATATTCACGCCTATACCCCGGATGGGTTGGCAGAGACCACAGAGTTCCATCCGCTACCCTAAAATTTTAGAAACGCTAAAATTTATTTAGAAATATATATATATATATATATATATATATATATATATATATATATATATATATATATATATATATATATATATATATATATATATCATCATCATCATCATCAGCAGCCTGCGGCAGTCCACTGCTGGACATAGGCCTCCCCCTATATATCTATAAATTATATATATATATATATATAATTTATAGATACTGATGCAATTACGTAGTATTTTGAGACAACATACAGTTGTACAACATATAGTTATACTACAAACAACTGTTTGCAAAGCAACAAAGTTTAAAGAAATTGTATCATTAAAATAAATATTCAATATAAAAACAGTCAAAATAACTTTTTGAGCAATCTAGTGTTACATTGGAATTTAATTACAGAAATATGTTATGACGTTAAACGGCTTAAATAACGCCCTTGATCCTATACAGTCTCTTTAGTTTGTAGTATTAGCTCAGCGAAGTGTCCGCTTTTAAAACCAAGGGTCGCTTGTTCTATTTCTACATCATTGTCACTAACTAGCCCGATGTTCTTAAAATATTTATATGGCATACTTTTTTGTATTGACTATGTTATTTGTTGGTTAAATAGCACCCATGGTGGAGCGATATCTATTGCTATCTTTCGTTATTATTTCGGTCATCTTTTGTTGCATCATATTTTGATGTTCGTCATCAACATTCTTTGTTTTATATTGGGCTTTTTTAGTCCTTACGTTGCAAAATATTGAAAGAGCAAGCGCATGCAACCTTGTCCAAACAAGTTCCCTCAAACTCATAAATTACCAGACCGTGTACTAACAATACTAACATGCAACACACAGCCTAAATGTTAAATATCATCGCACATGGACCGAGTAATTGAGGTGATAGGACTCGAATCGCTGATGTAACAGCACAGCAGCACACGCCACAATTTATGCCGGTAATCATGCGGATCATCGATACGAACTAACTTTAAGCCAGCAACCTTCATCTGTAATGCGTTACCGGCCTAAAGTTAGTTTGGTGTTGCGGATGTCTATGGACGGTGTTGAATGCTTTTCATCAGGGGACACGCTTGCTAGTTTGCCTCCCTATGTCATAAAAAAACTTGTCTATTTGTAAAAAAAAAACATTTGTTTATGAGTTTTTTATTGCAGAGCAGGCAAACGAGCATGCCAGTCTTTCCTAGTGGTAAGTTATCACCGCCGCCCACAAACATCCGGAGACGTCACAAATGCAATGCCGACCTTTTATGGGTGAATCGCTCGTCTTTTGAATGCCCCAATGTCGTAATTGTTCGGGAACACCGCAAGTTGTTCCATAGTTGTACCGTCCGTAGTAGAAAATTGCGACTGAATCGCACACTTATGGCCTGACACCCATGTAAGTGGAACCATCCACAATTATTAATTGATTCGTCCCAGTGTGCATTGCGATAGGCGAAAATGCCTCAGTTATACAATTTGAATCAAAATTGCATATTTATAATTATTTAAATACACATTTTTTGCATAACAATCTGTTTTATAACTATATATATGACCTACAATTGTAGGAAAAGACTTTTTGAAAAATTAATAATACTAAGAAAGACTTTTGCAGTCAACGAGAAGTCATCTAAATAATTATTAAAAATTAGTCAATACTCGAATAAAGATTAGACAAATATTGGATCGAATGGCAATTATAAATCATCGATGATATTTGTATCTTTACTAAAAAAGCGAAAACTGAAAAGTAATGCTAATATACTAAAACTAGAAATACTAACGGCCTTACTTGGCGAAGTAATAATAATAATAAATTCAGAAAGCAGCGCACGCCTTGTTGCCAGTTCAATAGCTGCACTATGAATCCCAATGCTTCAGGGAATGAAAAGACGTACCTTGAGTTCTCGAATGAACTCAACGATTTAGATTGGATAAATCCTCTAGACGCACTCCTTGATCAGTCTAGCGTTCACGTTATTCAATTGAACTAGTTATTCATAAACTTCAATCAGCAATAAACAACCTAAAGTTTTTAACCTCAAGATATGAAGTTCTGAAATTTTTATAACCATTACTTTTATTACCGTTTCATTAGTTTAGAATACGAAAGATTCTTTGAAAAATGCATAAGATCCTTCGTTATATACGAAGGATCATTTCAAGGAGGATTTTCTGCATTTTTCAAAATTCGTTTTTGAAATATCATTTTTTTAACAGCTTATATATGTATGTATGTATGTATGTCTCAGTGGATGCGTGAAGGCAAACATCTGGCTGGGTGGCGATTCTTGGGGGCAGATCTCTTCGTCCAGCACTGAACTGCCGCGTGCTGTTAATTAATATGTCCCACAGTTGGACACGGTGCCTACCAACTTTGAGGGAATGGAATGTCCACCACGCTTATCTAACGCGACTTGGCGGGGCATTCGAACTGTAAATCCTGCAAGTCATTTATCTCAGTGCGGGAATCGAACTTGTGACAGTTGACTTCAACTGGTAACTTTATTACTTAGTCATTTACACGTAAAAGTGTACTTGACACTCGTAAACAGGCCAAATTAAATGTTGTCTGCACATGTTCCGATTATCCATCAATCTATCTTTCTTATCTAAAAATTATCCCTGTTACCTTATGACATCGTACGCCAACGGATAATAGCTATTATATAATACGCACTGCTTTGAAGAAATGCATACCATACCCTTTAGCTGTCATAATGAAAAAAGACCTGTGATATCGCGTATGATGACTGTTTGTAATTAAATTATATAGTTATGTAATTTATTTGTATGGGGTAGGAAGGTAAACGAGGGAGCGTGTCACCTGATAGAAAATTATCAACGCGGCCCATAGACATCCGACAGACATTGCAGGCGCGTTGCTGGCCTTTGAAAAATGTGTTGGCTTGTTTTTTCAAGGAAGATTATAATAACCAGTGTAAACATCCGTTACTTACCATAGTGCGAGTCTTTGTCATGAGGTATGTTCCCGTTGGGCTCAAGCCTGTCGAGGCACTCCTCTGAGTAGCCGTTGCAGGGTAGCTTCCCGCGACCGCCTCCGTTCTGTTGCCGGCCGCGACACTCTCCCCCGTCGCCGTCTGACTCGTCTTTTGTTGCTGTAACAATTACAACATATTTAGTTAGAGAAAACAGTTTTTGAAGTGAAATCTTCATTAACACCTTTGTAATTTGAAACTCTATGAAACAAAGTAGCGACACTAAAAAGCGACAAACACATTGATACATCTATATTTATTTAACCTGCGAGAGAAGGAGATAGAATGCATTATACAGTGTTTCCTATTATCTCGATCTCCTATTTGTGCTTAATTTTCTGAAGGTTTCACTTCTTCAGCGTGTGACCTGCACGCATGTTTTTTGTACATATAGGAAGGAAATAAACAAGGGTATGGTCTATTGAAAAGCAATCAACGCCGTACATAGACATACATCTGCAACACTATAAACATTGCAGGAGCATTGCCAGTCTAAGTTATTTGAAGGCGTGTTTTTTAAAGGCGACAATATATATCGTATTGGTTGTGAAATACTGCTGAAGGTATCTAGTTCTATAAACTGGTGGCGCACGGAAAGAAGTCTCGGGAAAAAAGCTCGATACTAGATCATCACCCACTCTAATCATACAGATGAAACTGATTATTATTTTGTTTTATAAGAAAAGATCACCCAATGATTATCTCTCATTATATTTTCTTATACAAACTATAAAATACGTGAAGTTAAAGTTAACTTGGTAACGCCCGGAAATTCAATACAAACCATTCATTTCATTCAGTAATTGCTAAAACTAATCGTCTAGATTTCCATGATTCCTAGATTCGTAGGTTGAAAGTTCATATAGTTATTATTGGCACTAACATGAAAGTTCATTGATTCATTTCGACATAAATGTCAATATTAAGTTCGATACAAATTCGCTCGGTCATACACAGGAAGAATTGTACACTATAGCGAAATAAAAGCTTAATTTTTTTTACATTAACGCCCCACTGTCAAAATTTAACCTGGGGAACGTCGGGTACAACAGCTAGTTATAAATATATAAATACTTTAGTTCCTATTATTATTATTACCATACTAATGACGGTCCATAAAATTGAAACAGATGAAATTAATAGCTCAATATAAAGAGCAGATAAGTACCCATTAAACACAGCATCGAACTGAGTGGCTGTTAAAGAAACAAAATCCGTAGTGCGGTCCAAATAGATGCACTAAAATAACATAACGAGGTAAGTTTGATGTAAATAAAAAGTTGCTTTGTTGATAATCATATCTGAAGGAACGTGGTTTTATGTATAACGGTATTCAAAACAGAAAATGCATTAAATTTCAGGGTTTACGTTAATTTCAAACTAAACATATCTTTGTATTCGGATCTACCTGTAATTTAAATACATTATTGATTATCAATAAATATTTTACAACTCATATACATCCATACCATACATATATTTGATGGGCACGTTGGCGCCCAATTTGTGGAGGAACGGACAATAATAACCCACCAAGCTTTTTCAGGCTGGATTGGCGAGGTACCCAAACACGGAATACATGTTGATCATATTATGCAAATTAGGGAATCGAACGCGCGACCATTATCTCCGAGAGCGATAACTTGACCACCAATTAGGTCATTAGGTCATCAATTATCATTAAAGTATTTTTGGAGAACTGTTTTTTTTTGTTTACATTGAATTATTTGCACAAGACATGTTTACCTTATTTTTCCAATGACTGTTGATATAACCCACATAAAATTATTGTTTCTTCGTGAACAAATAAGTGAATTTTATGAAACAAAACCAAATGAATCATAGCATGAATATTGTTTAAAAAATTTCATAACTGAACCGGCGACCTGGTTCCCTTTTCGGTGCGTACATTGAAATTTACATAGAATCGTACGCAATGAATATTCAATATGGCGATATTTGCGAATTCTGAAAGATGAAATTTACCTAAGGAAGATGAAAAATATTACATTTATTTTATTGTGTTTTATTTCAAAACATTCAGTTAATTTAACAACCTGCGGAAAACAATTTCAGTGGCAATGCGCCAATATTGTCACATTTGGAGACAATGAATGCAGGTTCGATTTCCGCCTCGGGATAAATAAACATACCATTATGTATAACCTAAAGGTATTTATTCTGCTCTCTATTTATATATAGTAAATAAAATTTATGTTTCTTAAACATCCAATCAAATATTTCAATAAATCTTATGAAGATGTATATTAAGCTGAATTATTAGCTACAACGTTGGTAAGAAAGGAGAGGAAACTGAATAATATCCAGTGGTTAAGACTAATTAAGTTGGGACTGCAGGAAACCTAAGAGCCCGTCGGATCAATCGCAGCATTATTACGAACAAGGACCGAGCACAGACTTAATTAAGCTTCGATTAAAATTGAACGATATTTTTAGTAAAAACTGTTAATAATTCAATTGTGTTTGAATTATTATATTATACATTTTAAAAGTTTACATACAAAAATCGCTAACTTAACATAAAATAAAAATATACATTACATTAATAAATTTCACATGATTCATATAGGAATATCTCTTGTGGATGTATTGCGGACATTCACCGGAAAACAAAAGTCACCGATATAGGTTTTTATGTTGACAAACTGAAATGGCAATAGTCGGGTTACGTTCGTGGGAGAACTGACAACTGATGTAGTAGACAGGATAGAGAGAAGACCGCGTCTTGACAGACGTAATGTCTGATGCCTCCAAACTAGATGGAGTAACGATCTGCGCAGGTCGGTTGGCAATAACTAGATGCCAACGATCGGGGTAAGGACTGCCGTAAGCTGATTATAATAACGACATATAGAAATTACAAGTACATGAATTCATTCAATCTAGGTGCCTTGGCCAAACATGGTGGGTTAATCTCCTAAAAATAATTATATTCATCGTCATTTACAAACGTGAATTATATGTATTAAGACTAAAAAAGGAAGCTCCCATCCAATCCAAAGACACAAGATATAATGACGAATAATATCTGCTATTAAATGTTTCGTCTAAAATTCAATGGTGATACAAATCTCATATATTTTTTATTAACAATTCATATGCACATGAATTATATCCAGTACAAATTGGCATATAACCCAATCACTGCAATGGGAGAAAACTTTCAGTGAGACGGAAAAGTACAGGCAATTGCTGCTTCGGAGCGTACAAGTTTAATTGACTGCAATTCTGCTCTAAGCTCCACACACAAGCACATAAGAGCTGGATATTACGGACGGCTCCATCTGCGAAGATTGTTCTTGAAATAAAAGTTATTTACGAGTCAACATGCCTTTCCCTGCTTTTAATTGCATAGTTACATACAAGACAATCGTACGATATGACATATATACGTATTGATGATATATTGAAATTAATTTTTTATTTAATACTTTATCGTACACATAAAAGACAACATACAAGAATTAAAAGGAAAGAAGATGTACACAGGCGAGCTTAACTCAAAATTGAGTTTTCTTCCAGCAAACCCTGGAGTGAAAGAGAGATTAGATAAGCTGTGAGGATAGAAATAAGTGTACAAAAACAAAATATAATTGATGTCCATTCGGAAATCTTATGGTATGACCTACATCCTGCGGACTTTTTACGTCTTTAAAATATCCCAAGTAACCTTTAATACTAATTCCCACGTATCTGTCCATTAAAGGTCGGCAAAGCATTTGTGTTGCGCAGATCTATAAACTGCTACAATTACTATCAAATCATCCACATGTTTTTTTGCGTGTAGTTATATAAAAAATATATCCTCATGAACTAATATATAATATACATATAGATATCTCAGGCGCTAGTAGTGACTGGTGTCTCGAAGATACCTGTTCAGTCTATGAGATAATCCGTAGATTACGCTTACGAACTAATATGGTTCGTCAATGCATAACTTATTATCATATTATGGCAATACCTTAATTGGTTATAGTTTCACTTTTAATCTAGTGCAATACTTTCGCCTCTTTGCACAATTAACTGTACTATAAACGTGAATCCTTTTTCTACGTATACACGAAAAAAATTTTCCATTAGTATTTGATTCTACAGAATTATATTTATTGAGACTGGAAGTCTTAAATTTTTTTATTGGATATAAATGACATTTCCATATATGTAAGTGGTAGCAAATGTCAGTGCAATATGGATTTAAGTAACAATATAAATGCACTATAATACGATATTTCCGTATTTTTCTCTAACAGCCCATATATGTACCATAGCTGTGCATGACCCTCCCCATTTTTAGAGGAATGGACATAATTCCAGAGTATATGTGATTGCAAGTGCCTTTGCAATATGGATTTACTTAACAATTATCAAATAATGCAAATTAATACCAAGGCTTTTTCTCACAGCCCATATACATCCCACAGCTATGAAGGAAAAGATATTAACCCACCACGCTTGACCAAGGGTAGAAGGCGACAAGTGTCAGTGCGAAATGGATTTATATTAATATCAAATGCTCTATAATACCACGGCTTGTATAAAACAGCACAATGTGTAAATTACAAATATGTTTAGACTTTGTTAGATTATCTAGATTCCTCTTATCGCTGTTTATATTACACAATGAACGGTACGTTTTAAATGAAGGTACCTGCCCGATGTACATACTTGACATTTATTATTCAAACCTAATCTGGTGGGGCTCGGGAGTGCGTTATATCAGGGGTATTACGCTTTATGCTTTTTCACGACATTCACGTCATCGTATTTTCAACTGACGTGTGATGCTGAGAAAATAAAAATTAATTAAATCAACATATAAAACGAGTATTATGACACACTAAATGTATTACTGTACCTAGAACTACGACTTACGCAAATAATATGAGATATTATCTTTGCATTTCCGTAATATTGGGCCTAAATGTACACAGTGGATGTATATGGATGGCATTGATGCTTTCCATCAGGTGAAACGCCTCCTTTGGCTTCCTACCCCATTAAAAAATGCACTATTCAGTTGAATGCATTTCGTGCTTTTTTTGTTTTGTTACTTTACAAATATAAACCATGTATTAACCCTTTGCACTCGAGGGCTCCGGAGCGGAGCCATTTAAAATTTGTCTTCAAACTCGAGGGCTCCAATACGGAGACAATGCAAATAATTTTCAGTTTTTAACATATAAGGACAAAAACAAATCGTAAAACCTATTTATAGAATATTTCGCTTTTGGTGACGAATGACGGTCGCGGCTCGCGGATTATTATGTTCTCGATAATAGCAGAAAATCGCGGTTTAAAAACTTCGAGTGCAAAGGGTTAATAATATAATTCATATTAAATTTTAAATACATTATGTTACTGATTTAATAATTTTTGGAGAGATATGGCGTGGAGGCTAATTTGCGCAACCTTCAAATCGGTAACTGGCAGGAGGTAGCACAGAACAAGGAACGGTGACTTAAGATCTTTTCGGAGGCCGGTTTTGAGAGAAAATGGAATGTGTGTGGCCAAAAAATGGATTTTGGCCTCCGAAAAGACCAACAAAGTTAGTTTTTTTAATAATTTAATTTTTGACAAGCTATAGCTTATAGGCTTTTAAGTCTGGATAAGTGTCCTTGTCCCATATGTTTTTTAATCATTTCACGAGACAGGGAATCTTAGTGGGAAGCTTTCACTGTAAAACGTTTTGTTTTTATTATACTTTTAACAAAATCTTCCAATATATTATACATTATGATACCATACACAATTAATAAAATCACAAATTAAGTACTTGTAAATTAACTCATGACTCTTCACAAATTAACTATTTAAAATGGGTAAAAAATATTGTCGACAGAGCGTTGATTTATTATCTCTTGATACGCGACAAAAATGGTCAGTTTAAATTATGCTTCTGTGCTATATGGCTTCCGACGATATTATTATTAAATTGTCGCTTACTCCTTACCATTTAAAATAACAACGATGCCATAAATAACGAAAACGACAAAATATTTACATTCCAAAATATTATACAATATGTCTTTGATTGGAGTTGTTTACCTTCTACGCTGCTGAAAGTTTTGTTTCCATAAGAGTTACCATATTTTCGGATAGTTTAATTAAAACAACAAATATACGTTTTAGGATCGTCCATTCTTATTTTTAATCAAGTGTTGTTTTTTATTTTCCATTCGTCTTTTTGGTGGCAACTCCTATGGCAACTATTACGACTATTTCTGTTTTCGGACACTATACGTAATGTACATGGCATGTATGGCATAGGTTTCTTAGCTACAATATACTCCTCAGTCAGATATTGTCCACTCTGACCTTGCCCACTAAGGAATTTAAGCTTACATATTTGAATGCTTTGGATATTCTCTAAAATCAAAATGGGTCTTGGCCTTCGAAAAGACCTTTCGACACTGTATCTTGTCCTGCGCCACTTTTTGCTAGTTACTGACTTGAAGGCTGCGCAAATTGGATTTTCTCTCCCATTTTTAAAACAAATTGCATTAAAAATTATAGAACGCAAGCGAATAAAAACGCTATTTCATTGAAAAGGAGAATGTAACATATGATCTCTTCAACGTTATATTATATTCATATTTAACAAATTTCACAGTAACATCTCGTCTCATCATTTTAAATACATGCTCACAGAACTTCAAGAATACAAACGTCAAACATCATTAGTGTAAATGACTAAATACTTATTTAAACAATTGTTGAACCGATTAAGATTGGGCCATTCACAGATCCATAAATCTTATGGACTGGAGGCCATAAGATTTATGGATAATAAACACGAATAAAACTCCAAAAGAACAGTTAAACCCTCGCCAGACAACGGAACAATGTTCAGAAATGCCTTTTGTTTTTTTATTTAAATCTTTGAATGCGAGTCCATTCAGATAACATCGGACCGAGAGAGTTGTCAAAGCAAGCAAATAATTTACGTTTCAAAATGTTCGACGAAGTAAGTGAATAGGGATACGGTGTAATTCAAAATGGGTGACTCATTCCCAACTCAGAACACGGCCCGGACAAATTGCGCGGGTTATCTTTTGTTTCAAACACTCACCAGTCACACACAGCTGCTGCCGGGGCGGTTTTCTAAAGTGTTTTCCGTGTAGACGAAGTAAAACCGGCACCCCGGGCCACTCGTATACGATCCGCGTCAGTTGGCCAAGTTAAGAGAGTTGTGAGTGTACACATGCTTCCTCATTCAAATGAATTGCCTTATTCCCGTGACGTTTATAATCCACGTACCACCATTAGCTGCACATTACGAGTACTGGGAAGAGATGAGGCCGACCCGAAAGCTCCCAACGGAGTAAGGCGCGGAAATCAGATTGCTTCATTAAAATAGCGACAGCGTTTGTTCTCAGGGGGAGATAATTCGTGCAAACATCTATAAGTCCAGTGTAAACAGAGTCGCTAAACAATGGTTGTTAGGTTTTTCCGGGTCGGATTAAAAGGATTAATTAGAAGTAGCGTCGCGGCACGTGCGGCGTGCTGGGCGATAACGTTCAATTACGTGCATTAACTAATTAATACAATATATAAATAATTAATTATAATATTATGTGTAAAAAAAAGAGGCTAAGCACATTTCAAGAAACAATACGCAAGTAAAAATATGATACAAC
This sequence comes from Baronia brevicornis, assembly GCA_031353405.1. NCBI lineage: Eukaryota > Metazoa > Arthropoda > Insecta > Lepidoptera > Papilionidae > Baronia > Baronia brevicornis. The sequence goes on along the minus strand of JASFAT010003971.1, from coordinate 596,387 downwards.
TATTACCGTTGTTTTTGCTATAATATTTAACAAAAGCTTAGTAAGGATTGCTCTTACATTTTAAGGTCGTGGATTCATTCCTTTCGTTGAACTATTGCGAAGCTCCTAGCACAAACACTATTATAATAGTTTAGTCGGAATGATTTACAAGAATTCTATTAATATCAAAATATTGCTAGTCTTCTTCAAAAAATAGTTTTATAGAAATCGAAGTACCCATACAAAAAAGGGAATACCTACAAACTTTGTATTGTCCTCCATACAAAGTCTTGAAATGACGACGTGAGTCATAAAATATTACACTCAATAGACTTACTCCAATGAAATTACGAATGTAACTCGGAAACAATCCCGAGATTCGAGGTCGTGGCACATGTAACGCATAACTTAGTTGTTTTATCGTCTGAAACAAATGTTTCTTATAAACATAGAAACATCATTCGAAACGAGAAAAATAAACATTAAAAAAAGTCTAAATTCATACTTTAATAAATCTTTTTTTAGGTTATTTTGTTTATATTTAAAAATATTTATTGTAACGAAGTAACTAAAAGATAAAAATAGGGAAGGCCTTGTGCAAAACTGTTACAACTTATTATAATTTTAGAGCATTTTTTTATTATTGTATTCGGTTGCGAGAAAATTGCGCAGAAATTTTTATAAGCATTTTTATTTCATCGAATATATGTTAAGGTGTCATCAGTGTGCAAAGCACCTTCTCATACAAATTTTAGAGTACACAATGGACCGATATTTTGATTCATATGTCGTTCATATACCATGTATGTGGTACAACGAATGCTCAAAAATGAAATAGTTGAAGTTTTGAGTGTTTTATACATGTAACACCACATAGGCAATACGGAAAGCGGGTCAACTCAAATAATGAAAAGTAATCTTCGATGCCCAATCTGTCCACCAAGCGTTAGTAGAGTTATTATGGTAATACGATTTTTACATTTTGACATTTTGAGGAAGGCCAATAACAGTGAACTGTTAGCAATTAATAATGATGAAAAAGATATCCATTCGAGCAAATTCAATGTACATAACTACATAGTTAGAGCATAAAGCTTAAAGACTGCTCCATAATTTCTAACAAACACGAAGAAAAGTCCAAAGCTTTGCTCGGAGAAACACAAACTTAAAGTTTTGGCTTACTTCATTCCTGCACATTACAATTCACACTAGTGATTCATTCGAGGGTACACAAAGCGCTAAAGCATGCGATAATAATAGTACTATTGCAGTGGTCGGTACAGCGTGTAGGGTTACAGAGACCTATCGCATGGCCAGCGACCTTGCATCGCATGCGGTTTAATACTCATCGATGACATATATTATTGAAACATTATTGCGCACTTACAAATGCCCTTGTTCCTTTCTATATACTTCTGTTGAGTTTAAATAACAAAGAGACGGACAACAGAATCTACGTGAGCAATAAAAATCAATCTACGATCACCGATCCACCCACCTACAAGGTGACATTTTTTTTAAAGACTAGTAAATTTTTTAAATACTAAAATTCTTGTTAACTATTCCGACTAAGCTTATAATACTTGTGCTTGAAAATGGTTCACATCAATAGTGCAATGGAAGCCCGAGTCCTACCAACTGAGCTACTGCTGCTTAAATTATGTATGCCAGACGATGGGTTCGATTCTATTATTGGACTATTGATGTGAAACTTTCCTAACACAATCATAGTTGAAATGATTAACAAGAATTCTAGTTACACAAAATATTACAAGCGTGTTTTATTTTTATATTGTTTCATTATTTTGTTCTTTCATTTTATCCTTGACTTTCGCGAAAAAAACCGCAACATAGGTTTGAGATTTGTCACATAAAAAAATTCATGACAACCTACTTGGCTAAGTGGCATAGCTCATTGCCGCATCGGAATAAACACACGTGGTTTACACTAATTTTTTTTCCGAGGTCTCCTTGGACAAGCGTGTTTCCTACAGAAATAGGAAGGCCAAACGGTGGAACGTATGCGCTAAATTAGAAAAAAAGAAATTCATAAGTCAAAAAGAGGCAATAAATTACGAAAATTTTAAAATAATATTTCACGAGGGTTTTGTTTAAAATTGAACCAGTTGGCAATAACAATACTCCTCCAGAACGTAACAATGTTCCACATGTAGTCATGTGCTCCGAATGGTAACATTTTACTTTTTAATTTTTGATGCGAAAACACGCCAATGTAACGTTAACTTTAACTTCCTACACGATGTTTATCTCCGACACGTGCGCTTCAAACACGAAACCATACAAATATTTGTATTTTTTTGTTATACCATACATACTCTCTTGGCCAACGTAGTATGGGACGCGACCCTCCGACTAGATGATGTGACGATCTACGAAACGGAACTGGCAGAAACTGGAGACGTGAATGCGATAATTGGGCTAGGTAGCGGTTCTTGGGTGGGGGGGACATTGATTGCTTAGTTGGTAGACTTGATATTTTGATACAAAACATTTTTTAATGGGATAAGAAGGAAGAAACGAGCAAGCGTGCTGCTTTATGGACAATCAATCTACGGCATCAAAGCGGTACCAGTCTTTAATAAATATACTGGTTTGTTATTTGAAGTTTATATGTTGTATCGGTTCCAAAATACCACTGACTGTAACTGGTACCACAGAGTTTGCCTATTTTATTAAGCGTTCTTCTCACTGACAGTTGGTAAATTTTATTTAGAAAAGCGACTTTCATTGTCTCTTGACTATCTACGATGAATAAAAAGATTATTTATTTATTACATTATTACAATTAATCACAAAAAACAAGTAACGGAAGCTGAGCTAAAATGATGGAACATTTTAGCTCAGCTTCCGTTAATTACAAAGAAAAACTACAAAACACAGGCTTAATTTTTGTGTAGATCGATGTATAACTGTATATCGTTGATGATCGATGTATATCGATATATAATCGATGTATCCAAATGCGAACAAAACATAAATTCAAACTAACATTTCGGAATTTGGGCAAAACATTCCAATTTCATTTTTCTCTCATATTTTTTACAGAATAAATTCAAATATCGCGTTTGGATAAAAAGATATATATTCTTGTTTGTGCGTGATTTCAAATGGGTTGAAATATTTTTGATAGACGATTACAATTCCTTTTTCAGTGAAATGCCTAATTGATCTAATTGGATATCGCAGGTATAAAAAATGCAAGCATAATCGAAAGTTACTTTTTGCTATAATATTCTGATATGTCTTATATAATATTTAACGAAGCAATAGCTCAGTTAGTAAAGATCGGGCTTCCGATGCGCCATCGTGAGTTCTGACGATTGGATTGGATCTTGATTGAATCTTCCATTGGAATAGTAATGTAAACCGTTTCCTAGCACAAGCACAACTTGGAATGGTTAATCAGAATTCTGATAATATTAAAAAATAAACTTTGCGAATCTTCGTTTTAAAACACATCATTCAAGAAGAAGTATGCGACGCGGTTATTTACATCTTTGCTTTAAATTCTCAACTGAAATCGATATATAATCCAAATGATTAATTAAGTGTTAATGATTTGAAGCTGTTATCCGTATCCGACGATAATAGGCGAAATTGTATATGCATTAGTCCTAAAGCTCATAAGTAACTACCTATGCACAAAGTAAAAGATGCTTGAAATATTATATTTCTTAAATTTTTAACGTATTCTCATTTCATAAATTACGTTACCGCAACCGTTTTGCGCAAAGAAATTTAATATTCATACACAGCCACCACTAACGTGGCTCGTGTGACAAGGGTTTGACACGCAGTGTGACGTCATTAAATAAACATTAAAATAAGCTAATCTGGAATTGAATATGAAATATGAATAATAAGAGGCAAATAGGCAGCTATATACGGAGATTCTACCTTTCTTCTCCGTCCAGATAAAGCTGAACGAAGATACATACATATATACATACATATCGTCACGCCTGTCTCCCGTCGGTCCCGGGGTAGGGACCACAGATCTTCATCGAAAAATCCAGAACGAAGATGAACGAAACGATTAACTGTCTCGGTAATATTTTATTGTTGTTATTTGTATTAATCTATAAAAATATATTTATTCTAATCTATGTATAATCACTGTTCCGCGATCTAGCTACATTGGTTCTTCTGAAAACTAGCGTCAGGTGTTATAATAAGCGCTCACATCGTGTTTCAATGCAGAGGAGTAACCAACTATACTGCCAAATACCTGTGTGCACCCGGGTCCCTCGAGAATGCTGTAGGCAAACCGAAGAGGCTGCTGCAATTCTTTGAGGAGCTGGGGTGGATAGAATAGGAGCTATCCATTCTGACAACACGCAAAATAGGCGCATAATGACGTCAAGTTGTGAAAACCAGTCCGTTAAACCATCTATAATAGAACGCTTGGCTTACACTGAATAAGAACCATTTTGTAGAGGTACCAACAGTTGAATTTCAACTCGGTTGTCTCGCATTCCATATAGATGACATGGCCCAAACGTATTAACAAAGTTATATCGACAGTATCCAGCAGGGAGGATTGCGAACATCTCTGTCAAAGTTAACGAGGGTCTCAGTGCGGTCGGCACCACTTCCAACGCAACCAAAGCCCGGCTTATCGATATATTTCCGTTTGGATTACTCGCAACACAGAGTGTTGCAATCTTGCAGATTTACTTGTGGAGTCGGATCAAAGTAGATAAGAGCATTACTGCCTTTTGAAGTGGGGACGTATTTAAAATGACAAATTACATCCAACCTTCACGTACTAAAGCGGTAAGTCGAAAGATTGGAATTACATATTCTAACAAAAAAGTAAAAATACTTTTCAGCAACTCTATTCCCTATATTGCTAAATGCGTATCCGTGAATGCCTCTAGTTTGTTTAATATAATAATAATTGTATGTTTAAAATTTATTCATTTCGAAGTTAGTATTAATTTTCATTTATCATATTATTATATATAATATATTGAAAATTTTACGTACACTTCTTTATACAAAGCGGTATTTCCGAACCGAAACGACATTAGAACTTTAAAAAAACAAGATCACTCATATGTCAAACACCGACACTTGTGATACCTAAAGTGTAACAGATGTCTATGGGCAGCGTTCATTGCTTTCCATCGGGTGACACGCTTGCTCGTATGCCTTTCTATGCCCATAAAAAACTCTATTCAAGGTACTTAAAAAATACACAACAGAATAAATAGAGTAACTATTACATTTCAAGTTCCGTCCTGTAACAATTCCGCAGACAAGGACGATATACTCAAGTTCATACCATGATAATTTACTCTTAAAAGGTACAGCAGAGCATCATATGAAAGTCAATGAGATTTAACAAAACGGATTTGTAGAAATAAATAGATACGAATTCAATATTGATACTTCATCACCGATTATTAAATACTAGGGTCAAGGCCAGGTCAAGAGTACCCTTAACCAACGGGCTTGGATAAGGAGAATAATGAGTGTGGAGGACGCAAGGGAAGTATGCCGAGATCGTAGTAGATGCAGATCTGTGGTCTCTGCCTACCCCTACGGGAGACAGGCGTAACGGTATGTATGTATGTATTATTAAATACAATACACAGTACATTTCATTTATCAAATTAAACTAATAATTTAAAACAGGATATATATATTTTTTTAAAAGATTGATGATATTAATTTTTTAAGCCAGTGTTCTGAAACATTAAGCCTTGAGCTCACAGCAAAAGACTACCGATAACACAGCCGACATTTACGACGCCTGTAAACTCACAACAATATACAACAAAAAGCAGGTATTTGCACGTCACTTTCCCCGCCACCGCCGATTTAGGTCAAGCAAACATCCAGGCCATACCTGTTTGCCTTAGTGCTTGACGGCTCACTTTAGCAATCGAAGGGGGAAAAGCCTCTAATTGGTTTGTTATTAGATCCCAATTTTGTAATTTATTTTTTACTTAGATTAACCAATGTAAGTTCTTGATATGTATTAGTTGCTCTTCAATCCATTTTATAGAAAATAATAAAAACATGAGTACAAGTAATCCCTTTAATGTCCCAAATCATTAAAAGATTCATTAAGGAAGGAATAGTTCTTTGATAATTTACAAAATCCTAAGGATGGCATTTTTCACGCAATGTAGCTTACCGCGATAATTTTATTAACAGTATAAAAAATTTATATTTTTTTTAAATTTTATTTTATATATAAATTATTATTATATAAATTTATATTTTATTTTATATAAATTTCTATTTCAAATACATTCGATTCTTCAGATTATTATAGTATTTTGTGTGTATCTGATTAAACTATTAGGCAGGAAAACGAGTAATATATAATATCTTATCGGGTGCGTCATATTTTTTCTTTATACTAGTTTTGTATTTTCAGTTTATTCATTATCTTTCTTAACTATAAAAGTACGATAAAATTTAAATATTTTTATATCATAAAACATAAATAGGTTAATTATATACTAATTATCAATGTGTTATAAAGTGATAACCCCTCATACGTTATCTGTATTAAAACGTCAATCCACACAAAAAAACTACATTAAAAAAAATGGCAAGTAAAGAATAATAGTAAGGTCACAGAATTAACAATGAGCCTCAAAAAGTAAGCCCATTACATAACATGTCTGTGTTAACACGGTACCCATACAAAGTGAGCTACTGTTTAACAAGCAGAACTTGCACTTGCAGCGAATATGCCTTAACAAAGAAATATTCGATATAATAATAATGACGTGTAACGTGCGTGATCGTGATCTCTTCATTATCATCTCCTATAAATAAACTAATTGATGCCTCTTTTGCAGACGAGTGTCTCTAATTGAAGAAAGTACTCAACTTTTCAATGCAACAAGATAAACGCCATGACTCTAATGGCCCCTACACTCCTGTAACAAATCACTTTTTTGTTACAACTGCATTATCCATAATGAATGAACAAAAAATTCACACACACGAAACAAGCTGAGCAATATAAAATAATATTATTGTGTTGTATATTTTTATAACAAATGTCAACGTAATTAAAATATTAAATTTACTAACTAGAAGACTATTTGCCATAAAGTAGCCAGTAAAATATATATCGGCGTATTAGAATTAATACTAATGTTTACTTATTTTATGCAATAGACAAAACTAACTTTATATGTATTTTGATGCCATCTGTTGACAGATTATGTATGTAATAATAATGTTGGTTTATATAAAATAATTATAAAAATTGTAATAATTATAATAATTGTAATAATTTTAATAATTGTAATAATTATAATAATTGTAATAATTATAAAATTATTATAATTATTTGTGTAAAATAAATTGTTTAGAATGATGTCAAATTCATATAATTATTCAATTTGAATATTGAGCTGTATTTTAAGAATTGTTTTGCAGTAATTTCATTTGTTTGATAAAAACAAATATTGTTGCTATGTTGAAGCAAATCTACTTTTAGATTCGTTGTTCACTATATATTATCTTTGTTTGCCATCTCGATTTTGTCTTTAAAAGCCGAAATTCCGTCGGAGGGGGGGGGGGGTTAATTAAACTATTTTAGTTTAATTTAACTATATATTTTAATTTAATTATATATAATTTTATTATTTATTGGGAAATCAAATATTTAAATCTAATATACTTTACATGACAACGCAACAGTTTTCGGAGTGGCGAAGTAACAGCTTTAGGAGGCAATATTCGCGGGTTCGATACTCTTATCGGAATATATGTGGCTATTTCTATACGGGTTATGGCCTTAACAGATCTTTATTTCGAATCCGAGTGCACCCCCAATCCACCTTGGATAAGCGAAGAGCTTCGTACCCAGCTGTAGAACATATATAGGTTGTGACAAAAAATTATTATAATTTAAATTATTGCACTTCAACTCAAACTGTGTTTTGTTGTTTGTCATAATTGCATATATATATTTTTCTTTATTGACGGTACTAAGTACAATAATTGAATAAAAAGTTATAATAAAACGAGAAACATCTGAGCTTATAAAAATTTCTTACGGCGAATCAAGCAGTTAGAATGTATTTAACTTGAGAGAAATATTTATTTTGTTCCCCCATTTCAATATTTTGCTTCCCTATTATGTAAATTTCCCGCAATAACGAACAATCCCAAAGAATCCTTTGTAAGATTGAGTGGTACTTCATAGGATTGTGGCACTACAGTGGCTCTATCTAAATCGAATATTACAAGTACAAGCAATACAAGATATTCAATTCATATAAAAATTAAATTCTTAATACTTTAATTCGCAATTAACTTTAACGTACTGTAAAACATTTTTCCTGAGATATTTTATTAGATTTTATGTTGTAACTAATATATATAAGTACGTTACGTGGTCTTTCTATATAAAATACATTTAACTTCGCATAAAATCACAATATTACGAAAAGATAAATTAGATATCCTCTTTGAGATTTGCCGTCAAAGTCGGTAACATGACGTAACCGACCTATTTCTGAGGTCGGACGGAAGGACGTCTCGAGTCATAACGAAAAGGTTAATCTTTGAAAACGTCTCGTCAGTGGATTATAAAAGATTTCTTTATAACAACTTATTCCCGACAATTATGTATATAGGGCAGGCGATTTATCATAGGATTGTTAAGAAAGTCTCAAATATAGATGGATGCAGTAGAAAACGTTTAAAATACAAACTTATATTTTTATTAAACACATTTTAAATTTAGATTTTACTTATTTGACATATCATTAAGCAATGATACCTCAAATGGTAAGAATTGGGCTTACAATTTTAGATCTTGGTTTCAATACAATTGGACTACTAAGTGAGTCATATTTGTCTAGCATAAGCACATCTTAGTCGGAATCGTTAACAAATAGTCTAATAATATAAACAATTAATGTCTTCTTAAAAATCATACTCAAATTAAATCGTTATATAAACAATATTTGATAAAACATATGTGTATATATGACGACCAATTGGTTCAGTGACGGGGCGCTCTGCCCGTGGAGTCAATGGTCGTGGGTTCGATGCCCGCATCGGAATAAATATATGTATGGACTACAAATATTTATTCCGAGTCTGGTAACCCCGAAAATCCGTATTGGACATCCGTATTTGTTAACATCCGTTCCTCCAGAAGTGGAGAGGCTCGTGCTCAGCAGTGGGACATATATGGGCTGTTAAAAAAATATGTTTGTATTCAAATTAAACCGATGTATTAAAAAAAACCGAACCGAAACCGAAAAACCAGAGGCATTATATTTTTTCATTGAAGTTACTGTTACGGTATAAACTTCCTTTTACTTGAAAAGGCTCATTTATAAAAATTTTGCAAAGCACTACTACTATCTAAGAATAATATATCACAAGAAACGATTTTATTTATTTATAACCTTTTTTATGACGACATTCCAATAGATAGGTTTATGTGGGGCAGCGAAATTAATAAAGTGGACAGTTTAATATCGATCCTTTGAAAGGTCAAGTAATACGTTTGACATCGCCTCGGGATACGGTAAGTGGTGTTCGAATTCAGTATTTGTATCGCTTAACATTGTTACACGGAACACACGCTCCATTGGTCCGGAAACTCGTCTCCTTGGTCGGACCAATATGAAGCAATCCGATGAGATTCAATATAACGAAGTCTGCGAGCAATAGATATTACTACATCCAATACTGGAAACATTTCTTCGCTTTACGCTTATTATTAACAGTCAATGTCATCTCTGATTGATTATTATATTTTTAAATTACTTCATTAACGATAGTTCAACATTTAAGCTGTTTTTTCGAAGAGATGTGTCATCATCTCTTTGTGCTTGGTCCATCTCTTAGCACCCGCCTTAAAAATAAGTTCCATAGCCCAACACCTGGATGGTGGAGAGTATACCGCTGTGCCGGGATTCAGTTGTGATTTTCTACGACATCGGAAAGGTGAAGCGATTTGCGATTTTTCGGAATAATTACAAGAAAAGGAGAGAAGGAGTTATTAAAAGATGTTTGCAAAGTCACAAACGCATTCGTGATGATTCTTGTGTCATGGTGTTGGACATGTCCATGTTCGATAGTCATCACTTACCATCAGGTATTCTGGATGCTTATTTTCGTGCTTTGCAAAAAACATTTTACTTATGTTCGGTCCGGTATGTACCCTGATAACCAAAATCAAAGAAAAGTATAGTAGTGTCTCGTAAATTTTATACTAAAAAATTGTGAATGAATACGAAATTCAAGGTATAAAGGTAAACATATAAGGAATTACGAGGATCGATAACGAGACCGAGTAATGGTGCTAACAACCTTCCCCGAGAGAGCGGCGGACGAGAAGCGAAGTCAGGGACAGTCATTAACCCGCAGTTAAACAATTCAGGCCAAGCAATCAGCATCGTGATGGGGAAGATGCTTTATACAAATAAACCAACGATACGACCGTAGGAGACGAGTGACTCATAACGGTTATTGTGCCACTGCATGCAACGCAGTAGCTGCTTGTGGGGGCGAGACTTTTTATCGCCGTAATTACTTACTTAGTGTTGTTACAAACAGACAGAGAAAGTAAAGTTTGCTTTTAAAGTGAGTTAAATTGATTTAAAGTAATTGTAATTTTTTGACATAAAGACATTATTTGCTAAATTGCAAAAGTAGTTTGTTTATTGACTACGGTAAAACAGTAAATATAAAATCCTCCTTTTCGATAACTGAGTAATAAATATTATTAAAAATGTAGCAAGTTGCGTTTTTTTTTTTTTGTAAAATCACTAAAAACTAATATTACACTTTTTAATGAATTTAGCAATTTCGAAAAATTTAAAATAGTTTCAGATAAACAAATAAAATTGCGAAATATCATATAAGTTGAAGACGTTTTGACGTAACATATTGTAAAACTAATTCCACCTACAAACTCGTGATTAAAAATTAGAAATAGTGATACATGTGATCGAGTATTTGTTACAATTTGATAGGATCTATTTTTACTCCCGTATTCTTGATGATCTGCCAACCGTAGAGTGGGTTAAAGTAGAAACAATACGGGTTCAACGGCCAGATATCGAGGAGAAATCGTAGCAAATGACAATTTATATAAACGGAACCTATAAACAGTAATAAAATCAATTGATGAAATTTAATTCAATTTAATTTATTATCACAATTACTTGCGGAACCAATAAATTCCGATACCTTCAATGTTGTAGTGCGACATAGTACCCATGTATGGGAAGGAATGATTATGAATAGAGTTGCATTAGCGTTTCATGATACATGATTCATGACATTATACAGTATTACTTACATAAATTATGATGTATCCATCAATTATTGACATATAGATAAAGAAAACAATTAACAAATGTATCTACTTATTCCATAAATAAACTTTTCCATAGTTTAACCAAATGTGGAAGATAAAAAGCAATAAAGATACAGATTACAAAGAAGAAACCAAGAATATATATTTTTTTTCTTTTCCTTGACTTCATTATTTATCTTATATCATAGAATGAATAGATCTCTGATTAAGTTTTTACCAATAGACGAATTATATACACATATCATCAACATCCTGCGGTAGTCTATTTATGGACATAGGCCTTTTCTAATGCTCTCAACCTAGCCCGTCATCATCACATTTACTCCATTTAGCCGGGAGGAGTCGCACGTATGCCAAGACGCGGTCTCCACTTCAGCACTTATCTACTCCATGATCGCTTCTCCGGCAAACGTGATCAACTAATTACCGCTTCAGTTTGGTAACTCATATAACATTACGTCCGATGACTTTGGTTCTCCGCTGGATTTTTTCATTTCAAATAATATCTATCAGAGATAATCAGAGTGGCTTACTTTGTATATCGACATAGCTATTTTAAAAAAGTTAAAAGTTTGGAACTTCATTATTCAATGTGAATACCAAGTAATTTTAAAATTAGAAATCACAAACATCACTTTATAGATTAATATATATATATTTAGAGCTACACTGCAGAGGAATACTTTGTCAAGAATGGCATATTACTTGTCTGTAGCATGAATGGGCCGGCTCGCCCGGGGAAGTGCCACACTCCCGCTGAAAACCGGCATCTGAGTGGTAGCTTAACTGCGGCGCTTCGTACGATGAGCGCCCTGAGTTCCGGAGGCCCAACACCCTCTCCCTTCCACTCCCATAGTGTCACTTTCCTTAAAGGTCGACAACGCTGCCGCACTGCCTATGGTTTTTTTTTAGGTAAACACTGTTGTCTTGCTATTGGTATTTTGGTAGCTTAGCTACCGTGCTTCTTGCGGTGAGCGGTTGAGTACCAGAGGCACAACCCCCCCTCCACCTCCTCCCATATTGACACTTTCTTTAAAGGCCGGCAACGTTTCCGCACTGCCTATGGCGCTGCGGATGTCTATGGGCAGCGTTGATTGCTTTCCATCAGGTGACACGCCGGCTCGTTTGCCTTCCTATCCTACTAAAAAAAATTTTGAAAACTACTTAACGATTACTATAACGATAACTATTTACAATTAATTCTTGAAGCTAAGAACCACACTTGTGTCGATGTCTCCGTATAGTAGTAAACCTATTAAACGTTTGAACCAAGCACACTGCGCTCTTTGTTTATTTATAGCTCAAGTTGTCAACAAGTCATAAGGAAATATTAAAGAGCCGACCGCCTGGAAACGTTGCGAGCACCAAACAAGTACCAAGAGCTTTATCAACGAAGCACTTAAGAGTAATAGACGCAGGTAAAAAAAAAATTGTATTATAAATAGCGTTGTACGTATGTAATATAAATAGCGTTACGCAAGAGACAATTGAGGTAGACAACAAAACACGAACGAGGGTTATTGTTAAAGTAACATTAGACGATACACAAAATACAAGTGGTTGCGATAGTGGGTTATATGGACAGTCAAAACTTACTTAGCTAAGATCCGCGACAAACAAACAATAACAGAAAATTAATAATGTGTATTGAATGTTCAGGTAGACAACCGAAAAGTAAGTCCGTCTATCTTCCGTAGAGTCTACTATACCTGAAGATGCCTCGTGTTGGGGCGAAACACGTGTCGTTTACAAGGTGGAAAAGTGGTAGTGTGTGTTTGGTGTTGTGACCACCATAGTGGTTGATGGGTGGAGAGTTGCTGACGGCCGTTTTTCCGTAAGTTTTTGGTTTAAGTTCCAAATAAATCCACCTTATCCAGCAGGAAAACACACATTATTAATTTTCTGTTATTGTTTGCTTGTCGCGTATCTTAGCTAAGTGAAAGTTTTGACTGTCCACATAGTGATGGATTTCCGCAAAGTAACGCCTGACTCCATTATTCATCTTAGCGGGTTATAGCCACTATCCTAATTTTATTTTTAGTGTTATTCCTCCGACATGGGGTCGGAGACTATCTCAATATTGTCGGCCTGGTCATATTTGTAGATGAACTAACAGCCGTTGCAGTAGAAGACAGGAGGTCATATTCAGACAAACGTGATGTAGAACAGCATGATTTAAGAGGCAACGACGATCTGCACTGGGTGTTTGTGTTAAAATGGATAGGTACGTGAAACACAAGATTTCAAGCTCACTTGCAAACGTCGCGAAACTACCCTGATGCCTGGCGCTATACCCGTCCATTGTGACTGAGCAGAACGAATCTTTCGTTGATAAATGTTGAAAGATATTATTATCAGCACAGCTGAAGCGTTAAGATATTTGTAAAGAAAAGTATGAAATTGTCGACACCTTTGGAACAATGGCTGTATTTCTGTAGAGTATAGACAATGGTACGGGTCGACAAAAGGCCGTTCCGTCCAGGCCTTATAGTTATGATGTGGGGGGAACAATACGATGTTCCTGTGCGGTCGACTGGCTCAACGCACCCGCATATTGTTATAAAAATATCATGAATGAAATCGTGAGCGACAAGATATTTTTGAAACCTATTAGAGAAAATATGTTTTGTAACCTATTAGAAAAAATTAGATGCGCTATCCGTCCGCTGTTAACAGACACATCTGAAGTAATATTAAATGGATAAATGTAATTCAATGTCCCGGTACAGTCAAGTTCAAAAATAGATGAATAAATACGTTCTAAATTTAGAATTGTAGATGCTTTAAGTGAAATTATATTATATATAATATTGCAAAATTCAAATATAAAGCTGTATTTTAATTAAAATTTAATCTTAAATTTTTTTAAGGTATAGGAAGGCAAACGAGCAGGCGCATCACTTGATAGAAAGCAATAAACGCCACCTATAAACATGCGCAATGTCATAGGCATTGCAGAAGCGTTGCCGGCCTTTAAGAAAAGTGTCATTATGGGAGGGGGAGCGGAAAGGGGGTTGGGCCTCCGGAACTCAACCGCTCACCGGACGAAGAGCGGTAGCTAAGCTACAACTCAGACACCAGTTTTCTGCGGGAGTGTGGTACTTTTCTTAGCAAGCCGGCCCATTCATGCCACAGACAATATTATTTATCAAAGTATTCGTCTGCAGCGTGGCTCTACAACTACAACTACTGCTACGTATTAAACAACAAAAATGCTGCGTTTTTCAAGCTTAGGATTCAGTTGGACTATGCAGTATTAAAGAAGCGTCGTTAATGCAGAAGCATTCTATCTATGCCTCATAAACATGAGTGCATGATTCTAAAACTAGTGCATCCTGTCTGTACTTTATTACTATACCAAAACGTGAAGACTCGACAGTTCGTCCACTCCATTACTTCAGCCGCTCTTAAGACTATCGCGGGCTGATGATGATGATGATATAAAACAAAAAAGTTCCCATATGATATACGTAATACACACTTGACAACAAGATGTCTAAATTACATATGTACTACTGAATTTAACTGTACTAAAACGAACCGTACCGAACCTGTATCAAGTGGTTTGAAAGTCGTTCACATGAGTTATGTAGGGCAGCTAGGGTATATTATTATTATCATGGAGCCCTCTCGGAAGTCTGCTATCAATCAACGACCGAATAATAGTGATGTTGAGCCCCCATGAGGAGTGCCGGAAGGTAGCGATTTGAGTACGTTATCTAAGGATTCGATACTGACACCGAATGATAGAACACTATATTAACATTCTATTACGCTGCCGTCCGGGATACGTGAGGCGAAAGTAAACTGGCAACTGTTTTGACGGTAGGACGAAACCTCAGGAAAAAACTAATTAAGCGTGAGTGTAGGACTTGAATTACGCTAGGAAAATATATGTGTAGCGTTTAAGATGGCTTGCTATCGTTTTTTAATTTAATAAGACGGTCGGACGTTGGTATGATGCAAAAAATGTCATTGACGAACTAATTGATTATGGGTTATTTATAAACACCTTGGTTTTTTTGGGAAATGAAGGAAAACGAGCATGCGTGTTGCCTGTTGGGAAACAATCAACGACGCTCATAGACTCAGATGTCTACCATATGGATGAGGATGCATCATCGGCCTTTGCGTTCTTTTCTACATACACATGTATAAATACTGTGAAATTTTTATCAATAGATTATAATCTTTTTTGTTAACATATTTCCTTTTTTATGTATTATTTTTTATATGCATATAATCAATAATTTAAAAAAAACACTTGGACAAAGAACTTTAATTTATATAATTTGTTAAACAAAAATTCACCAAGTAAATTCAACAATTATCATCTGATTATTCAAACAGATCTCGGCTTTGCATAATGTGAACAATACATTATTCTGTGACAGTAAGTAAAGTAATGACTTGAGATGAGCTTCCTTAAATAGACACACCTCAATACTGTACGTGACTCACGAGTTGAAGGCCGCTCGCCTTGTACTTCCTGTACGATTTTTAACGATCGTTTCCTTTTTTAGAATATTATTATTGCATGCAATCTTTTACCAAATTTAAAAAGGCAATAATACGTCATTCCTCGTTCCGTCTTAATTGAAATGTACTTTTCATATATTTCTGATTATATTATATACCTTGCCTTAAATCGTGCATTACGGCTTTGTTCAAGTTTTTTTTTATATAGTTATAAGTGTTGAAAATGTGATTGTAACAAAATAATAGTTATCCCGGTACCTTTCCGGTCACAAGTACCTTTTTAATGGTATAGGAACGCAGCCTATAGACATAGATATTTTTTAAACCTTACAATGTCGTATCGGTTTAGAAATGAATTACTTATTTAAAAAAGTTAAAAGGATTATATCGGTCTTCTCTTCTTGATTTGAACTTTCCGGACTGTAGTGGAGTAAGGAACAATAAGACACAATTTAAAAAATTATGAAATAAACCTAATATCTGAACATGAAAGCTTACCTCTATATCATATAAAATCTTATTTTCATATTCTATTAAAGAATTGGACGCTACGACAAAAGAATAAAAATTATGAAAAAGCTTATTTACTATTTCGAACTTATATTGTGGATTGAATTTAATTTGCCCCTCCGTCTCACTTCCACTTCTATGTTGAAGTAGCGACCCACCTTCGTCGCCATTTCACATAGTCCACTATTGGCAATAGAAAATCATCCTACTAATATTATAAATACGAAAGTTTGCGAGTATGGATGTATGTTTGTTTTTCTTTCACGAAAAAAACTACTGGACGGATTTGGATGAAACTTTACAGTAATATAGGTTATACATCGGAATAACATGTAGGCTACAATTTATAATGATTTTATGTAATTTTGGTCGTAATATAATTTTACAATTAAGTAAAAAAATATATATATTTATTTAAAATGATCTGTCACGAAACTTAATGTGGCAGGCCAAATTCCACGCGAGCGAAGCCGCGGCCAAAAGTTAGTAATATATACACTGAAAGTTTGAAATATTTGGATACAGAGGCATTTCAAATATACGGTATTGAATAATGTTTATGAAACATGTAATAAAATTATGTATAATATTTTTTTCTCAGCAAAATTGTAACTATCCATATAAAGCTATGCACGATATCGCGGCCACTTGACGTTTTGCATACTATTAATATTAATATAATAATAATATATGATGATATTGATGATAACGTTCCACAAACATCGAGTGTTGTTGAATACATACTCATCTCTAAGCCCCTATGAATTGTTTTTACATATCAACAAGAGTTACATTCATGACTTATGGCAGTCGTGCGTGACGCATACAATCCTTATAATTTATAACAATAGTTGTAACGACTCATTATCTAGTTACTGATTACGTAAGCAGCACCATAGCTGTATCGTTTCCAAACACTTCCACGAACACTTGAATGATTAAAACAAGGAGCGCATGTAATGATCGTTCAGTATTTATATTAATTTATTAAAAATAAATAAACAATAAGATATTCTAATCTAAAATTACTTTTTTCTTAAAGAAGCAATCCTTCACATAATTCCACAGATTTACGCGTCCAGAACCCTGGATTTGCCGTACGAAAAATGCAGAAATAGTTTACGTAAAAGTTACTGGCCAAGTATAACTATAAAAAATGGCCTTCTTCATCGTACTCTATAGACTGGTGGAGGCGAACCGGTCGAACACGGCTTTTCGTCCAATCGGCCGTAGCAACGAGCAAAAATATAATTTTAATATACCAAGAATATATAATCTTGTGTGACATGAAATACGATTAATTGCTAAGTTTATAAAAATGTACTGATCAAGTAATTAATAGATTGCACAGAGTTTAATTACAGTACATCTTAGGTCGAAACTAGTTGATCACCCCTTCTATGACCATATATGTACCTATGTATAGGTAGATCTTAAATAGAAGTAAAGAATGTAAAACACTAAATTTTATTACCCCAGTCGTCAGTAGATTTTATTTACAGCGAGGTAGATGGATTCGGTCTACATGAGCCAGACAAGGTTGTTACCACGGAAAACTACTTTTGTGTTTCATTCTAAACTATATATTATTCAGTAATATTTAAACAAGTTGGACTGTTCAAATCTTATTTAAATAATTTCATGTTAATCACCAGCAAGCTGGCAAAGCAAAGATGCGATTATACTAATTAGCTTCGCTCCCGACACTAAATATCTTTAATGAGACAGCAGACTATCTTGAATTTATCAACTCGTTTTATATGTTACCTTCTAAATGAAGAGACACGCTGCTACAAATGCTTGCATCGTGTACTAGTTAACTGCTTAATTCTCTCCTAAGTCAGTATCCTCAATCAGCCCAGTAGGTGTTGTCGAATCAATTGTCTTTTTATGCAGACCATTTATGTCACAGTGCTTGCATTATTACCTCCCCATTTATGAAGGAATGTATTGAAACTCATCATGCTTGTCCAAGCGGAATAGCGTTGCAGCCAGACACGCAATAATATTTATCCAGATGCAGAAATTAAACCCACGATCGCTTCCGAAATCACGATCGGTTGTAAAACATAGGAACACATGAACAAAGTGTATTCCCTTTAAGAAACTAAGACATGCCAATGGACGTTTTCTTAGAGATAATTTTATAAGCTCGATAGATTAAGTTAAAATTAAATTATTCATTAGTCTCTATTGGCTTCATTGTAATACAACAAAGAGCAAAGTGCTCTTTATGCATAGAAAAAAAACAATCGCTTCCGTCGAAAGCGGTAACTTTGACACTGAGCAAATAAGATCGTCAAAACTGTCTGTAACACATACCAAAATTCAATACACCGTTTTTAATTTAATTTAAGTGTCTAATTTTGTATGTTTGTTCAAGCTAAGATCAGGACCGGCCAAATTAATTTTAATATTGTAAAGAATCGTTAAATATACTTTATACCACGGAAAAATTAGCTATTACGCGAAAATTGGAAGCTCTAATACTAAACATGAACGAAGCCGCAGGCAACTACTTGTTATATTATATAAGTAAATCGAAATCCATCTGGCAATACCACGGTACACCGAGGAAATTAAAAAAGGTAACTAATGCGATATTTCCGTTCCGTGCAGTCCCAACGTTCTTGATGATGGCGAAATTAAGGTAGGAATGAATTGTGATTTTTACACATTCAATTCATTTGCGACCATTTTATATTACTAAAAGTGTAAAAAACACTGGTGGTACTGAGCACTCTTATAAATATAGAGGTAATTTTTAATAAAAATATATATAAAAAAAAGGTAAAAGTATAATGTTGAAAGTAATGTCGTTCAAAGCGGTCCCTATTATTTGATCGGGGAAATTAGCTTGCGACTTCTATAAGGCGACACTAATAAAATGTTGGAAGCCCATTATGTTATCATTACGATAATGATGCAAGAAATCATATATTTAATTATGTACTACAGTTTTAGGATAGGTTTTAATATCCTATTAAGGGCGAATTACAAGAAAAGTTAGCACAAGTCGAAGGGCAAACCAACACACCACAGATGTTCCTTCAGGAAGCAGCGTGAGCGACGCATACGACAGACTACTGGAGTTAAATAATTTGCATCATGATAGCATATCACTGTAGGTCACGATCCACTGGACTAAGGCAACGAATAAGAGATGAGGTTTTAGCGAACAAAATTGCTGAAGTTTTTAAGAAAGGCCAGGTCAAGAGTACCCTTAACTGGCGGGCTTGCATGAGGAGAGTAATGAGTGTGGAGGAAGCAAAGAAAGTATGCCGAGATCGTAGAAGATGGAGATCTGTACTCTCTGGTCCCCTACGGGAGACAGGCTTGACGATATGTATGCGTATGTTTGTACCTAACTTACCATATAATGCCATTAGCGCCAACAACCTATATCTGTCAATTAACTTTGTGACGCTTTTCTCCTATAAACTACAAATAAAGTGCTTCAACATTCAACATTCCATCACCAATCACATTACAAAAACTACGGAAAGCAGTTCAGTGCCCTTTACAAAAACCAAACCCATTATTAAGGAACATTATAGAAATGTAAAGCGTACACGTACAACTGAAGCTTCAGTTAGGTACAACTTTCTAAGCACTCCAATAGTTACAAAAATAATATAATTTTTTTATTTTTTTTATATATTCACGCCTATCCCCCGCAGGGGTTGGCAGAGACCACAGAGCTCCATCCGCTGCCATTCATCGCAACGAAACGGCTCGTCATTGGTTGCTTTTCGCCCTCGTGAGAATCAGGACGTGACAGGTGGCGAACCACGTCGCCGTCATTTTTCGACAAATTAGGTATTTTAAATTCGTCTTTAGTGAATCCCACGAGCCGCAAGGGTCGATAGAGGTCAGCCCCAGCAGAGCCCTGCATGCTGAGGTAAGGCACCATAGTCCCCGGGGGAGCCCGACCCCGGGACGATCGGCACGCTTACGACTAGGCTCGCCCCTAGCCACGCATCCATTGGCACGGCAGACCGTGGATTGGCGGAGAGGAAGGGAAAGGATAGAGAAGAAAGGAAGGGGCAGGAAAGGAAAATGTGGATTGGGGGGGGTTACCAGACTCGGAATAAACATTTAAAAATCCATATAAATATTTATTCCGATGCGGAAATCGAACCCGCGACCATTGACTCCGCGGGCGGAGGGCCCCGCCACTGAGCCAATCGGTCGTCTATTACAAAAATAATATAAAATCAAAAATAAAAAATTATAACACCATTTTTAATGAATTAGAGCCGTTCTATGTGAATATATTTATCATTCAATATTTATCGAATATCGAAATCTGATTGATGACTTAAATGGTGCAGCGTTGAAATATTCGCTTTTGAAGCTTGGAAATCGAACTTTTTTTTTTATGGCATAGGAAGGTAAACGAGCAGGCGTGTCACCTGATGGAAAGCAACCGACGCCGCCCATAGACATCCGCAACGCCATAGGCAGTGCGGAAGCGTTACCGACCTTAAAGAAAAGTGAAATTATGGGAGTGGGAGTGGAAGGGAGAGTGGGAATCGGAGGGTGAATGGGAAACTTGTCGGGTCTTTAATAAGTTCCATTTCCACATCAGGATAAATAAACTCAGACATGTTGTAAACAATTTGAAAGTTATACACCATGCTATGTGATATTTGCCCGTACGATAACGACCAATTATAGTTTACATGGTTAGTGACCGATAACATATGTACCTACCTCGCTAGACCTCAATAATTTAAACCTTAAAATATTCTATACACATATGATAAGATAAAAATAGTTGAACGAAAATAGCACAAACAGTTTTAGTGATAAATAATAACACCGCCGTGAATAACCAGCGTAGTTTATTTAACTGATTATCACTCCGGGTAACTTAAAAATGTTTTTTTTATGGGATAGGAGGGCAAACGAGCAAGCTTGCCACCTGATGGAAAGCAATCCATATAAATATTAAATAAACCGATATTTAAGATTGCATCCTCATTTACGCGCATTTCTAAGGAAATTGAATATAATAAACGAATGGAGCGTGCGATGAATAAAAAACAGTCTGATCAGAAATTACAATAAATGACATTACAATTTTAATTGCAGAAAAACACATTTTGTATGTGGAGCCCTTATATGACCAACTACTTACCAACACACGAGATTTGTTTCAGGGCTAATGGGGGGGGGGGAGGGTTTGTGTTAAAGCATTAGGCTCGTAAATATCACTACACTATAAATGTATATATTTATTCCGATACGGGAATGAAAATCGCAACTATTGACTTCAAAGGTAGTTTGGTCCTATTTTTCCAAAACTGTGTGCGTACAGTTCACGTGATATTTACGAAAATTGAATCGAAAGGACTTTCCTCTTTACCACCATCCACAATTTACTCAATCTCTTAATCTCCCTTAGCATCTTATTTGTAAACACTTATTCCGAGCGATAATTTGTAAAAAAATATTTACAGTTAACAAAAATATAACGCTTGTAAAATAACTGTGCTTTATAAAGTGTTACACGAGTTTCCTTGTGGAGGGAGGTTCGCGAATCCAGTGTTTTTAAATGGTTAACGCCGTATTGGTAAGACACATAACAGTACCAAAATATTACAATGACTTATGACTCATTCGATAAAAACGTGAATTGACGTACGATCAAGTTTTGTTCATATTCATGGTAAAAATATTGTTACTTTCGGTAATTCCTAAAAGAATACTAATTTTTGGAAAATTCATATTTATTTTTTTTAAAATTGTTTACTAGTCAACAAACTAATTTGTTAAAAAAAAATGACGGCGACGTGGTTCGCCACTTCACGAGGGCGAGAAGCGACTCGCTTTCGGAGAGCCGTTTCGCTGCGATGAATGGTAGCGGAAGGAGCTCCGTGGTCTCTACCAACCCCTGCGGGGGATAGGCGTGAATATATAAAAATATATATATACTAGTCCACTGCTGGGCATAGAGTACGTGCCACTCGCCCAGACGCGCCACCTAGCTCTATCTTCGCCATAGCTATTGTCTGTGCCAGTCGGGCGGCTTATCGCCTAATCCAGCCGGGCGACGTCCCACATTACGTTTGTCGAGACGGGGTATCCACTTCAGCACTCGTCCACTCCAATGGTTGTCAGTTTTCTGACGAACGTATCCAGCCAGACTTCAGTTTGCTACCTTAAAGAACTATGCCGTCAATTCTAGTTTTTTAAATATATATATATATATATATATATATATATATATATATATATATATATATATATATATATATATATATATATATATATATAGATAAATATATATAATGTCTTATTTAACATGCGTGTTTAATGCGAGATTTACATAATATATGTATCATCTTATGTAAATGTGATCCTTCATCAAACTCTCTCCGTGTTAAGTTGCTCGCTTCGTATAGGATCTTAGTAACAATGTGTGCATAATCATTCGTTACTATATCAAGTTGTTACCGAGTGATATGTACGAACATAAATCTCGAGTTCTTATCGCTATGATAACATCAGAATGCAGAAAAAAATGTTAAATGATATAAGAAAGATAATTAACAACAATCATTTAATTGTGAGTGATAACAATGATACAGAATGATAAGTTTTATCGTAATATTAATAAAGCTTAAGTAATGATAAAATGAATGTAACGTAATTTCTTCATAATATTCATATTTGCTAAGTCCTTGATATTTGCTGTGTGGTTGCCGGCAAAGTGTAGCTCTCCTTATTTAGGGGGATCCATGTTATATACAGTGTAACCTCCATGTAACGTCACTCGATTTACCGACAAACTCCCTAAAGCGTCGATATCACTCGGCTTTGGTTGCTTTAGCTTGTTTCCAATACAATGATACACTATATAGAATTACACTCCCTTTCAATAACGACAGTAATTTAATAATATAAAGTACTTTTTAAGTTGCCAAAATTAGTAAAAACTGTGCAGCTGTGTACGTTCTTTTGTCGCTTTATTATCCTAGGCCGTAATAAACTACGTAACGTAATAAATTCGGTGAGAAAAACCGAGTATCAAGAACAAGGAGATGAAGAAGATAAGATGAATAAGCCTGAGCCTCTGCCGAGCATTAAAGAAGCTCTGGAAGAAGCTAAATTATTGGAAAAGTACGTTTTCTTTATCACCAAGATGCCTCAATATCGCAAGATATGAATAAAATAATTAAAAAAATACAACAAAATTATTGGTGCAGCAAAAGACGTCGGACAAAAAAACAGACTATACTCAATAGCGATCAAGTAAGAATTGTTTTTATGTGATTACTAACACTAGTCTGAAATAAACCTTTTCTTTTTCTAATACAGATTTTTCTTCTCTCCATTTAACGACAACTCTCTATAACATCAAAATATGCACAGTCCCTTAAGGGTCGTTGTATAGAGTTTGCACTGTAGTTGATTCTTATGGCTAAATTGACGATGATGATGAAATCCATGAATAAAAATATACTCTTAATAGAGTTGTGTATATAAGCGTATAATTGTGTATATAAAAAATATTATAATAATTAGTGAAAATTCCCAAATTTCAGTAATCATTCAATTATTGAAATTTGGACTGATCTCTTAACTTTGGAATAGCATATACCATATATCCATATATATATATGTGTGTGTGTGTGTGTGTGTGTGTGTGTGTGTGTATGTATATATATATATATATATATATATATATATATATATATATATATATATATATATATATATATATATATATATATATATATATATATATATATATATATACATATATATATATATAGATTTGTTTAATTAATAGGATAAGCATACCGCACATTTTATTGATTTTATACTAAACCTAAACCTGTATAATCCTCAAGATAAAGTAACCAAGAAAATAATGGTAAATAATAATTGACTGTCCAAACAAGAAAATACAAAAAATTTTTATAATTATAAGATTTTATAAATAGAAATACAAAAATTACCTTACACAAGGCACGTTTGAATCTCTTAAAAGGTAAATGGCCCTTTGAGGAAAGCAGCCACGTCCATTAGGGAAACGAGCGTTAATAGAAACAGAACAGAAATACATAAATAAAACAAAGATTTAAATAATTGGAAAGTTTAGTTATGGAGTATTTCAAAAAATTAGTAGTGTCGGTAACGAAATGAAAGTGGTTATACATGACAAGATTTTTTATTCAATACTTTATTGTACACAAAACACGACATACAAGAATTAAAAGGAAAGAAGATGTACAAGGGCGAGCTTAACTCAAAATTTAGTTTTCTTCCAGCAAACCCAAGAGTGAAAGAGAGATAAGCTGTGAGGATAGAAATGATGAGAGTCGTTCCTGCAAAATTCACCAGTTTTATCTTCATATAAAGCAAACATGATATAAATGGAATGATTCCATTGGTTGCTTACTCGAATACATAGAAAGTCGCGGAGGTATACTATTTTTTTTGCAAACAACCTTACTCATTTATTACAAAAAATTCATCGCACGTTGTCGAAGTTCCACTGAACTTGATCTATTTTTAAATTATAGAATAGATAACAATAACTGTTAACGAATGTGATTTAGATATTGTAAAGCGTTTTGTTGATATGACCATCAAATATTTTATGTATTTAACAAACTTGCTAGTCGACGAAGCAAGTTTCTGCCAGGCGCTTTTGGTAGATCTAGATTTTTTCCATCTGGCAGTCCCACACTACGTTTGCCAAAACGCAAACTCCACACCCACATGTTCCAATGATTATCCGTTCTCATAAAAGGGTCGGGAAATGATTATTCTGTTATTCAAATAACAAATTGTTAAAAAAACTTAATTTGTAATTATAGTTTCAATAGTATATTGGTAAATTGTCTTTTATCCTTGTCTTCTCAAACGATGGACTAACTTAACTTTAATTTAAACGTTTTAATTTTTTTATAGTATAGAGGGGCAAACGAGCAAGCGGGTCACCTAAAGGAAAGCAATCAACACCGCCCATGGACATCCGCGACACCGCAGGAGTCACGGAAGCAAGCCTTTTAGGCTTGTTTTTTGAAGGTGCCAAAGTCGTATCGGTTCGGAAAACCCGTTGAAGGTAGCCCAGTCGGTCTCTAAGAGCACAGTACGGGCGTAATATTTTTATGTACATCCATCGACATATACATTATTTTAAAGATTCATATGTACATCTATCTACATATACATTATTTTAATAAACATTTATATGTACATCTTTCTACATATACATTATTGTAAACGCATGGATTTGTATTTTGTAGTAGCCACTTTATTACGTGATATATTTAACGGCTATAAGTTGGACGGGAGTGGCTTATTCGTCATGCTTAGTGATCAAATTACGGTAAGTGAATGCAATAGCAACATTAGCTTTGAAATATAATTGATTACTGTACTACGTGCAAAACGTTGAGTTCGCAGAAACTTGTAATGTGAAATATTACAATCTGTCTTTTGTTAAAAATTAACATTAAAGTAGAAGAACTGATGTTGCAGATGTCTGTTCAGTATTGATTTTATTTTCTTCAAAGGCTACCTTTATTTTTTCAATGAACCCAAAGATTGACTGCCAAAGTTGCCTTTGCACTAAAAATATACATTATGAATAAATAAATAAATAAAAATTAACATTTCTTTTTAAATATTGTTAATTTTTACAATCATTTCAACTACGTTAATAATGATGCCGGCCGGGAACTCAACTGTCCGCCCGGGACAACCCGCCCCAACAACCGGGAACAAAATGCCTCTGGTTTTACGGATGTCTACGGACGGCGTGAATTGCTTTACATCAGTTTATACGTTTGCTCATTTGCTTCCCTATTCCATAAAAAAATATGTATAATTAGGCGAAATATTTGCTTGTTAGTCTTTCTATCCTATAAAAAAGTATACTATACAAAAATGCAACTATACAGTAAATATAGCATTCATTTCGCATCTATCGCAGTCGCAAAATCAATTCGCACATTGCGTAGGTGTGAAGTCGATGTTTATTCACATGATAGAAGATTACGCGAACCCAACTCGCCCACGCACCTGTCGCCGATAGCGTTAATGTTTACCATAACATCACTATGTGAGACGATGTATATGTTTAAGAATGCTTACTAATTATGATCACAACACACATATATTGGATTTGGCCCCGGTCTGAAGCGTATTTCTTTAATAGCCCATGTTCATATATCGTTTTAAGGCAGATTAAACATATTAATATATATATATTTTTAAACAAGACTAGATTTTTTTAATATTATTGTTAACTTACAATAAAGGTTATACTAGGAAATAGTTCACACAAATAGTTCAATGGTAGGTACGAACTCGCGACGTCAGGTCGTAAGCCCGATCGTTATCAAATGAACTTATTGCCGCTTCAACTGATCTATTGTTGTAAATCTATTTATTTATACAGGTTTTCCCTTCTTTTTAGTCATCCTCTCAGTGCTTAGTCACTTAAACTGCACAACAATGCAATATTTTGTTTTAAAAATCACATGTAAGAAAATATAGAATTATCGATTCGTATGATACGTAGTTTTATAATATTATATATTAAAGCATATTTATGAGACGATAAATATAAAAAAAAAATCGAATGTAGCATTCGATTTGAATCGAAATTTTAGATCGGCTAATAGATTCTACCTTTCGTACTTTACAGCATTATTTATGCACTTTTTCTTGCTGTGGAAATAAATCACTAAATAACTTAAGTCTCTCGATCTACTACTGGTCATTATTCTAGAAAAACTAATATGGGAATTAATGTGCGCCAACATTGTATTAGTGTTTATATAAGCATATGCATAATTTTTAAATAAAAAAGGTCGTTAACTTGTTCTGTCACTTATACGGTGTTTAGATCGTCTGCTATAACGGGCGCTATTTCGGTAACACTACAAAAATACCATGTTTATTTGTGTTACATACATACGTGCGCGTACGAAGAAGCTATTTTGAGTAAGAGCGTGCAGTAACAATCGTAAACAAAACGTTATATTACTCTCTTTATTTCGAATGTTCTTTTTATTTAACGATTATTATTAAGCAATAAGGTTTAATTGTATAAAAAATAAAATGGTATGTATGTATTAAACAAATAAAGCCCTTATAACTGGCTATCATTAATCTACCTGGATACTGTATCACTACTCGTCTTCCGTTGCGGTAGTATCATATCCCTATCATCCTGTCTAAATCAGTCTTTTCTTTCCCCGGCTATTTCCTATTTTTTCTATCCTTTTCCCTTCCTCTCCGCCAATACACGGTCTGCCGTGCCAAAGGATGCGTAGCTAGGGACGAGCTTAGTCGCAAACGTGCCGACCAATTGTGCCTTACTTCAGCATGCGGGGCTCTGCTGGGGCTGACCTCCACCCTCCCTTGCGGCTCGTAGGATTCACTTTGACGAATCTTAATATACCTAATTCGTTAAAAAATAACGACGACGTGGTTCGCCACCCATCACGTCCTGATTCCCACGAGGGCAAAAAGCGACGAACGGAGAGCCGTTGCGCTACGATGAATGTGAGTGGAAGGATGCTATTTTCCATGTATACCCTGCGTATGGAGAGCTTTCCAAATATATTCATGTTCTATGGGGTCGAAAGCTTTATTATAATCAACGAATCCCAGATAATAAGTTTTGTTGTATTCCTTGTACTAGTGGAGAATTTGTCTAAGAACATGTATATGATCTACAGTTGAGTATTTGCTACGTATGTATTACGAAACAATAAATATTTAAGGGCAAAACAATAAAGCATTATATAGTGAAACTGTGAAGATAATAACAGACTCCAACATTTAAAACTTAACTAGTAAGACAATGTTACTGCCTAGGCTACTGATCCTTACAAAGACGTTTTATGTGTTGTAGTGTGGTCATGAGGCCAACAACAGCACATAGAAGTAGATGTTACTGATGTTGAATCCACAGCATTGATGAATTAAATAAAGAATTAAAAAAGTTAATCAAGGAAACAATATAATTACATAGTGCGTTAAGAATAATACATTTTAGCATAATAATAACTATAGTAGTTGAGTCATATAACATTTATGGAGAATAGTGAAAAATTATTAGTGTCAAAATTCTTTAGTTAATACACTTTTCCCTCACTAAATGGGATCCCCCATTTGTGATGATACCCGGTTTGGAACAATGATTCACTAGAAAATGAAACGTCAAGGCGATTCGAAACCAACCACTGCAAACTTGTCAGGGCTGTAGAAGAATATGTTGCTCCCGCATCGATTTATATAGCAACCGAAGATGATGTCTCTAAGTCAAGATAAATCGTTTATGATAGACACAAATCATTATTAAATAATTAATTACATTACTAATATCAGTTTGATATCAGCGAATACTTACACAGTCTACCGAAGCTAAGGGACAGGCGCTTCCTAAGCTTTTGCATTTTGCTCATAGCACCTCCCCGCTTTTCTCTCATTGTCACGCCTGCGAACAAAACAAAAAAAGGTAATTATTTACAAAGCTTTGACATTTAAGAAATAATTTCTAATTGAGTCATATGAATACATATTACAAAAGCACTTTTTTTAGTTATCTTTATTTTATTCAAAAGCTTAAAATACTGAGATGCTTAAAATACTGATACTAATGCGCTTTAATAGGGTTTCACAAATATGTAGGACTATATAAACGTATATATCTTCGTCTAAATAATAACTCTTTTTTTTATGGCATAGGAAGGCAAACGAGCAGGCGTGTTACCTGATGGAAAGCAACCAACGCCGCCCATAGACATCCGCAACGCCATAGGCAGTGCGGAAGCGTTGCCGACCTTAAAGGAAAGTGAAATTATGGGAGTGGGAATCGGAGGGGGAGTGGGAAGGGGAGGGTGTTGGGCCTCCGGAACTCAGACCGCTCACCGTACGAAGCGCGGTAGACAAGCTACCACTCAGACGCCGTTTTTCTGCGGATGTGTGGTAGCGAGCCGGCCCATTCATGCTACAGACAAATAATATGCCATTCTTGACAAAGTATTCGTCTGCAGCGTGGCTCTACCACTATAAATAAGTGGTAGAGCCACGCTGCAGACCACTATAACTCTTAATACAATAGCTCGTTAAACCACGGACACATCGGGAAGTAACAGGCCATGTAGCGCGGATCATATAACCCGCAATTAATAATGCGATTTACAACCGCTAGTCATGCTAACGCCTCCCCCTTAAATAACCGTCTTATAGACAATAATACTCATCTTAACGGTCTCTCGCGTGCCTGTGTAATACACACCGCGTTCTAGTTAGTTCCTTTTCAACTTTTTCTCGCAAACATTTTATTCTGGTTCCGATATAAGATACGAAGTGATTTTATGAATTTCAGTTTCACATTTAGTCATGCAAATTAAATTTTTTATCTTGAACACTACGTAAATTTTCTTTCTTTGGTGAAAAATGATTTGCCATTTCAGAGTTCTAAAACAAATAATTTTACTAAATAAACTAATATTAAATAGGTTTATAAAAATAATAATAAAATAAATATAATTTATCTATCTCACATCGATTCACTTTGTAAAGTAACCAGTTACAAAGATCAACACTTAAAAAGATCCGATTTTTTATAATAAATCAAGATCTAACTTTTATTAAAAAACATCGTAATATTTTTACATTATAGTGCTAACATAATTGTTATATCCCGTTTTATGTTCAAAAATAATTATGATAGCGAACATAAAAAATTGACTATTATGTTCTCTGCAATTATGGCTTCTTGACCCTTTTTTTTACAAGAAATAACATATAAAAATTAAGATAACCTGTGGGGTGTGTAAAGATATAGTTTTGTCGAGTTAAATAATACTGTAAATGGCCTATAGGTCGTACAAAATAAGTAGTCTGATGCGGTTATCGAATCCCACGTCAAATTAAAACAGTTTCATAAAACTCCGTTTAAAGTAAGAAAACAAGATAAACTAAATCATTAAGAAAAAACCAGATAACGTCAAAAATTAACTCCTCGTACTCCTTCTCCTTCCTTTCTTCCTTCATTCCTTTGTTTTTTTTCTCGAATTGATAGCACCATATTTAAATAACATTGCCTATATCACTTCCACAGACAAGACGCATCCAACACCTCATATGGTAGAATCATACCATTCATGCCATTTAGGCTACAGAAAGGTAGGATAACTTTTTATTATCTTTCACACCTTCCGCTTTCACTATATAAGGCAAGATGCACACAGTTGTCCTCGATTAGTGCCGTGGTTTTCTAATACATGACTTCTGCATCCGCACCTACGCACATCCCTTATATGTGTTGGTACATTAATCTCAACTAATTGGTTAATTTCTTTGTCAAATCAATGAATAGTACCAAAGTTTCTTTCGCAAATCTTAACGTCTAATGTGAAACCATACGTCATTTAGTCTTTTCACTAAATTTTACACCCTTGGTAAAAATAAGATTATTATACCACCACTTGCATACCTTTTCTAGCTATTCCACATTAGTATTATGATACTTATACAAACAAAATGATGACAGATTTCCAGGTAATACACACAGCACGATCATTTCATTTAAACCCATTTTATTCAGTGCTCCATTCAAAATCGATCTATTTCTTTTATAAGTTATGATGTGTTATTGCACGAAGCATTAACGTAATCAGATTAAGGTTAAGCTGGAATTCCATTGCAATATATTTTGAAAATGGTAATTCTATTATAATTGGAAAACGTTTTATACTCATCCAACTACGAGACATTTTATTGTATTAGGATAAATGGTTTAAATATATATTCCAAGATACGTAGAAGCGAGTCTATGACTTTAAAATCGAAACACAACCTTTAAATTATAAGGATAATTCCGTTATAATAAAAACTATAACCGAATGCTATACTAGAATTTTCATATTATTACATACAATATCATACTCTTTTGATACTAAGACTACTTGGAGATTCAATATGCGCGCGTAAATAACTGAAAAACAACATAGGATAGTAAACGCAAGACGTGACGCTGTTTACACGAGCCATGAGTATTATTCATGCAGCTGCACCAATGTTACTAAATAAACATCACGGGTGCATTGTAGTAGACCTTGATAGAAGGAAGGCATATAGGCGACATTCATATTATGCTAACCGCATTACAAGCTGGAAATGTACTTAAGTATTATGCTTTTCATTATTATTATTAGACTACAGTAATCATCATAGACCGTCTATATCAGTCTGTTTAGGGAGAATCTGCTCAGAGCCATATCGCGAGGGTGTGAATCAGCAACCGCAAAGGCGAGTATCCAGTAGTTTAGTAGTTTTCCAGCATAGAATAAGGTCACAAGATTTCTACCCCTGGATGTCGTACAAGGCGACGCAATATGGAATATAAATATAAAATATTATATAATATGGAAGCAAATTCCAGTCTACCTGAAAATAAAAAAATATCTGCAATCTCCAATTTGCCTACCAAGCAAGGAACATTACAGAGATATCCCTCAATTTCGAAGAAGGCCCATGTTCAGCAGTGGACTGTTTCGACTGTATTCATATATGATTAGGATAGATGTGCCGTCGGCTATGGAAATCAAAAACGGTAGTTGTGTAAAATCTACATGTACATACATACTTATAATATGTATGTGAAGTTCACCTTTCCTGTGGAGTGTGGTAGTTGAAAAGTTATAAAATTTAACGTTATATATACATAAACTATATCAGCGTCAAAGTTTCCAAGGTATACCGACACCGAAGATATCAAACTGTCATATTTCCGCGCACAAAAACCGACGGCTCATGAACTCGTTGCCAAAAGCAACTCGCAGGCGCCGCTCCGGCGCCCCTCGTGTCTACTTCAACGATCTTTAATATTAAAGATATTCTTTTATCTCTTCATACTCCACAGGCAAAGTTCACCGACTCCGATTACAAAACTTACGATTCGTTTCATAAGTAGTTTTAATTTGCCCATATGACTTTCTCAAGCAGGCATCTGGTGCACCGTTCAATTGAGAATATGTTGAATAAAGCAGTCTTTTAGAACAGTTCCCAAAAAGAGGCGTAAGGAACATGTACCAAAATAAACTAACCAAAGTAATGGTGCAAATATCCATAATTTTAACTGGCTCTTTTCAGTGACTTTTAATGTTTGACCTTTTAATTTCTTTCCAATTATTTTCACAACGGCAATCAAAATTTATACGAGAAAACCTTTTAAGGATTAACGTCAAAAGATCCTTTATTTTATCGTAAGTCAACATCAGTTGTTCCGGTCTCACCTAACCGGTCAAACAAGAATTAAAGAAGTAATTTTGACATTTATACAATATAAGCTGTTGATCTGTACAATTAGTTCGCTTGGTCATTAGACTTTGATAAACCGGCTTCAGTCTATAACGTCTATGTTCAAGTTGATAATACGAAATATTGCATTGACTATTTTTGCCACATGCAAGTGGTTGTTTAACGTGTCGTTGACATAATTTTGATATAAAGGTTATCATGGACGCAGACGTTATCATAACACGATACAAAATGTTTAAACACTCTAAATTGGCAGCAGGAATAACATTCACATATTTTTGTTTTTATATATTCACGCCTATACCCCGCAGGGGTTGGCAGAGACCACAGAGTTTCATCCGCTACCATTCATCGCAGCGAAACGGCTCTCCATTAGTCCGCTTCACGCCCTCGTGAGAATCAGGACGTGACGGGTGGCGAACCACGTCGCCTTCATTTTCAACAAATTAGGAATATTAAATTCGCTTTAGTGAATCCCACGAGCCGCAAGGGAGGATGGATATCAGCCCCAGCAGAGCCCTGCATGCTGAGGTAAGGCACTATAAAACCCGAGGGAGCCCGATCCCGGGACGGTTGGCACGCTTGCGACTAAGCTCGGCCTTAGCCATGCATCCATTGGCACGGCAGACCGTGGATTGGCGGAGAGGAAGGGAAAGGATAGAGAAGAAAGGAAAGGGCAGGAAAGAAAATGCGGATTGGGGGGTTACCAGAGTCTAAATAAATATTTATAAATCCATACATATATTTATTCCGATGAGGAGAGCGAACCCGCGACCATTGACTCCGCGGGCGGAGGGCCCCGCCACTGAGCCAAACGGTCGCCTTATACTTATACATATTATAACAACTATAGAAATGAGTCAATCTCTTATAAATAAATTAAAAAAACACGCGACGGTTGAACGTTCGACTGGTTTTACTTTAAGACTTTTGGCTTCAAGCCGAGCATGATTCGAGACCGCAATCCCGAGCCATTCAGCCGGTTTATCTCAGACAAACTGCATTGAATCTGACTGCACTGGCCTAGAAAGCGAATTGCCCGTTCGAGATAACTCTCACGTAGTACTTAATTGAAACCGACAAATTTTATTAGGTTGGCAAATGGAGCATTTTGTATGTCCAAGTGGATTTCCAGTTTATTGGATGTAAAGAGGCTGTGGAGAGAAAATGAGCTTGTAAGAGGATAGATATTAATCTAATCTTGAAGCGTATATTGATTTATCGTTATATCTTCTATACACGCAACGGAACCCTAAAAGCACTAAAAAGGCCTACAATCAAAGGTGTCTATATAACAATTTATCACTTCCGTACAAATTTAAGCGGCGCCATTTAAATTAGAATAAATATATTTAATTTAAATTACAATTTACGTTTGAAAAATACATATGTAAGAGATTGTATAAGAAATATTTACAGTGATTAGAACTGAAATCCATCACAAAGTTCAACAAATTCGCCTACGATGATATTTTTTGAGTAATTCCTGAAGTATTCACTGGTTAATATATTTATTCAAATGTCTTACGTTTGCGCTAAAAAGCAAATGGCATTCTCTTGTCCCAAATGTTTCTTTTTTTTTAAAGAAAACCTGCCTTATCCTACACAGCGAAGGAATAAAAAAATCCATCCTTCATAGTATATAACAAACATTCAACAGGCTGTGTAATATTTGAACTGCCACTTGTGTAGACTTCAAAGTCATCACTTAATAATTTATAAGCGTGTTTAAAAGTGACTGATTGTGACCTATACCTGTCCCAGAATGGGAAGGCTAAAGAACTTCGCTCAGTCGTAATTGTATCGTATCGTCTCTACATTAAGGTACATTGTTCAGCGACATTGGGATCTAAATTGGGCGCCAGTACAATAGTTTGTCTGTCAACAACACCAGGGCTTGGGTAAACATGGCCACCATGTGTAAACATGGCGCTGTCAGCGCTATCTAATCTGGCAAGCGACAGGAACAATATCCGATACGTCTACGCACATAGTGTTGGAAGCGATAGAGGTAACGCTAGTTAGTGTATGTCGCACTAGTAGTTGCGACATACATATTAACGTGCTTAGATTCGGCCGAATTCTTTTCCTATATAATTATTTACAAAATACAAGACTTCCAACGTTGAACGATCAAATAAATATAGTACCCACAATTGAATACATAACAAATACAAAACCTTGTAATTGTGTAAACAACACTCATTTTATTACAAATCAACTAAAACAGAGATGTTTACAAAAACCTACAAAATATAATGAATTTCATCCGAAATCATTTTTTCAATAGCACACAAATACTATATGTCGTCAAGTATAGGTGTATGTATGTAATACTATATTATATAACACATTAAGTTGCAGCCCTAATAAGTGCATACGTGAGCGTATATAAATAAAATCGAGCAAGCAATCACTTCCGTGAAATTGTAATCGGGCGTTGATAATCGTGACCATTACAAGAAATGTTATTCATAATTATTTGTGACTAAATATTTATACAACTATACTTATTACAATATTATCGTCAGTGTTATTATCTTACATACCTATCTACGTATTACTGAAAAGGCGTGCACGTTATTTTTTAATAATAATCTTTCGGTAAAGATATAACTAAAAGTATATTAATAAATAAATATAAATATTAATAACAAAACTTTGTCTGCTAATCGCTTCGTCTAATCTTAGACGAAAATTACATATACATACATATAAAACTATATGTATAATAAATAGCCTATTTGAATGAATAAGCCTTATTTTAAGGCTTACAAAGGCTAAATCACTATCGCGTTTTTTTACACTTCATGCATAACAATATATTACGTCACGAACAATTCATAAATAAATTCATTGATATATTGTAAAAAATAGACCCGCAAGATTGCATGCACGGCGCACACGTCCCACGGCAAACGTACGAGGTACCTATCTCGGCTTCATATCTCATTCGGGGGAACGTTTTTAGTGCCAATTTAAGGCCGTTATCCATTATTAATGATGTAAAACGCTGAGAACGGTTGTGTTAGGGCCGGTTGTATGCGAATTTACGATTCATAAACATACCGACGTCTAAGTATTTGCAATTTACCGCAACATCCCGAGCGCGGGGCCCGCTCGCGATCCTCCAACGGTTACTACAGGTGAGTTACTAATAACACGTTCGTGTTGAAGTACTAATAACATGTTCGAACACAGAGAACTGCGCTGGTGTCGTGTTTTATCGGATTTGTCTGCAATAACAAATAATAAGTCTTACCTTATCAAACATAGCGAATATTAAATACCAATAAGGACGCTTCGAATTTTTTACCTTATTTCAGCAAGCGTGTCGCCTGATTAAAAGCAATCATCATCAAGCCCATAGACATTTGTCCCACCACAGAAAACGTGTGGGTTTGTTTTTTGTTTTATTCCACTTACGGTGCCTTAGTGTTAACTTAAATGAATTTGTTTAGAATTGCTTAGTATCCGAATTTTGAAATGAGCGTCATTTACAAATAGCATTTTATTCAGAACAGCTTTGTAATCTTAAATAGAAGAATTCTTACGCACGCTACAAAGGCAATATTCAACTGAAATACCTCACCCGCGTCCCATCAAACTAACTATAAAGGCGCCACAACAAAGACATACCCAAAGAAATAACACGAAAAGTATTTCTCCAGGCACTACTGAAATTCGAATAAAGGGTTTCGACGTCCAATCAAACGGGCCGGTAACAATAAATTAGGTAGTGAATGGGCAGATATGACGGTTCCGCATACCGGGATTGTCCATTGAACTCATTCCAGCCCACACAAACGTCGCCTGTCACCCGGGGAAATGGCCACGCGACACATATCTGAACGACCGGCTGCGTATAAACACTATTTCCGTAAAACGCTATGTCTGCAACGTTGAGAAAAACTAAACTAGTCGGAATAACATCGTCAATTAATTATGGAACAAAAATAACGCAATAGCTTAGTTTTGAAAATGGTGTAGTGGTGAAGGGTATCACGCGAGTTTGATATCAATATCAAAAGAAGTTAAAAACATATATTTTAGAGTCATTTTTTTTGTATGTTTACATAGGGCCTAGGCTTATCTTGAAAATGGGGAAGCCTAGTGTGGACTTTGTAAAGAACTTTTTAGGTTGTATTTTATCCAAAAAAATATTGTTCCGAAAAATTGAGGAAAACTAATGGTAGGACCATTAGTTTTCCTCAATTTTTCGGAACAATATTTTTTTGGATAAAATACAACCTAAAAAGTATAATTAATTTGAAATAAATAACATTAAGTTAAATTATAAAATTCACTAATTATATGGGAACTATAAATACATATTAAAGTCAATATAATAAAAGTGAGCGCCAAGAGGCTTCTTTACACAATCAAAGAGAGTCAATATAGAGGTTAGGCGAATTTAACAGTTGACACAATAATGAAAAACGTGGGTGCTACAACAACTTTCCCGCCCACAGATGATCCCTGATGTCATGGGTTTTTATACATTCAAAACGGTGTGAAAAGTGAATTTTAAAATGACGTCAGGAGATTATTTTTATAAATAAGATACTATAAATCTAATTATT
This sequence comes from Baronia brevicornis, assembly GCA_031353405.1. Classification (NCBI taxonomy): domain Eukaryota; kingdom Metazoa; phylum Arthropoda; class Insecta; order Lepidoptera; family Papilionidae; genus Baronia; species Baronia brevicornis. Next base: position 559,190 of record JASFAT010003971.1, on the reverse strand, counting down.
TATAAATCGTATAATACGTATTTTTAATGTGATTTAAACGAATCGTATTATTTCTTCATATATTATTTTCATTACTATAATAAATGACTTTTAAAAAAAAATTTCAAATTTAGAACAAAAACTAAATAAGATGGCTGGCCTAGGTGTTATACTTTGAACAGTTGATGTTTGTGAGGTCTCATATACCGGGTATGAATTACAAAACAAAACATATACTTGGAGAAATTCTTGTCATTACACATGTCATTATTCAATATATTTTAAAAAGACTTAGTGAAACTATCCAAGTGTAAATAAAATTTAAATTACGATTCAAATATAACTGAAGTTTCGAACGTACAAATTGAATATCATAATACATGTAAAAGTCAAAACACACAACAAAATGCTAATGTAAATGCAACGCTATAGAACATACATTACAGTAGAAGATCAACTAACAAAATCTTTCAGAAATGGACCTTATTTTATCGCAATTAGTTTCAAGTTAAAAGTACGTCTAATGTAGTAACAAAACCGGGTCTAGTAGGGTTAGGCCGGATGCACATTATAAAACAATTGTTTTATCTAAATAAGATTTTTTTGAAGAGTAGACAAGAATATATCGTATCTATCCTATATAATAAATTTTAAGTCATTCCGCAAAAAACTAGTGACTACTTTCTATAGTAGATTTCGGACGAGACAGTTATGGAGAGAAGACAGAAGAATTGTAATAGCTTTATTATATGATAGAAAAATACATTGTGAGTATCCGATATTGAATGTACGATATTGAATACTTGTTTAACCAATTTACTTTTTCGACCTCTTTGCATTTTAGGTCAGAAAAAATAAATTGGTTAAACATATATTAATCTTAGGTACATCTTTTAGGTTTCAACAAAACTTCAATTGAAATTGCAATTTCACTACTACCTACACATACTACCTACTACATGCATTCATTATAATACAATATTTTGCGAATTTATTCATGACGAGTATACTCGTCGAAAAAACTAAACTAGTTTAATACGCGAAGAATTACAGAAGGTACTTTTGTGAATATGTTATCGAAACCGTATGAGGAAAATGACAATATTTTAATTATTTTTGCATGTCCGTAAAGACTTAGATCTAACTTGCACGTAGAAGACAAAATGTCTGACGTGTGCCCGTATCCAAGACACCTTGTCCAATCAAGACATGTCAATTCGACACAAAACATATAATGCATAGTATGTAACGATACCATTGAATTTCATATACAAGTAATCTTATAACAAATATTCTTGTCTTAGTCTTGTAATGTGTAGCCGGCCTTAGCGCCGCTAGCAAAACGAACGTGCGAAAGTCGTTCGTCGACCTTGCGACGAGCGCGCGCGCGCAGTCGACCGCGTGCCATTCCTCCCACTAAGCATCGTAATCGCAAACAAACTGGTGCATTTAATCCCAGTCCAATGTTATTCATATTGGAAGAAAACCGTATCAAATAAGTTAAATATTACACAGATTTCTATTTTATCTAATTAACGCTTATATACCTTTATGCAATTCAGGAATTCTACCATTAGGCAAGTAAGAAAACGTACGTGTGCACTATAAGGCTTCGAAGTTACGTCTCTTCGTACGGATTTAGCTTAGGGGTCGAACACTTTCTCAATGCCGCGACTTAGATTTAAGATGTAGGATCAGCGTCAAACGAAATTGTAGAGAGGTGAAAACTAATCAGGTAAGTCGCCAATGGGTAACATATAAACAATAATATTTGTGGTTATAGAACTCAAGACACTATGAACAACGGTAATTTCATAATCACAACAGTACAAAATATGAACGACCTACTTGATATTATTTATATTATACACACAACAATCATTGTACATTGTTATTTTGAAGAATTGTAAAAAAAAAGTAAAAATGGATATGATCATAGTTGCTGAAGATAAACAGTTTTAACACACATTTTTTTTTTGGAGGAAGACAATTTTTACCTTTTCCATTGTCAGTGGTGTAAGTTTGAATGAATTGCTATACCACTTTTTTTCATTTCGTCAGATAATAATTATATTATGTATAATATAACAGTCATAAGTGAAATTCTCTGTCGAGGCAATCGCTGTGTAGAACAAACTGGTTACTGGCTAACAAGTTACAATGCTCATTTGAAAGGTTAAAGTGTAGGAAGGACGCTTTGCGTAATCAAGTCCCACAGCGCAGCATTCGCGATGCGAAACTCTATACTCAGCAACGTAACAGCCAATTAATTGCCAATCGAACGATCTGGCTCTATACGGGGAAGTTCGTTCCCAATTGGATGACACCAACACACTCGACTCTATTAGACAGTGACCATTTTATTCTACATAAGTGAGTTCTTCCCACAAATAATTCAGTTTTACTCGTTTTGAGTTTTACTTCCTACAAATAATTCAGATGAAAATTTATGAAATCATGAAGAATTACTTTATTCATTCATGGAGAATAATAAAACAAACACAAAGTACTATAAGAACGCAATATTATTTCTCCAATAACATAATTAGTATAGACCAAGTTCATGCAAATGAATATTTACTTTGTTTTTAAAACACCAACTGTTGATTGATTGACGCGAGCTGTTGTTTGATCGATTGACAAATGAATTGAGAGTTCTTTTCCCGTCAACTTTCATCAGTGACGTTGTGTTTTTATTTCATTTACATAATCTTATACTATTATCAGTTATGTTGTATAATTGTGGTGGTGTATTACACAATATAGTTCGATTAAGACATAAGTGAAGTGATATGAAATAAATGCGTCTATAGTGTTTTTAAGTTGATTAGAAAAGTCCGTATCATTTGGTAAAATGACCACCATTTTATCAAGACGTGATACTTCTAAGTTGATAAGTTGACTCATTTCATTTCAATAAATTTGACGCTAACATATTTTATTTGACACTGGAATAATAGTTGTAACTGGTTGCCATCAAAGAAAAGAAGAAGAAGAAGAATTGAGAGTTCCCAATAACAAATGATTTTTATTTTAAGTATTTATTTTACACACAACAATTGTAACCGAGGATGAATCAAATCTGGCCGCTTCAGTAACCTATATGTATAAGTGGTACACACTTTAAACCATTGATAGTCAACCTAAGCTCGTACACCCCATAAATGACATAAAAACTCTAATCAAGGCCTCACATTTCTGAATGGTCACAAAAATGATAATTTTTTTATTTTAATAATTTACGTAACACACAACAATTCCAAACAAAAAAGTGTAACTGGGGATGCTAGAATCAAATCTCGCCGCTTCAGTAACCAAATTAATGGGAGCAATATGGAAATTAAAATTAGTTAAAATTGAAAACATTGCAATTAATAATATTTTTACATACAGAACCGATACGACGTCGCAATATTCAAAAAACAAGCCTACACATTACTCAAAGGCCGCCAACATTTCTGCGATGCTTCTTGTGTTACGGCGTCTATGGACAGCGTTGATTGCTTTTCATCAGTCGGGACGCTTCTTCTTTTGCCTTCTTATCCAATAAAAATATAACAATAAGAAATAATTACATTCCTATTTCAATAATAACAAAATTCTACATTGTTTATAAAATAATAAAGCAATGTGCTTCGTAATAATTAAAAATTCAATCAAATTCGTAATAATTAAATATTCATTTCGTTAATTGCCTCCTAACACTACCATAAACGAGAAGTCCATGGTGTGTTGCGTCAGCGTTTAAACAGTTCAAAAGTGACTCATAAAGTGGAAGTTAAGGATGCTCGTTGATATATATGAATCATTTTGTTTGAAGAACATCAATGAGATCCTTGAGTGCGTGCAAATGCGGAGTTTCGTAACTGATAACTAATTGGAAACAATTTACGTAATGGTTCTGACGAACGCCCTAATTTAACTTTACTCGTTTCAGTAATTGATAACTTCTTTATAGTTGAGGGTGGCAAACAGGGAAGCGGGTTACCAGATTGTAAGTGCCAGAGGCACCCATATACATACATACATCTAGAACACTAAGAACGCTACAGATTAGCATTAGCTGAGGGTAGGGATGTGAATAATGAAAAAGGAAGAACGATTTAATGGGAAAGGAAATAACGGCAGCGGATAGGAGTTAAGCCCCATGATCCCCGTACGAGACGCGATTGTGAAAATTATAATATAGACGCGAGTGTAAAAATAATTACTTATAACGCTGATATTCTGTATGTGGTAGTTCTTTGGTCGAGCCGGTCTATTCATGCATGGTTCTATCACTATTAATTCAACAACAACGTTAAGTCGATGATCGGGCTAGGTGGCGCTTCTTGGTAGAGGCCTATGTCCAGCAATGGACTGACGCGAAATGTTTGATTGAATTGAGAGTTCCCAACAACAAACGATCATTTCTTACGAAGTATTTATTTAACACACAACAATTCCAAAGTGTTACCGAGATGGGAAAAGGGGATGCTAGAACCAAATCTCGCCGCTTCAGTAACAAACCCGTATAGGTGGCACACGCTTGATCCCACTGATAGTCAAACTAATCTCTTACACCCCATAAATGACTTAAAAGTTTAATCATGCCTCTCATTTTTTAAAGGCCGTAAACTGTTCTGCTACACTTGTGGTGTTTCAGATGTCTATTGATTGCTTCCCATCAGGCGACATGCATCCTCGTTTGCCTTCCTTTTTCATGGGTTACGAAGGCAAACGATCAAACGTATCGCTTGACAGAAAGAGATGAATGCCGCCTTCATGCAATCACAACACCACAGGTGTTAACGCACCGTTGCTAACTCTTGACATATATGTAGACTTATTTCTTGAAGGTACCAATGTCGTATCGGTCCGGAAATATCGCTTAAGATACATGGTTCCACAGAGTGGTGGTGCATAGAAAGAAGTATCTATCCCATAAATAAAACACTCAGACTGGTAACTCGCCTGCCCAACTTGGTGACCACATGAAATCATACCTAATTACTAAAGACCTATGTTAATAAGACTATTGCGTTATATAAGAGAACATTTATGGACATGGAAACAAAAACAGCAAAGATATCAATGGACCCTTTTACTTCAGTCATATAATACAAGCTGCATGTTTCAAGGTTTTATGATCGGCTCTATCTCGTTACGAGAGAGGTTTTACGTCAACTGTGTATTTATTATTGCTTAATTTTAACTTAAAAATGTTTGAGTCATGTAATTTATTTATTATAGTTATAAAATAAAAAAAAAACATTTAATAACCCATAGTAATGTAAAACATAAATTTTATCCATATAAGTACGACCGAATTGCCTAAGATTGCAAAACTGTCAAATATTTCTTTATTTATGGACCATCAACAGGAGTTACATTCATAATACATTATTCCAAATAGTTCTAAAAACTATACTTAAATGTAATCCTAATTATAGATGGACACAACATTAAAGTGTAAGCAGACAAATCAAATGACAAATGTTAGATTTAATACAGTTTAAATATTTGACCATGGTGCTACGGAATTATAAAGCAGGACGTGTCCTTGCGTTAATTAAAAAAAATACGTTACGTTGTTAATAATGATTATTATTATAACGAAATCAAACATTGTTTACGAGCGAAATCAATTACTTAAAAAACGCGGTCTAACTGAAAAACAGAATCAAAACAGTTCACAATCAAAACGATTAAGTTCATTTTAATACACGCGCAATAGGGTATTTAATGCTGCTTAAAATGCTTATATATTAAAATACAAACAGAACGCACAGCTGTGTGCAATACTAATAACTACTCATTATCTGGTCAACGACTGGGCGATTACCTTAATATATTAACAACACCTTATGTTGTAACATTATATAAATTCGGTCAGACACGTAAACGAAACACAAGAGTTCCTTCTACGTGTATTTACGTAAAAGTGTTTCTTATCTTTTGTGGGAGAAATAGAGAAAGGAGCAAACGAGCTACAAGATGGTAAATAATTACCGCCGCCAATAGGACGCTTTTAGTATTACAGGTAGAAGGATGTGAGGAATAGGAGAGGAAGATTAAAGTGAAGGAATGGCAAAATAGTTTTTATTACAAAAGTAATAAAATGAGATAATTCTGTAACAATATTTACCCGAATAAGCCAGCTCATTCATCATGCAGACAAAAAGTAGTCCTTGAAAGCAAAAAATGTATAAACCGGGCTTAAACTGAAATGTAAATTCATACGCTGAAATACGCAAAACAAATTTTCCGTTATAAAATTATACAAGCAATTCATCATCATCCTCCTATACCTGCAGAACATTCGGCTCTGTTAAAAATGAGGATTTTAGCCATTATCCCCACGCTTGACTGGCTAATTGGGGATCGCAAATTAATTTTATTACTCAGGTAGACACTGCTGCCCATCTACTGGTATTTTCCATAGTCGGCTTGTACGACACCCACATAAAGAAGGGAAGATTTTAACTGGAAGAGACAATAAGGACCCCGTATTAAGTTTTCGGCTACGGAACCCGGACAAGAACCGTAATTAAGTCACAATATTGTAACGCCTGCACAGAGGCCTATTGAAGCAAGCGAGCCGAGTGCACACGACGTGTGACCTCGAACTTGTGACCATGGGGGAGACCACAATGTGAACAATTGTAATGTAAACGTGGATTTCAGCCGTGCAGTGCAAGCCGCTGTGTGGTACCGTTTATTATTCGGTCTATAAATAAACAACATTCGATGACGTTGATTTTTAAATGCGAAATTGATCAAAATGTCCAACGCACACACAAACGCACACAAAAACACACAAATAGTCCACTGCCGGACTGTTAAAGTTGTATTTACGTACGTAGAAGATTCAGACAAAGAAAAGAACATTTGTTAGATTTGAACAAAACGTGAGGTAAAAGCTAAGATAAAAACACCTATAATTTTGGCGTATAATAGAACTATATAAACGCTAATTAGTGAAAAGTCCAATAAATTAAAATCATTAAAGCGAACAACACAGGGGGACTAACTTCAAGAGATACGGAGGCGTGCTGGAGTGAAGAAAGCGAGACCATTCGCATATATAGTGGCCATTACAGATTGTTATCGTACTCAGTAGTAATAACGAGCAGGTTTTTACCTTGTTTCGATAAAATGTAACCCCTTTCAATTATTGCAACTAAAACCACATAACTGCAGTTTTTTCCTTTTTTTTCAGATATATTCCACACTTGGACATAGACCTGAGAGGAATGGACCTTAACACTCCAGATTGGTGACATATCCAGAAACTATATTAAGTCATGTAGTAGGCCAAAGCCAGAATAATACGGCGGTGATCTATGCCGAGCAGCTGGTAGATTCGGGATCAGGCAGGCTAGGTTGCACACCTTCGTGTAGACATGTGTCCAGCAGTGGAATAATAGGAGATGATAATATTACGCATATTTACGTCCAATTAAGTGAAAACACCGGATAACCCATTAATTTATAAAATCAATTAAAATAATTGATTTATACGTCGAATATGCAAAATCATTTAACACAGTTTCTGTTTAGAGAAGTTTCTGCTGCGAGATGTCGACGGGTTCAACGAGGCGTATCTATAACATGATCAGTGAAGCGTTACCTGCCTTAGATTAAAATCTTATAATAAAATCATCAAAGAACATTTCATGTTTGACAAAATAATGTTTGAACTTCAGCAATCAATAAAGCATATTAATAAAATTGAACTGTATTAGTCGTAGGCTACACCGAGAACAAAGCGAAATGTAACTAATTTTGTTTTATGGGATAGGAAGGCAAACGAGCAGGCGTGTCACCTGATGGAAAGGAATCAACACCGCCCATAGACATCCACAGCGCCATAGGCAGTGTGGAAGAGTTTTCGACCTTTAAGGAAAGTGTCATTATGGGAGTGGGAGTGTGAGGAGTGTGTTGGGCCTCCGGAACTCAGAACCGCTCACCGTACGAATCGCAGTAGCTAAGCTACCACTCAGACGCCGGTTTTCTGCGGGAGTGTAGTACTTCCCCGGGACGAACCGACCCATTCATGCTATAGACAAATATTATGACATTCTAGACAACGTATTCGTCTGCAGCGTGGCTCTACCACTATCAACTTTTCTTTTTTTCAATTTTACATTTTAAATTTTCAATTCGTTTAACTTTGCTCATATCGCCCAAATAAGTTAAGCGAGCTAGAGCTAGAGAGCTAAGCTAAGCGAACTGAAGGCAAGGTACTTCACTTCGCTGCGATCGTCTGGTTCGCCAGCTTGCATAGTTTAAATCGCTGGCATTGTTTAGCACTATAGTTAATGGTGTAAACCTAAATATGAAAAGACGCGGTATCTACATAAGCAAAGCTAAACTTAGTTTCTTTTAGCTTCGTTCTCATGCTATTTCCATATTTCTATAGCTTATTTCCATGATACAAAAAATCAAAAGCGATTTTTTATATACAATTCGGTCTTGTAATAACCTTATAAACAGATAATCCGTTTTAACGGGACTCACGACGAAATGAAAAAACTTTATAAAACATAATTAAGGCTACAACTTCCGCGCAAAAATACGGTGTTTCGACGTGAAAACAGACAGTGTTAGAAATTGTGGGCGCTTATAGCTCATTTTAAATAAGACAAATCGATAGAACGAAGGTTTTGCAGTTGACATGCTTCTATAAACTATTTTAAATAATTTAAAATGTCATTTACAATATGCCATGTTACCTACGAATTAAGAAAAGAAATAAAATTGATGTGCTAAGAGAATGACAGCAATAATACATCAATGTTCTCTTATTACAAACACGATTATATGTAGCATCTGAATGGACACAGAGACGATACTAATACAAGAAAATTAATGCGCTGAACATGAATAATTTTGCACAATACATACTGACATATTAATTTCGCTCTAATTTTATGTTAGATTAACGTTCTTTTTAAATGCACACGTTAAAGTCAACTGCTTATACCGCAAATTAACCATCTCATCAACTCATAATATCACAACCTTTTTTTTACATCTCTGCAATGAAACACCTTAAAGAAACCTTTGTAATGCACACTATGTTAAGAGGGTTGTAAAACTCAAATAGGTCGAGAATCAATACACATTAACACTTATAACTGGCAACCCAACGCTCGTTATTCCTGGCAATCGGACCAGTAGTAATTAAAATTAAAACCTTGCATACATTAGAATATTAATCTGCTCCACATAACAGCTTCGCAATAGCTGAAGCTGCCCTAAAAATTGAAATCCAGTTTGGGTGTTGCAAGCCCTGACGCCCCCGATACCGATTAATTTATATACCGCGATAAAGATAAAAAGCGAAACAACTCCAGCGGCCATACATTAAATCCTGTCAACAGGTCAACGGGTAATTTATCACGCGGTATAGTTACGGAACATTTTGGCATGTTTATCAGGAACATAATTTTTCATTCACACTGTCACCCTTTCAAATCCATACAAAGTAGATAAAGACTAAGAAGGAGGTTAAATAACTCGTGTTAGTTGGAACACAAGCATTTTACCACAAATTATTCTAATTCGTGGTAAAATGCTACAAAGTTGAAAGTTGAAGAAAGTTGTGAAAAAAGAGAAACCTTATTTTCTGCTTCTTGAAACTATTAGGCGTTATTGTTCAAAATATATTTTATTTCTTTATTTCTTGTGCAAAATAAAAAATAATTACACTAACACTAGAGCGCTTTATCAAAATATAAAGTTCAACATTTCTTGGTCCTCTTCTTGTTTTAAAAATACTTTCTACATTCCTCCCTGTCGAACGAGCAAAAAATAACATTTTCCTATGTTCATCATGCTCAACTATTGTTAATTAAACGTTAGCAAATTGTCTAAAACCCATTTAGCTTCTAAAAGTGTTGTTAAATATGTTTATAAATAAATAAAAATGAATACTGAAGACTATACCGCATCCGGTATAGTCTTCGTATAATCATATATATCTACTTGTATGTAAATACAGTTATCATAATAAAAAAACTAAATTAATGGAGCCCAGTTTCTGTAAATGTTTTTCAGCCCATTAATCAAGGGAGACCATCAATGAGAGAACGTTTTTATTTAACTACATTCACAAGTTGTAATGTTAAGCTCTTGTTATCTTTAAAATTGCCTATAATTACCTGTAACGACTTCCTACAGCTAATAGTCATCATACGCTGTAAAGATGTATCGACTAGCTTCTGCGTATCACGCCATCTCCCAAGGTCCGCATAATGATAATGACTACCTAGCAATTTACACATTGGCCAAATAGCGGAAAAATAAAGGTTATTGTTATTTGTATCTATACAATATCTTTTTAAATAACCCTAAATTGGTCTGGTACAGAAAACCCTCCGGCATTGTACTCGCCTTTTACCATATTTTTACATGAAAATAATGAAATAAATGAATCTTCAGAGCTTAATATTATTAAAAAAAGGTTCCAGATGTTTATAGGTAATATATGTAAACCGCATTTTACTGCTTCACAAGGTGGAAAAGTGGTAGTGTGTGTTTGGTGTTGTGTATAGTGGTTGGTGGGTGGAGAGTTGCTGGCCGTTTTTCGGTAAGTTTTTGGTTAAAATCCAAATAAATCCACTTTATCCAACAGAAAAACACACATTACTAATTTTCTGTTGTTGTTTGCTTGTCGCGATCTTAGCTAAGTAAAACTTTTGACTGTCCACATAGTGATGGATTTCCGCAAAGTAACGCCTGTCTACATCAATAATGATTAATAATTTATAATATAGAAAAATATAAATATCTCACCCAAGGAAATCGAAGACTGTGTAGTGTCTTCCGTGTATTTTAAATCAATGGTGTATTAATCAGTATTTGATTGTCTACTTCCCTGAGAAAATTGTAACTGATTAAATGCATTATACTGACCAGAATCGTAGCAAAAACTAGTAATGACCTAGACACCGATGTAGTAATGAGGTAGCGACGTGTCTACATTTTCTTAACGTAAATGTGTTCCTTGTGGTTCATACCGTCGATTGTATTTTTTATCCAACATCATTTGAAAGAACTGTATAACTTATTTACGTGTCTACCTAATAAAATAAATATATATAATTATTAAAACGTTTACAGTATGTAAAACTAGTGGAGTATCTAAGTAATTCTTGTACATAAAAACAGATTTAGAGTTATTAGAGGAAGCATTCAAAGACACAATCACAGCCACCAAGTACTCCACTGAGAGGAACATCAAAAATAGTACTGGGGGAGAGAGACTTTGTTCGTCAGAACGTTTTCATTTATGTGTGTGGAAATATATTTAAATATAATATATATCAAGTTTAAATATGATATAAATAAAAACAGGTAAAAATATAAAATTACTCTGGTTAATAAAAATAAAGTTTTAATAATCCCATGTAGATAAAGAATTGAATACAAGTTTAACCACGCACTGATACCTCCGTCCAAAAAAAGAACTACGTTGTTTTTACTCTCTTTTACTAACATTTTATTAAATATAATTTATATCTACGTTCACCATCGTACTTCGTACAATAAAGTGACAATCAAGACCATAAGTGCATGCACATTTCATCAAAACGTTTGAGGAGCGTGTTGGCTGCCATATGCGTCAATTTCCAGATACTGCATGTGGACGTCGACCTGCACAAATCTGTTTTACTTCTCGTATTTTTTAACACTTCAAGTTAAATAATTTATAATTCGTGTAGATAAACGTTAAACCGATATTTTTGATGGTCATCTATGGAAATTGTTCAAATAGAAGAAAATTACAAAAAAATGAATACTCGCAGAATTTGTTTCACTGTACCTTCTCCCTCCGGAACAACCTCAGGAATTTGTTATGTAGAAATATAAATAATTTCAATTTCGAATTCGAACTTCTCACCTTTGCATAATACACTAGTGAAGGAGCTCTAATAAATGCTTTATTACCCAAATAATGGTCTAAAGTGTTATGTTAAAAATACGCTTAATTGTTAAAAAAATAATAATTTAAACAAATCATGCGATCACGTCCCGTGCGGTCAGTAACCCTGCAATGCCGCGACGCCGGGTCGCACCTGCTTCGGCTACGAATGCCATATGAACGGCCTGGCGGATGTGTTACCAAGGTCGCGACTTTTTGAATATCTGACTCACTATAAGGATAACTCCCATAGGAAAACTCAAATTATTGAAAACACAAAAACATTGCCCTTTAGTGAGCCTGTATGAAATAATCGATACAGACAATAAATGGAGACCGAAGTCAATGACAACTAAAATATATTGGATGAATAAAGGAATCTGGGGATAGCGAAACATTAAGTCGAGTGCTAAAATAATGTACAAGACAATGAAATAACTCGTATGTTTATATAAAAATGTTTGTATAGCTAGGCTAATATGTTTTTTCGAAACAATATATATATTAATATATGTTTCCAATTTTTAGGGATAGCCAATTTCCATATATTTTTAAATTCTTTTTATTCACTTCTCCATTGTGGAAGCTTGTTATATTGCATTATCATTGAAATATGTTAAGTTTAAAGTCTTTGTGGCATTGTCGTTAAAATACTACTTATAACTTTTTAACCTGATATTTATAACCCGCAAGAAAAACATAATTCAGTATAAAAGAGGAACAATATGGCGTCCTTGAGTTAGACAGGTGGCATGGCATACATTAGCGTGATGAATGAACATTCAAATGTCGGTTTGCGAGTCGTTATTTTTGATGACGACGGTACAATTCTAAGAAATTAAGACATGAACATCATGTCTTTGAAACATCGCTAAGGAAATTGTCTAACAATTTTTCTTGTTACGGAAACAATAAAAATAGAATTTAACAGTACGATAAGAACGGAAATGGTAAAAAAATACAGCCATAATCATTAATTCTATACGCGTGAGCGCGAATCATTAAATGTTAGTGCGTTTGAAAGAACCTAATTATGTCAGTCATTATATTTTAACAAACATTGATATAGCAAAGCATTGATCGATAAGGCCAGCTTCTTCAACTAAAAATTGGAAATTTTTTTTAAAGAATAACGTAACTATTAGTACTCAGAATTTTTTTTGCTAACCATACCATTTTTTTACAAATAAACTGATGCTTGTCTTTTTTATAGAAGCTAGCACCACCACCGCACATGATCTGCAGTACTTACAGCACTATGGATGCATTTGAAAATTTGGTTTATATCAATTGTACGATGATTAAATCGGACCATTTACTTTAGATCCTAGGCACAACACTAGATAAAAAAGCTGTTACTGCTAAGCAGCTTAATTAGATAAGCTTTATTTTTAAAATTCAAAAACACTGGGCTTTATATTTATCTTATCCCATAAAGGGCAAACGGGTAAGCGTACGCCTGATAGAATGTAATAAACGCCGCCTATAGACATCTATAACAACATAGACATTGCAAATGCTTTGCCGGCTTTTGAGATAAGAGGAGATTTGTTTTTAAAGGTCCCAATGTCGTATCGTTCTGAAATACCACTGAAGGTAGCTGGTTCCATAGAGTGGTGATGCGTGGCAATAAGTTTCAGGTAAAACGCACCGTACTGTATCGCCATTCATCCAGATGGTGGGCATGAAACGACGAACACTATTTTTTTGACGCGGCAACAGCCTACATGGTCTAATTGCAATATGCTAATATTGTAGTATAATTATTGGCATAAACCATTTTTACCCAACCAAACTAGGCACAAAAATTTTTAGTTTGGTCGACGGGGTCAGTAATTTGTGTTATTGCTATTCCACTTAAAATAATACAATGTATAGTAGGTTATAGATACTAAAGTTATAGATACACAATGCGGACGAATTTTTATCAAAAACAAAAATTGAGAAGAGTTTTCAAAATGACAAATAATTTTGACAATTTTTAAATTGTCTATTAAATGATCAAGCTTGGTCATGGAAGTAACATACTCTCGCTTTTGACCGCTCAGAAATCTCTCCCATTATTTGTATTTCATCATTCGTATTTCAGATATTCATGGGCGGCTGTGATTACTTATTATCAGGTGATCTGCTTGCCCATTAGTATAACTTTTCCATACAAAATAAAAAAGTAAATATAAATTGGTACAACAATCAACAGTCACCGGGTACATTTACTCTATTTCTATAGTTGATTCTAAAGCACGCGTGGCATTGTTAACACATGATTCAACGTACGTACGTGTGCACGTAGGTTAAATTTATGCGACCGTTAAATTTTGAAGCTCGGTCCATTCGCAGCGGTAAATAAAAAAAAAAGTTAATAAAAACGAGTGGTCTTTACCGAATACGTGTTTAGTTCCCGCTTACTGTAATACAGACGCGGGCAAAGCTCACGAAAGAATTAAAACCGCCATCATTGTTACAACTACATTAGTATTTTAAACATCATCGAATCTCGTCGAGGAACCAAATAAAGAATCTGTTTTTATTATGTTTTGGACGCGTACTAGGAAAAGGAATATTTATTCAGTAAAAAAGGAATAACGTTCAAATTAAATTACGGTCGGCCTTCGTGGAAATTTAGATCAGCAAGAAATATTTCGTTTTTTATGTCATTAACCTTAATATTATTATTTTGGTAATATATTTTAAATTAAAAGATAAATTGTATATTTGTGTACAAACATTTTAATTGCTTTATGATAACGTTTGATAATGTTATTATGTGTATTATTTGACAAAAACGATTAATAATGTCAAATAACGTATACTCTATATGTGCATTCTAATTAAGTCATTAAGATGTAAATTTCCACTAAAGACATTATCCACACACAGAAGTACATCACATAGAAGCACGAGTATGCTCCGTCAAGTGTATGAAATAACTATAAATGCAGTCAAGCCAACATCAAAGAACTATCAACAAAAGCTTTAATTATACGCCATGCAACACTTGTTGAGAGAATTTAGTAATTTTATGAACTTCAAACATATCACGTGTATACTACACATAAAAAAATTACAAGTGTTAAAGCTTTTACTCTGTGGAAACTGCTACTTTCAGCTGTTGTTTCGAACCGATACAACACAGAAATTAAAAAAAAGCCTACTTAATTCTTAACGACCTTGGTGCTACAGATGTCTGTGGGCGGCAACGACTCCTTTCAATCAGGCGACAAATTTACAATGAACGCAATTGGAAGCGCAAGGTATGCGGTTACGATCCAAGGCGGTGGGTTCGATTCTTCCATTGGAGTATTGATGTGAACAATATTTTCTTAACACAAGCAAGGACTACAAGCTAGGTTGGAATGGTTAGCAAGAATTCAAGTAGTATAAGAACATTACTAGTTCTTTTTATAGTCGTTTACACACAACATTACAAATTTATACAAATATATAATATTAACTAATTATAATGTATTGCATACGACGGCTGTTGTTATATGTATACGTATATATTGCCACCAGTAATAACTTAACGTACAACAAATGTGAATGTATTACCTTCGGAGATCGTAGGCAGGACGTTGACGAAGCTAACGATCCCAACGCCTGTTAGCTGACTCATTCACAAAATTAATTCAACACAAGCGAAGAACGTCTGCAGACGGATCGTAGCCGCGAGCTCAAATCAAAAACAATACGGTAACACACTTGACACAATCACGCAGCCCACATAGATCCGCAAATTGTTCTCCACGCATCGGATTTCAGCGAACACAATGATGTCGCGAGCCCGAATATAGAACAGTTTACAATCTCAAATGGTCAATAAACACACTTTTACCCATTACAGGGAAATGTGCACTAACACATTGGAGCGGCCCAGATTGGGATGTTGCTTGCGATGCGCGCGCGCCGTCCTTCTCACTCGAAGCGCCGGAGCCTACTGGGCTGGCGAGCTCGTCAGTCGATTGAGCCGAGCCAACGCCCGTTCACCAGTTCACCTCTTATCTTTTGACAACAACGCACTCGCCCGTTTACTCGCTGCACCCACCCAACCCACTTGACTGGTTGGTTACTTTATATCGCGACAATGCTATTTCGCGAATAGCACAATATATTGAACTTACTGCGGAGAGAAAGGACCATCATATCCATACAATATAGGTAGCTTGTCTTATGAACATGTACTCATGGTCATTTTATTGTATCAGTTATCAATATTACTAGTTTAAATTGATCGCAACTTTATTAGATAAAATTTATATAAGTTAATATATAACATGTTTTGAGTAATAAATTCATAATGCAGCTATTATGAAATTTATGACTTGAATCTCTTGAATATTATTATGAAAAAACAAAATTTAAGAGATTGTCCTGAAAATAAATTAAAACCTGTTATTTCATTTAATAACTTCAAGCTCATGAAAGTTAGACGTAATTAAAGTGTTAAGACAACTATAAGCCGAACTGGATTATTTTTTACTGGTCCCCTGATGGAAACAAACAAGCGCCTGCCATGAACATCCGCAACTTTAGTATTGCGGATGTTCATGCTCTGCAGATGCGTCGACTACCTTAGGGTAAGGAACTGAATAAAGAGAGTGAAAAAGGAAGTAAAAATTTTTTAATGTTTGTTACAATTTTAATGTTTGTTAATTTTTATCCCGTTTTTTTATACTATATGCTTTTATATTTTTTTGTCTATGCTGCTTCATAAAATGTCAAATAAAGTATTTCTCTTTCATTCTTTCTAACGGGAGTGAAAGAAGGCAATAAAGTAAGGAGAATGCAATTGGGCCTCCGAATTCTCACAGTACGGAATGCGCTAATTTTTTACTATGCATGCTACCACTTCATGCCGATTTTCAGTAAGATGGTAATTCCCCAGTCAAAACGATCCATTCATGCTACCATCTATCATATCTATCTACCATATACAAGTATAAAAAAACAAGGTTGAAAAATAATTGTGTGGTAGCTCGTTTGCTTACGCATCATTTACTTCTCTTTGATTACCATACCAATTATTAGGTAGCGAGTGACGAAATTAACATATCAATTATTTTTTTTACAATAGATTTATAATTAAAAAGACATGAAATAACAATATTACTAACATTAAAGTAGTTAAACGGCGTTCCACTCATTAAAGATCATCAAAGAGCGCACTTTGAGTGGAAATATACGGAGGCTTAGGGTTGGTTGAAAACTCTTTTTGAGGGAGATTCGCTCCCTGCCGGCAGCTGTGAGCGTTGAGTTTATTCTGACTTTGTGTTAACAAGTTAATTGAGAAAAAAATCAAAGCTCGACAGAAAATATTAGAATGCACATTAAGGGTAAAATGCAGTAAATAAAGATTCTTCTTATTCTTATTTTGTATTTAATTAGAAATCTTTATGAAAAACATTGTATCTTTTTTCGAGGTTCCCGTAAATAATTTTTTTTTTTTGGTAAAAATTACCGGGCGGTTTTGAGTTTTCTACATTATTGGTAATATTTTAGTTCTAAAGAGGTTTAAATAGCTAAATTATGTTACTGCCACTTAATAAAGAATCTGGGTATGACAAAAGTTAATTCCAAATTCTAAGCTATTGTTTTTTTTAAAAAATAATCGCTTTTTAGTTTGTGACTTTTTACTAACTAAAACCAACTTCTTGTTTTTAAAGTAAATAACAACTTAAGAAAAAATTTTGTTGAGAAGAGAGAAAAGACATGACAGGTACAAGTTGCTGCAACTGATCATGATGGGAAAAATTGCGGGCAAAAAACAAGTTGGTCGAAAAAGAAAGTCTTGGCTACGTAATATCAGGGAATGAACCGGGATAGTGAGTACTCCAGAACACACTGCACCTCGCGAAGGAGGAAAGTTGAGCTGAATTGGCTGCCAACCCTAGCTAGTGGGAGAGGCACTCTTAGAAGAAGAAGAAAGTTAAACTTTATGTATTGTTTCTTATAGGAGAAAAAAAATAGTTGTCTATTACAGTTCCTTAAGTGTATTCGCATATATAAAAGACACTGTTCGGTCCCAACCCATTCTACCCTATGGAATGACAAAGAAAAAAAACGTGTTTTACATATCACTGTAACAAGTAGAAAAGATAAAGCATGAAATTACTAGATTACGAAAAATAAAAAACATGCAATTCCCAAAAAAGATAAAGAAAACTGTTTACATCTAAAATAAATATAATTGTTGTGTTATACGAAATAGAGGCACTAAATATGACTTAAAGGACGACAAAGATTCTACAAAGAACCACTCGTACAGTAAATTAATAAGATAATGTATCGATAAACATAAAGTACCTTATCTTAACATGGTAATGTTATATTATGTAATGGTTAATGGTAATTAAATATACACTCTGTCAAGAAAGTACCGGGAAAAGATCGATAATTATTATAATATACACTGTATTTAATATAAATAACAGATGCAACTCAAACGCCGCGCCAAAATGGAAAACAGTTGTGCCAATCATCTAACAACAACAAAAAAAAACAAAAATTCAAAATTGGAACCAAAAACAAATAATAAATTCCCTAATGATATTTTTAAAAGATAATTTTTGACTGAATGTATACCACAATATATGACACATCACGTATCACGTGAAACGCTTGCTTGTTGAGGTCCATATATTATTTTTATAAAGTGGAGTTTTTTACACGGCGACTCAAAATATTACAAATGTGTCTAATATTGAAATTTCCTACAAATATGTGAGATAAGGCGTATATATATATTAGGTGTACAAATAAGTTTCCGCGGTTTGTCAAAAGATGGCCCCACCAGAAGGTTATGGAGAAATTGTCAGATGTAAAACGTAATATCCCAAGTTTAGTCATCTGGCAACACCATAACCTTAAAGTACTAGTGATTACGTATCAGCATCACGTAATTTTTTTCGTGCAAAAATGTCAAGTTTTATTCCGAATAAGCATCATTTGCGGGAACTTTTGATTTACTTCTTTAATGTGAAAAAATCTGCAGCTGAGGCGCATCGATTGCTTCTAGAAGCATATGGTGAAGCTGCTTTAAGTGAGAGAAGTTGTCAGGAATGGTTTCAAAAGTTTAAGAACGGTGAGTTTGACGTTAAAGACAAAGAACGCAGTGGAAGGCCGAAAGTGTACGAAGACATGGAATTAGAAGTACTATTGGAGGAAGATTCGTCCCAAACGCAAAAAGAACTTGCACTTACTCTACAAGTGACTCAACAAGCAATTTCACATCGTTTAAAATCGTTAGGAATGATTCAAAAACAAGGAAATTGGGTTCCATATGAACTAAAGCCGAGAGACGTTGAACGCCGATTATGCATGAGTGAAATGCTGCTTGCCAGGAATAAAAAAAGAGTTTTTTGCATCGTATAGTCACTGGTGACGAAAAATGGATTCACTACGATAATCCAAAGAAGAGAAAGTCATGGGTTAAGCCCGGCGAACCATCAACATCGACAGCTAAGCCGAATATTCATGGAAAAAAACTCATGCTGTGTATTTGGTGGGATCAGCTTGGTGTCGTGTATTATGAATTGCTGAAACCAAGCGAAACCATTACTGGAGCTCTCTACCGAACACAATTGATGAGATTGAGTCGGGCACTTAAGGAAAAACGCGCCCATTACTACTCCAGACACGACAAAATTATTCTTTTACACGATAATGCTCGTCCACATGTTGCGGCGCCGGTAAAAACATACTTGGAAACACTCAACTGGGAAGTTTTACCCCACCCGCCGTATTCACCAGACTTAGCCCCTTCTGATTATCACCTGTTCCGGTCGATGGCACATGGTCTGTCTGAGCAGCGCTTCACATCATATGAAGACACCAAAAATTGGGTAGATTTGTGGATAGCGTCAAAAGATGAAGAGTTTTTTCGACGGGGTATCCGAATGTTGCCAGAAAGATGGGGAAAAGTAGTGGCAAATGATGGAAAATACTTTGAATAAAACGTAATGTACTTTTCCTTTACAATAAATTCCTAATTTTTTATAAAAAACTGCGGAAACTTATTTGTACACCTAATATATATATATATATATATATATATATATATATATATATATATATATAGTATATATAAATTGTGTGATAAGCGATAAGATTGAAAAAGATTCGTTTGTAAAGTTTAGAACATTGATTAATGAATGGTGTGATGTTAAAGTTGTGATACAAATCTTTGTTACGTAAATAACACTAGATTCAAGTTCAATAGACTGTGACCGCTCCATACAATGGTTAAGTGCGTCAATACTTGTAACAGAATCACGAAATTTTCCATTAATCAATATATTAATTAGTGTGTTTGTAATTATGTGATATGAAACCATTGCCTTCTTAAGATTAAAAACTATTTTCGTAGTACTAGAACTCTTGTTAGCCGCTACAACTGAGCTAATTGTGTACTAGGAAAATATAGTTCATATCAATAGTCTAATGGAAAAATCGAAAACAAGACCTCAGATTTAAAGTGCAATTCTAAACAACTGCTGCTGACTTTCAACCTTGCTTGTCTATCATTGGACTGCTACACATACTGTGGAAGGTCATACTAATGATAATGAACTACGCTTTCAAACTATTGTTCTAAAGTAATGTTGTTGGAAATGTCAATATGTTCTTTTATTCTATTATTATATTTCATACACATAGCGACTGTTTTTTGTGTCTGAGAGGATATTAGGCCCCTAGGATTTGTCTGGCTGATCACATATAGTTTTTAAATAGTCCCCTGAATAATATATATAAAAATCAAGCGTTAGATAATACGTGAAGTTCATTTAATTTTTTTGAAACTTTAAAGCGTCTGGATGGGAAGTGTCTGGCAGTGTAGAATATTATTTTGTAATAATATATATTCTACATGTCATATATAAAAAAAATTTACTCACCTTTTGTACCTTTACGTTCAACGTACACTAACTACTGTATTCCATACATTTCGTCGTTCAGAAAATAAGTTACGCCCTGGCATCTTACTTTAAATCAGGCCATCAACACCAGTAGATAGACAGCAGTGTCTATTTGAGTAACAGAAACCAACGACTACGATTCTTTATCCGGGTGTGGGTTATGGCAAAATCACTCAATTTTGCGAGATGTTAATGACCAGCAGTCAAAGCAATACCAAAATCAACAGATTTCATCAAAGCATCAACTGTTTTAGTACCGACAGTAAACGCAGTGCCACGGATAGAAGACATGGAGAAGCCTCACTAAAGCCGCTACCACCTCTAATAGGTGATTTATGACCACGACCACTCCGCCAAGAGTGTACGACTGAGTGAGAGTATACGAGAGGAGGACCAAGAGTGATCAGCAGTTTAAAATATTTTACGAAAGCAATGTTTTACGAAACCTAACTGGTCACATTAAATTTTATCCCCGGACAAATAGGTAAACACAAAAACTATTAATTACTTAGTACCATACAAAGCAACTTAAAGGTCAAATTTACTTTATATAATACACATTATTATTTATTACCATTACCAATCGACCGCACGAGGTTAAAGTTACTCCAGACTTGTCGGCCGCAAGTCACCAGACACCCTGCACGGTTATGTACCAGCGAGGAAAATATATAACACTTACACTAATTACTAGACAAGCATTACTCACTTGTCCATTTTAGGAGTATGGAGATAGGGAATTTTAATTTATATAACAAGTTATTACAAAACTTTCGAGTGCTTTAGGCTAAAATTTTTCCACCTTATATCTCTCATGACTCGTGAGAGTCGTTGACTGATTTGTATCTCCTATTAAGGGAAATGCCACAAATAGATAGTAGCGTCTATGAATAACATTAATCAGCATCATATTTATATACTTATTATAAAAGACAAAATGTTCTTTTTATAGTATAAAAAACAATACATACAATATAAAGTTCAAGTTAAAAGAATAACATTTTCAACAAATTAAAAATTTATTCATAAAAATAAAGTCCACTTTGAACTCAACTGCTCCAAGATGACATAAAGGGATCAATGACCTCTTTGACTTTAAATGGAGCAATGAACTCATAAAAACAGCAGCATGATGCAATTACTTATTATTTTATTTTTTAATTATTTTTAACATATATTATAAAAATATATGTTAAAAATAAAAACGATATTTCGTCAAATAAAATATACTGTTGAGACTACATGTATAAACTACAAGTGGGATTTTTTTACACTGATACAAGGGTAGTGCTTGCAAAGACACCACAAATGCTGGTCCACTAAACTAACGTAACACTTCCCCATAAGAGTAGGCAAGGCCGTGCCGTTTACGAAGACTAGTTTGCTGCACCCAACTAACAATGAGCACTCTTGTGGAATATTAATATGTTTACCGAAGGACGATCTTTGTTCGAGATAGACGGACAAAATATTGATGCGATAAATATTTATATTGCGCGTCCGTGGCTGAGAATTATAAAATAAAACTTCTTCCTTCTCATAGTGGCTCTCAGACTAATGAAGGTTGGCAGCCAATTCAGTCAACTATCACCGTCTTTTGAGATAAAACAGTTCGGCAAATGCCTATCAATTCCCTGATATTGAACAGTAAGACTTTCTTCTTCGACAATCCCATCTTTTGCCCGCAACCTTTCCTATCATGATATATCGCAACGATTTTAAAAAGAAAACATATTCATCATATATAGTTTGAAACTTTATGGCATTCCTCCTTTGTAAAGAACGTGATATAATCACGTATTGTCGTGTGCTATAATGAATTAATAATCAAACTAGTATTTAAAGGTCATACACATTTGAATGCATTTTGTTTCCTACACGTGGATTCTAACCTTACTCTGAACATTATTAACAAATATAACTAAATACTTTTAAGTAGGCAAGGTGGTCCGGCAGCTTTCAGAATAGATTGTTGAAAGTGTAATCCTGTAAGTCGGTACAAATAAATAGTTGTATTGCTGAAGGTCTTGTTCTGCTTCAGTTTGCTTATCATCCCACTTACCATCTCATCGGGGATCTACCCCAGTCAAATATACAAGACTCCAATATTACGTATACAAATTTTGGCTTCATGTCCAAATTTATTTTTAATTTGTCAAATAACTTTCTGTCGTTGATGCCTTTTTTTATTTTTTAACAACCTGTGATAATACAAAACCTGTCACAAGCTTCAGAAATTATTTGCTCTTAAATCTCATGTTTGAGCATAGTAGACATTATTAGTAATAAATTTTATAAATACATTTTATTAATAAACTTTAATGTGACTGGCACATTTTATTGTCATACGTCATACTATTTAAATAAATAGGTTAAATTAATTAGTAATAGACGACCGATTGGCTCAGTGGCGCGGCCCTCCGCCCACGGAGTCAATGGTCGCGGGTTCGATTCCCGCATCGGAATAAATATTTAAATGGATTTTTAAATGTTTATTCCGAGTCTGGTAACCCCCCCAATCCCCATTTCCTTTCCTGCCCCTTCCTTTCATCTCTATCCTTTCCCTTCCTCTCCGCCAATCCACGGTCTGCCGTGCCAATGGATGCGTGGCTAGGGGCGAGCCTAGTCGTAAGCGTGCCGATCGTCCCGGGGTCGGGCTCCCCCGGGGACTATGGTGCTTTACCTCAGCATGCAGGGCTCTGCTGGGGCTGACCTCCATCCTCCCTTGCGGCTCGTGGGATTCACTAAAGACGAATTTAATATACCTAATTTGTCGAAAATGACGGCGACTTGGTTCGCCACCCGTCACGTTCTGATTCTCACGAGGGCGAAAAGCGACCAATGACGAGCCGTTTCGCTGCGATGAATGGCAGCGGATGGAGCTCTGTGGTCTCTGCCAACCACTGCGGGGGATAGGCGTGAATATATAAAAAAAATAAAAAAAATAAATAGGTTTATGCCGTAATAACGTACACTTGTTCAAATCTTTGTATTAATATATGAGTTAATTTTTTTAAAACTACTGTATTATATTTAAAAATTACTGAATATCCATTACTATAATTATTATAGTAAAAAATGTCCGGTTAAATATATTATATGTAAACTAATGAATTTAAATATAATATATTTAACATGAAATTTTGTTCATTTGCTAACAATAAAAATATTACGAATACTAGCTGCTAACATTATATCAACAAGCTCTAACAAACAAATATTCTAGGAATTATAAAACAAGCGATGTGACACTTTCTTAGAAATTGAGACAAAGATGATTCAACATGCAATTTTTTTCAAATTATCACTACTTACGAATTAAAGTGGGAAAAGTAATACAAAATAGACAACCAAACTTCTTTAAAGTTATGAACGCATATATATAATTTATGTAATGTAAAAAATGTGTTGTAATAAAAAATATGTACAGAATAAAACATTAAATATAAAATATTAGATTATATAAAACTATACGATCTAACTTTAAAAAAAATCTACTCAGAGCGCTGGCTTACTTACTCTTTTTTCCACTATCAAATCTATCATCATGACCGTAACACCTATCTTCGTCATATTCGTAAACGTTGAAGCTGTCGAAGGAATACAGTTTGACGGCTTTGTTGTCTGTTTATTCACAAAACTGGCGCGTAGATCAATCGCAGCAAAAGTAATCCGTTAGCGCGATACAAATATTCATTAAATTCTTATCACAGTTTCAAATATCCACACTAAACTCCACAGTCCGTTGATATACTATCGATACTGGAGCGCGATTGCGTCAGTAAACAAAGATACGAGAAGTGATTACGCGCGATACATTGTCAACCCTAACAATGGGTGTTCGGAATTCGAATATTTCGTGATTCCAAGTCGACACAGGATTCCGCACAGGAGCGTTCCTGGATGTGACCGCGTGCCGTCTGGCCGGATTGCAGTCGGCGACCCGTCGCGCCGGCGCCCGGAATTGTGTCAGACGCCATCAGGAGCAACCCCGGCATCCCGGCCTTTCATGAATACACCTCGCCCCGTGCTTTACGCATCAATACACTCATTACCGTGTGCATCGCTATATATAATTATTCGTTTTCCTCTTTTGCTCGAGAATATATTTTTTTAGTTAGTCATATGAGAAGATTAATGACTGATTATATATCAAAAGAAATTACTTTACTTGTTTGTACGCGGCTACGATTTTAAAAGAATATTATAGTTGTAGTTCAAATCATAATAAATATGAAGTAAGTTTTCGAGCTATTTGGGTGAACATATGAAAATTACAGCCATGATTTAATTGTTGAACATTAAAATACAAAATATTGCCATAATCCCCACGATTGGTAGAGGGATTAGGGATTTCAGACTGATTTTATTACGTACGTTTCAGACCACAGTTTACTCCCACGAGAAAAATGGGATTGACCGTATTCTATGCCAAAAACCACACAACTTTTAGAGCCGTCCATAAGTTACGCCACACGTTGAAGGGGAGGAAGAGTCAACAAAGTAAGACATTGAGTGAAAAGAGATGGATGACCATTGTGGAACCACATGCATAAATTTAGAGTGATAAATTTAGAATGGAGATGGAGTGCTGCAAAATCTTGAAATTCATATGACGTAAAATATGGATGGCCCCTTATTGTCATACGAATTGTAAGAATAACGATTTTTAACGCTCAAGAGTAATATTTTTAAATGCCATTAACACGTCGATGCGTTCAATATTGAAAATGCATTTACACACATATATTCAAATATTTAAAGAGATCAAGCGAACGAACGTTTATCGTTTTGACGTGCGTGGGAAAGGTATAATAAATTGGTGGACTGTGGATAAGGTAAATTGCATGCATCGTAGTTTCGAATCTAACAGCCTACATGCGGAATTTTATATATTTAACTACTTTAAAATATTACTTAAGTAAGAATTAATCTATTTTTATTAACTTTTTATTAACACAATACTAACTGAACACAAAATTAAAACAATGGTTTATCACATTCGACACAATATACATATGTATGTATTCGACGGCCCGAATGGCGTAGTGATGATGTGTTCGCTATCCAAACGAAACGTCACAGGTTGGCTGTTAGAATAAATATTTTTTGGCCTATAGGTATTTATTTTTTGGAGTCTGAATATTTGTTTTCCAGAAACAGGGCTTTCGTAGAGGTTTGACAAATACCTATCATATACATAAAAATGGATGCTATTTTGTCAGTCTCGCTAAAACTCAAAAAACGGCGCGATCGATTTGAATATTTTTTTATTTTGTTCGTTCTCATACAGGGAATGTTTACAAATAAAAAAATATATATTAGGAAAACATAAAAGAACAGCTTGAATAATGATAAATTCTTTTTCGTCCTTTTACTTTCAATTAATGGCGTTTGTGACGGCTTTATCGCCTAACGGGCATGTTGTTATACAAAACTGTCGTTTATTTTGTGCGATTTCAAAAAGTATTGCATACGTAAGTACTAAGATACCAGAAAAGTATAAATACAGCGGACCATAAATTGTAGGTGAAATAAAGTTCACCGGGACATCTAGTAAATTATAAATGTTGACAGCCGCGAATTCTTCTTGATACTTGAGCCACAGGTTTGTCGGTTTGCCGGTCTCCGTTTGCAATTTGATTTAATTAGGTTATGGCCTCTTTGACTCACTCCATTAGAATTGTATCGAAAGGTGTAAAATAGTTCCAATGTATCAAGGAAAATAAATTCCTTTCAAGGTTTCTCAGATATTGACATAGACAATTCGATTTTTAGAGTATCATCATTATAAGAAAGCAATGTGGAGTAAAAGGTGTGAAAAAAGTAGAAAAAAGTGCTTAGATGGTTTGGGCATATAGAGAGGATGGATGATAGACGACTGGCAAAAGAAATTTGCCTTGCGAATGTCGATGGAAGAATCGGAAGAGGAAGACCACGAAAAACATACCTTAATCAAATTGATGAACTTTTTAAGAAAGGCCAGGTCAAGAGTAGCCTCAACCGGCGGGCTTGCATGAGGAGAATAATGAGTGTGGAGGAAGCAAGGGAAGTATGCCGAGATCGTAGCAGATGGGAATCTGTGGTCTCTGCCTAACTCTAAGGGAGACAAGCGTGACGATATGTATGAATGTATGTATGTATGTATGTATGAATATCATCATTACAAATATAATAAAAAACAATACGGAGTAGTAATTAAATAGCTAACACAGATTTTAAAAGTATAATATTACTAAATAGGCATTTTATAATACATTACAGTAAAACATTTAGATAACAATTTGTAATGCTAAGCTAGATTAACGATGGAAGGAAAATGTAAAAACTTCGTTTGCAAAGAAAAACAATCCTTTCTTTTTTTCGTTTTGTATCATTTATTACGCATATACATGTGTTTTTAATGTACGTAGAGTTTTTATATTTAGTAAATAGAGGAAATTTTTAAAAACTTAAATTAATAATGTTACATTTTCAGAGTTTATAGAATACCTCATTTGTTTTTAATTTAGAGCAACCATCTCTATGCAAAAATTAAATCAAGAAAGCGGTAATTCTAACGAAATACGAAATTATGGCCTTCAAGAAACAAGCCGAACAATATACGTTTCTAAAAGACCAGCAACGCATATGCGCTGGGATTTCACGTATTCATCGGCGGCGGTGTATGTACCATCAGACGACACGCTTAGTCATTTTCTTTGGTCTGTTATAAAAAAACAAGATTCAATAAATTATAAAAAAGATAATTTCATTTTATGTAAAGGTTTTTTCATTTTAAATAAATTAAAAAATACAACGTATGAAACCTTTAATAAAAATAGATTTCAAACAGTCTACAAATTTTGTTGTTTACGAGTAAGTTACAAGAAATTGGAGGTCCGCAGTGCGACAAAAGAAAAAAACGCGACTTCACCAATATCACTCCAACCAAACTGAACTGAAATTCGACACATAACACATGTACAACAGTATAAGAAGGAGCTTCTTGTATTATTCAATTCTCAAACTGCTTCAGTGAAGGCTATGTTTTTTCGCTGCCAATAAAAAGAACTTTCATGTCGATGTGATATAAACAATTATTACTTCAAGTAGAAAATATTTGTCGTAAATGCGTTGATTATGTTGTATGAAACGTGAATGAAATCGAACGTCCTTACTTCTAAAGCTTAAATTATGAATAATATAATATTATATATTTTCATATTTTTATTACATATATTTGCATAATAGTAGTCAAGATGTGAACGTGTTGACTCGATCGGAGAAATACCATAATCTCACAAATCCGGCTTTAAACGGTAGCATTTTTTTGTGTAACAGCGTATAGTGATGGCAGGGAACCGAAAAAGGCACTCCCTTCTTTCCTTTTTCCCCTCCTATTATTCATATCCTTGCCATTGGTTGGCAAGCCGCAGCTGTTTGTCTCCATAGCTATGGTTTTTCGACGACGTGTTTAGTGAAACCATAGAATATTATTTAATAAATTGACTTGTAAGAGATAAACATTTTTGAAAAAAGTTAACATTTTTGAAACGCAAGGCTACAGAAAAGAGGCACATGTTTAGACAACAAGAAAAGTACGGATAGTCGCTCACAAACGGAGATAATGATACACATTCATTATCTCCATCCAATTGCTGCGTACCGAAATGTATTTTAATTATTTGTAGTTATAATACTTTTCGGCGGGCAGTAATTGTTCACATTAGCGGAGTGTTTGAATTTTTTTTAAGGATACCTAGACAAAAGACTTCCTGAAAATACTGTAGGTAGAGTTCGTAACAAACCAATTTACGATCTCGGAATATGGGCTTATATAGACAAAATTAAGTTATCGTTGGCAATAAACCAATTTCCGCACAATGAAGTTACGCGGCCAGGCAAAGAGCTTTCAATCTCTTATCGTTTCCAGAGATCGACCTCTAACATTTAAGGGTGCGGATTACGGGGCACCAACCTGGAAAATAGTGTTTTGAAATGGAACAAACTCCGTGCAAGTATAATAGTGGTAGCTTAAAACGACCCAGCATACATGCGTTGGTATAAAATGTTCAATCAATTCGTATAAATTCAATGCAAGTGAGATATTGAAATAACTGTTTTTGCCTAATTTCGAATGCTTATTTTCATTATAAAAATACTAACATACAGTTTTAAACATTTGTTTGTATGGGCCAATTCACTTTTTACACCAGAAAGAGATTTAGTATTTTTTCTTCTTCTTCGCGAAAATCGGAATATTTTAAAAATGTTAGCGCGGTCGATGTCGCGAGAGCCAGCTCATGTAATATTTTTTCCACAGCCCATATATGTCCCACTGCTGGGCACGGCCGCCTCTATTTTCGAAGGAATTAATCCACCACACCTATCTAAGATGGCATGATAGAGCTTTTAAACTCAATATATACCTGTTGGCCATACACATATATTTATTCTGAGGCGCAAATGGAAACGGCGATCGTGGACTCTATAAACAGTAGCTATACCACTAAGCCAATTAAAGCATTTATAATAAATACCTTAAACAACGTAAAACCACTATGTGATTGATTCCGAGTATGTAATTTATAACAATTACATGTAAAAATAAATATACAATATTCTCAAAATGAACAAAATGCAATCTTGGCATTTTTCACCTCACTAATAACAATAAAATTCAAAAGGGCAGGTTTTATAAAGTCCTAATCCTGTAATAGCTGACAACCACTATGAATACATTATGTAAATAGATTAATTTATAATATAATAGTTAAAAATAATTATATTCATAGTTATATCATATTATATTTTATATATATTCCTAAATGTGACAGAATCATTTGCAAGCCTACACATTTCTTATAGGCCAACAATGCTTCTGCAATACCTCCGGCACTGTGGACATCTATAGGCAGTGTAGTTTGTTTTTCATATTTCCTATCCCATAAAAAAACTTAAGTTAGCATAATTCCATCTAAGTCTTAACTTTATTAGCCTAGGTCAGTGGTTCTCATTTAAAATTCTTTAAGTGGTTATGTAATGCTCTTTAAATGGTTAATTTAGAAGAAATACAATATATCTTCAAGTCCCCGATAGAAAAAATCAGTAATCAACTATTATAAACATAGGTTTATAATAGTTGATTACTGATTTTTTCTTTCAACTATTATAAACATAGGTTTATAATAGTTGATTACTGATTAAAAATAGTTTTAATAAAGAAAATGTTTGGAAAATTTTAATCTTATTATTATTTCATTTGTTAAGCAGTTTCAAAATTTATGTACTGTTACATAACTGATAATACATTATTTGCGCCAGTTTATTTTACCTTAATTGAAATAATCCAATATTTATCATTATTTAGACTTTATCTTTGTGCTGATGCCATAAAAATAATTTTAAGAACATAATTATATCACACTTACTCAAAATTATTATGCAAACGTACCTAAATTATATTGAAACAATAAACTGATGAGTGCACTTATGAAAATTACTGATCTTCATATTAAAAATTGTAAACAAGTCATTATCCACATAAACATAGTCGCTTTAATAAACCTATAACAGTAATAGGGGCGTCAGGGCATTAAAGACGTTATTCGATATTTATGAAACGTATTTACAGAATAAAACGTTTTTAAAAATTAAATTCATGCAATAAACAAAACTTTCGGTTAAAGTGTTATCAACTTTTTAAACACCCAGGAAGTTCAAAAATATAAGTATAAAAGTAACTTTATTTGTTATTTAACTTATTAATTAACTTAATTTAATATTATTTTAAATAGAGAAAATAAAAGGGATTATAACCAAATTTACATACAAAACTGACAACCACAAACTTACCATCTTTGACATTCTTCGAAGACTGAGACGATGATACTCCGGCTATAGTTTTATCACTAGCACAATACATTGTAATAGAGTCCATAAATTAGTATATTTAACTCAGTCTCATCTAGTATAATAGTTCATGTTATTATCTCAGAATAGGTGAGATAACACAATGTATTTGCACTAAATGTGAAACACGGCAGCCATTCTACATTCCGATTGTAAATATGGTGCCATAGATAAGAGAACAAACTGAAAATTGTATAACAAATAAGTGGTACAAAAATTTAAATTATCTACTTGAGTGTTTTTAGCTTGCTTACTTTCTTTTAAATAAATGGTATGCCGGCTTATTTAATGTTTGCTTTTGCTTGCTCATGCGTTTTGTATCTAACAAACTTATTCCACATAATAAACAGGAGCAGGAATGCTGGTGGTAGGATAGAGGACTTGTGTTGCGCTTTGTACAGTGTCATTCCTTATCTCAGACCATTAATGACGATGCTTTAGTGCACAACTGACACATTGTGTAGTGCCGGTCGAAAGCAATATATCAAAAGATGCTCATCATCTTAGCACTGGTAGCACTAAGCCGACTACGCTCCTGCACTTTAACTTATTTTCTAAGTTGGATACGGTCTGATATACAGGTTAAGCGTTAACGCAGATTTTGTTTCTTATGCTGTTTTAACCATTTTTAATTTTATTATAAACCATATTTAAATTTAACTTCAAAAATATATATTAAATATGTCCATTTGGCTGAAGGTGATGTAGCCATCACATAAATAAATAAAAAAAATATTTTATCATTTGTCGGCAGGATTGTAATTTTGCGATAAAATTTGCATCTCGAATATGTGGTTTAATTTGTGACAATATTAATTATAGACTGAGCCTTATCGTTCATCCTTTTATGTGATAACAGGCAATATGATGCAACATCAGTATTGGGTAACAAAAAAAACTGTATTAAAAAAGTTGGGAACCAAAGAAGACGAATGTGTTGTATCTTCTGATGCTGAACTAGATGCAAAGTTAGAATTATTTCGATCGATATCCGACAGCTGTTTGCAGTTGCAACGAATTTTAGATCAGTATCAAGAACGAGTATGTATTTTGGCACAAGAGGAAAACGCTTTGGGAAAATTTTTAAAGGAAGCTGGAAAGAATTCAGAAGCGTCGGGAAAACACATGGTATCAGCCGGTAAGGCTATTTCGTATTCAGGACAACAGCGCCTATCGATAAGGGGACCTCTACTAAGACTGTACCATGAAGTGGAAACATTTAGATGTCGTGCTATAAAAGATATGCGGGCAACTGTGTCCGCCATGGAAAAAGCTCGGATTGAGTACCGCGCAGCTTTAAGTTGGATGAAGTCTACCAGCGCTCAATTAGATCCAGACACAGGACGTGGCTTAGATAATTTTCGCAAAGCACAGCGTCAAGTTCGTGAGAGTAAGAAAATATTTGATAAACTCACCTTGGATGTTTTACAAAAGGTTTGTTTATAAAAGAACTCAATTTTTCTGGTAAAATATTTAAATTGGTAAATTTATATAATCTTAAAAACAAGCACCATCAGTTTGTGGAATCAGCTACCCTCGGCAGTCTTTCCGAACCACTACAACATTGGAACCTTCAAATAACAAGCCTATACATACCTAAAAGGCCGGCAACGCTTCCTTTTTTAAGATTATATCAATTCAATAATTTTACACTGACTATAGGGTGAACTAGGTTTAAGAGCTGAAGGTTAAATTTAACTAAACTCTGTAGTGTTTATTCTTATAAAGTACAATTTATGTTATCCAGATATTAATAATTTGTGTGGTAATTTTCAAAGATGTTATAATTTTTATTTAACATAGTCTTTATTACACAAATTAACATAATTTAAATTTTTTTCAGATTGATTTGTTGGCTGCTGCGAGGTGTAATATGTTCTCGCATGTTCTCTCCAATTATCAAAACTCTTTTGTCAACTTTAGTACAAAAGTAGCTCAAACTCTTTTAGCTACCATAGATACTATGAGTGCCACACCACAATATGAGTTTTGCATCTTGAAGAGTCTACAAGATAGTGCAGCAAACCAAGAAGAAACAGTTGCACAGGATAAAGACCAAATGTTATTCTTCCAGGTAATCATTTTTTTATATTATAAAATTATCACAGAATTGATGATTAATGGAGTCAGGCCTTACTTGGTGGAAATCCATTACTATGTGGACAGTCAGAACTTTTACTTAGCTAAGATCCACAAGCAAACAAAAATAGAAAAATAATAATGTGTTTTTTACTATGTGAACAGTCAAGTTATACTTAGCTAAGCATCTGCGACAAGCAAACAATAACAGAAAATTAATAATGTGCATTTTCTTGATGAAGTGGATTTCTTTGGAACTTAAATCAAAAACTTACCGAAAAACATCCATCAGCAACTCTCTACCCACTAACACCCTAACCAAGGCATCTTCAGGTATAGTAGACTCTACGGCAGACAACCGAAAAGTGACTTGCCATTACAATGGGCGCCATATATAAACCGCACCCACCTACAATGTAAGAAAGAGACAGGTATGTGTGAGGGAAGGTAATAAATATGGTAAATATGACAATTTATCTAATTGTATTAAATGAATTAAAAACTTTTTTAAAAGAATATATTCAAAAGAGGGGAATTTACAATATTTATTTGATCATTTAGTATATGGGATAACTTTTCTTGTTCTTTAAGATCTCTGGGATGAACTTTACACATGTGTAAAATCTTTGGTGTATGATTGTCAGACAGAGTGTACCCACAGGTTAAAAAATGGTTGGCAAAATAGGACTTATTGCATTGGCAAAATGTTTGTTTCTAAATGCGGCTATATGTTCATTATAATGAGTCTTAAAGCTACGGCCAGTTTTACCAATATAAACTGTGTTACATTCACTACAGATAAGTTTGTAGACACCTGATCTGTGCTGTCGGTCCACTTTATCTTTAACATTAAAAATTTTTTTTACTGAATTATCTGGTTTGAACGCTACTTGGATTCCTTTATTGTTTAGGGTTTTTGCAATTTTGTCCTATATAAGTCAGACATTTGGGACCTATATAAGTCAGACCAGCCACTTGTTTATTCTCGCTTGGACGAGTAACAGTATAAAGAATTGAGTGTCAATTATTTCTGTTTTTTACTGGTAGAAGTGGATTTATGGGGAACTTAAAACGAAATCTTATGAAAAAACTGGCCGTCAGGAACTTTATTAACCCATAATATTTAGCAGAGTTACTGAAGTGCAATGTGTTCAAAAATATTTTCTAGCAAGCCAGTTTCCTTACAATCTTCCTTCACCATATTTATTTATTTATTCCTGATAATGATATATAATTATGGAAATATTTGTAGGATGAATACAAAGATGAAAAACTGGATGATTCTAAAATGGTAAATGAAGAAAATAAAACAAACAATACAGATAATCTTTCAAATGAGAAAAAAGAAGAAGATCCTACTACATCTACCAATCTTATAAGCACTAGTATTGAATTGGAAGCTGTTCCTGAAGACCTAAAAATAAGTTCCGATTTGGCTGGAATTCGCTTGGATTGCAACTTGCCAGCTAATTTTGCATCATTCATGCCATCACAACTGTTGGAAGTATGTATAATCCTGTGTGTTTTCAAAAAACAAATACTACTATTTGGACAGTATTTTAGGCACTGAACACCTCTAATCTGCTGCTCTTTCTTATTAAGCTATATAATACATATGTATGTACATGTTTAATAAGCTCTTTCTAATATATTATAAGTTAACTTAATAATTATGGTTTCTATTCTATGGAGGACATAGACAAATGAGTAAGTGGGTCGACTGATAGTAAGTAATCAGTGTGGTCTATGGATATCCACAATATTAAGGGCAGTACAGAAACAATTCCTGGATATTAATAATTGCAGGATTTAATGGGATGGGAAGGAGAAAATAAAGAAAGGAGTAATGAATCATGCCCCCTGATCTTTTCATTTATTATACAAAATAGGATAACAAAGTAATATGTCTCCACTTAACACTGATATTCTGTGAGAGTGTGGTACTTTCTCAGTCGAACCCATTTGTGCTACATTGGCTCAATGATTACAAACATAATTTTTATAGAATATTTCGGTGTCAAAGGTTACTCGAATGAGAATGAATTTTGGCTTTCATACACAAAATCGAGATGGCAAACAAAGACAATGTACAGTGAACAAAGAACCTAAAACTGCAATTGCTTCAACTGTAATACAGCTTAATATTCAAATTACATATTTATATTAAATTTAGATAATTCTAATAAAATTATTTTACACAATTTATAATTATTTTATATAAACCAATTATATACTTACATAATCTGCTACCAAGAGAAGGCGCCAAAATACATTAAAAATTAGTTTGGTCTATTGCATAAAATAATGATATTAATTCTTATATGCTGACATATATTATACGACTGTACACCAACAGACTTGAAATTAATCTATGAAATCAAATTGTTTTTCTTTCTAAGTGCAAACTTCTTTAACAAAATTGTGATTTGAAACTCAATAAAACCAAAAAACGACAATTAAAAGAGACAAACACATACATACATCAATAGGATGTAGCCCTTCTAAGATGGAATCAATATCAGCCCGCTGTAGTCCACTGCTGGACATAGGCCTCGCCCAAGACGCGCCACCTAGCCCGATCTTCGCCTACATGCATCCAGTCTATCAAGATGGAATAGCAGCTATCTATTCAGCTACCACGCAAAATAATCGCATGGTGATGTCAAGTTACAGAAATCAGTCCATTCTACCATCTAGCCTTTGAGGGAAGTGAAGGTATCACTTCAACTGCATGTGAATTGCACACATGTTTTTTTGATTTCAGAATTTGAATACAGGAAATTTATTGGGTGGACAACTTGCTCCAATGAATGCTGTAAACACAAGCTCTCCTCAAGTTCCTAAGCAAGCAAATACAAAAGCTACTGTACCACCAAAAAAAGATGACAAAGCAGCCTGGTTCAAATTGTTTGCCGAACTTGACCCACTTGCCAACCCTGACAATCTACCGGGATCCAACACAAATCAGAGTCATGCCGCTTAGAATGTAATGTAATACTTATTATAATATTTACATATTATTTGTTTACACAATATAGCCAATAAAATATGCTTTAGCCTAGTCCTCACCAAACAATTATATTGAGTGTTGCACTTTTTTTGCAAATGTTTTTCTAGCATTTATATTATGTTAATAATAAGTAAGTAATGTTAAAACAACAAATTAATATAAAATCGTATTTTGAATTTAAATATTATTATTTGATTCTTTACTTTAACATTATGAACCAATTGGGACACATTTGATTTGTCATTTTCAAAAAATTTTTTTACATCCTGCTTTTACACAAATAGCTCTTTGGAATAGGTTTTTATATATTTTTTTTGTGGAGATATTTGAACAAATTGAGACAAATTTGACTTTATTCTCATTGTCAACCAATTTTTTATATTCTGATATTACACAAATAGCTATTAAGATTAGGTTTTTTTGTACCATTTGTGTGGAACAGCCAGGGTTGAATTTAACTGAATCTTAAATAGTTTGTCTTGTACTTCCGACCCTCCACTTTAAGCAAGAATGGATACTAACTTATCACACTTTAAGAAGGGGCCATACGTGTTTATACCGGTCGGGGAATTATTTAACAATATAAAAACTAATAGGTATCTCAAAATGTTTCGATCTGAATATTTTTTTTTAAAATAATGTATGTTTGTTCTATGAGTCCATATATTAAAATATCGACAGCTATGAATTTTCATTATTTTATAAGACGTGCATTTAAGTCAAAATTCATTGAAGTTTTATTTAGTTGCATATTTAATGTTTGCCTTTTTAAAGTGTATTAATTTAAATAGAACTCTTAATTTATATGATGGTAATAATAAGTTAATATTGATAAAAGAAATGTCAATATGATTTCAGATAACAGAAACAAACAAACATTTAAAAAATGTACTTAAAATGTGTAATATGCTTAAGAATGTATTGATGTACTAAATAAATCGAAGATATGTTTTACTCGTTAACCATATTTTCATTTACTTTATATGGCTAAAGATGAACTAGATTTTAAAATATGTATTTTCTATCACGATTGCATTCTTAATATTTTATACAAATGTACAATTAATTAAATACTTATTAATAACGACATTTGTACTTGCCAAATACAAAAATTGTAACTAGTCATTTAAATCGAATATTTTTAAATTGTATTATCATTACCAAAGATGTAGCGTTATTATTTTAATTTGCGTTGAATTTATTTTGATAATTTACATGCATTCCATAATTTTGTTAATTCTATGTATGAATAAACAATTCAATAAGTATATTTTTGCATTTTAATTTTTCCCCAAAAAATGGAATGCTAGAACAATTACATTTTTTTTTGTTTGGAGTGTGGAATACTGTTCTGAACCAATTCTTGTATAACTTAAACAAATAAGTAATAAATAGAATCGTATTTAATATTTTATGGGAAATATACTTAAGAAATTCATAGAATAAAAGAATTTAATTGTAAATATTTTAGTAGAAATGGAAAATAAGGACAAAAACTGCAACCGATCCATTTTCTCACTCACTCATCATCGAAAGTTGTCGACTCTTCAAGATTTCCATGCGATTTATAATTAAATAAAGCCGGCGATAATATTTGTTCTTAATAATATTCATTTCGTAGCTCATAAGTTTAAATGCTGGGTACTCCTCTACATTTCTGGAGGAATCCACATTAACTCACCAAGCTTGTTTCCAGAAGATTGGTGAAACACCCATGGTCATAATAAATACCTGTAGGCAATATATTTATATTGCCATAATACATATTTTTGTTTGAAGTAAAAACTTCTTTAGCACTGTCGTAATCTATGGGATTTAGCCTGCGAGAAAATAAGATAGAATATTTAAGGTTGCAGTTTTACCTAAACAGCTCACATGTTTTATATATAAAATAAATTTCCTAATGAATTATATAAGAAATTACAGTCTCGCCACCTACTATCTTTTGCTCAAATGTATAGGTAATTAGTAACACATCTCGTGTAAATGTATAAATTCTATACATTTTAAGAACTAATTGATTATTATTAATACACGGAGTTTGATTCCGAAATCAATTCCTGAGGTTGTATTATTGTCTCCGAATTGACTGGCCATTTTGATTTATTGTATGAAGAGACGAACATACTAAAGGAATTGTACGGATTCTTGTCCAGAAATGAATTTCCGAGTTACAACCTCGGAAATATACAATGCGTATTGTATAATATACATATAAATGTAATATAAATTGTAGTAATGCGCATAAATGGAAATATATCAAATAATGCATGTACTTTTTAAATTGACTGCGAAAGCCCATTGAAGATTTTGGTTGAATAGCCACCACTTTATTAAGATGTATCGTGACCAGCTGACTATATAAACTTAAAAGATGACTTAAAAGGGTTTGAACCCAGAGCCATAATACCGTTTAAAACAAGTCAGACGTCATTGTCATTATCAGTTCAAATTTCATTGTCAGTCTACTTCTGTTTTGTGACTAAAGTTGTCATATGAAGAATAGAATTATCTCGTTTAATTCATACAATTCTTGTAATTTGGAGATTTTTGTTCGGTGGTTTCTTTTACTATGTGATTAGCTTTATTAATATTGTGCTTCAATACACGTTATCTAGATACACGAAAATATATAATCGAAATATTTTTAATAGTTTTACAAATTATTAAGAAATAATCATGCTTAATTCATGTAAGTTTATTTAATACCGTATAGTTTTCTTGCTAAATGTCAAGAAAGACTTAAATAAAATATTAAAAAATGTTTGTTTTAGTGTTTCGTGGTCTTCTGGGAACCGAAGAGTTACCAACAAAAGTATTAGAAGTGCGTTCAGACAACTATATTTCAAGGCCTATACATTACAGAGAAGATTCAATACTACTTTATGGGCCAAAAATACCCGCGGACAGCAAAAATACTAAAGATAAATATTTTGAAATTGTTTTACACAAACCTTTTACAGAAAGCTTGCATCACATGTATAGGTCAGTTGGGAATTACTTAGTTAATGGTTCAATTTAATTGCAATAATGTGGTGATTAATTTCAAGTTCCTTTCAGTTTATTCCGCTCTGAAAACATTGAAGCCTCAGAGGAAAGATTCATAGTATTCAAAGAAAGGATACCTCTCTATATTAAAATCACAAAAGAGGTAAGTGTATGGAAGGAATTATACTAAAAACTCAATTGATATATTTGTAGATAATGTATGTAATAAAATTCTATTGATTTGTATAAATTTGATATTTAAGACTAACACTTATTTTATAAAAAGTAGAAGAAATATATTAATTTATGTGTTTTAAAAACTGATATTAGGTGTACAAATAAGTTTCCGCGGTTTGTCAAAAGATGGCCCCACCAGAAGGTTATGGAGAAATTGTCAGATGTAAAACGTAATATCCCAAGTTTAGTCATCTGGCAACACCATAACCTTAAAGTACTAGTGATTCCGCATCAGCATCACGTAATTTTTTTCGTGCAAAAATGTCAAGTTTTATTCCGAATAAGCATCATTTGCGGGAACTTTGCAACTTTGCAAAAATTTGCAACAGCTTGGTGTCGTGTATTATGAATTGCTGAAACCAAGCGAAACCATTACTGGAGCTCTCTACCGAACACAATTGATGAGATTGAGTCGGGCACTTAAGGAAAAACGCGCCCATTACTACTCCAGACACGACAAAATTATTCTTTTACACGATAATGCTCGTCCACATGTTGCGGCGCCGGTAAAAACATACTTGGAAACACTCAACTGGGAAGTTTTACCCCACCCGCCGTATTCACCAGACTTAGCCCCTTCTGATTATCACCTGTTCCGGTCGTTGGCACATGGTCTGTCTGAGCAGCGCTTCACATCATATGAAGACACCAAAAATTGGGTAGATTTGTGGATAGCGTCAAAAGATGAAGAGTTTTTTCGACGGGGTATCCGAATGTTGCCAGAAAGATGGGGAAAAGTAGTGGCAAATGATAGAAAATACTTTGAATAAAACGTAATGTACTTTTCCTTTACAATAAATTCCTAATTTTTTATAAAAAACTGCGGAAACTTATTTGTACACCTAATATAATACATATAAGGAAATAATAAATTATGTAACATGTCATGGGCTAGAAAATTATGTACTTTTATAGGTCACACATATTAGCCTTATACCTAATTAGGTGTCCATATATAGATAAACAAGATATTTTCTAAATTGATTATAATAATTCCAGTACAATTATTTACTCTAAGTTCAGATAAATATGATTAATTTCTATTAAACTGATATTATTTATATTAAAATAAAGATATGTTATACTTATTTAATATGCCTTATGGAGTATAATGTCCTGTTTAAAAGTATGTAAATGTGGAAACTATAAAAAATATGCAAAAATAATTGCACTTTAGCAAATATAGTTTCTTGATTGTCAACCCAAATGATATGATAGTCTATAATCATGACAACATAAGAGTCTACATTTCAAATAGTTACTTAGCTCACCCTAATGTCAGAAAAAATATCTTTAGGTTCTATTGTAATTTATTCTGTCTGGTGTATGCCCATTTAATTTGTTTTGCTTGTATACACAAGAATTCATTTAAAAGAAAATGTTTTGCATAAATACAACAAAATATTTTGCATAAATATGACAATAATTATATCCAATAATACAAATTTAGAGTATGATCTCATACGAAATATAAATGTGAAACATCAGCATTGAAATCATGATTTGCCAGTTTGGTGTGCCAAATTATTGATGTCTTAAGAGTAATTCTATTTCAAACCTATGATAATTTTTGTGTGTATGTGTAGGTCCAATCCAATCTAATAGGAATTTTCAGCTTAAGCTAATTTGAAATTATAATTTAAGTTGGCTATTGACTTTAATATTTTTTTTGTTAAAGATCAATAAAATTTAAATGATAAATTATGCAATTTTATAAATACATAAAGCAATATAAGCCATTTATTTACAGTAATTTGGATAGTTGAAAAAAAAGCTTGAATTATTAAAAAGTGATAATAAAATGTACTTTTACTGTTTCAAAATAATATGCCAATATCATATAAATATGATTTATGTAGAGTTCTCATGATACACACAGAGTTCTTTATTTTTCAGTGTTCAGTACAAACATTACAAAAACTGTGTGATACATTGGCAGAGCATCGATCATGGACGATTGCGCATTTAGTGGCCCACTTTGGGCAGTCTGAACTGTTCAATGAACCTGATGTGCAGCAGCATATAGATGAACGAGATCCGAGCACAGGAGCCACACCATTGATGGTATGTCAAGTGTAGTTACCACATGTGTTAACTTGTGTGCTTGTAGAGCTTGCTTCTATTATTATTTTCTCTTACG
Source organism: Baronia brevicornis (assembly GCA_031353405.1). NCBI lineage: Eukaryota > Metazoa > Arthropoda > Insecta > Lepidoptera > Papilionidae > Baronia > Baronia brevicornis. The sequence goes on along the minus strand of JASFAT010003971.1, from coordinate 518,037 downwards.
CTTGTAATAACATTATTACTTAATATTGCATAACTAAACATTATCCTGATTATCTGTAAGATTATATGTAATAAACTTTAATTTACAAATATTACTGAATTGTAAAAAGTAGGAAAAAAGACAATAAAGAGGTAGGATACCTTTCGTCAGTTCTTCTCAATCTAGAGTTTTCAAATCCTCATTATAATATGTTTTTAGTTTGATTTAAACTTTTTTAGTTTGATAATTTCTTAAACAAATAAATTTTAATTTACGTACTCGCATAGCTTGGGACAATTATGATTCTCTATCTTACTTGCACACTCTACATACTGACCATTCTATTAATTCTAGTGTGGCAAATTAACACTGGTGATGGGAGAGTAGTGTTACCGGTACTATGATCTCAAACTCTTCTACTTAGAACCAAAATTAGGTAAATCTTTTCAATATGTAGGTGGACTATATGCAGTTCAACTGCTCTGTGCCGATTTTGTGATTAAAATATAGCCAGTGTGGTTGTGACTATGTTATGCGAATTTGAAGCTTTCAGGGATTTACAAAATCCCACAAGCATATAACATAATCATTTAAGTACTTTAAATGTATCCACAAACATTGGTCATTATTTTGAAATTAATCCTATCGAATGAAATTAAGAAACAATCCGCAATGAGTTCCGATTAGATGTCGATATGGGACATTCATCAATAACAGTTAAGATGCCAAAAACATTTGTGTGAACCTGTGGAACCAGCTACCTCCGGTGTTTTCGAACCGATACGACATTGGAACCTTCAAAAACAAGCCTAAAGTGTAGGCTTTCTTAAAGGCCGGTAACGCTTCTGTACTGCCTATGGCACTGCGGATATCTATGGCTAGCGTTGATTGATTTCCATCAGGTGACACGCCTGCTCGTTTACCATCCTATCCCATAAAAATCTCGGAATCCTTTTAAAGTCAAAGTTTATTGAAAAATAAAGGTATATTAATAGTCATGGCTCCAATTAGTCAAATAACATTTTTCGGAGTTAAAAATCACGGCTCTGCTCCTCTTGTCGGTATAAAAATAGTCTAAGGCAAAAGTAAACTGTTATCGCGGGGGTTATACCGATAATTATTATGAGTGTTATCGGATCCTGTTCGTCGAGTATTTTTTTTGGGTAAAGTATGCGTTACTTTACCCAAAAAAAAATACTCGTCGTTGCTGTTAGATATGTTTTATTTAATTAATTGAAATTAATCAATAGAGATAGAGCCAATTATGTATGAATCAGCTCCATCGAGTAACCTTATATTCTATAATCGACGTTAATTGGTAGTATTTTTCCGAGACAACGTCTCGTACAGCGAATACAGGCAAAAGGAGCTTATTTCCATTTTCCCTGCTTGTTGTTTGTATTCTTTTGTTAGGCATTGCATCTGCAGTGCTCTAAGTATTGGAGATGTCTATGGACGGCGGTTACTTAATATCAGTTGACCCGCTTGTCCGTTTCCTCTCCCATAGGGAAAGAGAAAAGTTGAGGCAGAGCAAAAGAGTTGTATCTCCAGATACAATTCCTCACACCACTACCCTGTGGAATGAGCTAACTCCAGCGGTGTTACCGAGCCGATACGACAGATATGAAACGTTCAAAAATCAAGCCTACACATGTCTTAAAGGCTGGCAACGCATCTGCAATGCCTATGGCACTGCGGATGTCTATAGGCGGCGTTGGTTGCTTTCCGTCAGGTTACACGCCTATCCCATAAAAAAATAAAAAGGTCACTGCTACCACTAAACGCGGACAATCTAAGAGACTAAATGCCATTATCTGTGAGGGTGTGGCACTGTTCCACTATCTGTGGTACATAGGATAAAATTTCTAAGCAGTTAAATTTGATTTTACTTGATCACGATACAAGTATATATATACAAGTACATAGTTTGGTTTTTTATATTGTACAATTTTTAAGACTGGCTGAAATATTATATAAACATGCACAACACAAACTGGCTGTATGAATATTGTATAAACAAATTGCAAAAAAAGTTTTTTATCCTTTTTGTACAGTCGTTAATACTGCGTGGGTGTTGATAAGTATTGTATAAACAAATTACAACAAAAAAAGTGTTTTATCCATACAGGTGGCTGTTAAAACTGGCAACCTTCGAATGGTCCAGAGTCTCGTTTCATTGAATTCCTCACTGGATCAGGTAGACACTGAAGGGAACACGGTATTTCACTACGCGGCTGGTAGTAATAAGGAAATAATAAATGTAAGTTTATCCTCAATCATTTTCCGAATTCACTTGGCACCAACCCACACAAATCTCTTATATGTCATTCCCGCATCGGATGGTTTAGTCTTCAATAGACTAGAATGTTAGACAAGACGCTGTGAATCGTACGCAGTTGACGGGAAAGGCGGAAATAGTATTTTATTTTTTTTTTCATTTTTTAATACACTTAAATATAAGATAAACAATACCGCCCCACGAAACCTCACAGGGTTTATCCGAACGTCGATGAGTCGTATCTTATTTTGTATAACAATTAATTTTCAGATGTTTTAATTTATATTTAATCCTTTTAATATTTATAAAGTATGCCTTTTGTACTACTTTCTCCATTTCGTTTAAATTATCTGACACCAGGTAATGACTACTTCTTGTACGATAATATTATATCTCCCCGAAGTTGTTCAAGTCGCCAAATCCATTTTGAGATATCCTTACATCCAACAGTGAATGTATACAAGTTACTTTAATGATGATGATAGTATACATATGTTAGATTTAGTTACAAAACCATGAACAAAGAGAACTAACTCCATTATATTTGCCACATACACGGTCGTAGAGACTTCGCGCGTTACGCTTTTGAAGTCATAGTCCTGCTTCAATCTCTACATCGGGATAACTGTAAAAATGTCCTATAGACAATTATTCGGAGTCCATGTACTTCGCCAATCTGCCTTGGTGGGTTAGTTACTAATGCTCTAGAAATGGTGAGGCCTAGTAACCACTAGTGAGATATATAATATATGAGCTGTGAAAAATACGTTTCTCACATTTTAATGTATAAAATCGAGAGTTGTAAGAATAATGACATAACTTACAGGTTCTTGCAAGTAAAAACGCGTCTTCCCTTAACGTATACAACAAGCAGGGTTATACCCCATTACACATGGCTTGTCTCGCCAACGCTCCCGACTGTGTGCGCGCAATGCTTCGAGCGGGGGCAGACGTGAACCTGTCAGCTGCTAAAAAGTCCACGAACGCGCTTCCAGGTACTCTATACGTGTATTTTTTCCTTATTCCACGTCAACAAAAAGAAGGATGCCGTTTGTCACGGCTTCTTAGCGTTTGTTGTGCAGATATCTACTAGGTAGGTTCTAGGCTCTTAGGTAGGCCATTGACAGTATTCCTAGACATGGGTTCAACGTTTTTCTATTTAAAACAATTAATTTTTATATAATTAATTTTTAAGTTTCTACAAGTCAATACAGATTTCATAACTGAGACTTAGACAAGGCGATGCTTTTTTTTTCCAATTCCTATTATACGCTATATATATATATATATATATATATATATATATATATATATATATATATATATATATATATATATATATATATATATTTATATATCTTGTTCAAAGTTCAAATACATTTTTTTAAACTTGTAGTGGATGACACTTGATATTAATACAATTTTTTCAAATATTAATTTATTAATTTTTGAAAAAACTGTATTATAAGAATTTTTTATATTATTTGTTTCTCTACACTTCTTAAAAAAGGCGCTCTTTATGACAAGTGCTATTTTTACAGACTGTAGTTATTATACATAATTGTCAAGCTATTCACTAAGCGTATGAATGTGTGACTTCCTTGCAAAACACGTTTATATAAAACGTATTTTAGTACATCGTGGAGTGTAACAAAATACTTGTTATTAAGAGACATCTTTTGCTATTTAGTATAAGAAAAAAGTAAGTACTATGAATCATGTGATGACTTTAAAGTCGCGGAAACGCAATAATATTTTTTATTGTTGGTTGTATAATAATTTAATAAATTATAGTGACGCAACACCAACATATATATACCTCTCGCTCATTTTTAGACAAATTCGTGAAGCAATCTTGTGGAGATTATTAAATTATGTAGAATATTAAAAACTAATATCACCAAAACTAAAATCATCTAATTTAAAAATTTGAAAAAGTTCGTATATTATATATAAAATCTTATTTAGGAATTCATATATGTATTTATAAGTTAATACTTCATCGCTAAAATTCAAGAGAAATAAAAATTATTGTTTTGATAATAAGGTTGAAATCATTGTTGAGTCATGTATTGAATGATAAACGTATATTCTCTTTAAATAATTATTTAAAGAGAATATACGTTTATCATTCAATACATGACATTTAATATATTAATGTAGTCAACATTTGAACCGTTGAATATAGCATGGATTAGATTTGTGAGTGCGTTCAAAATGAACATTTTTTAATATAGTCTTTATGGCACACAAGAAAAACAATATTCACAAAAGAAAAACAAAAATAATTTTATTATTATGCTAGAACAAAGCTAACTTTGGCGCTAGCCTTCCTGTCACCAGTTGAATAGTTTTCAAAACTCATGCGTCACTATGTATTTCATTACATAGCTGATATCATCTTCATTCAGGTTAATTTTGCAGGGTAAAACCACTGACTATGATAAGTTTAATGGATTATTGTTAACTAAAACTGGCGAACAGCGAACAATAAGTTATTAATACTCTATAAAAGACATAAGCATAAAGCCCAGGCCACACTGGGAACGAAATAAAAAGAATTTAAGTTCGTTTGGCTTCACTCATGTAGTTGCCGTGTCTTTTCATATTTCGATTCACACCAGACACTACACATCCCTAGCGCGGGGTGAAGAAAGGAAATGGTGTTATTTATCACAACATCATTCGTTTGAACTTAGTTTACGGTGTGAACTCCGCTTCGTTTTGCTCGCTTAACTTCGGTTAATTCTCATAGTTGGCTGACATGGGGCAGCTTTATAAACTTCATTTCATTTCGTTCCCGGTGTGGCCTGCGCTTAATATATAACCGAGCTAATATAATGGTTATCTTGTATAAAACGAAGACATGTTCATCAAAATTTACTTTGTTGATGTGCCTTTGACGGTTAAGATGTTTTCAAAGTGTTAGTTTTTATTTTCTTATTTATGAAACTTTGTTTTATTTTTATATTGTTGTGTTCACAAAATTTTGTAAATTAAAAAGAGACTATATTTCGTCAAATATTTCATTGTTATTTTTATGATTTATCTGAAACAGAAAAACCAAGACTTATTATGTATGACTTTGTGTAAAGTACTTAATATTTGTGTTTAACTCGTAATCTAAATTGAAACTTCGAAGTATACATGTTATTTGTGTTTGTGCATAGATACATATGTATATCCTGTGTAAATTGCGTTTTTTGAGAATTTTAGATGTCGCTATACTCGAATCGGGTACAGTTTTTCAAGGGTTCTTAAAAGAAAAAAATATATACATATTTGGTATAAATATTACAATATAAAGATTCAAAAGTACTTTGCTTTTCTAAAGAATTCATGTTTTGAAATAAAAATGTAAATAGTAAAATATGCAGCAGATATTTTCTAGGTTTACACCAAGAGAGTGTACTGCTTTAGGTCGTCGGATTGGTGACAACGTTGCCAGCCATTTCATAACGGCTGGCTTATAATCGTTTCTGCACTATTCCTATTTATAACGTACTTCTGAGTAACTTCGATTTATCTTCCCTCCCTCCCTCTCTCTCTCTCTCTCTCTCTCTCTCTCTCTCTCTCTCTGAGTCTTAAGCCCCCCTGTTGGGGCATAGGGCAGACACGACGTTTCTCTATCTCGACCTGTGAAACAGACACAATGAACTTCGATTTATAATGACTATAATATATTAGTAGGTTTAAAATGTTGTTGATCCCTCTAACATTCCATTATCCTTATATGCAATGAACATTGAAAACGTAAGAAATTATATTATATTAATTATTTTATATAAAATAAAAACAGGTATAGTTGGCGATTTGCTCCAAGACAATCAAACGAAGCTCTCTCAACAAGATATGAAACGAGGAGGCACTCCATTGCACTGGTCGATATCGAGAGAAGTCACCGATGCGTTGGCCGACAAAAACTGCGACCTTAATGCCCTTAACTTCGACGGAAGAACCGCATTACACATCATGGTGCTGCGGTCGCGGTTAGAATGCGCCATAGCTTTACTGTCCCTTGGGGCGGAGCATTCAATAGGTGACAATGAAGGCAACACACCGCTCCATCTAGCGGTAAAGCAGAACAACGTAGTTATGGTGCAGGCATTGATCGTTTTCGGAGCCGATTTGGAAGCTAAGAACAATGCGGGGGTAACGGCAAGGCATACCGTGCCAACGGAGATGACCAACAGTAATTCGGACAGGATTTTATACGTGTTACATGCAGTTGGAGCACAGAGGTCAGTGTTTTATGTATATTTGAAAAAAAAATGTAGAATAACTATCTAACTATAGTGTAGTCTTATTACTTTGCCTTATTTAACACTAGATTGCACAGCAATCATTTTAACTGTTTCCTTATTCAAAAACAATATATTTATAATGATACAATTTATCAGAATTTTGTCGCTTTGCATACAATTGTATGTTAGTACAACTGTATGCAGTCTCAAAATACTAAGAAATTGCATCAGTATAAATATAGTTTATATCTAAATAAATTTTTAAAGCAGTCAAAATGACGTTTTTGGCAATCACTAAATTGAGGTTATTAATGGAGTCAGGCGTTACTTTGCGGAAATCCATCACTATGTGGACAGTCAAAAGTTTTACGTAGCTAAATTGAGATGAAATAAATAAAATTGCAATATCTTGAATATTTCTGTGTAATATAAGGTGTCCGCCAGACGTGGCAGGCTGTGGGCCAGGATGTTCTCCCCGCGGGGAATACAATGGCGTACCCCCTCCGCCAGTGCCCACGTCAGCTGCGCGCGAAGTCATAAGCGACATGCTCACTTCGGCTGCCGTTGTGAAAGCAGCATCGCTCGAATGGAAGAAACATCAGGGACGGTAAATAACTTAAAATTTCAACTGTGATAAATTTTTCTTTTGCTAGTCGTCTTTCATCCATCCTCTCTATGTGCCTTACCCATCTAAGCATCCCAACTCACGACACCTTCTTTTACTTTACATTTTTCTCTTATGTGAAGTAAAAGTGATCGTTCCTTATTCTATCATTCAAAATTTACGTTGCGGATGTCGGTAGGGAAAGACCAAGGAAAACATACCCAGTGCACATTGACGAAGTTTCTAGGAAAGGGCAGGTCAAAAGTACCTTAAACCGGCGAGCTAGTATGAAAAGAGTGATGATCGTGGAGGAAACAAGAAAAGTATGCCGAGATCGTAGCAGATGGTGATCTGTCTCGGTCTACCTCTACGGCGAACAGGCGTGACTATATGTATGTAATAAATATAAGTGAAACTATCCTGATTTCTTTTTACTACTATGATATTTAGTATATTTCGACGACGATTGGAATTAGAATGCGTCTCGCCCCGACTGGGATCTCGCATCGACTGGAGCGAGATGGAGCACAAATACCAAAAACAAATATTAAAAATAGATTTGCTCCAACATAGCAAAACAATATTTGTTTTTTACAAACAAATGAAAATACTATAAAACAATTTTTGAAATATAGCATATAGAATATGTATTTTGAACATAAATTATATAAATTTTACAACTAGTCGACTAGCCCAAGAATGAGATCATATATTATACGACAAGTAAGTCCCAATTTAACCTACATTTGCGATCGCATTGTGCGGCAAAGATCACAACAGTAGCGTTCGTGATTATCTCATTTTTCTTTCGTTTGTTATTTTTTATCTTTCCCCTACATTAAGCTTGTGACATTTCATTTCAGTCTCCTTTGCTTGGATGGCGGGGGTATTAGAGGCCTTATTCTGGTCCAATTGCTGTTAAACTTAGAGGCGGCAGTGGGTAAACCCATCATACATTGTTTTGACTGGGTAGCGGGTACTAGCACCGGCGGTATCCTTGCTTTGGCTTTGGCATCTGGCAAGACTCTCAGGGAATGTCAGAGGTTGTACTTCCGCCTCAAGGAATTCGCATTTGTCGGCATGCGGCCCTATCCTTCCGAGGCTCTTGAAACCATCCTTAAGGAGTGTTTGGGTAAGTTCAATACATTATTAAAAATTAGTCATTTTATATATAAGATCTTCTCTGGACTTTTCCCGCAAACTTATATAAGTAATCCTTTATTTTGGTTGGCAACGCATCTCCTGACAATATTAAAAAAAATAGGACGCGATGAATAGAAATAAAAATTTTTATTTATCAACCTTTTTTACAATAACTTAATACTAAAATTAAAGCCTTATATTGTAATATGTTATATGTATTATATATGTTTAAAAAAAAAAATTGTAATCTAAAAAGTGCCGCAATATGGTTCTTGTTAAGCGTATGTCAGGCGCTCTATTGAGCAACGTGGTCAGATCGCGGACCACAGTGACGAAATTGATACACACACATACAAACATAAGTCACACATAATGCAGCCATTATATTAATAAGATGATTTTATGTTGCAACAGGCACAGAAACGGTCATGGCAGATATAAATCATCCAAAACTGATGATATTGGCCGTGTTGGCTGACAGGAAACCAGTTGACCTGCATATTTTCAGGAATTACCAGTCGGCGCAGGAAATCCTCGACGAATACAATGGAGCTACAAGTAAGTGCCATGTTGAAGATGCGGCTGGCGGCTATGTAAATATTTTTTTTGGTCTTTTTCATCGTGTTTATGTTGTATGTTTCTTATCCGATATGTTCAATATTAATCACATTGGATAGACAAGTTGCTGGAGGCAAATCCTTCATATTTTGTGAAAACTTCAAGGAGGCCGACTTCAAGGAGTGGTCTTCTCTAAACTATTGTTTATTTAACATCATTTTAAATTTGAGCCATTTGGCTGTATGAACATCAACTATACCATATCTCATACTCCTCCCGTTCGCGCAATGTGCTTAACCCAGACTGGTCGCTGTAGGGAACAAAGCAAAGTGGGATTTCTCAACCACAATCCCTTTATGTGACTATGGGAGAACCAAACAAAAAAATAGCACACCTGACGTCCTGCTTTCTCTGCCCTGTCACCTGCTCAGCAGATGACCTTGTCATGGTAACGCATGACGCGGTGTCAGTATCCAAATTCTGGGCTTGCCGCGTCTGATGTCTGCTGACTCGAAGAAAAAGAAGAATGTGCTCAACTAGGGGTGTAAAGCTTTTTCTTCACGATTTAATAGGTAATTTTTTACAGAACGCTAATATAAACTGTATTCAATTTTCAACGAATATTGTGTTTAAGTAGTTATGGTGATTCCACATAACTCACTTGACACTTGTTTGTTGTTTAAATCGATTCTTTTGTTAATTGGAAGGTCCACGCGAGGTTAATTCGACGTCGACAGTGGTAGCTCTACCACCTCCACCACCGCCCGCGGAGCAGTTGGTGTGGCAAGTCGCTCGCGCTACCGGGGCCGCGCCTTCGTACTTCAGAGCTTCAGGAAGGTAATTACAGATTTTTCTATCAGCTTCTGATGGAAGAGACCACAGCTGCGAAATCTATCACCAAGTGGATCCAACAGCAGAAACGACCCAGGAAACTGTGGATAAATTGCGTTGAGGAGGATTTGAAGAAGCTTGGAAAAAAATCTTTAAAAAGGAAGGCTAGAGACAGAGCAATGTGGAAGACGATTGTTGAGAAGGTGGGAAGATCATTGAGAACCCACAAAGGGTTTAGCGCCGCAATAAGTAAGAAGTAAACTATAAGCTTGTGGTTGGTCAAGTGTGGAAATCAGTGCCAAACAAGTACAAGTCAACAATTGACGTTGAAGGGTCATCCTATTTCTTTTCACAACTGCTCAAGTGCTTCATACTAAATACAAAAAATTCCTCTCCTTATCTAAAGTAATTTCCATCCATTACTTTTAATTTTAAAAATTGTCAGAAATTATAGAAATCGAGAAAAAATCGTGATATGGATTGTTGGCAACCGCGGTTGCTAGAAATCAAAATTGGGCCTAAATTTTGACAAACATGGTTGCTAAAAAGACCGTGACCAGATAAGTGTCATAAGAAGCGACTACGCGAGCAAATAATATTAGATGAACGACAACGTCGATTTGAGTAATAAAATATTCCACTATACAATACTCATCTATACGCAAAGCGAACGGATTGTGGCAACACATGTCTATTATAAGAGTTTACTTATAATGCAAAATTCTAGTGACGGTAACTGAAAAAAGGAGTAGCGTCTTTCAACGGGTCGTGCCTCGCAAAGAAAATTAAATTTTCGTACAATACTTTTGAAGAGTTCAAATGCTGTGTAGTTAGTTATCGACATTGAATAATCCCGTTTTTTAACGTAGGTTCGAATTTGGCTACTAAAGGACCGCAATTTGCAACCCTCAGTTCGCGTCTACTCCCGGCAACATTATAAAGGCCACATGGCTTTCAACGCCATTTCGCACAAATAAATACAATTTGCGAATTGATATACCCAATCCGCTAGCCGTCGTGGGCTAACGGCAACACTCATATTTATGAGGGAAGGCCAATGTCTAGTGACCAGTTCCAGTGTATTAATTTATTGAGTGGCCTTGTAAATTAAATTTGAATTTGAAGAAATATCAGTGTGGTCCGCGATGTTGAGCAAGAATCATTTTGTGACACTTTTTAGATTTAAATTATTTTCTTTTTATTTGTCATGAATAAAGTTTTTTATTTCTATGTCAATAACAGATATTTAGATGGTGGTTTGATGGGAAACAATCCGACACTGGACGCTTTGACTGAATTGGGCGAGCTGCGATTGGCGCTCGAAGGCACGGGGCGGCACGAAGAAGCTGAGAAGACCAATCTGAAAATTGTCGTGTCTTGTGGAACAGGTAAAGTATTTCTATTTTATTGTATCTAAAGCTTATGTTATGGTTTATGTTTTTGTATTTTTGTTTACGTCACCTAAGAGCCTGAAGAAAAAATTCTTTGACCAGTGTGTCCTACCAATACTCTCTTACGGTACCGATACGTGGACACTGACAGTCCGTTTACTTCACAAGAGCAAATCCGCCAGAGAACCAAAGTCACCGACAGAGTCTTTTGAATTAGCAAACTTTTTTTATAGCAGAGCAGGCAACCGAGTATGTGGGTCTCCTGGTGGTAAGCGACCACCGCCACCCATAAATGGCTATTTTGAGGGAAGTGACTGCGAGTGAGAAGAAATGTGCCTTCAACTGGTTCTGCCCAAAATTCAAACTAAAATGGCAAGTGTCACGTTCATCGGATATCCGACAATCGCTAGAGCAGACCAGTGCTGGTGTGGAGACCACGTCTCGGCAAATGATGTGTGGGACGCCCCTCTCTTAGATGGTGCGACGATGCGCAGAACGGCTGGCAGAGACTGGATGCGTGAAGCCGAAGATTGGGCAAGGTGGCGATTCTTGGGGGAGGACTATGTTCAGCAATGGACTGCCGCAGGCTGTTGATGATGATGAAAAACTTAAATTATCTACACGTCCGTATCATTGCCCTTTGTTTTCGAACTCTGTTCTTGATTATCTTCTTTTTGCTTTATCTTTCAAGTTTCATTGATAGAGACTAAATAATTTTTCAGGTTTAATACCAGTGACAAAGATAAAAGACTATGATGTATTCAAACCGGAGAGTCTGTGGGACACGGCGAGACTGGCGTGGGGGCTTACGGCCATCGGAAATCTGCTGGTTGACCAGGTGAGTAAAAAAAAGTGAACTTTTCGGTTGTCTTCCGTTGGTGGGTGGAGAGTTGATGGCCGATTTTCGGTAAGTTTTTGGTTTAAGTTCCAAATCCACTAAACCCAAAGGAAAAACACACATTATTGATTTTCTGTTATTGTTTTGCTTGTCGCGGATCTTAGCTAAGTAAAATTTTTGACTGTCCATATAGTGATGGATTTCCGCAAAGTAACGCCTGACTCCATTAATAACATCAAATTTTAATTAATTCGAAAAAAAAACAATTATTTCTATATTTTTTAATTTTTAAATAATGAATGCTTAAAAATGTTTTTATACGTTAGTGAAACATTAACCAATGTATCAATACAATACACCCGTACCAGTTACGAGCACAAGTAAGAACTATTTCCATTATCTTAGGAGGCGGTTTGGAGATAGCAAATTGATCTTTACTTAATTGGTCTAATGGATTGCGCATGTACTTATATTTGCTTCTACTGATAGTCGCCTCGTAAGATACCCACCCACCACTTATTCTATGCTGGGAACCACTCAGCAGAAACAAGTGTGTATGATTTGTATCAATTGACCGTACCGATCGTCCTGTTTTCAGGCGACGCAAACCGACGGTCGAGTGGTGGAGCGAGCTCGAGCGTGGTGCACTAGCGTCGGCGTCCCCTATTACCGGTTCTGTCCCCGCATGTCGCGCGACATCGCAATGGACGAACGGAAGGACGAGTTCCTCGTCACGATGCTGTGGGAAGCCCAGGCTTATATGCGCGAGCACAGAGACCGCGTCGCTGAGGTAGCTACCATGCTACTGCATCCAGACGAGGGTGAGTGATTTGACCTTTCAGTTGAGGTTTTTAAATTTTAAACAGTACTCATGGTAATTCAAACCTCTATATAATTCGAAATAATTGTTGGGTCCCTAGCAAAACTGTCGTTAAATCAAATAAATTCAATGGTTTTCAGTATATGTCCCATTACGGTTTAGTAGCGCTCGGTGAAAGTGGAGGGGTGATTTGCACAAATGTACTTTCGCGCATAGAATTATTATGTGTTGTTCTAGCGGAGAGGTGATTGAAACACATAAAAAAGGAACAAGTTTATTTTTTAAGAATGTAGTGATAAATAAACAAACAGACAAGACCTATAGATCTAATTCGACTTATGCGCATACAAGGTCAGCGCTATTAAACAATTATATGATGGTACCTGTACACTTGGTAATTTGAAAAATAAAGAACTTGACAAATCATACTTTAAAATTTTAATAAATACTACTGTCAGTAATGCAAACTTCTCAACATTTCTAACTCTTAGTAATTTGAAGTATTAGAAAGGTCCCTTCAACTTCTAATTATGGAGAGTCGACTGTATAAGTCGGCGTATTAGAATTAATATCGTTATTTAATTGTTTTATGCAATAGACATATATTTTATATTTATTTTAGTGCCATCTGTTGGCAGATTTTGTAAAGATAATGTTAATTTATATAAAATAATTACAATAATTGTAATTTGTGTAAAATAAATTATTTAGAATTAGCTAATATTCATATAAATATGTAATTTGAATATTGAGCTGTATTGTAAGAATTGTATTACACTAATTTCATTTTTTTGTTAAAAAATATATTGTTGTTGTGCTGAAGCAAATCTATTTTTAAAATTCTTTGTTCACTGTATATTGTCTTTGTTTGCCTAATAGATTTTGTGTATAAAAGCTGAATTTCAGTCGAGCCGAAATATACAATTCTTACAGATGTCACACCCTAAGCAGTATTTTCAAACTAATGCTACATTGAAAGTTGCAAAAAACATTTCTCAAAAGCCGTTGGAGATGTTTATGTGCAACATTGATTGCTTTCCGTCAGGCGATACTCTTGCTTGTTTGCCTCCCTACTGCTAAAAAGTCAAAAATATTATTTAAATAGCTGTAAACAATTTATTTTATTTTTTTTAAAACATTTTGTTAAGATGGAAATTTTTGTCAAATTTTTCTTGTTTGCAATCTTCAGTCGGCATCCCCTCACTCCTCATTTGTGAGGGAGTCCAATGTCTATAAGTTAACTATTATGGTTCTTTTGATGATAATGGTGCTATAATTTTCTTAGATTCGTTAAATATATCGCCGTAAGGGTATTGACTAAGAAGATATCACTAATACATGATTCACGTTTTATTTCAGATGTTATAATGCACACTCAATGAACGCACAAATCTATTTACTCCAATGCGTGTAATGTGTCCGCGACTCGGTGTGACCAGATTAAGTAGCATCCTACAGACTTAGATGGGTTGGTTTTGAATTTGTTATTTTTTTATAAAATCTAACATTGTTAAGCAGAAAAATCCGGGCTAATTTAGATGTAGGTTTGCGTTCAAGAGTAATTAAAATAAAGCTAGTCACTCTGATATTAGTGTTGCAATGTATCCAAGTGATAACAATTAAATAACATAATTGTATACTCTATAGTTAAAGTAATTGTAACTATTTCTACATCTCTAGCTCTTTTAAAGCTGCTTTAAGATGTACAAATATTACTGTTTGTCAAAATTGTTTTGTTGCAATGAAATTTGTTTTTATATAAGTTGTTTATTTACAAAACTGTAATTTTAAAATTCTCTATGAATTTGTGTATTGTCTATGTTTAAATACCTATTGGTAACGGGTATAAGTTTTAATATAATGTACTATAATTGTTGTACTTTACCATTAGTTTTTGATGTTACAGTAAATCAGTATTATTGTATGTTGTATGTGTACAGTTAAATATTTAGACCAGAGAAAGGAAAATTCTGTTTTAAAGAATCATTCGCTATAGAGTCTAATCTTTTGTTCGAACTCCATAAAAGACGCCCGTTTGATAGTTTGGAACAGTGTGATTTAACCATATTTGCGTATCATAAAAAGAATATAAACTTGTTAGTAAAAAATATATACCAATGTTATATAATAATAAGTTTAACTCCAAGCGAATATTAATTAAAATTACGTAAAATTAATTTTACTTTAAACTAATATATTATTGATTATTTTTATGGGCCGGCTCGCCCGGGGAAGTACCACACTCCCGCAGAAAACCGGCGTCTGAGTGGTAGCTTTGCTACCGCGCTTCGTACGGTGAGCGGTCTGAGTTCCGGAGACCCAACATCCTCCCCCTCCCCTTCCCACTCCCTTTCCCCCCTCCCACTCCCATAATCCCACTTTCCTTAAAGGTCGGCAACGCTTCCGCACTGCCTATGGCGCTGCGGATGTCTATGGGCGGCGCTGATTGCTTTCCATCAGGTGTCACGCCTGCTCGTTTGCCCTCCATTCTATAAAAAAAAACCTTATAAAAAGTAAATAATGGTTAATAAGAAGTTGTAGTCCGTTACATGCATAATTTCTTCTTCATTTTCATTTTAAACACTGAATTTTTTGATTAACGGATTTTATTATAACTACTAAATAAATAGATATTTGGTCAAAAGTTTTACTTAGCTAAGATCCGATTTTAGCTAAGTAAAACTTTTAGACTGTCCATATAGTGATGGATTTCCGCAAAGTAACGCCTGACTCCATTAATAATCTTAAATCGATATTCCTTGTTTATTAAATAAGCAACCAATTGTCCCTTTAGTAAAGTGGTAATGATTCAGATGTCACTTAACTTAGCAAGAGAAGTTGCCGGTTTTTAGGAAATATGAAGCCTTTTTAAAGATTCTAATGACGTACTGGTTCGTGATTACCGCTAAATATTAATATTTCAAACAATCAAATAATTTGTATGTATTTTTGCTGTTCCATTAAAAAGTATATTAGAATTTATAAGCATATGTTGAGTCCCTATACAGCTGCGTATAGTAGTCACTATGCATGTATCTTCTTAACTGAGAAAGAATATTTTACCAAAATTGTGATAATCTAAGTTTTTCAATTTATTTTTATGTGTGGCGTAAGGATTTTTATTATAAAGATTGAATATGTTTACTTTCATGACTTTGAAATGGTTCAATTTATTAATTTTTATAAGTATCTTATACGCTGTTGTATTGAATAAAAAAAATAATATTTTTTTATAAACATAGCAAGCAAAGAAAGATTCTTAAGTTGAATTATGTGTGTAATGCTTGAAATTATTTTAGAATTATTATTATTTAATGTAAAAAAAACTTAAATATAACTATAATTCGTATAAACAATTTAAAATAAAATTGTTATATTAAAAAAAGCACAGGTGCATATCTGTGATAAAATTATATATCCATTTTAAAATTAAGTAAATTATTTAATTCAATATATGCCGGTGATCAAAAATCCAAATATACATTGTATGCCGTGTGTCTACGAAACACACTCGTGGATGTACTACGAGACGTCCATGGTAGCAAATATCAATACACAATCGTAATCGAAATAAAAATAAATCGTAAATATTTGAATATATATCTATTGTATTTCAGTTGAAACAAATGTCATTTTCATATAAAATATATTGTATAGACAGATAAACTTTAATGTTTATGAGACTGCATGTCATTTCACTTAGGCTGATGTTATGGAAGGTACTTGTTCATTAGCCGGGCGCAGGCAAAAAATCGCCAAATAATGTAGAATTCTACTAAATTTCTTAGTTTATAACCTAACCTAAGAAACGATAAATCGCTAAATAATATAGAATTCCGCCAAATTTCTTACAACTGTAAGGGGAGTGTTCGTTTGGGGCTATGTGCTCTACTCTCTGAATTCATTCAAAACAAAGCTAGTTTTCCTTTTTTTCTGCCATCTTAATTTTTGTTAAAATTTAACTAACTTTATTGGCGCAGCGCCCCAAAATGGATCTTGGCCTCCGAACAGACCTTACGCCACTTTGCCCTGTCCTGCGCCACCTCCTGCCAGTTTGCCTGCCAGACTTGAAGGTCTCGCAAGTTATCTTCAATCATGTCTCTCCAGCGGTACGCCAGCGGGGCGCCCCACAGGACATCGTCCAGTTGGGCGACCCGCTTAAAATTTAAGATGAAAGAAATTTTTTTGTTTTAAAAAATGATGAAAATTTGGAATTATATAGTTCAGGTTAGTTCTTTTTCGTGAGAAAAAAAAGGTTAGGTTTGGTTGGGTTGTAAGAAATTTGGCTGAATTCTACATTATTTGGCAATTTTTCGCTTGCGCCCGACTAACGGAAAAGTAGCTTGTTGAATTTGCATTGTATGCGAAGTACAGGCATAATGATATTTAATTATATAGTAATATAAAACTCGTAGCGAGTTGCTGTGATCTCAGAAAAATGGAACATGAATTTGTTTTTTTTTCGATTATTATTGGTGCATACACGCGCTCGATTTATCGTACAATGGATGTACTATTCCCGAAACCTTCAGGGGAGTGTACCAAGAAACAATTTCGTGGCGATCGGATGAATCGTGTAATAATGCATAAAGGACATACATTCAGTATGTATAACGCGGTTATATATAGATGTTCCACATGTTAATGTCTATCAATTATAAATATGAAATATTGATATACTTGTTATTATTGTCATTTCATTATAGCTGCATTTATTTCCTATATTTGTTTTTAATGTTACTTTATGTCTGTATAACGTATTCACGTAGATTATATCACAAATGTTAGTAAGATCATGAAATATTTGTGTTATATTTTTTATTTCATATTACAATGAAAGCAGCTGTTGACAAATTGTGAGAACTTAGTACAACGTGTATGAAATATAAATGATATATATAAAAGAAAAAAGGTTTTTATTTCAATAATACTAATAATATTTCTTTACAAAGCATTTTTATTTTCGTATTAAAAGTAAATCTGGCTCATACAAAGACTCATAATATCACATTTCTGATGTGGATATTATCAATCCACGAACTACGCTAAACCTAATTAAAATTAAAACTTGATTTTTCTAACTACCACTAAGTACCGAAAATAAGTTTGTTATACAACCCAACAAATAGTGCCTCTCACAGGGAAGTGTCGATGATGGCAACACGTCTATAAAATAAAATAATTTATCTGGAATAATTTAATAAATCAAATAAATAGTATTTAATTTATTTAAATAATTTTGAACGAAATATAAGTACGCTCGTTAAGTAGACATGTGAGATTCTACAGTGTCGTAATGTTGAAAACATCACTCGCAACTTTTTCCAGCTCCGTTTTATTTTAAAAATTAATTTTTACTATGAGTACATTAAATAGACATTATCTCTCGCATAATTGTATGAAAGAGTGGGATGCACGACAGCTGCAAATCGTACATGGTTGATGTGTACAATGGCGTGGCCGATTGATATAAATGTAAGGATGTGTTTACAAAACATACATCGAAATAAAATTTTGGACGAATACTGAATGCATCCTTTTTTCGTAGGTTTATATGTCTTTTTTCCACAAAGGGACTAAAGAAGTTTTAAGAGTTTCGTTGAAACTTTTATTTCAAACTTATAATTTTAACTTTTTCAACTTATTATATAGTTGATGCCATTTATTATAAAAAAAAAATAAAGTTTTAAATCGATATATACGCCCCTACAGTATAGTCAACGTGCCGAAATGTCTTCACTTGAAATTCGTTAACACTAGATATACCAGCCATAACACTAGATATACCAGTCAAAAACGCAAATTATTTTTACTAACAACATATATACAGTAATATAAACTTTATAAAATTAATTCTTTAGTTATAACTAGAAAAGTCATGATATCATTACGAAAAAAAATATTACACGTAGTAGGAATTTTAAATTGAAATACCGAAAACAGTCATTTTGACTGGTCTGGTATATCTAGTGTTAATTCTTATTTTGAATCAATGGCGAGTGTGTGAAAGAGAAAAAAATGTTTGCAGTGAGAGAAAAATATTTCCTGGCAGTGTATTTCTTAATGAAAACATTTAATGAAAAATCATAAGTTTTGATTGTCGGCATATCTAACGATTTAAATCTTTATTATTACTATGAAAAGTTTTGTTTGTATTGGGCTGTAAAATGTTGCGAGTACTTTGTGTTTACACGTTGAGGTATACTTTCTTTTTCTAAAAATATAGGAACATAAATTCTAAATCTAAAAAACCCTTTACTTCTAGTTGTAAAAGTGCTAGTAAGTAATCGAGGCATCGAAAACATGATTACAATATTTTACACTTCACAAGAAAATATGGAATGGACCACTACGCATTGTACTCTAGCGTTACAAATCTCCAACAAATACTATATATATCAAACTGCGAAGTTTCGGTTTTGAATCGAAAGTTTTCTTACTGATGTTAAGGATCAGATTTTTTTTTACTGGACTCACGGCCTCTCCATTTACTTAGACTTATTAAGTAAGACTCTGAACCTGTAGATCATAGATATCAACGCAAAAAACGAAAACGCTGTAAATGAGACATGTCAAAATTTTTTTTGCATATGCGGATCAGAAAAAATACTGCATCGAATAGTCTGAGTCTCACAGCTCTACGACCAATAGAAAATTGTATACAGCGTTGAAACGGACTGTTTTTGAGTGATCAAAGATTTTTTGGCTCTAGTAAAAACTATCATTTTGCGGTTTATCTACGTTTTCACTTTTTTGCGTCGATATATTTATCCCAATGCAGAAGTCGGAACCCACAATTGACTTCAAACGGTGTAGCTTCGTCACTGATTTAATTGCTATTCAAATTATTAAAGAGAAAGTCGAAAAAGAACTATCGATTATTTTTTCTACCCCCTAATGTTGGCAAAAATAAAAATTGGACCAAAATCTTGGCAACCATGGTTGCCAAAAAGCAGATGAGTGGACCTCGTAGATAGCATTACTTTATTCTGGGTATTTATTTGAGAACTGAAGTATGTCTAAACTGCACCAATAAACAAACATTAAAATGGTGGCGAATGGTGACGGTCATTTTTGCTATACGTGAACGAACGCATTTCAAAAATAGTTTATTTATTAGTGACGCCTATACTCTGTAAAATTTTAGGTATATATAATTTAATGGCTGTTGTAATTTAATGTTACTTTTTACAAATACAATAAAACTGTAACGCGAGATTACAAAGAGTAGGGTCCATTTCGGTCGTTCATAGTTAAAATTAAATAACAAGTCTTTTACTTAAAGTAGAAAGAACAACACTAAACCAAATAAAAAAGTTAAATGAAGACAGCGGGTATCATGAACACAAAAGAAACTGCACAGAAATCGAAGCACAAGTACATTAGCATATGCAATCTGCTTTTTTTACAAAAAAGTAACCACGCCTGGATATCAAGGATGCTTTGATTACAATATATATAATCAATAATCGTTGATTGCAATCGACGATTTTTATTTATTACAAACACTGTCGTCTATTGTGTAGTTAAAAAAAATACAAAAATGCACCGCACAAAGAATTAAACATTTTGTTGTGATTTTTCTTTAATAATCGTAATCGGTATTTTATCGATTTGACCCAAAATGGTTGCTATACGAAAAGTTTATATCATTAAATTAAAAATTTTATGATTAACTGGTAAATCCAAAAACTTTCATCTTAATTTGCGAGTTTAATTACTGATACTATTTTTTAAATTGCATAAAGATCGTATACACTAAACTCAAAAAATATTTATGAAAAAGTTTACGTTCGTCCTCTCAGTACTTTTATATTTTGAACCGTGTTCGGATTTCCATTTCTATTCGATTCAATGGCAAAAAGAAAGCATTACAAGTGTTTTATTATTTTTTTTATCAAATACGTAATATTAATAGTACACTTGCATTTATAAACTTAAGTAAATTAACACTCTTAGCAATGCCCTGGCAAAGAAGACCACCATCTATAAATTACTGTATACAGATACTTAGAACAAAGAATCAACGCATAATAGTAATTTATCAATTACAAAGTTTTCGCAAAAAAGGCATACTTCTCACATGTACACTTCAGGATATATTCTATATTCTTTTTAAGAATTGTAAAAATAGACACTTAAATCCAAAACTATAAAAATTTTCTACTATCGTCATCCGCATAAATTTTAATGGTACACTGTTTATTATTAAACATATAAATAGGGAAGCTTTGGCGTGAATTGTATGCAAACTACATGACCTGCGAACACATTGAGCGAAATTCGAAACAGCACCGGGTTGAATGTGCGCTTACATTACACTAGCGCCATGTCTACATTGAACATTTTATAACACTTAACGAAATTAATAAAAAAATAACAGGACATAAAAGAAACAAGATCCCGAATAATATAATATTCGGTGAGAATTTTATTTTTAAAGACATGACGATAGCTTATCTTGTCAGCTGATTTAGAATAATGAAATACGGACAGTGTGATTAATAAATAATTTACACGGACTTTAGAAAGAATAATATAGCAAACTATCATTAACACATATATTTATTCCGATGCAGAAATCGACACCGCGACCATTGACTCCGTGGACGGGGGTCTCGCCACTAAGCCAATTGGTCTTTAGCCCATAGTTAGATTGTAATTATAATTAGAAAATCTAAAATAGTAATCATAACAAAAAAAATCACGCTCGTCAAAGGCGGATAGGCAGTGACATCCAGGTTCGGAATAAATACGTGTAGGCCATACATACATTTACTTATCCCGATGCGGGAATCGTACCCGTGACTATCGACTATGAAAACGTTAGTTTCGCAATTGAGCCAATTAGGTTATCGTTTTACTGTTCCGAATTCGCGACCCATCGTTATATCCACGCCAATCAGGAGACAGCCCTAAAATACATTCCATTAGATTATTAATCCTAAGCGGGTGTGTCGTCCTCTTACAGTAAATATCACAATAGTTAAACTTTGGACTTAATACCAAAACATTGTACCCGAGTACGTTGAAAATTTTGATATGACGCGATCATTTAGTAGAGGTCGTCCGCATTTTCCATGTTCGCGATTAAGTTTCTCTTCTCTTCTTTGCCTGGTTTTGCTTCGAGTAGTGTTGGTCTTATTGGGTTTCTTGGCTCGAAACATGGCTGCAACAAACAACTTAAGTTAGTAAAATATTTTAAAATGTTTGTACAAATTGAAAAAAGACTATGATATTAAGAAATCTTTCCCTACCAAATTTGTTAACTGTAACAATCTAAAGAAAGGACGATAATATATTTCTTGAGTGGATTCAAATTATTTTTGGAACCTCAAGGTATTAACGTTTATGCTGATTGTATTTTTTAATCACTGCATCTTATTTCTCCATTTATATAATTCCAATTCCATCAAACATTCATATTGAAATTATTATTTTTGGGCACACTCCAGTAACTTAGGGTCCATCCATAAATTACGTCGTATGAAATTATGATTTCAAAGCCCTCCCTTCTTCTTTTGTCTTTGTCACACGTGCTTATAAATGGAGTTGTATTATACCCTCGGTATACCCTCAAAGTTCTATTACTTCTTAAAATATGTAACCGTATCCAAATCAAACTTGTTAAAACATCTTATTGCTACTCTATCTCTTTTCTTTTATTTGATGGCAATTAGTTATAACTATAGTGCCAGTATCAAGTAAAACGTCGAACAGTCGATTATTACGGCTGTAATAATAATATTAACATAGGACAATAATCATTAAACTGATATTATTTGCATTTCACATGCAAAGCAATGTCATTCTTGCGTGTAATATTAAGAATGTATTAAATCAAAAGTTAGTGCGCGGTGTTGTTGTTCAGAAGCGGATAGAAGCGGGATTTGATCAAAATAAACCTTGTGTGTGTTGGCCAACTCAAGCTCAAGCATCGTTGAAGGCTCGCTCGAGCCTATCGACCTGTATGGAAACAGTTTTATGCGTTCAAAAAATCCCACAAATCCGTGCATTATTGAACAAAACTTAGGAGTTTATTTTTTTATGGAAGCGATAGGCAAACGAGAAAGCGAGTCACCTGATGGTAAGTAACAACCGCCCCCTATGAACATATGCAATGCTGCGGGCATTACAGATGTCTAGCCAACCTTAGGGTAAGGATGTGAAATGGAAAGGAAAGAATCATACATCACATCTAGTGTTGCTGATGTCTATGGGCTTAATCGCTTTCCAACGCCTGCTCGTTTGCCTCTCTATCCCATAAAAAAAAGAACGATTTAAAGACAGAGGTGGACAAAAATAAAGGAAAAGGAATTGAGTCACCGGATCCTTGCACTCACTTAACGGGTGAAAACGTAAAATTATTGTATTTTATTTTTGTAAAACTTATATATACAAAAAGTATATTATTTCGCAAAGGAATTAAATTATAATATATTATCATTTTTAATAACGCCAGCAAAACCGTCCGTATATTGTTTAAATTGCAAAAAATGTTGTTTACTGAAATCGACAGCATATTTTAAACACAGAAAATATATAACAATAGTATCATATCAACATATTTTATGCTGATTGCAGATTTATTCTACACTTCTTATATATTTATACTTTGAATATGTATAAGTATGCAGATAGAATGTAATAAAATGACTCAAGTGATGAGTGTGAGTGAAACATATTTTTTAATATGTCATTATTAATTATTAAGTAGTGACATTTGATGTGTAGTATCCACCATCGAAACAGATCACTCCATATTTTTCCCAGGACGTTGTATAAGGTGATGAATGGTGGTGAGGACTACGTGAATAAATATCAATAGATGGGCGTACATATATCTTAATAATAAAAACAATTCTTATGTCGATTCTTTATGGCTTGTAGAGGAAATTTCTTGGAGGAAAAGTGCCAACAATACATAATTATAATTGAGGGTCGTTTAAAAGATAAATTGCGGTTTTAATTTAGGAATAGTGGTTTTAAAGCAGCATTAGTTTAGTTTTTAAAGAATGCGCTCATGATTTGCGGTCATGAGTACGATTCTGACTGGATTATTATTGTGAACCTTATTATGTAAGCAGTGGAATGATGAACAACAGTTATAGTACTATTAAAATTGCTAGTCTTCTATTATTCAGTTACCAATATCGCGAGTGGATATCCATGTGCAAAATTAAATAAGAACATTATTAAATAATCTACACATACATCGTATTTGATAATGTTAACACACGTCCTACTTACTATCCTACTAATATTATAAATGCGAAGGTTTGTGAGTATGGATGTGTGTTTGTTACTCTTTCACGAAAAAGCTACTGGACGCATTTGGATGAAACTTTACAGTAATATAAGTTATACATCGGAATAATATATAGGCTACAATTTGTAATGATTTTATGTAATTTTTTTGGTCGTAATATAACGATACATGTCAATGAAGTCGGAAAAAAATCTGGCCTCTGAGAGCTATCTTGGCGTACGCTACCTAAACCATTGGAGTTACACAAAGATGATGTACCGTAGGATTGTTTGTCTTGAATAGTTCTAAATAAAAGTCCACGACAGCATAAATCTACCTTTTATGTGGAAGCCACTATGACCAAAATTGTGAACCATAAATTAAGTAAAAAATATATAAATATATTTATTTAAAATGATCTGTCACGAAATTTAATGTGGCAGACAAAATTCCACGCGAGCGAAGCCTCGGGCAAAACCTAGTATAATATAATGCATTCGGAAGTTGTTATTGTAACGTACTAATTTAAAACTTGTCGCGTAACATTTTGCCCTTGTTACACGTGAGCGGGCAGCGAGCAGTGGGGCAGAGTTCAACATTACGTTTCGAAATATATTTACGTGCATGCTTTTTAAATTAGAATTTTTCTTAAAAAAAGATATTATACTTAATATTTAGGTTAACCAAAGGCTTAATTGAGTACTGTGTTCGATGTTCAAATGTCTTTGAACGGGTTTGAATTTCTTTTATGGGATAGGGAGGCAAACGAGCTAGCGTATCGCCTGATGGAAAGGAAGCAACGTCTATGGACATCTTCATCTAAAACGTGAAGTTTAAAGGCCGACAACTAGATCAAAGGCATTTCAAAACAATGCCTTTGGCGTTGTATGGTTGATTGATAGAGTTGATTTTTTTTTGGTTTACTTCAGACCTTTTGGGATACATATTTATTAGTAACCAAAACATAAAGCCATGTAAGTCAGTTAAGACAATTTTGTTTTTCAAAGACTTACAAAGATTATCATGGAAGAATGCAGCCACATAATGACAATATTCTGGTGTAAAATGGTGTCAAGTATTCATGGCCCAATCATGCATGACACCATTATTTTAAAGAGACTAGCAATGGTTTTAATGTGAAACATTTTATGTGTATGCGTGTAAAATCGTAGTCAGTCTAAAATCTCAATTCAGGCTATGCTACTCTCCACTCGACTCGACTCTATACAGGGTCACTTACACGTGGCCGTGAACATACGGTAGAGACCGAGCCGTCGCCATAGATGTTTCACATCTACCAAACGTCCTGTGACGCTTCTCTTTTTATAATACTACTATTATTCTTGTTAATCATTCCATCCACAGTGTAGTTATAATATAACTATAACTATAATACAATTTATTATAAAAGTTATATATATAATATATATAACTTATATAATAAATTGTAATGCTAGGAAATGATTCACATGAATAGTCCAATGGTAGATAAGATCTTACGCAACCTCGGATCGTAATTCAGATCCTTGCGTGGAAAGAAGTTACGAGAGAAACGCACCGTAGTAGATCGCCACTCATCCAGATGTTGGGGATGAAATTTTTCTTTACGGTGAGTTGTGCGGTTGTGGAATTCGGCGGCGGGAATTATTCCAAATAATTCCTCGGAGCACTCCCCATGATGGAAGCGGTAAAAAATGCTGAGAAATGAGACATTTCTCCGCAGCGCTAGAGAATCAAGCCGATCGGTGAGATCTTGGTCATCGACGATTCGGATCGCACGACTTTGAATGCGATCAAATGGAAGAAGTTGATACTGGGGAGCCCCGGCCCAGAGGTGAGAACAGTATTCCATGTGTGGCCTGACTTGTGCCTTGTACAGTTGGAGGCAATGGCCAGATGTGAAATACTGTCTCGCTCTACTGAGCACACCCAGCTTTTTCGAGGCCAGCTTGGCCTTTTCTTCCAGAAAAAGTTTTTTTTGAGCTATTAGTCCAAACACTGTGGTGACTTTTACAACGGAAGAGCAAGTAAAATCAAATCAAAATGCACTTGAAACCCTGTTCTCCTTTTACGTCTATTGTGCGAATTGTAGGCCAAAGTAGTTTTTTTTCGTAATTATAAAAGTGTTTATCGCAGTGCCGGCACGCCCGGTGTTAAGTCAATTATCGTTTCACGGCATCACGACAAGATCGTTTCCAAGGCATCGATTGTCAGCGACCTTCTCCTTCGAATTATTCACTAAGTTGCGACATTATTAAGATCGAAATTGAACTGTATTCGAACTCTTGGTTGTTAGAATGCGTCCAGAATACAAAGTCACTACATAATAGTTTTGCCGCTAATAATTAAAAAATTATTAGCGGCAAAACGATTAGTCACTTTACTAACTATTAACACAAAACGATTAGTGACTAACTAACCTAACTCAGTGTGAAGTTAGAGGTCTCGGGTTCAATTCCCTCGTAGGAAACATTATGTCGTCGGCCTACTTATTAGAATACGTAACTCTAAAAAAAGATTTTATTCTAACTTCTCACTATTGCCACCTAACAGATAATCGCAGAGATTCAGACCGTTCGACAAAGTATTTTTTTTCTGAACTCAATGATGCAATAATTTTTTTGGACATCTATCATTTATAGCGTCGATATGGACAGGTGCTGCATTAAAAAAAATTATCGTTTTTAATAAAACTATATCAATCAACTGCTGGCCTCCCTCAAAATTGAAGCTAAGAATATGGTTCACAATAATAATCCACAAGAAAGATGACCGTAAATCGTAAGCACAATATAGGTAAGTACATGTAGGTGGATATAGGTATGCATAATAATAAACTATAGACATACTTATATAAATTTAAATAAAAACAATGTAAATACATATAACTAACAAAAAAATATACATGTTGGAGCGAGTAATCTCATCCCTTTAAAGAGGATTTCAAAAATTCCCCGAATTCAGACATTTGCTGATGTTTATTCACATAGTACACCAATACCTCGCTTTGCGTCGTTTCGTTTTGCGTTTTTTCGAAGTTGCGTCGCTGCTTAATTAGTACTAATTTTCACTGTGCGTCGTTAGATTTTCGAGGTTGCGTTGTTTTGGGTTCGAGTCTTTAATTTTTTTTTGAAATTTTCTTTTTTTTTCTAAAAGATGGCAACACTTTTGTTTGAAAAAATTGCAAAGCTGTTCAGCAAACATTGGACCAATTTTTTGTGAAAGAAAGCCGACTTACGACAACAGCCACTCATCAGACAGTGATTAATTTTAATTATGTTTTTCATAAATTAATTGAATAGTTTATTTTGTTTTAATTGAATACGTTTTTCTTGTTTTATGTATATATGTAATAAAATTTTATATTATTTTTGTTTTTTAAATGTTTACTTTGTTCAATTTTCTTTTTAAAAAGTAGTATTTTCGTAACCCTGGCACCTACCTTCGATCTTTACATGGTTTTCTATAGAAAATATTAATTCACTTTGCGTCGTGATTTTTGGAACGTAACCACGACGTAAAGTGAGGTATTGGTGTAATCTCATGTGACTTTAGCGGGAAAGAATATGGTGGACCTACCCCATGTCGCAAACCACACAGTTAGGACAGTCATTATTAGCAGTCTATTTCAAATCGGTTATAACGAAAACACTAATGTGTATGCGTGTGTATGTGACATACATTGGCAGGCGCTAAGTGCTCCATACGGAATGGCTTACCGTTTCGCAGATGTTCATGTTGCAGCAGTTCTCTATCGTGATCTCGCACTGATCGGGCCGGGCCGTTAACGGAGTAACATTCTTGTTTACTATGATGCGCTTCTTTATTCTGGAAATAAAATAATATTTATTTATTAACTATCTATATATTAACTTTTTCAATTTAAAATTTCACATCAGCGGTGTGCTTATACATATAGCAGAAATAGAACGGGTACAGCGGCGGGCGACGAGTGAGAATTGACACAAAACACTTAAACTACCCACAATACATACACAATTTGAGCACACGCAACCACTATACTATACATACACCCACACTTCATCACGACGGTATAATGAAAAACTTAATTTAAGTTTATGTGTGCCGTATAATGTAAAAAAGAAAAATAAATTATATAATAAATAAAAAAAAAACTATTCCGCGAAGCTTATCTTGATTGTGTTATTAATGCTATCTAGAATATAATAAATATAGAATAATAATAGAAAAAAGCGTATGTGGTTATTAAAGGCCAGCAACGCATCTGCGATCCGCACGCATCCAACGTTGTGGATATGTATGTATGGGCGGTGGTCATTATTTACCAATAGGTGTTCCGCATGCTCGTTTGCCTGCTCTGAAATAAAAATATAAAAATATATATATCGAAATCATGTAGAATTCTAAGTCAATCATTTTTTAAAGTCTCCATAGATATGTCATTGCTTTTACTTCATGTATTTTTCACATAATACTAAAATTCTTGTGAACCATTCCAATTAATCTAATAATGTTTGTGTTAGGAAAATATGGTTAATATGAACAGTTTAGTGACGGATATGAAATAACGACCTCACATCGTAAGCCAGATCTTTAGCCAACTGAACTACTTCTGCTTACATTATGTACATGTAATAGATATGAAGTATCTTTATCATCTTATAATGTTGTGTAACTTACACATGCATGTGTTTAATATGCAGGACATATATCTGTTGTATTTTGTTATTATATATCAAAGATAGCGGTAACCCGATCATTGTTCTCGTTTTGGGTTATTGAAAAACAAACGCGTATAATAACTTCTTATTTCATTATTTATTGACATGACAAATTACAATTTATTTTGTCAAACATTCCTTCTCCAACAATCAAGCATCTATCATCAATTTGTAATGAGGTTCCTCTAGGCCAGGGATTCCCGAACTATTTTTAGCAAGAGACCTTTTTTTGAAAATTAACTCATATCGCACCTCTTACCCACATCGCCAAATTATTTTAATAATTCTATCTCTACTTTTTTCTTATTTCCATAAAACCAATTTAAAAACTTTGCAGTTGGTTAAGTGGGAAACCGATTTCAAACCCAAGGATATCGACCAGTTTGGGAATCCCTGCTCTAGACGGAGAAGAAACGGTGAAATAAATTATTATATACCCTTTTTTGACACAACTTTAAATTGGATGAAGATTTAACTTTTAGTAGAACTTACAGAAATCTAAAAAACAACAAAAATTAATCTAATATGTAAATACCTGGGCCGCTTCTTCAGTCGCAGTATCTTTGTGATGAGCACGGCACACGCCACAAACAACAATCCGACGATGGTGCCCAGGGCAACGATGACAGGATCTCTGATAGGGTCCCAACCATCGGTACAGCTGCTGGACTCGACGAACATATCGTCATTTACAGCGCTCTCCGATTCTCGCGTAGCTACTGATACTGTTGTGTTTTCTTCGTTTGTGCAACTAGGAATAAGTTATGTGGTTGTATTAAAATATTTATTGTTATATAATATTTCATTTGTTGTATATGTAAATAAAGTGTTATTTAATAAATCATGTTCATACAAATGGATTCATTTTTCTAGTGGAAATGATTCTAAATGAAGAAGTTTATCAGAAAACCGTTCAAAAGTCACCGCGTAGCTCTTTGTGTTAACAAAGTGAGAGATAAAGGAGCGGTACACGTTTCTAGAGAACCGATATTGCATGGACTAGAGGACTGGAGGAGAGACCGCGCTTTGGCAAAAATGTGTCGGATGCCTGCAGGCCAGACGGACTGAAAATATACGCAGGGCGGCTGGCAGAAATTGAATGAATCTAGCTTAAGACTGGACTTTGTAAGGGTTGGAGGAGGCTTAAGTGGAAGACTAATGATAGTATAACTAGAATTTGCACATTAGATAATGTTTTTAATGGTAAAGAAAAATGTATGATGTAAAAATGAAATAACTATACAAAATTGCCTCAAGGTAAAGATATGGTGATAAGTAAATGTATGATGTTGATAACATAACCGTAATCATCTTTGTAAATAAGAATCGTGACACGAAATGAAAACGAAAGGCCATTACGAGAAACCAATATGTAGAAACCGAGTCGAATTCATAGCGTCTTTTAGATAAAATAGAGAATTCTTATTTCTATGTAAAATTTTAAATTTATAGGTTGTCAGTGCAGCAGTTAACGTAGCAATTAACGTAATTAAGATATTTATATATGTATGTTATCTATGTATGTATGTATGTATGGATGTATATATATATATATATATATATTATAAGAAGTTAGTTTTAATTACCTGATAACCTAACAACAAACCCACGAAAAGTAAGTATTAGAAAGTCATAAACTAAAAAGGGATTATTTTTTTAAAAAAAACAAAAGTTTTGAACTTGGAATTAACTTTTTTTCATACTCTTTATTAAATAGTACCAGTAGTAGCTTAATAGTTTGGCTAGTAAAACCTCTTTAGAAGTAAATTATTACCAATAATGTACAAAAATCAAAACCGCCCGTTTTTTAGCAAAGGAGTGTAAAGCTTTTATAATAATTATAACCTACCAGAGACATATTTCGAGGGCATGTAAAGTTTTCTAATTCGGAATGGGACGGTGGTTTAGCGCTTTCCCTGTCGTATAATTCCATTCAAACGACAAGAACAAAGTTTATTATCCCTTCCTGTTAAATGGGCGTATATGGTCTAAATAAAATAAGTATCCTATTCGTGTTATATATGCCACTGGTAATGCTATATTCCTAGTACGCCATGACTTTAAAATTATAATATATAGATATCGTTTTGCAACTTATGGAGGCTATAACTTGAAATGTTTAGTTAATCAACTAATATATTTCGTATGGTAAAGGCATAACATATTTATACACTTACTTGCATTGCCCTGTAGGTTCTGTTGTTACCGCATTTGACGCAACATTTTTTCGTGTCTCACACCTGCTTCCTTCAAATTCGCCAATACATTTGCACACAGGAGTTTGTGCTGTTCCCAAAGAGCAGACGCCATTGTTCAAACAGTGTCCATCACAGACGTTTAACTCGCACCTTGCACCGGTGAAGCCTTTTTTGCATCTGTGAGACAAGGTGGAATTATTTATTTGTCAGTATTTAAAGAATGATATAGTATTAAGTCAGTATTTAAAAAATGTTTTAGTCACCGACATAGCCTTTCGAATTAGGAAACTAAAGTGGCAACGGGCTGGTCACGTTTGTCGGAGATCCGACAATCGTTGGAGCAAACGAGTGCTGGAGTGGAGACCGCGTCTTGGTAAACGTAGTGTGGGACACCCCCGGCTAGATGCGTAAAGCCGAAGATCGGGCTAGGTGGCGCTTCATGGGGGTGGCCTATGTCCAGCAGTGGACTGTCGCATGCTGTTGATTGATTGATTGAAAGAATGATACATTCAATAAAGGAAATTGTTATGATATACCTCCCATTTTTATAGAGTCTTTTCATTAACACATCGCTTATTCGCCGTCAGCCATAAAGATATATATGGTACGTTTTATACTACAATATGTTAAGCTTTAATTGAGGACTAGGAGTAGCAAAAAAATGTTAGAGAAAAAAACGACCTTTAGATAATTATTTCTTTCTTAAGAATACCAAATACGTAATAAGTAAATAATACGTAATAAAATTTATTAAAATAAATTAGCACTTACTTGCATTTTGGTTGTCCCTCCGAAGTCAAACTGCAATCGCCATGCATACAAAAGTTTTGACAGACAGATGTCTCACAGCGATCCCCTATGTAACCAGCCGAACATCGGCACGCCAATTTTCCTTCCAATTTCATGCCGTGAAGACAAAAGAGACCCAAATCCCTTGGAATGTTAAAGGAATCGTTGATCGTGGATTTATTCTGTGACATTTTCGAAAGTTCTTTGCATTCGGGGTTTCCAACAGTTTGATCCTCGATTTTGTAATTTGCTACAACGCCAAAAGGGACTTCATTGGAGAATCCAATTAATTCTTCAGGTTCCGTGTCCGATGAAGCGTTTTTCGCTAATTTCCATATGGACTTATATCCCCAATCGACCCAGTAGATGGAGTCTTTAGAAACAGTGATTGCATTTGGTGTATGAAATGTGCCTACAACTAATTTCTCTCGGTTCTTTCCTTCTAAGTCCGAACTTTCGATTGTATAATGAATACCTTCCTTATCGTCTGCCCAGTATAATCTTTTCGTCTTCTGGTCTACAGCTATGCTCACTAACATGTAGATGTCAGTATCAACAATTACTGTCCGCTCTGTGCCATCTAAGCGAGCTCTTTCAATTGTTGGTTTTGTAATATTCGTGTTGGTCCAATAGATGTACCTGTAATTAAAATTATGTTGTATTATCTTCTATATCATCATCATATCTGCCAAACCAATGCTGGCTAAAGTCCTCTACTAAATTCGGAGGATTTGGCATCATCGCAATGCCAACTGAATTGACATCTACAGAACCAGGTTTATCACTGCATACTACCTGCTAACCATTTCTTTTGTGCAAACTTCAATCAAGGTTTAAATAATGAGTGTAGTAGAGTAGTACTAGAAGTATCCGATAATTAAAGGTACAAAAGGTTAAGTGTTTTTATATTTTATTCACAGCTCCTACATATCTCACATCTGGGCCCTCCATTCTCATAGTATCACTAACCTACATCAAATTATCTTTTTAACACTGTGTTCATCCTACGGTTGTCTATGCAGGATGGATACGTCTGATGGAATTGCTTTCCATCAGACGACACACTTGATTATTTGCCCTCCTATTCCATAACCACATTTTATTATTTTAAGTCTATTTACAAATAGAGGACAAATGAGTCGCATTTCTTATCTTTTTCATATTTTTATTAGGAATTACTTACCCTCTACAGCTATCAACGGCAATGGCTCTTGGTATTTCGTCATCCATTTTAATTAACAGATTGCCATAAATATCGTTCTTGGATCCAGGCTTTAACGAAATCCAAAATATGCTCTTTTCGATGGTATCCGTCCAGAAAAGCTTACTTGAAAGCGGATCAAATGCGAGACCTTGTATGTTCTCGTTCGATCTCTTCCTTACTAACGGTTGATATTTCTTAGTCGCAAGATGGTAGCTGAATATAGAAGCGTTGTCGTTTTGCCTGTCAACGAACAACAGCATATTGTGAACGGCGTCGTAGGCCAAAGCTGTGAGTTCTCTGAATCGGGCGCCCTCATTACTTGTTTTCGTTTGATTGCTATAGAACTCTATTTGATCCCCAGTGGTTATTGCGATATCTGAAACAAATGATTATTTTGTTAATCAACTAAAACAGGCGTAACATTCAACTAAGATGGACAATGCTCATTCGTATGCTTGACAGCAAAATGGGGATAGATAAATGATTTCTATTACTTAAGTATTTATTCTCGTAGTCACATCGAATCATCTCGAAATGACACCCAAACTAAGAAATGGAATGGCTCTCTTCTATGTTGAAACCATACAGATTAAAAACCCCTCTTAAATTATAATAAATTTGATGATAAAAAATTACGTAAAATAAGTGTTTTTTTTTCAGTTTATTTATAACACTGTCTAGGCACAGACCTCCCCATTTCTGGGGTAGAACGGATGTTTTTCAAATGTAGTTTCGCTGGATAACAAGACTAGGAATAAATATCTGTAGCCTATACATTTATAACCTACAGATATTATTTTTTATTAATCTGGATGCGAGGATCGCACCTGCGACTATTGATTCTGTAGGCTGCACCCATGCGACGGAGCTAATTGGTTGTCAAAAATATTTGTACATATACGTATTGCATCTGGCAAATTACTACACGGCAGCCAACACGTATGATTATTGGACGGAAATATATTGTTACATAATAAGAGTGTTGATACTAAAACAATTGCCAGGCGACATATTTTGGCAAGCCGCACACATCGGCAACGTCCTGTGACTATATGCTTAGCTGTATGTAGAGGTAAGTCACCATTTTGTTACGCAACTTTTAGCAGTGCATTAACTACATCAGGGCTGTCAAAAGCACGGCTTCTATTTATGCGGTCGCCAACGTACATATATTTCTAATCTACCATATAATATAAAATAAATTTACATTTCTTATAGCTCGTATATGACTCTATACTCATATGACACGGGCTGTGCGTTTGTAGAGGAATGTACATAAACATACCATGCTTATCCAAGACGTATTGGATTAGTAAGCATATGAATGATATCCTCCTGTGTGTATTATTTCTATCTTGAAAACAAAGTATACTCGTATGTTTCTGCGACAGTTCAGTCTACGTAGCAATTTGTATCGGCCAGGAAATGTATCTGATTTGGACAGCCCTGATGTACACTTTATTTTGTGCGAATGTGTGCGTACGAGTGGAATTTTTATTTCTTATAATAGTTTCTAAAGACTTTTTTCATACGTTTAAAATATGTGTCGACAAATAGAGGTATACAGTTGTTTGTATTATATAC
Organism: Baronia brevicornis; assembly: GCA_031353405.1. NCBI lineage: Eukaryota > Metazoa > Arthropoda > Insecta > Lepidoptera > Papilionidae > Baronia > Baronia brevicornis. The sequence continues at coordinate 483,625 of JASFAT010003971.1, read as the reverse complement.
GTTGAAATATGTCAACCATAGCTTAATGATTAGGCAAAATGATTTATTCTTTCTTTCGTCTTCTAGAAAATGCAAATAAGCATCAAGCTCATCCTTTGTTATCTTTTTATGTGAATGCAATAAGTGCTAATAAATAAATTAAGAGCGATAGCAGTGTAAAAGTTTAAAAATAGGCATAAATTGATACAGGTCAGTGACAGGTGATATCCCACATCTTACTAGCGGGCATCAACCCGATGAGGGATCGCTGTTCTAAGTATCCAAGAAGACAATTATATATACATATAGTCACGCCTGTCTCTCTGTAGGGTTTGGCAGAGACCACAATTCTCCATCCGCTACGATCCCGACACACCTGCCTTGCTTCCTTCACACTCATCCATCTTTTCATCCTTGTTTCCTTCACACTCATCCATCTTTTCATCCATCCTTCCTCTCACATTCATCGTAGCGAAACGGCTCTCCGTTCGCCGCTTTTCGCCCTCGTGGGAAGCAAGACGTGACGGGTGGCGAACCACGTCGCCTTCATTTTTTAATGAATTAGATATTTTAAGAATCGTCAAAGTGAATCTCACGAGCCGCAAGGGAGGATATGGAGGTCAGCCCCAGCAGAGTCCCGCATGCTGAGGTACGCTTGCGACTAAGCTCGCCCTAGCCACGCATCCTTTGGCACGGCAGACCGTGTATTGACGGAGAGGAAGGGAAAAGGATAGAGAAGAAATAAAAAGGCAGGGGAAAGAAAAGATGGGTTTAGACAGGATGATAGGGATATGATACTACCGCAACGGAAGACGAGTGATACGGAGTAATACACATATAAAATAAAAACTTTCAACACATAATAAACCCACACAGGCATAAAACCCTTTTTTTTAAATTCTGAATATTTTAAACCTCTAATCGCCATGTAAATCGATTTGAAAAATTCGTACCTGATGTACTAAGAAAAAGCAAACTGGTTTTAAATTATTTTCGAAGAAACCCACGCTCGTCGTTCCTTGAACAGCTTAGGTGTTTGTAAATAAATTGATAATCGCTGCGAGTTCAATACTTCTTATATATCTATGTATGAATGTATTTTAAATTTCGTTGAAATATTTATTATAAAAGTTGCTATACTGCGAAAGATGGAATATTTTCAAATTTTTTTTTACAGCCCACACATGTATGTATTGTATTTCTCCTTGCTATTGGTAACGGGACTTCCCGATTTCTGGAAAAATGAACATGTACAAGCCACCGTCTTCAAAGTTAATAGTCGCGGGTTCGCCCTACAACGGAATAAATATTGCAGGTGTAGGTATTTAATCTAAGTGTTAATTCCCGCCAATCCGCCTTTGACAAGCATGGTATGTTAATGTCTATCCCTCAAGATATCGAAAGCCCCGTGCTCAGCAGTGGGTCATATATGGTCTATGGAAAAAATCTAACTATGTCATTAAATATTACGTAATAAGGTTGTTTCTGTGTGTTTCTCCGCATAGGCCCTATCTCTTTACGTGCGTGTTGTATGACGCGCGGATTTCAATCATAACTACTACTTTCAAACAAGGAATATTCGACCTATAACTTAATATAAATGTGGTCGAATATCCCTTGTTTGAAACGTAATTCTGCCACCAAACACCCGACAGACGGGTAGCAAAATCAACCTTAGTAATAAAACTAATATGCGACCCCTAATCTACTGCTAAACGTGGAGATAACGACTCTCAATTTTGATCAAGGCCAGTGTCTAGTATTAGAATATTGCGGTTGTATGGATGATGATATAATGAGGGTTACTACAATTTTAAAAAATATTTCGACAACTATTATACTTAGCGGTAAGGTGCTTGCTTACCACCCTTTTATAATAGAATAACAAAGCTAGCAACGCATTTATTTAATAAAAATGAATGCTTTTTATTATGTTTTTGCTCCCCTCCATTGCACGTCCACCCGAGGGACGTCCGCTCCCATAAGAGATCCTACTGTCGCCGCCTGGCCCCCGCGAGGCCCCGTCTGCGACGAACTCAAGGTAGGAAAAGGTGTAACCATACCTAGACGACGCGAAGTCGATAGGATGCCAGTGGGGTTCATTCCCGAGGTTCGATGTCTCCGTTTCGTTCGTTCGTTTCGTTAGGATGCCCCAAAAGCCGCTAGGAACAGCAGCACCAAAGACCCGGGGGCGGTCGCCCCATTGAGTGTCTGCTAAAGTAGTGGGGGTTCATCCGCGAGACTCGATCCCACACCCCATCGTGGGGTGTGGATGTCCCCGTTTTATTTATATGTTTGTTTGTTATACGTTTATACGCGTTGCTAAACTAATAAATCGAACGCAATGAAACTGGTGAGTTTTGGTTTATCTGTCCTTTATGATCTATAGATTATAAAACTAAACACTTTTTTCTGCCGAGACACACGCCGGGCACAGCTTGTATTTTTTATATAGTTAGGCAAACGAACATGCGGGTCACCTGGCAGTATAGTACAACATATTAACTCACTGAAATTATGCTAATATCGTGTTTTTGGAATAGTTTTTCGTAAAGAAATAACAGTTCGTAGTTTATGAATAGAACGGCAACTCTTACGTCAAATGTCAAACGCTCACGTGGATAACTATAGACTAAGTTCGGTGTTCTGGAAATCTTTCAATGCCGAGACACTACGTAACGATTGTGAACGTCGACAACGCAGTGTTTACGTAGAAGCGCGTTTTGTGACGTGATCCACTTTGCCAGCGAGATGATTCCAGCTGTAAGGTTGTCCACACACGGTCTATTGTTGCATTGATCAACTTTTTTTTAAAAAAAAATAAGAAGGCTAGCAATGTTTTAATGTTGCTAGAGTTTCTATTAAGAATTTCAACTAATCTATAATAATAATTGTGCTTGGAAAATATGATTTACGTCAATATTCCAAGGAAATCGTTACTCGGAGATTGTAAGCGAACCATAATCAATTGAGCCATTACCATTTGCTTTTTTTAACTATTTTTAAAAAGAAAATTAGTAGTGTTTTTAATATCACAAGAACTCCAACCTTTAATTAACCATTCCGACTAAACTAATAATGATTGTTCTAGAAAAAAAAATTCGACCGATTGGCCGACCAGTGGCGGGGCCACGGAGTCAATGGTCGCGGGTTCGATTCCCGTATCGGAATAAATATATATATGAATTTATAAATATTTATTCTGAGTCTGGTAACCCCTCGATCCGCATTTCCGTTCCTGCCCTTTCCTTTCTTCTCTATCCTTTCCTTTCCTCTCCGCCAATCCACGGTCTGCCGTGCCAAAGGATGCGTGGCTAAGGGCGAGCTTAGTCACAAGCGTGCCGACCGTCTCGGGATTAGGCTCTCCCGGGTACTATGGTGCCTTACCTCAGTATGCAGGGCTCTAACTGGGGCAGACCTACATCCTCTCTTGCGGCTCGTGGGATTCACTAACACGAATTAATATACCCAATTTGTTGAAAAATGACGGCGACGTGGTTCGCCATCCGTCACGTCCTGATTCTCGCGAGGGCGAGAAGCGACCAATGGAGAGCCGTTTCGCTGCGATGAATGGTAGCGGATGGAGCTTTGTGGTCTCTGCCAACCCCTGCGGGGGATAGGCGTGAATATATAAAAAAAAATGAAGGAAGATACTCACAATCTCAGATCATAAGTGCGATCCTTACTAACTGCTGTTTCCTTTAATTACCGAGTTTACTATCCCACAATTTAAGATTTGTAGTTAATATGATATGAATTTTACAACGCTTGCATTTTTAATAAATGTTAAAAAAAATTATAAAATAAAACTAAAAGTTTTACACGAATACCTCACGCTGGGATTACATGTATATAAGATAATACTAAAAAAATCAGAATGACAAAGACTAATATTCAAATTCAAAATAAATACCTGTAGACCATATTTAATATGATGCGAAAATCCAACCCACGGCCCTTAACTCAGAAAGCGATCACTTCACCGCTACGCCATTTGAATCACCAATTGAAATTATAATAATTTGTTTTGATTTAAATTATGTAACGGTGTAATGGGTGCCAAAGGTTGTCGAAGAAATCGCTTTTTAGCGATAAGAACCTTTATTATACGGTTATATAATTGGTTTGTATAATTATATGGTTTGTATAATTGGTTTAAATCATATTTTTTTTGCTTGTTTGTTCGTTTTAATTTATTCTATGTTATTTTTATATTTCTGTGTAATATTGAATAAATATATAAATTTAATTATTATATATGAAAACAGAATGTAAAATTGGACTAACTTCTAATGTAGCAGTTATAAGTTAACGAAAAGAATAAACAAATACAAAATAACTCTTTACATATAAAAATGTTGATATATTTAAAAATGTATCATCTATTTCAAAGTGGATTTCCGTATTGAATATGCTAATTTGATATATCAAAGTATTAATTCTACACGATGGCGAATAACAGACTAAATTCCCGTTATTTTGACGCAGATACCATAGCCGTGAGGTCCTTATCGTACTCTGGTTAATACAAAGCACGCGAACATAAAACTGGAATAGAACCTGTGTTCTTAACTTTCGAAAGCAAGAACGACATCTACCTTTCAGGGAAATTTCAGAAGTGTCAACTGCGCAAAGTATAGGTATATTGAACTACTTGTACCTTCCACATATGGGGACAAACGAATAAGGCACTTTTCCACCCAAATCATTCTATAAAAAATGGAAATATTATATTTTCATTTTTTTTGTTCTTAAAAATATTACAGTTTTTATTAGGATTTGAACTAGCAACTATTCGCTCGGAAGTCATGTACCATCATATCTTAACACTAAGCCAAACAGTGCGTTATTTAAGTGTATCTAAAAAGAAAATTTATATCACCGATATCTCAAGTTATAGTCATAATAGAATTCGTAATATCGGGGATAAATTAAAATCCATTTGACACATTGTTTGTATGTAATTTAGATAAAAAGTTTATTATTTATTTAAAACTTTTAAAAAATGCAAATAAAAGTAAAGTAGCCTAAATCCTTGTGATACATTTAGATTTGGAGGTCACAGTTTTTAAAAACTAATTTTACGAATATGATTATCTCTTTATGAGGCAATTGTGTACAAATAATAAACGTATTATATACGTTAATTATTTGTACACAATTGCCTTGGATTTATTAACCAGTTCATATTTTCCCAAATTTTTCTATATTAAATACATTCTTAAATGATTATAAAGAAAATGATATATATGTTGTTCGAATTCCGGAATACAATAAAATCAATATATTATATGAATTTTAGTTAATAACACATTCCATGTCACGTGGGGCGTATACGTACCACGCTTTACAAGTGTTTTGTTTACGCATGGCTTACAACAATTAAAATAATATATAATAATAATCAAGGTAAGGGTGTATAGTTTTAAATGCATAACAAAACAAACCAATAAGTATATTTTTCTAGGAATTACTTTAACAAACACGCGGCCTGAATGAAAAATCTTTAAAAAATGATCTGGCAGGGAACGTGTTTAGATGCAAAAGTACTTAAGATATTAATTACTGAACATCAAAATTGTAGTCAAATGTAGTTATTTGAAAAGAACACACTTTAAAGAAATAAGCTCTTTTGGAAGGACAATCTTAAAATAATAATTATAGTATAATTTCGCATTGCACAAATACAAGTAACTTCTGAGAAGTAGACGGCAGCTTTCGTTTATTCTAAATGGAAACCTATGGAATATTCCAAATTTCGGCAATATATATAACGTATACGAGGAGGGCAGATATTTTAGGTAAAATCTTTTAATTTTACTATTAAAAAAAATTACATGAACCTGTTCTTATGTCAAGGAGAAGTACGTTCTTAAGGGTTTTTTTATGTAATTACCACATTTATTCATATGAAAGTGTTTATGATCAATGCTAAAAGATTTTCCTTGGACTATGAAACAGTATTCTTTTCCTGAAACAAATACAGTTTTTCAAGCTACTGGATTCCTTTATCATACTCGTGTTTAAAATGTAAGCTATTGACAATGTAAACATTCCTATAATGATGTCAAGTTGAATGAAGCTGAAATAAATGAGCTCTCAGATAGGTATGTAGCAATTAAGGCGTCCTTACAAAGAATATAATAGGTTAATTAGTAGCACACTTATATTTTTCGCACTTCATCTTCTTTAGAAAAGCGAAATTATAACGCCGAGCTGGTTGCTGTACGTACTGATTTTATAATTGGTAGATCACGCAGTTTAGTTAGTTAACAACAGATCTTAGCTCTCATCAAGTTTGCCACCCCTGTTCTATACAGTCGCTATCTTCTCGTGAAAGTCTCATTAAAATTGGTTTAGTCGTTTACACTATTAGCCCAGGCCAACTGTTCTCTTAGAGAACATTTAAACGGCTCAATTCCTTAAATGTTTCCTTTCTCCTTCTTCTATGTCATTCTTTCTGTCCATTACTTACATCCATACCTTAAGATAGATAACGCATTTGCAGTGCCTTGATATTGAGGATATCCATGGGCGATGCTCGTTGCTTACCTTAAGGTGACTCGCTTACTCTTTTGCGTAATTATTCCATTAAAAGAAACTAGTAAACGAATTCTTATACAAAACAAACCGACCTTTATAAACCTGAAACTAAATCATGTTTCATGTGGTTTGATTTTTTATATTATGACCAGTCTAAATAAGGTAAATTTGTTTTAATTAATTTGCTTAAAAATTACAAGGATATTTGCCTCGCATTCAAATACAGAATTCGTTTATTGGTTTTCCTTAAAATAATAAATTATATCCTTATATATATTAAAAGGAAGTGGCTTTAACTTATGATTAACGTAAATAACCTCAAATTCTTTAAATTTATGTTAACATGGCCCTCGCTCTTATTTTGAAATTCAATTCGGCCTCTGTCCGGGGTAAAGCAATGTTCGACTACTCCGTCCTGCATGTATCCTCTTACGGTAAAGAAACACGGACACTGAAGTGACTTAAAACCGTAAGCCACTCAGTGTCGCTTATCACGTTAAAATAGAGGACATCATTAGATTACCTTTTACACTGGAAAAATTTCTTAAGAGAATACTAAAAAATAAGCGCGGACAAGGTACAGGAAAACAAACTATCAATTTTATGTATTCGTTTATATTTTACTGCTATGTACGGATATTGAAGTAGGTTATTCCGTTTTACGTCAAAGCTGCCAAAAATAAAATAAGGTATAAAACATATGACGTGTTCAGTATTAATAAATTATTTTGTCTTTTTTGTAGTCGTAATAAAAGATATTTGTTTTTGTTTACATTCCATACACTACAACTTTACCAGCACCTTTTTAAATTTTAATTCTACCCAAGCGTTTCGGGTTTCTACCAAATGACGATTTTAGCTTTGTATGGCGGCCATTTTGTTTTTTGCCACATTGGTTCCTCCCCCCGTTGTGTTCGCATTTGTCACCGTTTTTCGAGGGCGACACTGGTAGATATTACCGTTCGGGCGGGCTATCAAGCAATTTTTTACCGGATTCAGATTTTCAAGGTTTGGATATAATTCCTCTGCCTCGAGACTTATCCGAACATTCCCCTAGAACAAACTTACCCTCTATCTCTTACAGTTTCTCAAACAACACGTAAATGAGACAGTTAGTGGTAATGCAGCATTGTATCAAATTAATGGATGTGTCTTTTACAGCCCATATACATATATGCATGTATGTCCTACTGTTTAATACGGAGTTTTCAGATTTCTGGGAATATACCCATAATGCATGCCCAAGGTGGGATACCCAAACTGGAAATAAATAAATAAGTATCTAAAGATAATTTTGCTATCGAGCCATGACTGAAACAATAATTCTAGGAGGCATTAAACCCAACATTTGTATTTGTTTTGGTAATACTTGATACAGAATGTGGTACATACATACATTCATACATATCACCACGCCTGTTTCCCGTAGGGGTAGGCAGAGATCACACACTTCCGTCTGTTACTTTATTTGCTTCATCCACTTATGACTCTCTTGATGACTCACGATCTCGCCGGTAAAGGGTACTTTTGACCTGGCCTTTCGACAATTTGGCCATGATATGTTTTCTCTGATCTTCCCATACCGACCCTTCCATGCACATTCGAATCTGTGATAGAGGTATACTGCAGGCAATTTTTACCTGCAGTACGACTGTCCTTTTGCAAATCGACGTATATTCGCCCCCCCCCCCCACCTACCTTACTCTTCTACATTCTACTCCTTTCATGAAGGTTGTTACGCATCTACAGTAGCTTTAGTGTCGATCATCGGCAATGAATATTTAGTATTTATTAGTTGGACAGCCTACGCTTATCGGAGAGCCTTTGGAGTAGACGTGTGTCGGAGCGCAGACAGCATCTTGGAAAATGTTAGCAACACTACATGAAACGACGATCTGCGCAGTGGAGTTAAATTCGGATTAGATGGTGCACATTGGGGGAGGCCTAAATATAGCATTGCTTGCAAAAGCATTGCAAGCAAAGCAGTGGACTTTCGTGGGCCCTTCACTCTGTTCACCATTTTCTGATTAGAATGATGATATCGAATGTTTCTCTTCACCGCATTCCTAATCAAACTTCCGCGTTTGACTATTTACACTCGGAATATTAGACATCAGGTGCCCTACACGCGGATATACGTGGCTGTCAAACAAGCTTATCAAGAATTGTAAAATACTACGCACTAGTAAAATGAAATCTAGCATTGGTCCAATGTAATAAATGCGATCGATATTAATAGATAGTTGTTATGTAAAACCCATAAACCCGGATATCCTGTAAGTCGGAAACTTGTTCGCAGTACCCGGTAGCTACGCACCAGATTGGTACCTATATATTTATTTTATAATGCCATTCATTTTATATGGTTAAACACAATTTTTGATCTTAAATTTGAATTTAATAGATAATTTCGATTTGTCTAAGGAAACTTCATAGGCCAAAGGTAACTTCGCTACGTAATATTTTTGTAGAGATGTACAATTTGCTACGAGATTCCCATGGGTATTGTATACATATTTCATGGGTATTCCCATGGGTATTGTATACATATTTCACCCCTAGTCGCCTTATAAGGCGACTAGGGGTGAAATACTAGTAAATGGGCAGAATCAGAGCTGAGTAATAAAACCGATCTGCGATTTCCAACTGGACCAGAGGGGATGGGGGATTAATCGCCAGACTTGGCAAATAATCTCGAGGAAGTACAATATCTAGCAGTGTAATTTGAGTGTTTGTATTGATTGATTGCGAGATAGACAAACGAGTGTGACGAGAGGCACCTGATGGTAGGTAATTACAAGCACTTACTGACGTTTGCATCAACAGGGCAGTGCAGATGTGTTGACTATATGGTGTATATGGGTGTGGTCAACCGAGGCGTCCCATTCTGCCGTAGTATGGTTCTTCAATTCTTTCGAAAAGTTCTTTCAACTCGGTAAGGTAACATACCAACTTCATTGATATAAACCTTGTTTACCTTTTTACTTTTTAAATCCAAGTGCGATTTTATAAAATTTCCTTATTTCTCATTTGTTAATAAAAATTGCACAAGTTGACAAACAACCTTCGACGATGCGATCCGGATATTATAAAACAAAAAAAGTGAATGGACTTAAAAGTATAAAAACATTTCATAAAAAAGGAAAACATGATTTTTAAAATCCACACATCCCAATTACGTAAAAAGAAATAAGTCGTATTTATGGAAATGCATTTATTGCAATGTGGTAATTTTAAATGTTATTTTAAATACTTGATATTTTCGAAATGTGAATTAAAAAAAATAATCCTTGATATTTTAACATCATATCACATTTCTTTCTAAGGTCTAAGAACAATATGGTCAGGTCAGAACAGTATGGTAAGGTTATGGTTAAGTCCGCAACGCCATAGATATTAAGAAAGCATTGTCAGCCTTTAAGGTATGTGTAGCCCTGTTTTTTTAAAGTGCCAATGTCGTATCGGTTTGGAAAATCCGCTGAAGGTAGTGGTCTACTGCTGGACTTTGGTAAAATTGAGGAGTGTTGCCGTAATCCCTTGGGACGGGAAAACGCTTGGGGGGGGGGGGGAAATTGGGAATATATAATAGCTTCTATTACTCAGGTAGACGCTTTAGTACGACACCTAAGAGAAACTATGAAATCTGGTTCAAAGAAATTTTTCTTCCAAATAGATACAGAAATTTTCAAGCAACTTGTTCATAGTCATTGTAAGGATAAAGTATTCTTTACAATCTTAATATGTACGTGCTTATTTTGAAAGCTTAATCGAAATTTAATCAGCTGATAGGAAGACATAAAAACCTCGATAAAACCAAAAAATCCAGAAAACAATATGCAACCAGACGGCCGTAAAATATTTACGACGTGAAATTGCAACAACCAACCATGACATTGATATTCATGTATTTCCATAACCTTGATTCTATGTCGCATATACATATATACATACGTATGTAAGGTTTATGAAAGTTCGATACACCTTATTATAAAAATTTTGTATTTGAAACGATTTCTTTCCACTTAAAATGCGTGGGGGCTCATTCATTTTGAATTAATCGCGAGTGCATGTAAGAGAAAATAAATTTTGCAATTATTGCGGGAGAAAAAGAGATTATTTCCTTAGACTCTAATTTTAAGGTACACATTTGAAAACAATGCCACAGACTTACCATGTTAGGACAATAATAACTAATGATTTTTTATGTCTATGAAAAATAGCGAGGACCTATACTAGAGACGTAATAAGTAAACTGCAAGGCACTATTGTCTGATTGGATGAAAACTCTTTTTGTTTTGAAGTCCGTAAGATTACATTCGTTGTGCACATCAGTTTATAATTAATAAATAAATAAGAATTTTATCAGAATTCGTAGAGGCATTGAAATAGGTTTTATTTTATAAAACTTCATGAACTAATAATAAACAATTTTATTTAAATAAAATAACATAGACTTAAAGGAATTGTCTTCATATTATTATGCTTTGGCCTGCGCTTGTCAGTGTAAAAATCAAAACATAATGTATCACAATAGCCTGTTAACACATCGTATCGTAATTCTATTCCGTCTTATTGTGGTAGCCCCATCGATCTATGGCGTACGTGACGGCGGTCCCGTCGTCTTGGGGCTAACAACCGCTTTTAGCTTCATCTTACACAGATTGTTTTCAACCGTTATTAACGCTTACTGGCTGATATGAAAGCCACTGTGGCAGACTAACTATTGAGCGACTATTTTGCGAATAGAGTTTTGATTTTATTCTTCTAATGCTTGCGTCGTTTAAAAAGTTATCCACTATACGAGTTATTTGGCACAATTATTAAAATTAACTAAATAAAATTAACTTTTGGTCGTCTAATGTCAATCATTAGACGACCAATAGTTAATTTCATATACCAAAAGTTAAATTTATAATCGAGCGGTAATTCATTAAAAAAAAGGAATCAGAGAAGGAAAAAAGATATTTCGACCATAAATCTTTAAAACAAATATTTTATCTTTTTGCATTAATTCTCCGACACTGTCGCTTATTCAGATTTTCGGCTAACCGTTTCTGCTAGACGGCTTGCTCAGATCGTTGCTCCACCTGACTGGAGGCGCTCCACACTACGTTATCACAAGACGCGGTCTCCGCCTTAACACTCGCTGTCTACAAAAGTTATCGGTTCACTTAAAAATGTAAATGGTTAATTATATATTATTAACCTTCTGCAAATATTTCATGTATTCTCGATTATTTTTTATGAGAATTTGAATGGAACTGATGCATATGGGCACCTCTTGTACAAACATATCTTTGTATGTTAACGATTCCCCCCATGAGTTGCCAACTGTGCACATAAATGTAAAGTACATATTTAAATATGACATGACTATGTCAAACTGTGACGTCATAAGGATTTCAATAAAATGAGTCTAATTTGAAACTTAAAAATCACAAAAAAATTCGTCCAAATAATTTGTGAAAATACTAAATTTCTACAATAAAGGAAACGAATCAATAATTTTTTTTGGAAACTATAGACCTACGTTGAATCAAATTAAAATTAAAAAACAATTCTCATAAAATAACCTATGTTTGGAGCTTATCACTTTAACTTCATATTATAAATAGAGCTTGTATTAATATCGTCTACAATGAAATTGTTAAGTTTTAAAGTTAAAATATAAATGATGCTTTGCCGAATATAGTCTTCTCGTTTTGTCTCCCTCTTTTCGTAACAGAAAGGTATGAGGTATAGTTTGCATTTTGAAGGGCTTAACATACATGGTTCTCTCAGAAGAAAGACGTTCGAGTAGAACCGGCATTTGTGATATTTATGAGGGGATGAATGCCCGAGGTATCATGACTATCTCCAAACTACCAGTAATGTATGTGCAATCACCCAGGTGTTACACATTTTTGACGATGGCAGTGATATGTATGTAATGATATATAGGATATAGTTTATCTTGTTCCTGTATAATATGTGTGAATCATGTTATGTATAATTTCGGTAATAACTTTAATTAGGAAAACATTCTTAAAAAAATTTCATTAGTGAATTGCAAACTATTTTATAGAAGAATGCAAGCTATTTTATAGAATAAATCAATGTCACATTCTCTTAAGGGGGAAGACTCCCGAAAATTTCCTTTCAAATTAAATATTTTTATTAAAATATATGTATATGCTACCTAATTTTTATTAAATATATAACAAAATAAAAACATTCAGCAGAAACAAGAGATTGATAAAGGTTCATTTATCATCCAACTACAATAATTGTATATGTATAACCTTAACCCTAATCTCTTTAATTGTATAAAGCAATTTATATAAAATTATAATTTAACCAATATAAAAAATAAACCAAAAGGTTTTTGAGAGCTGCTTTAACAAAACAAAGGCCATAAATTTTTATTGCTCACATTCAACCCTCGCGTTCAATAATATAATATTATTATCAATCATTGGCTATTTGGTTACATTTAAACCAAAATAATATGACAAACTCTGGCTCACGAATTATAAAATATTTTTACAGTCTTTTGATATAACTCCCTCGCTCGTGCCAATGTCAAGGTTAAAAGACACGGCGTAATACACTTTATATTGATTTCACTTGATTTTGGCAATTTTTTTTAACGGAGTAGGCAAACGAGCATGCGGGTCACCTGCTATGTAAGCGATCACCGCCGCCCATAAACATCCGTACCGCCGGATTTCATTTACAATTTACATGTCTTTCAAAAAATAATTGAATGTTTTTTTTTATGGGATAGGAGGGCAAACGAACAAGCGTGTCGCCTGATGGAAAGCAATCAACGCCGCCCATAGACAACCGCGACACCGCAGGAGTCGCGGAAGCGTTCCCGGCCTTTTAGGTATGTATAGGCTTATTTTTTGAAGTTTCAATGATGCGTGATATCTGTCAACTAGGAACTTTATGTATAATGACTTTCAATTCTGCCACTTACAACCGTGCGCGCAGTCACAAGTGCTCATACTGATAGGTAATTAAGATCGATATCATTCAATCTGTGAAAATATTTGAATATCCTATAAGGTCTATCTTGGGACGTAATAAAATGTAAACTATGCATTTCGTGTCCAATATGTCAACCATTTCTATCAACGTTATCAATGGTCCCAGGCCATCCTCACAATTTTCTTTTGCCATAATCTACGCTTGGTAAGTAGATTGGGCATCGCAGATTGTTTCTTATTACTTATACATTTGCTCTTGTTGTCGCCTCTTACAATACCCACAAGAAAGTACGTACGCTTATTTTGACTGAATGCCAATAAACCCATTTAAATTGAATATTAATGTTATTATTTAAAAAATACTTGTTTATTTAATATTTTCATTTACTTTTTATTAATAAATGTATTAATTAGTAAGAATGTGTGTATATTTAGTTCATAATTATAATTACAATTTGTTTTTGCACAAGTGACGTACTTTAACAAGGTCTTAAGTTTATTGTATTGATAGTAAATAATTTGTTGTTTTAATTTAATTTTGAATCTGTTGAGTATTTATTAAACACAAACTTAATGTACATCAAAATTTTAAAATTATTCCGACTCCAATTAAAAAGAGAAGGAATTAAATATACCAGTTTTAATGAATTTCATACTGTAATGTCGTTCTCGTGAGTTGAAAAATATGTATAACTTATAAGAGATAAAAATATGTATAGTTTACATTTTTAATATAGTATTTTCCAGAATATTCTGCGTGCGGTTTATTTGTTATTATATAGTAGGTATCAATGATATTACGTAAGTTATATAATGCCTGGCATGATGTTTTATCAAATCAACGCACGTTATACGTTTTGTTGATGCTACTCATGATGATATTTCATACAATCATGGGGTTATCTAAGCCATAAAAATATATATTTGCGGTTCGAGGACAAGAAAGTTACGTGCTGAATTTACGTATAATTTTATTAAATATCGATTACAGTAAGGATTTTTTTGTTACCTTCAACTAAATAGTGCTACCGACTACTTACTTAGTAGTGTAGGGTGAACTTGTAAACTTGCGTTGTGAATATGTATGGTGATCATTTACCAACAGGTGACCCGCATGCTAGTTTGCCTGCTCTGAAATAAAAAAAAATTAAAAATATATATCGAAATCAGAACGGCCCTTTTTTGGAGATTCGTAAGTCTATCACTTTTTATGTATATATATCGACGTTATGAAGAAGTACTGATTGAAAGATTGAAAGAAGTGCATCGGTAGATCACACAAAGTGTAGTTAGTAGACAGCGAACCTTGGGACTTATAAAGTTGGCCGCCCCTGACTTACATATAAGATTTGACTAACCATCAATGGCAATGAAGTAAACTTAAAATTGAAAAGAAACTATCAAACAATCATCTGAATGTTAGGGATGCAATAGCCGTAATAGCTGACGTTTGGCTAGCGTAATGGAGATGACAGATTGGTTTTCTCGGATTCTTCAAGTAGACACCATAGGCGCTTTACATGCGTAAACACAAAGACCCTTTGAGATAGTATGTAAAGGCAAATTTTTTGAAAGTTCCAATCCAATCGCTTTAGCAATACAGCTGAAGATGTCTGATTTCACAAGCTGGTGAAATAAGAATGTTTGTCCTTGTCGTTTGTATACAGTTGCATCTAGGATAAAATGAATCTTAGTGTGGGACTATGAGTCTAAAGCGTTGCGAGCAAAGCAAAGAGGAACATCTACATCCTACCATGTTTGCAGGGTGTGGGATGGTTTCCCTGGGGCTAAATCTCTACTACACGGGTGGAAACTCAAGAAGCTAGTTGCCCCCTGATTCTTGGCTGCTACTATGGAGAGTGGCAGTTTCAGGCGCCCTGAGGCGATTCCACGTAAACCTTTCTGGTCTAGTCGAGCACTCAACTTGGAGATTGGACGGCGATACGAGCTCTCGTTGAGGGGGTTGTCCCTCAAGAAGTAGTACGCGTAGGCACGGGAATCTATTTTAATGAAGATGTGGCCCGTTATTAGCTCCGTGGAACACGTAAAGAGATTATTTTATGCATTTATTTATTTATCATAGGCTTATTTTATTTCACGGTTTAAAAAAGTGATAACAAGTGCAATGAAAATCGATTTAACGTGTACGTGATATGTTTATCTGTTATTATCAAATTCTTTAGTATGCCTACCACCATGTTTTCGATTAATAAGTCGACCTTGATTCATTAATCTACATTGAAAGTACTACTGTATTTTTACAAATGATTTAAAATTGCAATCCAAAATGCAATAAATGAAGTTGGACTAAGTTTTTGCTGTTTTTTTTCTGTACGAAATACTCAATTATGTTCTTAGTATTAGTAATATTCTGTACGAAATGGTACAACATGGTGTGACAAATGAAATGTGATTAAATTCGGATGTTTAAAGCAATCACAAGCAAACAAAGTTACGCATCCAATTTGATACAACTGCGTAGTTTTTTTTATATTAAAGATAATTCGGCACGTACCGCTTCGTCGAGAAGATTCAAAGAACCCATTTATTTTTTGTATATATATGTATATATGTGTATATATATATATATGTATATATATATATATATATATATATATATATATATATATATATATATATATATATATATATATATATATATATATATTTATATACGTAAAATTAATTCCTCTATTGCCAAGTACTTTTTACATCTATGGCATTCGTCGATGGCATTCTTCCAGTATGCTTAATTTTTATTTAACTTTCCTTTAAAATGTCTAAGTTTATCACTACCATATATGATTGATTGCATGTTATTGCCAAGTATACAGTTTATCAGCTAAATTGACTTCGGTATGTATTCTCGTTATAACTTCCTCATAATCAACCGCTTTGTGCCTTTTAAACAAGAATCTGTTTTTATTTTATTACAACAAATATGAAAGCTTCATTCCGTAGTAAATATACTATAGCTTTACATAAAATGTACGCGCATATTTTTATGCGTTATGTAATATTTATTATAACAATAACCGGAAAAGAAAAGCACATATACTCCATTGACTCGAGTACCTAGAGAGGACGGATCTAGATTGCGTTAGTAAAAGGACATTATTGGGACTACCGTTCGGTTGGTCGTTTCAGGTATATATCAGTATTTAGTAATCAGGTATATATATCTTTCTAAACATCGAAAATTTTCCTAACACATCAAGTGCCTAAATTGACTCGTATACCCTTGAAATAGTTATGTAATTCAAAATTAAGGCCTTTTTGTGTGTTTTAAAATGTTGCAAATAAAATTATTCGATTTAATAAATGCGTTGACCGTGCCCCGGTTCGAGTTAGTTCTACGTCCTCAGACACTGGTATGACAATAACAATCAAAGGTTACCACGTAAACCAATTAATCCGATGACAATTGGATTTCATTTAGAAATTAGGACGGAATGGCTCTTAATATTCAGTTTGCTTAACCCTAATGCATTTTGTAATTTTTAGCGTCGGACGATTGGAAAAATAACGATCGTTCTGTTTACTTTCCGTTTCTAATTGTTGAAGCTATCAAGCGAATTATTGTATATTATGTTATTTTTTATATTCTACTAGTGATAAAACTATACGTTTTACTAAGAACTTTGTAAACAACACAGGTCTCTTCATTTTTGGAGAAATATTAGTCCACTATGCGCTTGCCCATGCGGCGGGGATTTTGGACGCACAATAAGTACGTCCAAAATCCCCGCCGCATGCAAGTCGATGAGATTCATGACGTAATTTACAAAAAAAAATTGATACATTTTTTTCTGGGGAGTATCATACACTCGCAGAAAACCGACGGTTTTTAAATTGGTAACATGTAAATATATTTATTGCTAAGAAAAATAAATATAGCCCTAAATTTTATCGTGTAATATTGACCTGTTAATTGCCTTCTTATGTAGTTGTTAATTAAATTAAAACGAACGCGACGAAATAAAACGAACATGACAAAATAATAAATAATAACAATGTTAACGCCTCAAGCTGTATACAATATAGCCAAAGAAATTTTCCGATTTGTGTTATATGTGTACTAAATAAAGTTATAAATTAAAACAGACAAAAAATAACACTAGCAGTGATCGGAATACAGAGTACAGTTTTAGTACTTGCAGAATAATTTAATGTGCTCTCCGGGATATTTTTTACATTTTGGATAGATTTAAAACATATGTAAAGGCATTAATTTATTTTATTTTTAATACCTTTCACCATACTTGTATAAGTTCATAAAAATGAAAATATATATACTTATTTACTATTCTTAAATCTTTTTTCTATGTTTCACGACGAAATATAATAATATTAACATCATATCAATACTAATTTTTCGTTTGCGGCAATGGACCCTTGATGGCTTTTTAAAAATCTTTAAAGATTTTATAATATCGTGATTTACAATATCCCGAGAAACTGACAGACGACTGACGATGAGAGTTAACTTTCTTTATGCCACTTGTATGAAAAAGAAATGTTCTACTGTACTGTTTTCTTATGCCATTCAATGTCAAGTTTCTATATGCTATTCAATTGAGCGCCGTACTCGAATCAAACAAGTGTTACAATAGGTCAGTGACTTGTTTGAATTCCATATATATATATATATATCTATGTATATATATATATATATATATATATATATATATACACATATATACATACACATAGACATACACATACACACACATATATATATATATATATATATATATATATATATATATATATATATATATAAGGCTGAACCTTATCCAGAATTATTAGTTAACAAAGATAGCTGAGAGATTTTCATGAAAAGATAAAAAGCACTCTAAAGAGTGATTTACGCGTTTACTCTGCAAAATTTGAGGCGTTTTATAATACGAAAATCGAAAAACTAAAAAATGAGACCGCAAGTCAGCATGGCATCTTGTGGCAAAACTCGTATTACAAAAAATTGTATCACTTTGTTAAGGGAAAATTATAAAAGTTAAAACATATGCTGACAGTTTTTGTACTGAAATGAGAAAGTATCTTTCTGTAGTCTCAATGGGTGCAAATACCACGTTTATATCAAATACAAGACGATTAAAGTATAGAATACAATTCCATCAACATTCATTTTACGTCAAAACCACACATTTATAGTAAAATATCTCGAACTTGACCTCTTATATAAATATTGTCGTAAGTAGATAACTTTTTAAGTATAATTTGTTATAATCAAAGCGCGTAATAATGTACAATTTATCATCATACATAGCGTCTAAGATTAGACATAAACCCGAAATATTATACGTGTTCAAGTAAATTAATAATAATTGCAATGTTTGTAAACATTGTATTGTTTGTTTGTGTTTCGACACAATGTTTTCTTTAATGCCATTGTTAATTTAAAAATAATCTATATGCTTTTATTGTTAATGTATAAATCACCGCTATGCTCTTTTATTTATAATAGATAAATAAAATATAAATCCTCCTTTAAGAAAAGTCTGAATACGTCTAAAAAGGCCCCACTGGCGGTTCATCGGGTGCTTGTTCAGACTCTGATGTACGGTAGTGAGAGTTGGGTTTGGCAGAAGAGTCTTGAAAGCAAATTGAATGGGGTAGAAATAAGAGCATTAAGAAATATGTGTGCGGTAACTTTTAATGATAGAATAAGGAATGAAGTTATAACTTCATTCCTTATTCTTTCATTCAAATGATAGGAGCTCCTATAGGAGAGCGATGCAGACTAAAAGAATATGTCTTGGGTACATAAGGAGGATGGATGAAAGACGACTGACTGGTAAAAGAAATTTACGTTGCAGATGTGGATGGAAGGGTCGGTATAGGAAGACCGAGGAAAGCATTGGCCAAATTGAGAAAGTTTTTAGGAAAAGCTAGGTCAAGAGTACTGTTAACCGGCAAGCTTGCATGAAGAGTGATGAGTGTGGAGGAAGCAACGAAAATGTGCCTAGATCGTAACAGATGGAGATCTGTGGTCTCTACCTGCCCCTACGGGAAAGAGGCGTAAAATTTAAATCGCCAGATATATTTTTTCACTTGACTCTAACGGACATTACCCCACCACTCTTGTTCATTGTTAACCAGACTCAGAATAAATATCTACAGGCCCTATATATATTTATCGAGATACGGGGATCGAACCCGCTATCTGTACCCAACAGCTCCACTGAGCCAATTAGGTCGTTGTTCACGAAAGGATAAGCCACTCATAATTCTTGCCTCGACAGTTATGAAATTTGTTTTCATTCATCAAGTTTTTTTAAAAAACTATGCCGACTTATTTGTAAGAATAGAAAAGACACTGGCTATAATAAACTAAAATTTTCATTGCTAATAATTAAATACATAAGCTAAAGAAGGCGGTATGTATCATTTTAATTTCCCTCGTTTTTTGTTTTAATATTGAATTGATAAACCCCTATTAAATTTTTACTCCACTTTCTGTTATATAAAAATTCCATATCATGTGTAGGTACATATGCGCGTAGAACCTTCATTAAACACAAAAATCCCAAAAAATTATAAATGTTACCTTCATCTATTTGTTTTCAATAGCATTTCTCACCTTCGATTGCAAGTACTTACCTACCTTTGTAATTTGTGTTGTATGTTTTCATATATTTATTTAAATAATAAGTAAAGTAAAAACATTACTCATTTAAGTTTACATAATAAGATATGAATTAAAATCCAAATTAAAATTTAATTGGCAGTCCAATAAAAGCAGTTACTTATTTATACTATATCTATTTTACGGTAAATAAAGTTATATATGAAAATTATTGCACCTAATATTTTAAATAACTCTCCTGTAAGTGTAGGCAATTATATAATCAACTTTAATAAGTATAAACACGACTTATACACACGACGAAAATACTGTAATATAAATGAAATTCAGCCCTACATAATAATAAAACCCTTTATAATACATAATCCTGAAATGTTAACTTGAAATAAATATGGTAGATTTTTCAGATTTCAGATGAATACGTTACAATGTTAAATAAAGCTGTTTATTCTATCGCTGTAGAACAATTGTGCATAGCTTTTGCATTGGGTCGGATAATACTGTGAACCGTTCGAAGTGGCCTACGTGACTCGCGGTCCCCCAGCAATGGTGCCGTGGCGCCAAACGAATAACTATCTTATTGACATTCTCTTTAATATAAATTAAGAGCTTTAATTTCGTTCTAACTCTTTGTAAATAATATCTTTTTATTTATCTTTATATAAAATAACCTTTAAAGTTGCGTAACAGTGTGAAGAAAAATGCACGTGTTTTAACGTGCACACCAGCTGATTTTTGCAATACTCACCCCAAGAATTAACGAGATTGATTGATACGACAATACACGCCAGCAAACACTGTGTTCTCCACATTTTGTTTCATAAATTTTGTATTGGTCCGTTTAAAAGCACATTAGGTCGAAAATTGTATGTGCGAGTTTCAGTCGTACGTCTAAAAAAAAGGCGCGCGAACAACGACCACACAGTCCGCGTGTCAGACCGAAACTAAATAAAATTGGTCGCCAGCGTTGCGAGTCTTGCGAGGCTACTTATAAAATGGGTTCATTGAAGGCGGCAAGTTTACACGCATGCGCAAAACGCTATCTTATCAGTTGAGTATCTTGTGCTACTCGGTTGAATTTGGAAAACGTTCAATTTGCGGGCGTTACAGCTTGCAGCCTTGAGTTGCAATTATCACGCGATTAATCACCCAACAAATTACTTGTTTACGTACTGTGTTTATTATTCGACTTTCCATTATTGTCTGTGTCGAGAATAAACAAAATAGAATAGAATAGAAAAAACATTTCACTGTTGGGCATTGCCCTCCTTCAAAATTGAGTGGTATTCCTGTATCCCTCACGCTTATTGTTCGTATTGGGTCGCAGGCTTGTTTAATTTCGATAGTATAGAATAGTAGAGGTTGAATAGTAATAGATGGGTAGTAGCAAATACTTGTAGATGGGTGGCAACCCATGTAGTTTTAGCTCTTATAATGTCGTCGTACGACACCCATGGCATGTCATGGAATGGCTCTGTTTTATATCTGGACTCAGACGCTATACCTTTTTCATAAATATCATCTGTAACATGACATTATAGATAGTTTTGTGTGGAACGGTGTTGTCGGTGCTGGGGCTTTTAAAGCTTTATCAGAAGACCTCCCCAGCAGAAGGCCCTGAAGTTGCGTAGATACTGCGGGTAACAACGACGATGAAACTAGACGATCAAGGCTACTCCTCTTTACTCAGGGTGCTAGGTGAGTTTTAAACTTCAGATCGGACTATCGGAATGGTACAAATATAAATGATTTCCAAGCAGTTGATTTTATTCCAAGGTTTCCTACTTCAATTGCATTCATTTCTCTTGACCGGCTCTTTAAATACCTTCCGAGAATTAACCACAAACTAGTGAACTAAGAAATCATTACAATCTTTCTTAGTTCTCATTATTGTTATAATTATCTTTGTCTCAAATTCATTCTTTCATTCATTTTATTTATAAACGAAAGGTTTTTCTTTCGAGTCTGCTTTTAGTCTTTTTATATCTAGGTACTTAATGTAAAGCTTAGTAATTTCTTTAAAAAACGCTTTAAAATTATAACTTATTTAATCATAGCCATAATCAAAATCAAATTAAATACCTGTAGGTCAGTTATTGCGCTTTAGAAATTAAACCTACGACCTAAAATAAGTATTACATATATACATATCGTCACGCCTGTTTCCCGTAGGGATAGGCAGAGACCACAGCTCTCCAACTGCTACGATCTCGGCATACTTTCCTTGCTTCCTCCACACTCATCACTCTCCTCATGCAAGCTCGCCGGTTAAGGGTACTCTTGACCTGGCCTTTCCTAAAAACTTTGGCAATTTGGTCAAACTTAAGTAGTTTTAGATTTTATGGCGTTAAACTTAAGTAGTTTTATTTTATGGTGTTAAATTTAAGTAGTTTTAGATTTTATGGTGTTAAACTTAAGTAGTTTTAGAAAAATTAATTTACATGAGGGTTTATTGAACCCGCGATCATTGATTCTGAAAGTGATAGCTTCAGCACTGAGCCAAGACGATCAACATAATAAAAACATTTAGATCATTCAATATTTCCCAAATCGAACCCGCAACTCTACGTTCGGTTTGCACTTCAGTTGTTAATCTCACCCGTACGTGTAAAAAAAACCGCAACATGAAAACTTACCACCATACCAAAAAAACTTTCAAGACTTCTAAAATAATTGTATTTGATCACTCAATAGCGGTTAGTTTTAACGCTGAACAAATTAAATATATATTAAGCAATAAATTGTCTATTGATCGTAGATCTGTGAAACTCCACCTCCACGTCATTCGACGCAGTATTTTTTTCTGTTCGAATATGCCATAAAAAAATTTTAACATCTGTGTCATTTATAGCGTTTTCACTTTTGTACGTCGATATATTCTGCTGTATCACAGATTACAGACTTTTAAACGAAACGATTTCATGCCTATTAGCATCTCTATTTGTCAATCTCGAACCAAACGTATATTTTGGAATTATTCGCATTTGGAATATATGCATTCATTATTTTGGGAATAAATTTTACCTTTTTGCACATCATATACTTTTACAAACATATATGTGCATAAACTAGTAGATGATCTTTTACTGTTTGTAATATTTACTCTTATATATTTAGAAATATTATATAAATCTTTATTATATATATATTATATATATATCTATTATATAAAAATAGAATAAATCATACCATTAAATTATAATACATGGAGATGAAGATAATTATTAAAACTATAAGCAGATATTGTCACTCTTACCTATAATTATAATATCTTTATATAATTAACATTATATAATACTTTTTATTGGATAGGAAGGCAAACGAGCAAGTGTTTCGCCTGATGAAAAGTAATTAACGCCGCCTACAACACTATAGGCATTATAGCGTTCCAATATGGTACTAGTTCGGTTAACGGTATTTGTTATAAGTAATTGGTTCCAAAGAGTAGTGGTGCGTGAAAAGAAGTTGAGAGAAAAACGAAAAACTGTACTATCTTTTTATGTAATATATGTATCTATATGTAAAAGAACAAAGAAGAAGAAAAACCTATATGTAAAAGAACGAAGGTATAGGAGGGCACAGTAGCGTAGCGAGTTAAACTCGCGCCCGAGGCACAAATAAATTTCTAAGGCCCCCCCCCCACCATTCAAAAACCATATAATATTATATGGTACTCGCAAATTAATAAATCGTTTTAAAATAACAAGCATAAGCTACATTGCGTTTAAGTTTATACGCGCATATATTGCGAATGTTTATACTTTGTACACTACAAATATTTATTATAACATATTATTTTATCAGACAAATAAAGAAAGGAGATAATTTATGTAGCCACAGAGCGTAGATGCCATAAGGAAGTGCTGACAGACACAGGTCAAGTCAACCCTGCCAGTAGAAAAGACGTGACATTTTTATTATGAATATATTATTACAGTCTGATTTACACTATTAATGTTTCTTTTTTCCTTTGTATTTACGAATTAACGTTTATTATATTATACTGGCACTAAATTTGAAATATATTTTCCAGAAATTAATAATAATAAAAATTAAAAATTAACCATCAATTTTTTGTTTTGCGGACCATTTGGCGCCCCTTTGTGAGTAGCGCCCGGAGCATCTGCCCACCCCTCTCCTTCCCCCCCTCGCTACGCCACTGGGAGGGTAAACGAGCACGTGCATCACCTGATGGATAGCAATCAATGCCGCCCATAGACATCCGCGACACCGCAGGAGTCACGGAAGCGTTGCCGGCCTTTTAGGTAGGTAGGCTTGTTTTTTGAAGGCGCCAGTGTCGTATCGGTTTGGACAAACCGCCGAAGGTAGTCGGATCCACAGAGTGGTGGTGCGCGGATGGATATAAAAGTGGGAATTTAATTTGACAACCCACATGAAGTTAATATAATCTTCTTACAATTGTTGTTCGTTCAACTGATATCATAAATATCGTATAAAATACTCCTCTAGCAATTGTTTATTAAAAATACATTATTTAACATAGTTCAAATTAAAATGAGTAATTAACTATTCTTTTGTTATATCCGGAACGCCAATAGACATAATTAAAGGCGTAGTTTCCTTTCATTCAATCTAGTTAGCGACTTCAAGGTCATTCTTTTATAAAAAGGAAGTGGCAGTGAGACATGAACTGCCCATCAGATTAACATCAATACACAAAAATAAAATTGATGTGTATGTTTGTAATATTAAAATAATGAACTTTTATAAGCTTAAATCATTATTGGCGTGACGGTTGCTATGGCATGGAAAATTTGTGTGGAATGAGAATTAAATTATAATAGCCATTCTACGGCACATAATGGTTAACTCGACTGGCTAAATACCACACCAATACAAACATATAGACGTTAAGATAAAGTATTTTTCTGTGTTAATGCATTTTATTCGATGTGTGTGAATTTGGAGGCCAAACTCCTTTCTCTTCTCTCTATTTATTCATTCCCCTGCGAATACTTGTCTCTTTCTCTATGAATATAATACAGATTTTAGCCTAAGTTAACTACGTTTAA
This sequence comes from Baronia brevicornis, assembly GCA_031353405.1. Classification (NCBI taxonomy): domain Eukaryota; kingdom Metazoa; phylum Arthropoda; class Insecta; order Lepidoptera; family Papilionidae; genus Baronia; species Baronia brevicornis. The sequence goes on along the minus strand of JASFAT010003971.1, from coordinate 458,492 downwards.
GGCAATTTATGTACATATGCTAGGTATTACAGTTGTCCATGGGTAGAGACAAGGCTGAAGCTATTAGGACTCGTTTGGGGGGAAGGAGGTACCCGTAGATCAGAAACATTAAGTAGCAACTTTAAAATTAAAATATATTAATATGATTATAGCTAAATACAAATGTAATGAAATTTATCATACAATACTATTACAAAAAAGTCGAAAATATTTTTACTAGTTTGAACCCCAAACCCCTACGCCCCACGGCCTTGGGTGGCGTTGGTTGTAGTTTACTTATTGTAAGCCTACCTTTTCGATAAAATAAGAAGAAACACAAATGTGTAAGTACTCGCTTAAATTCATTTTACTTTTTTGAATTGAAATCATTTTAAAAATAGATTGGTTATATATAAAAATAGGTTGGTGGTAGGGGTGCTAGTGCGGCCATGTGAAATAACTTGCTATTAAAATTACAAGATAAAAAAACCGACCAAGTACAAGGCGTTATTGCATAATTGTTACGTTTGTCTAATAAGGAAGGAAACATCTGCATATAGTGAAGTTATATTTTTAATTACAAATAAATAATAACCAAATAATATAGAAAAAAAATTAAACTCACCCTTCGTCACTGATAGTATTTATTCCTAAATTACTGTCCTGCTGAATATCTTATGTAAGAGAATTTTTTCTCTCCTATATAAAACTAAAAATAATTAATTTAATTTAATTAATAAGTTAATACTTGAAAAATCTGTATTAATATCAATTGTTACTATCACTACAAGTTAATAATTGTACTTGAGTGGATGAATAAAAGTATTTTATTAATGATTGAAATTTTGAACAAGATATATGTATATAGGGAGAGTGTGAACTAATAGAAGGAATTGAACAAAAAATGACATAAAATAAAGTTTGATTCTAAGCACAAGTTTTTTTGAATTATTCAAAAATGATCAGAGTTCTGACGAATGGGGAAGTGACAATATTAGCGGGAAGTCGGTATAGTAACAAGTTATCGAGTTAGCGGAAATCCGGTACGGTTATCAATAAGTAATCTTAATCGGCAGACATTTCATAAGCTTCTACACATTTAGTGCACTTGATTCAACAATTAGCGAACCTGATATCAAAGCAAATGGTACACAGTTCTAATTCCAGTAGAAATTAATAATTAGTCTTAGCGATGCTTACTAATACTCCTTTACGGATAAAATTTAATTTCAGAAAGATAAAAAGATAGATTGATTCAGCTTTGTAATTTAGAAACGAAATAAGGGACTTTTTAAGGAAAATCATTGTTTTTACATTGCTACTATGCTATATGTGCAACTTATTCATCGATTTGCATTGTCAAAATGTCTAAAATACCTTTAAAAAGCGATTTTCAAAATTAAAAAACGTAACAAATACACAATCGTAATGCAGAAAAAGGTAAAACATCAACTCGTTTCTTCGCTCTCCTATATAATGTTTCGTGTACGTGAAGTAAATGTTAACCTCCTAAGGAGGTAAGATTTAAAATTGCGCAACCTTGTTGATTAGAGTTGCGTTTATTCTAACATCAAAGATTCGCTTCAACCTCATGGTAATAACATTGCCAACCTGATTAAAATATAATAAATTACCGTTACCCAGTTTGAACTACTTAAAGAAAAAAAGTGATTGTCTTATAAATAACACATGACCAGCTCGTACCTCCCGTGTGCTACTTATTTTAAATATTTGTATTAAAAGAAAAACCTTGAGGTTAGCCAACAATAACTCTCCAAAATTTTATATTAACTGAATGAATAGTTTTGGAAAAGTATACATTACAGACAAATAAATTTTTATAGTAGTACTATAAGGTGCCAGAGGTACTGATACGGCGACACGGGATCTTTAGGGGGTTTTATCTTCGATATAGTGAAACTCTTCCGAGTGAAGTTTATTTATTAACGGAATCACTTTACATTTTATAGTAATTTTATTTATAATAATGAATTACATTTTATATTAATTAATCACTTTATATTTTATATTCAATATCAATTTCTTATGACAGGAAAGGTCCCTCGATAGACTTCAGTCGATCGAATCTTGTTTTTATATAAAACAATTAATTTCGTTCTATTTTCAAATTACGAATGTAAAAAAATTAAACAGGTTTTATTATATTTAATTAAAAATTAATACATTAGTGATCCATTTATCTATGTATCACTACAGTACCTAGATAATAGAATATAGATATGGGACGTCTATTGCCGAGATGGGGCGACGATCTGTACAAGAAGACTCGCAGAGACTAAATGCGAATAACCGTAGATCAGACTTACGTACTTTGAGGGAAGGCCAGCAGTGGACTGCTGTGGGTATATGATGATGATGATGATAAACATGTATAAACAAATATATGGACATATAAAATTGTGTTTTTTATATCTATTTTGTGTAATGATAAATAAAGTATACCGGCAAAATATGATTTACGTAAGCTATAAGCATTGATTGATCTTTTATTTATAAATGTAAATGATATTATAAAGCACGCATAAAACAAATGAAACCACATATTTATTTACATCAACGCGACGCAATTCACTTCTGTAAAAATACTTACTCGTATCTAAAAAGGAGGTCACGTATGTATAAATAATAATTAATTGGTTCGATCTATCAATGCTTTTCCTTAATCTTAGAGAGTATAAATTACTGTTTACACTGGGAGATAAACAATTGTTGTTTAAATGAGGTCTGACGGTTATCAGAAAGTTTAGCCTTCAAGCTTTTTGTGGAAGCAGTTTGTAGCGTAGAAAGCATATTTACTTCTGATGTGAAATGCTTAAATTGTACTAAGAGCTATACTTTTACGCCCATATTTTCATATTTTATCAGTATGTACTATAGGGTTGTCGTTCTAATATGGTGAGCCGGGATCTCTACGGAGCTTTTTCTTCAAATAAAACTCTTTTCCAATAATTTGTTATTTTATTCTTCTTTCAAATTACATATACATATATTATATCTTACAACTTCAACACTACATACTTTTCTTTTGTAAGGAAAGGGCGAGATATTCTAGGTTGTTCGTTCTGTATCTTCTATGTCAATCTATAAAATCATCCGAAAAAAGTTTTATTATATTCGAATAAAAAGTTTTTATAAATTAGTTATACATCAATCAATGTACAGTACAGTACAGTTCTTCATACAAAAGGAAGAGATGTTAAATAAAAAAGTTAAATGAACTGTATTTAGGGACACTAAAACACAGAGGAGTCTGTCTGAAAGCCAGCTGTGAACTGTCCAATATGGTGATAATGATAATAAAACTAAAATTTTCATATGTAAGAGGTAGTATCTTAACTGTGAAGTGATGCAACAGGAGTCTGGTTTAATAATCTTTTTTTATACCAAGTGGACCTATTATATATACAACTGATGAATGGCGGGAGAAGAGCGCGGGGTGCGGGAGACGCGGTTGTGCCTGCACGTGTGCAGCAACAAAGCGCGTTCCACGAATGCGGAGAATCAAAGCGCATTCCACGAATGCGGCGTAACAAAGCGCATTCCGCAAGTGCGTAGTAACAAAGCTTGTTCCGCGAATTTGTTCTTGAAGTGTATATTCTGTAGTAAGCAGCTACAGTACTCCCCCTCAAGCGAAGCGTACTGGTAACTTGATAATTCGCCCACGACGCGTTGCTTGAGCTGTAGTAGAAGTTGTAGGTATTGCTGGTGGTTGTAGCACATTCCTCGCAGTTGTAGTAGGTTTAGACAATGGTACGTTGCTATGTAACGGAGATGTGTTGCTAGGCTGCTCGCTGCTTGTTGTTTCGTTGAGTGTGTACGCAGGTTTCAGTCGGTCGATGGAAATTGAGCTTTGTCGACCAGGGAGTTGTATTTTAAATATCTTTTCTGATCGTTCAAGTACAGGATAGGGTCCTTCGTATGCTGGCTGTAGAGGTTTCTTGACTGCGTCGCAACGAATGAAAACTTGTTGGCAGGAGCGTAGGTCTGGATGGATGAATATTTTTCTTTGATTGCTGTGTGAGTGTGGTACTGGCTTAAGGTCGGAAATCGTGTGGCGCAGTTGTTCGACGTAGGAATAGTCGTATTTGTGAGTTGATGAATTTGTTTCGAAGAAATCTGCTGGGAGTCGGATGGATCTTCCGAAGGTGAGCTGCGCGGCACTTACATCGTTATCGGAGCGATAAGCGGCGCGTAATCCGAGCATTATTGTAGGAATTTCTTCAATCCACGACTTGCTTGATAAGAGTCGTGCGGTTAGTGATGTTTTCATAGAGCGATGCCAGCGTTCGACGATGCCGTTGCTTTGTGGGTGGTATGGCGTAGTACGTTGCCGTTTGATACCAAGTAGTTGAGATAGAGAAGTAAAGAGTTGGCTTTCAAATTGTCTGCCTTGGTCGGTTGTTATCAGCTGTGGGCAACCATAGCGTGATATCCATGTGTTGTAGAAAACTCTCGCTACGGTTTCGGCTGTGATATCCTTCACCGGAGTTGCTTCGGGCCATCGAGTGCAACGGTCAACCATAGTCACACAGTAACGATGTTCATCGGCTGTAGTAGGTAGTGGGCCAACGATATCGATGTGTATGTGATCGAATCGGCCAGCTGACGGCGGTGAAAATGTTGCTATTTCGCTCGATGTATGTCGTTGAACTTTAGATTTTTGGCAGGGAATGCAGGTTTTTGCCCATTTCCCGATATCTGCGTTCATATTTGGCCAAAAGAATCGCTTCTTAATGAGTGTGCGTGAAGTTCTTGCCCCAGGGTGACTCGTTCCGTGAACTGCGTTGAATGCTTGTTGACGAAACTCTGTAGGTATGTAAGGACGGATGTGCTGTGTAGAACATTCACAGTAGATCATCTGCGTAGAGCCAGGGAGAACGACTTGTTTAAATTGTAAGTTGTCTTGTTGCAGGAGAGAAGGTAGTTCGCTGTCTCTTTCTTGCGCTCTCGCAAGCTCGCCGTAGTCAATGCTAGTTGGGCAAGTTATTGCTTCGATGCGTGAAAGTGCGTCTGCGACTACATTTTCTGAACCACTGATGTGACGTATGTCGGTTGTAAATTCGCTAATGAACATTATTTGTCGAGCTCTGCGTGGCGTCTCTGTACTGCAGTTGACTTTCTCGAACATAAATGTTAGCGGTTTGTGATCTGTGAATACGATCAGCTGTCTTCCTTCGAATGTTCTTCTGAAGTATTTGACGGCCATGTAGATAGATAGTAATTCACGATCATAAGCGCTGTATTTAGTTTGGGCTGCAGAAAGTCGCTTTGAAAAATAGCCGAGTGGTTGCCACATGTTGTTTACTCGTTGTTGGAGTACGGCGCCGACACAGGTGTTAGATGCGTCACACATAAGTGAGAGTGGGACAGAAAGATGTGGGTGAGCGAGAAGAGTAGCTTCTTCAATTGCGCGCTTGCAATCGGTAAATGCGTTTTCTGCATCTGGCGTCCATTGAATTATAGTCTTATCCCTTTTCTTGGAATTTTTCATGTAGGCGTTCAATGGGGCTTGGATTAGAGCGGCGTTTGGTATGTGTTCACGGTAAAAGTTAATCATACCAAGAAAACGTCGGAGCTCTTCTATTGTTGTTGGTTTTGGATATTTATTTATGGCTTCAATCTTCCCAATAGGTGGTTTAATTCCATTGTTTGAGACTGTGTAGCCCAAAAACTTTACTTGTGATGCACCGAAAACACATTTGGCTGGGTTTATTGTTATGCCGTTTTCTTCGAAGCGTTCTAAAATGATGCGTAAGTGATTTCGATGTTGTTCTTCGTTTTCTGAGGCTATGAGTACGTCGTCTATGAATGGAAATACGAAGTCGAGTTCTCTTAGTACTTCGTGGATAAATCGTTGGAATGTTTGACCGGCGTTGCGTAGACCAGGGCACATACGGGGAAACTCGAATAAACCAAATGGAGTGATTATGGCTGTTTTCTCTACATCTTTCTCGTTCACTGTTATCTGTTGGTAGGCTCGGTTGAGATCGAGTGTAGAGAAAATTGTTTTCCCGTGCAAGAGATGCGTGAAGTCACGGAGTCGTGGTATGGGGTAGCGGTCTGGCTTTGTAATGTTGTTAAGCCTTCTATAATCTCCGCAAACACGTATATCTCCGTTTTTCTTCGGCACTACGTGTAGTGGGCTTGCCCATGGGCTTTTGCTTGGTCGACATAATCCTTGTTGCATCATTGTCTCGAACTCCTTTTTGGCTGCGATGTATCGGTGTGGGGGTAGTGGACGGGCGCGTGAGTAGATGGGCGGCCCAGTGGTTTCTATGTGATGTTCCATGTTGTGCTTTGATGTAAGATTCATCGCAGTTAGGCATGTTGTTCCTGGGAATTCGGCAAGGATGTCGTGAAATGGCTGCTGGTTGTCGATGCTGCGAATGGTTGGTAGTGACAACCTACAGACTGGCGCGTTGACTGCCAAGTTTGTAGTGTTATCTATTAATTTTTTGTTCTTGACATCGACGAGAATGTTGTAGTGGTTGAGGAAGTCAGCACCGAGGATTGCCTTGTTGACGTCGGCCACGATGAATCGCCACTTGTAAGCGCGTCGTAAACCTAGGTTTAGCTCCAGGGTTTTCTCGCCGTAGGTAGATATAACAGTGTTGTTGGCGGCGTAGAGCTTGAACGACAGTGGCTTCGCGATTGCTCCTTTGTACTTAGGTATTACCGATATGTTTGCACCGGTATCTACCAACAGTTGGAGTTTCGTGTTCTTGTCGGTGACGAAAAGGCGGTGTGAAGGTGCTGCAACACTGGTTCCCGCCGCATCCAGTGCTTGCTTTAGTTTTCCGACTCGTTGGGCTTGAATGTGCAGGGAGTTGTGCACTTTTGTGCGCGGCTACCGAAACGGCGATGGTAATAACATATCGTCGATGTCGGTGTTGTGCTGCGGTTGCGGGACTGTGATCTGCGGTCTGAAGAACAATGACGATGGCGGTTCCGGTGGTAGTTTGGGTTTTGGTTATGGTGTGATGTCTTCAGTGCGGCGATTACTGACTTTAGTTTTCTTATTGCTTCTCGTAGAAGTGAGTTTTCCGATTGTATCGCTGGTTGAGTAGTTGGCTGTTGCGGTCCAGAAGCTTCAGTGTTTCCTGCAGCCATGTTGTTCAACTCGGGGTCACCAATGTAAGAGGTCTTTATCACGTCGGGTTTGATCACGTTGGTTTATCACGTCGGGTTTGATCACGTCGGGTTTGATCACGTCGGGTTTGATCACGTCGGGGTCACCAATGTAAGAGGTAGTATCTTAACTGTGAAGTGATGCAACAGGAGTCTGGTTTAATAATCTTTTTTTATACCAAGTGGACCTATTATATATACAACTGATGAATGGCGGGAGAAGAGCGCGGGGTGCGGGAGACGCGGTTGTGCCTGCACGTGTGCAGCAACAAAGCGCGTTCCACGAATGCGGAGAATCAAAGCGCATTCCACGAATGCGGCGTAACAAAGCGCATTCCGCAAGTGCGTAGTAACAAAGCTTGTTCCGCGAATTTGTTCTTGAAGTGTATATTCTGTAGTAAGCAGCTACACATACTAAGCGTTTCGCTTCGTTTCCATAATAGGCATAGCTTAACGAATAGAACAATCTATCAACTGCTTTGTTTCCTTTCCTACTCATTAGAATTTAGGTCTTCAAGAATAGAGTGAAAACCTCTTGGTTCCTCTTTATCTATATATATCTTCAAACGTTCATATAAATCCTATAATAATTATATCACATTTGTGAGTCTGCTAATGAAGAATTCATATTTCTAGATAACTAGTTTACAGTCGCGACAAAGTAACGATTTAAAAAAATTAAGATAAACCAATTATATCACGGCAAATAAAATAGCATATATCTAAATGTAGTTTGATTCCTTACATAAAAACTTTGATTTTTAATTAAATATAATATTTTATTTGTTGAAATTTTGATTACTGTTATAGTATATACATGTATAGTAATATGTTCAAATTGCTGAAGTCATTAATTTTTTTTGTAGTGAAAACTGTAAACTTGTTTAAGAGACATCTAGTGTAAAGAACAGAAACTTTAACAAGGTCAAGACCGATTTTGTAAAATGTATTCCAAGTTATGTTATTTTCGAACTTTTTTCGTAGATGGTGGTTACTTGATTTTAAAAACTATCACTAATTTTAAAGGATTTACTTCCTACCTTAATATGTTAATTACTACTAGTTTTACTATCCAAATTAGGTAAGATTTTGTAAATAGAGTTCTTTCAAACGGAATAGAATATATTTCACACTTTATTCTTTAGTTGAAGGAAAAAAAAGAAAAGTTATAAAAAATAAATAAACATACTTACACATCACACATATCCATATGACTATATGTTTAATAAGAGGTAGGCCTAACGATCAACTAGGTCAACAACATTAAGAGCATTACAATTGGAAATATGTACAACATGTAAAACATAGTTCACTCAAAAATCGTCATAAAAATCATAACATCAAGAAATTTTTTATTAGGCACTACGCTCAATAAAGCACAATGAAAAACATTTCCCTCTTAATAATTTTTAAAAATAAAGAGCTTTCATCTACCACTATAATTGACTAGATGCGAGAAACGGACATTAGTCCGTTTCTCGCATCTGCCAGGATAATCACCCCATTGAGCACGTGCTTGCTATAAGTACGAGTTGGCTTGCGGTACCACTTTTAATGGGGTAACATTTGTCAAATTTATTTCGCACATGTTACAATATATGATTAAAAAGATGTTCATATTTGTATTACATTTTTATTAAAAACATTACAAACGTGTGTTAATTTAACGAATGAAAGAAAATAATATTTCTTTTATGGGATAGGGTGGCAAACGAGCAAGCGTGTCGCCTGATGAAAGTTATCAATGTCGCCCATAGGCATCCGTAAGGTCCTAGGCATTGGAAATGCATTGCAGACTTTAAAAAAAATGTACAACATATTAAAGTTTTCCATGTTTTGAGTCAATCATACTTAATTAAAAATAAAATTCAGCAGCCAGATAATTTAAGTGATAATAAAGACTTGGTATAAATATATAATGTGACAGTGATTTTTGGTGGATATGATTTGTAAGGAAAATATCCATTAGAAAGCCAAAATCTCTCTGTCCGAGTTAGCAAATTGAAGTGGCAATGGGCTGATCGCGTTTGTCAGAGAACCGACAACAGTAGATGAGTGCTGGACCGGAGACTGCGCTTTCACAAATACAGTGTGGGAAACGCCCTAGCCATTGAAGATGGGGCTTTTAATAATGTATGTAGTAGAATAGGCAAAAATTCAGCGATCAATTTTAAACGCTTATATTAAAAGAGATTTTCATTTAGAGATCATAAAAAAACACTTGAACTTGTGAATATTTAATACACCTTTCCAATTGCAAAACGTACAATTTGTATATACTACATATAAAATACTTTTTCTTTCCGCCGGAACAAAGCAATGTTCAAATACAATTTCATTCCTTATTCACACGTCGTAAAAACCCTGCAAACCAATCAAAATGTTACGATATTCAATAGGCTTTCTATAAATATGATATACCATAAATATAAGAAAAGTCTAACACAGAAAAATTTGTAGACATTTGTGACCTATTGGTTAACATGGATGTTTTTATCAAGCGGTACGCAAACAAACAAGCGGGTTACCTTAATGGTAAGAAAGTAGCCCATGAACATCTTCAGTACTAAAGGCACTGCAGATGCAATGCCCACTTTAGGGTAGAAATATATATACGCGGAAGAGTATAGGGATTTAATAAGTGGGAAGAAGAAAGTAATGGGAGGGGAGAACAGAAATAAAGGAAAGGAGAAATAATTGTTTTTGAAACTTGCCACCAAAGTCATTAGACGTTAGTCGCAAGAGAAGACGTAACCTATATTCGAGAAAAACTTTATTTAAGAAGAGATTACTGTTACAAGATTACTGGTACTAGAGTAAACTCGTCGATTGATGTAAAATATTTAAAATAAAAGGAAAAATACTTACAACTTTATTTAATTCATATATGTGAATATTTATATTTATGCAAATATCTGTTCATACCACAAATATATTATTATAAGCACCAATTGCAAGTCTCATATCGTTGTCATAACTAACAAGCGCCTGTGGAATTTTAATAAGCAATATTTGCGAATAGCTAATTCAATTTGCTAAGATCTTTCAAATGAAATGTTTATGTATATTTTTTATATATACTTATGACTCTCATACGTATTTACTCTTAAGTGATGCGGTATAGAATATAATAGAATAAAGTATACTTTATTGCTCACCATAGTATAAAGTAGAAATGACTACAATAATTAAATAGGATGTTTAAATGCAGAAGTAGCACAATGGGCTGCCTTATCGCTGTCAGAGACTTGATCCAGATAAAATACGGATGGATAAATTGAATAGGAAATATTTTAATCTAAAGTGAATAGTTATTATACGGTGTATATCATTTTACAATGTATTAGTGGTTCACGTTATTTTCATATTATTTGAACAATTTTTTAATCTTATATTAATTTTAGAGATGGTTTAGTATATTCGCCTGTTGAACTGGTGGCGACTTTCTTTATAATCTTAATATTTTGCTTTGTTTGTATACGTATTTTATGTTCTATAAATTAGTGTAGAAGAAAGAACTGTTCAAAAGTAAATAAAAAATATTCTGTTACGCTCATAATCGTCCTAGCGTTGGAATTATATACATATAACGAGTAACATTAGTTTGCTTTTGGGTAAGTTCTTTAGAAAACTTTTAAAAAACTATGAATGGACAGCCTTAGTGACAATAATTTCTTTGAAATGGTCTTTTTGAAACTTGTTAGCTGTATTTAGAATTGCTCTTTGTGCCTGAACTTTTAAGTATAGAAATGAACTGATGGGTATTGATTTTATAAAAAATAAAAAGTTATAAATAACATATGACAATATTATTGCTTTTGAATATTAATTTAAATAACAAATAAATAATATAACCGTGTAATATGTTTTATTTTAATATATTTAAAAGCGAAAGGTATTTTATTATTTTGTTAGTAATTTAAAATAATACTTCATTTTCAGGACAGTTGCCAATATAATGATAGTGGTAGAGCCACGCTGTAAACGAATACTTTGTCAAGAATGGCATAATATTTGTCTGTAGCATGAATGGGCCGGCTCGCTCGGCGTACACAGTACCACACTCCCGCAGAAAACCGGCATCTGAGTGGTAGCTTAGCTACCGCGCTTCTCATGGTGAGCGGCCGAGTTTCGGAGGCCAAACACGCTCCCCTCCCTCTACCCCTCCCCCTCCCGTTCCCACTCCCATAATGACACTTTCTTTAAAGGTCGGCAACGCTTCCATACTGCCTATGGCGTTATGAATGTCTATGGACGGCGATGATTGCTTTTTATCTGGTGACACGCCTGCTCGTTTGTCTTCCTATCCCATTAAAAAAAAATATTCAGAATATGGAAAAGTCTGAGAAGTATTATAATAAAACAGCGAAACTTTTATGATAAATTACTATGTACCTTTCTATATACGCAATAATATTATTTCAGTACGTACCACGTCCTTCGAAGGGTTATAAAGTATAGAACCTACGCAAAGTTCACTCGTTCAATGAAAACTTTTGACATAAAAGTTGAAACGTGATGGCTGAAAAAAAGCTTTTCGCTCATTATATATTCATTGTTTGAAAATCACCTTAAGTACCTGGCCTTAATGACATGGCAATATCCAACGTTTCATGGTAAATTTATTTAAAAAGTATCATTTTGAAATTACAGAATTTCTGACTACATTCAAAAAGACGCTCTAAAATAGATGAAAAGTAGTTAAACCTGCCTTCGTCGGATTGTATTAGATAAGACGGTCCTTCAATCTATAATAGAGGTGGAGATATATTCGACTGTTAGACGCTGTATCATTTTTTATGCTAGGATTTTTTTTTAATTTTTCTAACTAGCTTTGTTGGCGCAGCAACACAAAATGAATCTTCGCCCCCGAACAATTTTTATCGGTTTCTTAACAATGTGCGTTTTCTATAGGAGGGGTGTTAGCCCTACGCAAAACCCCCAAATGCTGCGGGACCACAAACTTTATGAATGTTAGAAAAAACTAATACGACCAATTAACCACTATTTACACTATAAAACTTATTAATCAGAGTTAATAAACCTAAACTAAATAACCAAAATATCTATAACACGTCAAAACTACTTCACAATCACTCACCACCTCGCAAGGAATATTTCTATGGCCTCGGTAATAGAATTTTTAGTAATTAATTATTATTATTTTTTTAATTTATTACTGCCTTAATTATTTTTAAATCGAAGTCAACGACAAAACTCTTCTTTAGCAAAGTGAAGTGGCGATGGGCTGCTTACTTCTAGAACTTGCAATCGTTAGAGTAAACGAGTGCTGGAGTGGAGAATGCGTTATTCCATACGTATGCAGACACCCACCAATCAAATGGAGCATCAATTCAATCAGGCCGGTTCAGAATAACCGGATCCGTGAGGCGGAAGATTAGGCTAGGTGGTGCGTCTTGAGGGGCCTATATCGAGCCGTGAACTGCTTCAGATACCTTTACGTCATCAGTAAACAGTATAAAAAAATTCTTTGTAACTACAATAACTTGGGAGCTTATAGTCGTTGCTTCAACAACATCGATGTATCGCTATGGGAGAGATATTAGGAGTATGTATGAGCAGATTCTACAGTTGTAACTTGTATAAATAATAAATTATTGCTTTATTTTTTGCATTTCCTTAATTTATATTACGTATTTAAACACAGATCTTCTAATAAGTATCTCAATTAATTTCATATTTTAAAATACTCTTGGGTATAAAATTATCCATTTCAAAGGCGAATCTTTATTTAGTTGTGTTTACATTCCTCGTTATTGTTGTATACAGTCTTCCACATATTGAAAACGAAACAAAACAAACCTTTCTAAGTTGCTTCGCCGCATGTAAATATTTTACGTTATTGGAGGCCGAAGTGCGTATTATATAAGTATGAGTACAATGATGTATGAAATATAACGGAACATTTGAATATAATGCATATAAATATGTTTCTTAATATGAAATATATTCTTCGTCCTACCAGCAATGGGTGTACTTAATTACACAAACATTTAAATTTAATTATATATAAGACCAGAGCAAAGCATCAACAAACGGATGTCCAAAACTTAAAGCAAGTGGCAGGCATCGCCTCTTTCTACTACGAGTATTCTTGATGGCTTTTGGGAAAGAAAACGAAGGTTTCTTTTGTATAATTATACACATACCTAGAAGGCCGGCAACGCTTCCGTGACTCCTGCGGTGTTGCGGTTGTCTATGGGCGGCGTTGATTGCTTTCCATAGGGCGACACGCTTGCTCGTTTGCCCTATCCCATAAAAAAAATAATTATACCATTTCATAATATTGTAACAAAGAAGTATTTCTCTGAGAAATGTAAATAAATTAATACGTGCAGAAAACTATGACGTGGGGTCAAGAATAATTGACTCATTACATTAAAAGAAATAATTTACAAAACGTCTTATATCTTATATAATAAAATAAGTTAGCATATAAAATAAAAAAGAAATTCTTTAAATACAAAAACTTTTCTTGTTTCAAAATGAATTTTTCTTTCAAAATAATAAGAAGCAACGTGAAATTTTAATGTGTTAATTTCAGAACTGTGTATTTCGCGAAGATTTTTTTAACATTTTGTTATTAAAATTTTCAGCGTGTTCTTTGAAGCCTAAAAGAAAAGTTATCATTAAAACAGTACTCGGTATCTATTCCCTTTAATGAGCTTTCTGTCTACAAAGCTCGTTAACGAAGTCTATAAAAAAGTAGTGTTGACAAAATTATCAAATATAGCACAATAACAACAAAAAAACAACAAAAAACTGGAGTACAATACTCCAGTTTTGACAGTAGGCAATGTTAAAATGTTTTGCAAATACAAACCTAAATCTCATCCTGCCACGTAGACGGGATTAAACAAAAGCCTGTTGATAAACAGTAAAGTGCTAAGTGCGTGTGATATTGAAACCTAAAATTCCAAATAAAAATTAAATACTACGATATTCCTGATTTCTGTTTCAAGTTTACGCAATAATATTTATCAATGTAAGTTTTTTTAATTAACGAGATATTTTAATTATTCTACAAGATCTTCATTATGAAAAAACTAAAAAATTATAATTATTTTTTATGTTGTATTTCATGTACCACTTACATAAAGCGCAGTTAATGGACCGAGATTTAAAATTTGTCTTATAAAATAATTTGTATAATCGTAGTAATGAACTTTATAGGTAGATAAAATATGCAATTTGGTGGAAATACGAGGATAGCCCTTCAAGTTAGCAAACTGAAGAGTGTCAATAACGTTAGTTTTCCAAAGGATTTCTTCCAAGTGTCCACCAGAAAAATTTCCGTTCTAACCCCCTTCATTACATATCTCTCTGAGCGACCTTGTGGAATCGTTGTAGTACGTGTCCACAACTGTGTACTTTTAGTGTCCACGTTTCGGCATTGTAAGAGATTACAAACAGGACGCACTGCTTGAAGAATTCCATTTGCGGTATTTATTGCGGTATACGCATCTTAAAATAAAGGCTAGATACAAAATATTATAGCTAGTTAACAATACTCATGTATAGGTTTCTTATGTAACCATTTTATTAAGTGGATCTCCGAAAGTATTTAGGAATGTATGGAATTTCGACTATTTGTTCTGCATTCGTGAAATAGGAGTCATTACAGCTTATCTTTACTTTGCCGATAAAAAAAATCACGAGGGGACAGTCGGCTCCGAATAGTTGAGTTATTTCACATCTAAATGATTCCGGAATTCCTTTGTCTAGAGGAATGGGCCTGGCATTGTGGAAATGTAGGACAATATTGTAGCGTGGGTCTCTCCGACCCACGATCTCCGGCTTATATAGGACAGTTGGTATATTGGTATATTATATCAAAATTTATTTAATTTTCTTGATATATGTTTAACTGATTATAATAATTAATTTATTTAGTAGATACATTAAATAATGTATACAAAACTGGCTCAGTTGCGAAGTAACCTTTTACGTAGACGATAGACGTGGGTTCGGTTACCGTATTGGCAAAAATATGTGTGTGTACATGCAATTATTGCGAGGCTGGGTGCCTCGCAAATCCGTCTTGGACAAGAATAATGACTTAATGTTCATTCCTGCAGATAAAAGGAGACATAGTACGCAACAGCAGGCATATCATATTGTAGATGGTCTTTATATACCGTCCCTTATATTATAATAGAGATAGAAAAAAAAAACAAAGTTTATTCATTGTAATCGTTTATGAAATAAATATATGTACCGCACAGTTCCCTCTTAAAATTGTATTTTATGTTCCGTCATTATAGTAAGTTGATTTACATAACAATGAATAAATATTCACTATGAGAAAAATATAATAAATGGACGAAATTAATCTTTGGTAAATACCATAAATCATACTGTACTTACATACGTACATACATAATATACCGCCATGGCCAAAAGTATTGAGCACCCATAATATCATTACATTTTCGAGGAATGTTACAACGAAATAAATTGAAAAAAAATAATACAAGGTTCTTATCCTTTTTTATTCATATAAATTCAATATTTTGTAGGTTCACCCTTGGCATCATTACTGCAGAAATTCTTTGAGGTAGAGAGCTAACAAGGCCACTCAAGAAGCTCAATGGAGTTTTCTCTGAACCTATGGTTCGGGTTTATTTATGGTATGGCGCGTTATCTTGTTGGGTTTCAACGCCATCTGTATGCGTACCGCCAAAAAGTTTTGAAAATGATGCCGAATGATGTTGAATCAACGCCGATTCGAGGACATTTATGTAATTTGTTTAGTCCATACGGCCCTCACATACGAACATTTTGCCAACTCCAGAGTCCATCATGTAGTCCCAAACTATTATGCTATCTCCGGTGTGTTTAACAGTAGGTACCACACACTCTGGATTAAATTCTTTGCCTACTCGGCGACGCACAAAAGTCACATAGAGTGTACCAAAAATCTGAAATACAAAAAAATGTGAGTGAAAGTAGCAAACTTACAAATAAATGTTAAAATGACAAATTTTATTGCAATAGATGTTTAATTGGTTTTAATGACTTCTCTGGGCCCGAATAGTTAATCTTTAAACAATAGGCTTTGTTTTTTGTTCCTCATTTTGTAAAAGTTATAGGATGCTCAATACTTTCGGCCAAAGCTGTATGAGTAATTGAATTATGTAAACTTCCGCCAACTTTGTAAAATATATCTCACTGTAAAAATTATATTTTATAAACTGTTTATGAAATCAATTTTAGAATAAACTTTACTTATTGTAGAATTTAAGAACTTTGTCCCTTGATTTAAATGCAACGATGCAATTGTAACGCAATATCTACCATATTGCGTATATTTGTCTCTTTCTATTCTAGCATATAGGAACACGTTGAACAGTGTGAGAAATAATTGTAGAATTTTGACGCTCGCTCTACACGCTCCGCTCAGTTCGGTTCAGCAGTTTATTTTAGTTAGTGCAGCGTTGTGAAGTAAAGAGGGTGGTTGTGTTGTCTGTAGATTAAATAGTCCGTATTTACAAACTTTATCGTGTTCTGTTTTGATAGCACACCTTCCTTGAAAACGGTGTCGTATGACTTGCTATCTGAAGTGATTATTTCAAAGTACATTAATATATTTTTTTATTGTGTTTGCTTTTGTTTTTTTCTTGTAATAGTTTGTTAGTGTGACCTTGTGTTGTTCGGCGTGTATTTTTTGTTGGCGGTTATTTTGGCATTTGTGATGTAAGTGCTGAGGTCCAAGACACGGTTTTCGTGTCCATAGTATGAGAAAAGGCGCTTTGCGAGGGCAACGATGCATACTTCAATGATGATGGTAAGTTATTTAAAGAAGACCACAGAGCCAATTAATATATCTTTTCTCTTAGTACGATTCTCATTGAACTGAAGAGAATTAAAGCAGTTTTATTGTCGGTAATCGTGTATGTCAGTAAAGCAATGATAATAATTTGTTAGTTAAAATAAAAATTGGTTATTTATTTAAAAAGTTCTCTTTCGAAGTCATTTGTCGTAGATTCGATTCCCGCATCTGCTTTGATCCGCATTGCTTTGATTAAAATTCGACGACGTGACTCAGTGGCGTAGTATTCGCTTTCGGAGTCAAAGGACGTGGGTTTGATTCCCTCATGGAAACTTATTTGTATGTTTTAAAGATATTTATTCCTAGTTTGGGTGTTTGTCGGGGAGTCCTATTGTAAGGGTCTATAAATGATTGCAAAGCGTATAAAAATATCCGTTGTATTCAACTTCATGTCGTATTACCTATAAGTTTATTTTGAAGGAAAATTTCAATCGATTAAATAAAAACCTATAATAAGATCGATTTTATCGATTAACGCAATGTATCGATTTAATATTACGTAGGTACTACATTACCCGAAACGCGTATATGTTTGACGTTGTTGGTTATTGGATTACATAACGGTTCTTTCAGATTAATTTCGGGCCAAATAAAATTTTGCTCGACTCAAAGTAAGCTTTAAAAATTCGATTCCAGTTGCCTGTGATTTTAACAATATTAATTCTTTATAATTGAATATGATAGGTACAAAAATACATATGTATTGTGGAGAATTATTCTCGATGGTTGCTCTAGTCATCACTTAGCTTCTTATCACAAATGATTGAACATATTATTGATCTTTGGCTACACACATTCAGTTACTATCAATCGCTGCGTGTAGAGCGACGCTCCATGTGGCCGCGGGACTCCATCAATAATGTTTGCCGAGACGCGGACTCCACTCCAGACGTCATCCTGATAAACGTGACCAGCCCCCTGGCACATTAATTTGGATAACTGGCGATCCAGTACGTTGCGTTTTCCTCGAAACATCATTCCAGATACCACTACTCTATGAGACCAGCTATTTTTAGCGATATTTTGGAACCGATATGACATTGAAACCTTAAAAAAAACAAGCCTTCTCATCATATCTTAACACATTGAAGACGGTATGCGCTAATGCGCGCACGTATGCGTGTCTAGCCTCAGTTCCCCCACATTTTTTATTATGATGACTACAACTATCATTTTTTTCATGTCTTTATGGTGTCTTTTCTTGCAATTACACAATATTGCATGAGATTCCAAAAATCGTGAATTTCCGTCATCCGTCGCCAAAAGTTGAAAAATAAAAGACGGGAATTCCCGTCTCCCATTAGGTGACACGCTTACTCGTTTGCCTCCTTATCCCATAAAAAGAGATTTTTAACTATAAGAGCTATGTAACTGGCTGTGGTTCCAATTTGCAAACCATTTTTGAACACGACAGGAAAAAAATATAATTAACATCAGGTCATCGTCTGAATTTATGTAATATCGAATTTGATCCTTAAGTAACTTTTAAAAGTGATTTATGTATATGAAAGTAAAAAAGTGGTCTTGACAAAGCGGAAATGGTGAATCTACACAGACAACTTTCGTCAGAGAGCAGTTTTTGAATTTATGCATCGTCCGCGAATTTTCCATGGCTTTATCATGGTGATTAGGTTATTCGGCAATCCTCTAACCCTCATTGCACTTTTTAAATGTCCTAAAGTAAAAAATGTTACGTCTGCTTTCATTATAAGGTAAGAAGGAACTTTATCCTCATAAATTATTGATTATTATTACAACATGCGTTGGGTTTATTTCCAAAACGGGTTTTTTCAAAATGGGTTTTTATGTGCCAGTGCTGAAATCGGGCCTCCACATTTCCAGAGGAAAGGACATTAACCCACCAATGTGAATTGGTGGAGTAACCAGACTCGATATAAATATCTGTTGGGCATACATATATTTAAGCAGACGCGGAGATCGAACCAGCGATCATTGTTACTCCGTAGGTAGAGACTTCTTTTTTGTAAACACAATATTATTTTTAACGTTTCACAGATGTTTTAGCTAAGTAAGTTATATATACATATGAGTTATTGTGTACTGAGCGGAATATTACGTTACATCACAATGATGTCCATATTCGGCACAAAAGTCTGAAGGTAACTTGATACCAATGTGTCAGCCGACCCACACGGAACTATTGTACGCTTCGTGATGTTCCGTGCTACATCATGTCTTACCCACGTCATCTTGCTATCGAAATGTCATATCGTTGACGTGTAATAAAGATGTACAATAAAAGCGTAGTGCACATACATGCGGTTATAGTCGAGGTGACGGGAGAACTAGTGAAATATTAATCATTATATGGACAGTCAAAAGTTTTACTTAGCTAAGATCCGTGACAAACAAAACAATAACAAAAAAATAATAATGTGTGTTTTTTGTGTGTTAATAATAGAAAAAACAGAATATTAAAAAATAATATAACATATATAATAATATAACAGAATAATAAAATAAATGATGGATTTCCGAAAATAACGCCTGACTCTATTAATAACATTATTAATTTTCTGTTAATAACTTTCTGTTATTGTTTTGCTTGTCGCAGATCTTAGCTAAGTAAAACTTTTGACTGTCCACATAGTGATGGTTTTCCGCAAAGTAACGCCTGACTCCATTAATAAATATTAATCAATCAATAAAGCCGTGAAAGTCCATTTCCAGACAGCCCATATACATATGTTTATGTTTCGGGCACAGGGCTCTCCATTACTGGAATGGACAATAACCCACCATGCTCCTCCAAGGTGAATTGGAGGGGCATTGGAACTCGAAATAAATACCTGTTTGACTATCGGTATATCACATCGTGGACGGGTAATAAAGACGTACAATAAATGCGTAGCGTACTTGCGCTTATAGTCAAGGTGACGTCAACTAGTGAAATATCAATCAATATGGCTGTATAAATACATTGTTGGACATTTTTCACAACCCATACATATATATTCTAGTTCTGAGCATGGGTCTCCCTATTACTGGAATGGAAAATAACTCGCTCTGCTTTTCCAAGGTGGATTGGAGATGCATTCAAAGACGAAATTTATATCTGTCTGACTATCTGAATATCACATTGTTGACGTGTAATAAAGATTATTTTAATTACCGTAAGGCATACACGAAAAACAAGCATCAATAGCACAGTCGGTAAGCCTCGACTTTACGATCTGAACGTCGTGAGTTCGTATCTTTCACTGGACTAATGACATGAATTATATCCTAATATAAGCATTATGTGCTTAGTTGAAATGGCTAACAAGAATTCTAGTAATATTAAAAACACTGCTAGTCTTCTTTAATAAAAGAAGTTGTAAAGAGTGGGGCGTATACGCCCCAAACTGGGACGTGTTCATGGTTCATAGCCTACCACGATGGAATTTATTTGTATCTTCTTTCTACGGACGGCTAAACTCTAGGTCTCGAGTCTGGTGGAATCCGTGAAGTGAAGTGAAGGTCTATGTGTGATGAAAATCACTTGTTATTAGGTTACATTAGGTGACCCGTACTTTCGTTCATCTACACTACTATTTAAGATATAATAGATATATATAATAATTATAGTTATATAATAATAGATGAATATTATAGATTTATACGTGAAATAGATAAACATCTGTTGTGATACGTAATACGTGAAATAGATATACATACATCTGTTTCACGTATCACTCTGTACTTCATATGTATCGCTAAAAGAGGATCACAGTATTGCTTTTTTTTGCAATCAGTTGAAAAATATTAGATGTCATTTTTGGTCACTTTTGTGGTCTACTTTTACAATATCTAAAGCGAAAAACGTACAGCGATACGTACCTACCTGAAATCTAGTTCCTGTTGCTAGTTTTCATGCATTTTTATTTGTGTTGGTTGCAATGTTTAATTTGATAATAAGATACTTAATATTTCTATGATGATAACACATTAAATGCGTGTCACCTAATGGAAAGTAATCAACGCTGCCCAAATATATTGGCAGCGCCATAGGCAGTGTTGCCGACCTTTAAGGAAAGTGTCATTATAGGAGTGGAGGGGAGGGGGAAAGGGTTTTGGGCCTCCGGAACTCAGTCGCTCACCGTACAAAGCGCGGTAGTTAAGCTACCACTCAGACGCCGGTTTTCTGCGGGAGTGTGGTACTGTGTACGCCGGGCGAGCCGGCCCATTCATGCTACAGACAAATATATATATATATATTATATATATATTATATATATATATATATATATATATATATATATATATATATATATATATATAGCATTCTTGACAAAGTATACGTCTGTAGCGTGGCTCTACCACTATTAATTACACTTATATAGTTTCATTACTTTATATTCGTTATAAGTATTGCCGTTATGTTTTTTGCTAAATGACGATCACAATATAAGATTTCATTTTAAATGCTCGCAATATTAGAATTGACATTTCTGGCCATTTTTGTGGTCGACTTTCACAATTTCCAAAGAGAAAAAATGTGCGGTGATACGTGCCTGAAACCTAGTTCCAGTTAGGCTAGTTATCATGCCTGTTTATTTGTTTTGATTGTAAGGTTTTATCTATCTTAGTATGATACTAAATATTTACTTGGATAAAGTTACTATAATATAACAGCTTCTGTTTTAATATAATGTATTTTAGCTCATTGCTTTATTTTAAGTATTTTTAGCCGGCGAGATTGTAGAAAGCGAGTGATGAGTGTGGATGGAGATCTGTGATTTCTGCCTACCCCTACGGGAAATAGGTGTGATAATATATATGATATTTTCATTTAAATTAATAATCAATTAGTTATGCATGTGGTGTTCCAGATGTCTATGGGCGGTGTTAATTGCTTTTCATCAGGCGACACGCTTGCTTGTTTGCGTATCTATCTAATAAAAAAGCGCGGTATCCATCACATAATGCACTTGATAGTTTATCTTCCTTACATACTGATTAGTGAATTGATACTTTTTTTAATATTGGTATAATCATGCTACGGCTCGAATGAAGCAGCTCGACTAGGGAAGTACCACGACCGCTCGGAATATTGAGCGGTAACATTTTGTTGTTTTAGTGTTTCGTATGGTAAGTTCCTTGCTCTACTTACCTCTTCTCTTTCATTACTTTCTTTCTTCTTCTTTCTCCTAATGCAGGCGACACATTTTTAGTGCCCTTGGTGTTGCTGAGGTCCATGGGTGAAGGTGATTACTTACGATCAAGTGACCTGATTGCTCGTCTTCCTAAAAACATATTTCAATAAAAAAAACTGTTCCTACGCCTAATTATTCTCAAGGTATGTATGTATATCGAGAATGGCTAGGTATTGTAGTGATACATTCATAAATGTATCACAAATGCATTAAAACCTTTTATATAATATTAATTTTTTACATTCGTAATATTCAAATTTAAAATGAAAAAGAAATTGTTATAAAACAAAGTGAATTAATTCGATTGGATAGACATGTGGGTAACATTCCGGCATAAAAATTGAAATATTATATATTGAGATATAAAATGTAAAGTGAAAAATATGAATATTTGTTTCGTTTTGAAGAATTTTATTTGAAAAAGCCCCCTAAAGATGCTGAGTGTCGCCGTAAGCAGTACGGCAGGCTCGCCTTAGTAGTAATCCTTATTACGCAAAAATGTTCTAATTTTATCACAAACACGTAACAGTTACACAAATAAATTTAACCTATTTATATAACAAACCTACATACGTGAGTTATAAACAGCATGTTATCGCACCTGGTTAGTCATTGCGTTGATTAAAATTGAGACAGTTTATGTAATTACAACAATTGTTATTAGCAATGATATGTGTCACTACCAATAATGAGGGATATAACTTATGTTTTGGAAACTGTTTAACTTAGTAATATAAAGCATTAACACAGGCTAATTTTGAAAATGAATTTTCAAAATTAGCCTTTACTATAAATATAAAATACTTTTTGATTTTTAGCAACGTAAAAATAGGTATGTGAAAATAAAAGTTAATTCGAAAAACAACATTTTAATTCAATTCATATATGTAAATATGGTTTAATGGTTAGTACCTGACTTCTTAGCCAAAGCTTTTGGGTACAAACCCCAATCTAAATAAAGTTTTCGGGCCTTTGGGTGTAATTTGTGTATACTTAATGTGTTTTTAAATGACACTGCATCCAAATTATCCTCTTAATAATAATCGTTTCATCAGGTAAAGGAGAAATCGAAAGAGAACCAAGCACAGATGTTAATTTGCATACATACATAACTGCGACAACCGGTGAGGTTGGTCCAGTGATCATTGAAACCTTTGTTCGTTAGTTTTTTGATCAGGATTAATAGGCCACTGAAGGGCAATGGTATCTTTGGTTCCGGTCCAAAGGCTCCAGTTATTAAAAAAAAATACCATAACGACAACCGTAGAGTATCAGACAGCTTTTATTTTCGTTTTGCCCTATTGAAATTTCTTGACAGTCGCTATTGTGACTACGTATTGGCTGACAGTAACTAGAAATTGTTATAATACGTTTAGCGATTCCGATAAGAGTTCAACCGATACTGTGTTATTATTATATGGAAGCTGCTTGCGAATGAGAAAATTATTTGGGATATTGGAAAACGCTTCATTTGAACATTATGGAAATGTGTAGTTACTTTAATTAAAACTTTATGAAATTATAGTAACCAATAGTGGTAGAACCATTCTACCGAAGGGGTTATTTGAATCCGGGGAATTTAACACTCTCAGAATATTGGCGTTAAGTGCTTTCTTTTTTGTGTCATCGAATTTGTAAGGTGTATACAGAGATTCAGAGGCTCAATTCCTTTACCCTTCACAAAATTCCATCATTCTCTTTCATTATTTATATTTTCAAATTCAAATTCTTTATTTTTCGACGTAAGAAATAACATTTACATACGTATTGTCAAGCCTGTTTCCCATAGGGGTAGACACAGATCTCCATCCGCTACGATCCTACGAGTTTTAAAATTCGCCATAGTGATTTCCATGAGCCGCAGGAGAGGATGGAGGTCAGCCCCAGCAGAGACCCGTATGCCGAGGTAAGGCACTATATGAGGGGAGCCCGATCCCGGGACGGTCGGCACGCTTACGACTAAGCTCACCCCTAGCATTCTTTAACACGGTAGACGGGGAAAAGGATAGAGAAGAAAGGAAAATGCAGCGGATAGAAAAGATGGATTTACACAGAATGATATGACACTACCGCAACGGAAGACGAGGAGGGATACGGTAGTAGCTCGGGAGGCTGGGGTCGCGTACCAGTGTACCAATAAATATCGGACAAGCGGCTAGGCAAAGATACTCCCTGACCATCTTAATTTCCTGTGTTGTATACTTAAGGTATACAACACAGGAAAATCGTTTCCATTGGATATAGGAGGATTCGGACGAAAGAATATCTTCTTTGTTTGCACGTTTACTTAACGTTGATACTTCAAGATATCTGAGTCGGTTGTTAAACAAAATAAATATTAATTAACACTTTTACTTAATTATGGTCGTTTCATTAGCTTTTACCAGAACCGCCATTTGTATTAAGGCGAAAGCGCAACGACGAATTGGAGAAATCAGTCGTAACAAATCCGTTACTGAATACGCATTTAAATGTATTTACATTAAAATTGATGATTACAACTTAGTGTTAAATGATTTTTGTAAAACGAAAGGTGTAATTTGCAGCATGGGTTACGTAACTAATAATTTATTAATACTTTTGGCATCAGTTGCTCATAAGCAAGCAGTAGGGGTACACGCTATTTTCTCGAAATCTTAATTTTAATCGTCTTAAATTTTCAGAAACATTAACCATTCTGACATACTTGGATCAGTTGCAAAGCTTTCTAAGGTTCTATTCTTGTATCGGGATAAATATATGTATGTATGGCCTACAGGTAATTTTTCCAGTTCGGCTGCCACGCCAAATCCGCCTTCGATAAGTGTGATGGGTTAATGTCCAGTCTTTCCGAAATGGGAAGTCGGTGCCAAGTATTGGGTCATATAAGGGTTGTTAAAAAACAGCCCGACTGCAAATTACGGCAATACCTCATTTTTGTTGTGGGCTAACATCATAACAATGGACTTTTATGGCTGTATTGCTGATGTTGACGAAAATATAATTATTAGCAGTTTCGTATTACATAGTTGATGTATTATAGCTTTTGGCAATATTCAGTATGCCATTTAAAAGTAGTGCATTAAACACAAATATGTTGGGATACTAAGAGACCCTATTACTACATTTCCCGCTCCCATTTACTCCCAATACTCTTCATCATTATTAAAAGCAAGTAGCGCACTGCTGTTTCCTTGGTGTTCTAAGGGCACCGCTATTTGTTTTTGGCAAACGTCTATGGCCAGGGGCGATTAAATTAATCAACAGTCCGCAGTCCACTGCTGGACATAGACTTCCCGCAAGAAGCGCCACCTAGCCGAAGCCGAATCTTCGGCTTCATGCATATGTTTTCTGCCAGCCGCCCTGCGATGATCGCCTCATCTAATCTAGGGGGGTGTCCTACACAATTTTTGCTAAGACGCGGTCTCCACTCTAGCACTCGTCTACTCTAGTGGTTATTGGTTCTCAGAAGACTATTTCGGTCGAATGACCTGTTTGCTCTTTATCCTGCATATTTAATATCATCAATGATCATGATTATAAATACAATCAAAGAATTCCACTGTAGTATATGTATGTGTATTCCGTAAAAACTGAGGGGTTGCGGTAATGACGTATTTGTACTCATAATCGTCTGGCACATCACCCATGGGAAGAAATAGTATGGTCGTATTTTGTACAGGAAACCACACAGCAATGATGTCTTTAATATAAATAAATCTATTTAGTTCAGAATCAGACATACGTCAGAGCGAGAACGAACGCATCTTTCTCTATTGCTTTTTCATAGATGTGCAGGGAAGCGCTCCGTTAGTTGGATAATTAACTCTATTGAGGTGCAAGGTTATTTCCCCGTGCAACCACTCACACTCAACAAATTAGTTTTACGTTACGCTCTTCATAATTGATAGTAACATACTATACTACATACTGATAATAATTATTGTATATTATTTACAGTTTTAATTTACAATGGTAGGAAATATTGTTTTGCTTTATATTATTAGTTCTGCATTTGTAAAAACGGATGCAAGGGAGCATACTCAAACCTTCTGCTCCAACTGTCAACCTCAACTGCATACGGTGCATCCTGCTACACAACCAACGAGGCAATGACGACCGATCGATGGCGATATAACCATCGCCCCGCCAACCCATTTGCCCAGTGTGATGAATACGGGCAAACACCTCTTGGAGCACACCACTAAACCACGACCCCCAGTTCCCGCTTGCCCTATTATTCCTGGCAAAGATAGTGGTCATGGTTATGGTGCGACGATATGCGCAAGGCGACTGGTAAAATACTGTTGATTGTTGTGTATAAAACTAGGCATTCGAAGTATTAATGATTGTATGGGTATTATTTTAGTGGAGTTGCCAACATAACATATTCTTTGCCAACTGTATTGGTATTCCTACAAAGTCTTGTTTTGCATGTATACCGTAATGATGGTAGAGCAGTGCGAATGAGTCAGTACGACCACAAAAGTACTAGCCTCCCAGAATATTGGCGCCTATTGGTAGTAGTTTTTTTGTTACTGCGTTTCGTACAGTAAGTACAAAATGTAGACGCTCAAATTGTTTTTAATGGGATAGAAGGGCAAACGATCAAGCGTGTCGCATGATGAAAAGCAATCAACGCCGCCCATAGACATCCGCAACAAAATAGGTTTTACGGAAGCGTTACCGCCTTTTAAGGTCCGGTAGACAAGTTTACTGAATCATCACTCATCCAAACGAAGGGAATCAAACTCATTTCCAACCATCTTGTCCAACAATTATTTTCCCCTTTCTTTTTAACACCCTATATATGACGGATTTATATATATATATATATATATATATATATATATATATATATATATATATAAAATCCGTTTTCCAATATATGTGACCAGTCCATTTTTTTTAATTTTTTTTTGCATTATATAGTATAAATATTATTATATGTATAAATATGAATATACATATATTCGTATTTATAAGAACACAAATATCTAGTTACAAAACTGTTTGTTCCAGCAGAACGTACCCGTAACACATGTGCCGAACTTTCGGATCCCTTAAGCCATTGAAGCTCGATTGGGCAACAACATTAACAATAAACTTTCGCCTTCGAGGTCCGGTTGCCTCACTAAAATATAATTTAAGTTACTTTGCGAGAAAATAGATTAGATCTGCCTTACTTTTATAGCTGCGTATGTCAAAATAAAAACAAAACTCTTACAAGAGACTTACAAGGACGTCTATTCAAATTTCGCCGCGTGTTTTTTGTTGTAGAGAAACAGGAGTTCAAAAATATTTTTTAATGAGCTTTGTTCGTTCACATGCAGTGGAATTGAAAGCGAATCTCGCCAACTTTCCAAAAAATCCTATCGCTGAATTTCACCACCACGCAACTCGCTACAAAGAAAAGTTTCACTCCTATCATTTTGATAAATGACGATTCAGTACGATGCGTTTTTTTCCGATACCCGGACGGTCGGCACGCTTGCGACTAAGCTCGACCCTAGCCATGCATCCTATGGCCGTGATTTCAGACCGTGGATTGGCGAAGAGGAAGGGAAAAGGATAGAGAAGGAAGGACAAAGCAGGGGAAAGATAAGATGGATTTAGACAGTATGATAAGGATATGATACTACCGCAACGGAAGACGAGGAGTGACACGGCAGTAGCTCGGTAGACCGGCGTACCCGTGTACCAATACCATAAATACCAGACAAGCGGCTAGGCAAAGATACTCCTACTAATTTCATAAATAAGTAATTTTTTTTCTTTAATAATTATATTAATGAATTCGTATTCTTCATTGTTAAGTATAATATTAAAATAAAAAGTGTAACTATTAGGCACTTATCTCGTAAAAAAATTATCAAATAAAAATATAAAAATTTTTACCTAGTACTGTTGTTTCAAATGAGGAGCTCTTAAATAAAATTTAACAAAATCTCTCCCTAATACAAAAAGATAAGATTCCATTATTTATCAAAACATACTGTACATCTACTACTAAATAATTCCTCAGCATGTCGGACTGTTAATTTTAAAGTACATTATAATAAATAGGTTTAAGAGAACTCTACACTCCATTAAGGTTAATTGTAGCAGCAATTAATCACTTTTATAATTAGAAATGTTTATAATACTCTGTGTGTGATTATATCATATTTTATGTATGTACCCAAGTAATATTGTGACTGTACGTTTGCTTGACACTTGCTTATAATATGTAATCAGATCTAGAAGCAGATTTCTTAATCATCAAACGTTTTATTCTTTCTTTCTTAATGTTTGTTACGTACGATAATTAACTGTTTTTATTTAAATGACGTTATCGTTGGTCTAATTATATAAGACCACGGAAACATACCTTGAGACCACAGAGAACACACCTTGAGTACCACGGAAAACATACCTTAACCAAATTGCTGAAGTTTTTAAGATAGGCAATGTCAAGAGTACTCTTAACCGACGGGCTTGCATGAGGAAAGTAACGAGTGTGGAGGAAAAAATACCGAGATCGTAGCAGATAGAGATCTGTGGTCTCTACCTACCCTGACGGGAGATAGGCGTGACAATATGTATGGATATATGTTGGCCTAATTATCTCAATTCATAACTCCATATAAATATTTTTTGTTACTTCTCAAATTTGATGCCATTTAACGGATAAAGTTTGAGTGTATCCTATACTTATACTTCGTATTTACCTAAAAATAAACCTTTATTTATACATAAAGTGCTAAAAGTTTTATAAAAAATTCTCAAACCCGAAAAGAAAATCAGTTTTTGTTGTTCCTGAAAAAATTACTCATAGTTATAGGAATTCCAAAACCGCACAACTCGCCGTAAAGAAAAGTTTCATCCTCACCATCTGGATCCACTATGGTGTGTTTCTCTCGAAATTTCTTTCCACGCACCACCACTCAGTGGAACCAGCTACCTTTGGCGGTCTTTCCGAACGGATGCCATATTGGTACCTTCAAAAAATAAGCCTCCACATACCTAAAAGGCCGACAACGCTTCCGCGACTCTTGCGACTGGTGTCACGGTTGTCTATGGACGGCGTTGAATGTTTTCCATCAGGCGACACGCTTGCCCGTTTGCCCTCCTATCCCATAAAAAAAAATAGAAGCATTTTTTTGTATGATTAATGGAGTCAGGCGTTATTTTGCGGAAATCCATTACTATGTGGAAAATTTTTACTTAGCTAAGCTCCGCGACATGCGAGCAAAAATAGAAAAAATAATGTGTATTTTACTGGAAGAAGTTGATTTATGGGTAACTTAAACTAAATCTTACCTAAAAACGGCCGTCAGCAACTTTCCACTTCCCAACCACTATTAACAACACTGAACTAAGAGAAGAGACTATTTATCATGATTTTTGCGTATAACGCTATAGCCGATAGGTACACTATTAAGACAGCAGTAACGGTCAAATTTGCTTTTACCCGCTTTTCACCAAATGTGAGATACGACACAATTTGACCACAACGCATGAACGCATTTTCACTAAGAGGACGGCGAGCGTGCTTATAATGAGCCCTTAGCTCGTGTTCAATCGACCAGTTTCGTTTATTTATGTTGGCATGCCTCATATACGAGGGACTGGTTAAGGGGGTAATTCCATTAAATTTTATTTCAAGTGGCCGTATCCATTACCTTCAAAATTGTTGTTTATCGACTTTATTTGTTCATTGTTGTGATGAACTAAGTTCTCTTTTGTCATTATATTTATTTGTTTGTTAAATATCTATTGCACCATATAAAAGAAAAGTGTCATATTCTCATATAGCTTTATTGCTAGTACCTTTACTTTGTATTTTTTGTGTAACGCACACTTTAACAGGTGTTGACAGAATGACCAGCGCTGTTGACTACAGCATTAAAGCTGAGCCTGAGCTGAGCTGAGCTAAATGAAAATTTGTGTAGTACTTTACTCTAATTTTAAACTTTTAAAATTTTTATTTGGATTGTTACTTTTGTTTGTATTGTGCCTTGTATAAACAAGTTATTTATCTTACTATCTCGACGTTATTGGCGCAGTGGCAGTGCTACCGGTTTCGGAATTAGTACCGGTATTCAGGTTTGATTCCCCGCATCGGGATAAACATGTATAACTTACAGGTATTTTTTCGGGGTGCGGATTCCCCTCACATCCGCCTCGGACTGCCCGGGTTAATGTTCATTCTTCCAGCAACGGGGTACGTCTAAGCACAGCTATTGGGCCATATTTGGGAAAAATGTCAATGACAAACGAGATGCACAAATATAGGAACTGAACAATTTTCTGTGTCACACAAAGTCGCAAACTATAGTTCCGAAAAACATTTATTTTATACTTCAATCGTCTCATCAAGTATATTAATATTAATATAATAAGCTATAATAAATTTATGAGATCGGAAAAATATTGCAGATATTTAATGTATGTAAATAACGGGTATTCAATGAAATCTTTGCATGAAATTTCCACGAATTTATTTACATATATCACAGCATGACATCCATCGATACGAGTTATCTTATCTTTGGCTTCGATTTAAAACCGTTGCATAATCGGCCTTCAAATAAATAAATAAACCTATAATTTTATTCGCTGAGCCGTGAAAACTCACTGCCATTTACACCCTAAAGTATCGCCGGTAAGAATTATAAAATATTATTTATTGTTTGTATTGTTATTTATTTTGTGCGATAATTTTTAGATTCAATACAACAGTTACTTTAGTTGTTACTTAATAAAGATTCCTTACAGGTGGTGGTATTTTATATTTCATTTACTGTATTAAAATGTTTCAGTATATTAATTATATTTCATTATTATTATTTTTTTATAAGAGAATCTTTGATACTTTCCAAACAAGCATATATCATAGAGACTAAGGTCAGAAAATAGTTGTTTAATGAAAACCCCACGTTTTTAGTTTATTTTATCTCTGTAACATTAAATAAAATAAAAAATAAGTTATTTTTTTAAATTTATTATCTTAAGTGCTTATCAAATAAAGCGACGTATCACTTACGTTTGGTGTGTTCATACAGTATGGGTTTTTATGTCATTGAAAGTGGTTCGACGACTTTATTTGAATAGGTTATTTACGTATCTCTCTTCCGAGTAAATACAAACAGTATTGATATTTGAGATAAAATCGATTTGAACGAAGAAAAT
Organism: Baronia brevicornis; assembly: GCA_031353405.1. Taxonomy (NCBI): domain Eukaryota; kingdom Metazoa; phylum Arthropoda; class Insecta; order Lepidoptera; family Papilionidae; genus Baronia; species Baronia brevicornis. The sequence continues at coordinate 427,202 of JASFAT010003971.1, read as the reverse complement.
GTAAGCAAATTCTCATCTCTCACCATATTTTATCGTCTTTACCATGGGGAGTGCTTCGAGGAATTGTTTAGAATAATACCTGCCCTTGAACTCCACTACCACACAACTTCAAAAAATTTTTCTCCATGTTGCGTTTTTTTCGGAAACTTACTGTCAATATTCTGTGGAATCTACCACCCTTAGCGGTATTTTCTAAGAGATGCATCATTTGAATTTTAAAAAAACATAACTACGCATATCTCAAATGCCGGCGCACCTCTTGCAGATAAGAGGTTGAGAAATCAATGTTGTGGTTACGCACTTTACATCCTTCATGCATAATATAAATAAAATAATAATAATAATCATAAATATAGATAGATATTTAAATCAGATAATATTATATAGATAAGTCTGTTATATTATGATTTATGTTTTTATCGATTATAAGATTTTACATTATTTAATTAAATTGAGAGGGGTCTGGGCCCAGGAAAAACCAATAAGGTTTATTGGGCTCATATGTATTATAATATAATATTATACTTTCCTTCAATTAAATAAATAAAAAAAAATAACGATTTTTGAAGGAATACAAGAAGAACTGAATCGGCTACCTGTACTTATGATAAAAATGCAAGGCGTGTAACGCTTCTATCTTCGGGCAATCTTATCGCTATCGTTTGTCATGTGCAAGTATCGAAATGTATGTAGACGTTTACAGAATTGAAACCTACCGTCTTCAAGGTTATATCAGTATAAAGAACACAACAATTTTGTGAGTTATTTTTTATTTATTTATGGGATCATAAGGCAAACGAGCAGGCGTGTCACCCGATGGAAAGCAATCAACGCTGCCCATAGACATCAGCATTGCCATAGGTTTTGCAGAAGCGTTGCCGGCCCTTAAGAAATGTGTAGACTTGTTTTTTAAAGGTTCCAATGTCATATCAGTTCTGAAATACCGCTGGAGGTAGCTAGTTCCACAGGTCGTAGTGAGTGGAAAGAAGTTTCTAGAAAGACGCACCGTACTGGATCGCCACTCATCCAGATATGTTACTATGATACCCATGCTTGGTGGGCGTGTTGGGTCTCTGCTGCTCTACAGAGAAATTCGGTGATTTAATTCTGCGCTTGTAGCCATACACTAAGTAAACAATTAAAGTAGTTTAAAACACATTTCGATATTCATATTTCATTTACCGGTTGTATAAGTTTATTTAAAATATATGTAGAAAGAAATATTTTATTTAACTTACTGACATGGTTTGTCTGTCTGAAGTTTTTACTTTAGTGAAGCAATTCGAATTTCTTCACAAACTCCATATATAATATTTGGTTTGGAGTTAGTTTGACACGTTAAACGTGACTCCCGGCTGCTACCAGTCATAACTTGCTTTCATTTGTACACGAGCGCGACTTGTATTGAAAAGCCTATTTCAAAATGCTCACCTAGGTTTTTTTTGTATTTGGAAATTCAGGCAAATGCATATACAAAAATTTGAAAAGAAAAAGCGGTGTATTTACTATTTTCATATTTTTTAAATGATGTTCAACATTTCTGCATCTTGCAGGTTACAGATTTTTGTGGAAATGAAAAATAAACGAACGAGCGTGTCGGCTATTGACGTAGGAACTAATCATCGTCGCCTATAAATATTTCTAACATTAAAACTACTACAAATACATTGCCTACTGTAGTGATACATTGATTAATGTACCACTAATGTATTAAAACTTTTTATTCAAATATAATAAAACCTTTTTGCTTTTTTTATAATCGTAATTTTAAAATTTAAAATAATAAGAAATAAATTGTTTTATATATAAAAACAAAAGTTTCAATCGACTGACGTCTTTAGGTAGAAATGTCAGCTTTCCTTGCATAAGAAATTAAATTTTGAAAATGCTTCCGATTTTTAGAATTTTGAAATAGCCAATCTCATTGTGACTATTTTCACAAGCATTGTGTGAAAATGATATGAGTTACCATGAAAAAAATTGGATTTCTTCTCTCTCATAAACCTTTATAAAAATGTGAATTTTTAATATGTAAATATATAACTCTATAAGGTATGAGAAAATTTAAAGTACAACTTATAATCTGTGAGCTACTTCAGAAGTGCAGTTTTTTGTACAGTTACGTACATAAGACTTGTTTATCCGAGTTCACAAAACTTCATAAAGCGACTTCGTCGTTTTTTATTTCCACAAATGCCACCATTTGTAATTTTCAGTAAACAAAAAATTTTATTACAGTATCATCATTATTAATCAACCATACTATGCATGTCTCTTTGTCATAATGCCAGTAAATCTGATAAGCCCGAGCTCTTAAAATAAATGGATGGATATTACGACAATTTGTTCTCACGTTATCAGCACAGATCTACCGAGTTGTAGGAAATGCGAGGCGAATGTGGAGCTAGACGATTTCGTAACATTCTAACACTAATATTGCTTAATATAAACCCGTTTGCACGGCTTCTTGCCTATACATTGCACTTATAGTCGTAGCACTAGAAGTCATAATACCACGAATTTTTGTGTGTATTTATTCCAAGCATGGGCTTGGAATAAAAAATACATTTTAGCCATAATATATCGCATCCTGATGGCTATGGATAACTTCGAAACTGAGCCAATTAATTCGTTATTACTTTCCTTTAATGGAATTATACTGATATTATCAATCATTATCGTTAATAAAGCTTTAACAGAATGGAGAGAACAAAATGGAGGGGTGTCGTAATCCCCACGCATGGCGAGTAGATTGGGGGATCGCAGGTTTTTATTCTCAGGTAAACGCAGCTGATATTTGCTCGTATTGAAGAACTGAGGTGGTCCCATTCTTGGGCGGAAAGTACACAGCACTAACTACTTTTTCTATTCTAGTCTCTTACGTTTATGAAACATATTTAAATTATTAAAGAAAATGTATTTAAATGTGTTTGTGATGTATCAATGTGAGTGAGAAGTTAAGGAGATTAATTAAAATGTAGTGTGCTGCCATAGAGTTATTCAAAGAGTTTTAGGTAAAACGGAATTCCAGAGAGGTATAATAGTTTTTTAATTTTTATTATTTATTATAATGTAATTAAATTTTCGTATGAATCATAGTATGTTTCATAACATTTTTAAAAAGTATTATAAAAGGTCAAGCAACCAAATGTGAAGAAATATGTATAATTTTATTTGTGAACCTATTTATCGTTTGTTATGTTAAATACAATATATTGTGAACGATCAAGTCAACCTTCAGTTGGAATAGACCGCAGAACGGATGCTCTCGAGCGTTGATATCTAAAATTAACACGTGTGTGAAGCCGCTCCAATGGGCTTCGTAAACAATTCGTGCTCTCCTTATTATTCATGGGCTGAATTAAGACGTCGGAGTCTGCTATACGATGCCTCTTAGAATTGTACACGTAAGATTGCCACTTAATATTGCTTAATTTTATTTTCTGCATTCCTGGTTCTTTGCAGACGCTAGAACATTTGCTTTTCCAAATCAGAAATTATCGAGAGGAGCAAATATCTAAAATATATTTTTTTTTTATATATTCACGCCTATCCCTCGCAGGGTTTGGCAGAGACCACAGAGCTCCATCCGCTACCATTCATCGCAGCGAAACGGCTCTCCATTGGTCGCTTATTGCCCTCGTGAAAATCAGGACGTGACGGGTGGCGAACCACATCGCCGTCATTTTTCAACAAATTAGGTATATTAATTCGTGTTAGTGAATCCCACGAGCCGCAAGGGAGGATGGATATGTAAAATATCCTCGTTTTTATCTCAGCAAGTTATTGATTAGAAATATGACGATTAAAAATATTGTCTTAAAATACTGGAAAAATATTTTTTCTCTTAATTACACGTCGGAAACACATTACCATACTTAATTACATGTTCATTACAAAGAGAAAAATAACATTTTGTAAACTTTATTTGTATATGAAGTTCAACACTAATGTTAAACCATTTTCAAATTTTTCTATACTACTATTGGCTGTAGGCCGAAAATAAACTTCTATGATATTGCTACACATTTATAAAATGTAGATATATAAATGACACATTTGCTGCGCCCATTTAGGTCCTGTGTTGGAAAATAAGCGATGGCGTACACTTTACAACCACGAACTTTTTTATGAGCTGTACAATGAGTCTAACGTTATCAAAAGCAACAAAATTGGATGCCTTCGTTGGGCTGGACACGTAATACGGATGGACGAGGCCAGAGTACCCAAACGGCTACAGATGGCTAGATGGAGTCGAGGACGACGCAAAGGCAATCGGTCTGAGGAGCTGGAGAGAAAAAGCCTAACTAAGATCCGATTGGAAAAATTTACTTAACCAAGCAAAGGCCCACCCGCAGCTTTAATGCTTCGATGGTGATGATGAAATATATAAAATTATTTTAGAGAAACAAGTACTTGATGGTTTCAGGGCTTGTTAAATCGTTTAAATATAATTATCTATATTGTAGGTCTGTCCCCAAATGTTCAATTTATTTTTGTACTAAATTATAGTGCTTATTTTTGTAAAAAAATATCATAAATTAATGCAGTAATTAAGATGAATTAACACTGTATATTTTAAGCGACACGCAAATCAAGTTTTTTTTATAAGCAGGTCATAGGTACAGAAGAAATATCAAGTTAAAAGGTCGCTGTATAAATTTGCCTACATAGGTTAAACTCGCTCTTCTTGGGAAGCACTTATAAGGTAGTAGGTACGTAATATTTCACTTTAAATTATGTTAAATATTTATTACCTAAATTACATGCGCGGCCCATTACAGAGTAAGTATGTACTGAAGGCATAGGAAATATTTTAAAACACCCATCCCGGATTTTGTCTTAAGGTTTTTGATATAAGAAAAGTGGTGGCCTTCATCTAACATGGCTTAGTCGATTTTTATGTTGAATCGATTTTATGGATTTTCGGATTTAGACTTCTTTATAGTGTTTTTTAATATTTCAACTAGGACCACGTTTTTGACATTACTCAAATTATTGTTCACCATTCCAAATAATAATGCTTACGCTAGAAAATGATTTATATCAATAAACCAATAAAAGATACGAACTCACAAAGAAAGCTCGTTTAATACCAACTAAACTATTGCTGGTCAAAGTTAATTTTTGAAAGCTTTTCAAAATTTAAATTATAAGTGTTATTGATTTTCCACTGACTTATTTATTATTATATATTAATATATTTTCGACTAAAGAACCGAGTTCTGCTGTTGTTGTATTTTTATGGTATCGTAGAAAACAATGATAAAAGGGAACATAAATAAAACGTGTAAAAAAGCATGTCTTCTAGCCAATGTTACAATTAACATAGCAGATTTAACATTTACAATTAACATAGCAGACTTTGCGAAGATAAAACTTATTGTTAGGAATATAATATGTAATCGAATATAGAAGTTAGAAATGACGAAAAAAAAAACTATAAAATGTACTGCAAATTAATGTATTGAGCATAAAGCATTTGTATAATATCAATAAACTTCTTAAGATTCGATATGAATAAAACAATGAAAGAAAACATTAAACTTGCTCAAGGAGATTGTTCCATAACTTGTAACATAAGTAAAATAAAACAGAATGTATAAGTATGTATATCATATATACATATATAACGGTAAGTATAATTCCAACTAAAGGTTCACTAGTAGGGAATTCCTTCCGGCATTAAGCCCGCCTTTGTACCAAAAGTGTACATTAACAATAAATAAATATAATTTAATATGAACTCATGTGTTACTGCAGAAGGAAATAAACGTACATATCTATGTATCTATCTGCCTAAGTACGAGAAATGTAAAGTAATTTATTTGCATTCGTTCCTTTACACACAAACACAGTTAGATATCGCGAAAGTATCGTAAGATTAGCTGCAGTGGAGTGTTGTGGTCTTGCGTGCGCCCTAGTCAATGTCGTCTCATTACCGTTACCGCTTCTACTTATTTACGGTACACTAGCGTCGCCAATCATTTCACTCGTTCGTTCCCGCTGTCGATTTCACTGCGTTCTCCACGCTTAGGGGTGTACAGTGTAATAAAAAATTATACTATTTTTTACAATAGAGATACATGTTAGGGATGTCCTGTGACAGGATTACGTTTTCAACCCTAACTACCGCCTTCAGGTAAGGATTCTTGTACCTATCATCATCCATCAACAGCCTGCGGCAGTCCACTGCTAGGCACAGGCCTTCCCCATGAAGCGCCACTTAGCTCGATCTTCGGCTACACGCATCCAGTTTCTGCCAGCCGCCCTGCGCAGATCGTCGCACCATCTAGCCTGGGGGCGTCCCACACTACGTTTACCGACACGCGGTCACCACCCCAGCACTCGTTTGCTCCAACGATTGTCGGATCTCCGACACACGTGACCAGCCCTCGTGACTTAAGTTCTCTGGCGGATTTGTTCATTCAGAATCATATCTACCAGAGAAACTCCGAGTAATATAAATATGGATTAATCATAATCCTTGTTCGAAAGTGATATTTAAGGTAGAAAACGAATTCTGCCCCCGGACACCGTTTATAAAAGCAGGAAAATTGGTGATTTGATCCTCTGGTGTGGGCCGGTACAGCAATTTCACATGATTTAACGCATCCTCTCCATTCCTAAGTATTATTATTTTATATCAACGTCATTCACGTGTCTTTTTTAACCAAAAAAACTATTCGATACGATAATAGGCCACTAGTCACGGTCTTGTGCATCTATTCGCCAGGTGTTAGCTTGAAGCTCGTTCAAATGGTGCGATCTTCTCCGATCCTTTCTAGATGTCTGATCCAATGGGATCAGTGAATCTGCATTAGTCACAAACTCTTCGATTTCAATATTCTTCAGTTTCCATTTGCTTTTAATCGAGAATTTTGCGAAGAGTGCAATATAGTTTTGTAATTATGTTATTATATAATTTACGTTTATGTTCAGGATGATGCTTGCAGTTATAAAAGTCACTGTTTTCTTTACTTTATCGTGTTTTGTTTTTCTTTTCAGTTGTCAGTTGTTAAAGTTAAGGACTTACGTAATTAGCTAATCGACATAAATCAACTTATTTTTCATGCCCTAAAATATATTGAAAAATTAGATTAAAAACAGTACAATTAGTTTTCAGTATAAAATAAGCAACCCTATCGTCGAAGCGCACGCGCAGCCATCGAAGCAAGGAGCGTGCAAATCTCACAGTTTATTTTCGTTTTTATATAACGATACGGTTTTAGCATGACTACGAGCTAAGAGTAGTTAAATATAAAGTTCCGAGTATTTATTGTTTTAAAATGTATATAATAACATACCACAGTGTTTGAACAACATTGAACGAGTTTCTTTTATTTTCAATACACTGAATATAAATAACTGTTAGTTTCTTTGTATTTATCTAAAGTTTAGGATACTTTCATGGGATCGATTAAGAACGTTAAATAATAAAATAAAAATATTTGTGTTTGATATTTCTTCTTTTACATGGGGCAAAGTTTTTACAACAATAGTATTCCGTAAACTGTGAAAGCAATGACACCACAGAAATGACATCCGGGCTCAATGTCTATAGCTCGAACAAATACCAACGCCGAAATCAAACTCATGACTTTATGGTTCCGTAAGCGAAATTTTCGTCATTTTCGCGACCACAAATGCATCTAATGTAGGTAATTTGTTTTAGGATGGTAATAAAGATTTAGTATTAAGGGTATTATTCAGTAAATAAATATACTATCATTATTATTACCACCAACCTGTTGCAGGCCTTATTAATGGAGTCAGGCGTTACTTTGCGGAAATCCATCACTATATGGACAGTCAAAAGTTTTACTTAGCTAAGATCCGCGACAAGCAAAACAATAACAGAAAATTAATAATGTGTGTTTTTCCGTTGGGTTTAGTGGATTTATTTGGAACTTAAACCAAAAACTTACCGAAAATCGGCCATCATCTCTCCACCCACCAACCACTATACACAACACCAAACACACATTATCACTTTTCCATCTTGTAAACGACACGTGTTTTTCGGTTGTCTTCGGTAGAGTCTACTATACCTGAAGATGCCTCGTGTTGGGGCGAAACACGTGTCGTTTACAAGATGGAAAAGTGATAATGTGTGTTTGGTGTTGTGTATAGTCGTATAGTGGTTGGTGGGTGGAGAGTTGATGGCCGATTTTCGGTAAGTTTTTGGTTTAAGTTCCAAATAAATCCACTAAACCCAACGGAAAAACACACATTATTAATTTTCTGTTATTGTTTTGCTTGTCGCGGATCTTAGCTGAGTAAAACTTTTGACTGTCCATATACTGTTGCAGGCCATTTCAAAATTAAGATGAATAGTTTTGTGTGGTTTTTAAAGCATATTAACACACAGATTTTATTAATTCGTTCCAATTTTTTGGGATAAGCGTTGTATTTCGCAAAAACAATCACATTGGCTTGCGAATTGTTTAATTTCGAAAAATTCTCCACGCGCCTTTTTCAAACTGATCCATACAATTTTAAGCAAAACAAATTTTATGCATCACAAACCGAAACTAATCTTTAGTAATTGCCACCGTTTTGTTGTTCGGTTACTTATTACATCACGGTTCGTTTGATACTCGTCTTCTTACTACATTCCTCCATCTTATTTTACGATGAGCTACGATTTCCACTTGCCGTGATGTTGCCACTGCAGGTATTGCTGCAATTTTTGCCACAAGCATGTAATTCAACATTGAAACCTTCATAAAGCAAGCCTATTCATACCTTAAAGGCCGGCAACGTATGTTTTGTCTCGGTGTTGCGGATGACTATCATCATCATCACCAACAGCCTGCGGCAGTCTGCTGGATATAGGCCTCCCCCAAGAAGCGCCACATAGCCCGACGGATGACTATGGGCGGTGTTAATTGCTTTCCATCACGTGATACGCTTCCTCGTTTGCCTCCTTATCCCATAAAAAAGCACGTATCAATATAAACATTTGAATTGTTTTTTAACATAAGGGAGTTTATGCTTAGTGCTATAAATGTATTTACTAATCCAGACTGCTATAAAAGTCTTTACTATTATAGAGTCCTACAAAAGGCTTTACTAATCTAGAGCCCTATTAAAGTCTTTTACTAGCCAATGGAAATTTGATTATTAAAATTTTCTTTCACATTCCAGTTAAACTGATTACTACATATTTTTTTATTTTCTCTATTAAGGGGATTTAGGTCGTTTAAGGCTTCTCATTATGTTGGTATGAGCGGAAGGTTTGATTGATTTTACTTAAACATCTTAACACACTTTGTTGTTCAGCTTCAGAATATTTTGTGTTGTAGAATTATAAAAAAATTAGCTAATTAATTTTTTTATAGGTGGTAAATACGAGTAAGCGACTGATGCATAATCAACAACGCCAACAAAACTGGATACTGCAGATGCTTTGCTTGTTCTCAGAAAAGAGAGACATAGTAATGAATTTTTAATGCTCACCGAATAAATCAATGAAGCAAAAGTCAGAAATTGTTCGTTTACGATAGAATACGAAATATGAGGGCAAATGTTTTCTAATTTGCAGGACCTAATGGCCATGGATTGCTTTACTCGTATGTATACCTTTCGTATATAACAAGAGTTTAAACTAGAGAAAAGATTAAGATCGTAATACTTGTTTGATAATTTGACCTTGAACTTTATAATGCCCGCTAAAATGGCGATGATCCGCTATAAAAAGTAGAAAAACTTCTCTACTTCTTATGATAAAGTAAGAATTAACTTTTATTTATGTGATAGATAGATTGATAAATTATTTGCCCTCTGTATTTTTTTGTAGAAGTTGCACATGAGCACATATTAAATTATTGCATCTTAAATATTAATTCACAGTACATAAAAATGGTAATGGGTGATAGCTCAGTTAAAATCTTCACTCATTGAGCAGAGAAACTGATGTTCTGCCATTGGCCAACCCTCTCGGGGATGCAGCGCAACGCAACTTGAGAAATACGAGCCTTATAGATACATATGTATATATACTTCTGATCAACTCCCACATACATACTTATAATCTATAATTAAGTCTTATCTATATAACTATAAGAACAATACGCGGCAATACCAGTAGGTAATGCTGAAATCAGACTTGTTTCATGGTTATTAAGTAAAATAGCCTTTTTCTTTTTTTTATTAATAGGCAATAGAAACTTATTAATAATAATTTAATTGTCACATACACAATATTACAATACTTACTTAACCTTGTGTAAAGTTTGAGACAATTGGAGCTTCTAGATGAATCGTCCCAAGCTCAAATGCAAAATGCGGTATTCTTCAAATGACCCGTATCATCCGCTGGTAACTGTTTCTGTCATTTAAACGTCGGCGTCATATGCCTATGGGGGCAAAAAACAACGGCGAGACCTCTAATTTTTGAATGAGGTCAAAGTCAAGAAGTTAATTATTCGACTGTATTGATGACGATGATTTGTACTAATATAATATTTGATTATTTTGTTGTCTATACATAGGGCAGTTTTATTTATTTATTATTAATGTAAGTACATTTTTGACACAAAGGCGGATCTAATGCCGGCTGGCAATCGCTAATAGCGATTTCTTTCAGACAACCGATGGATGAAAGATAAAGTATGATTTTGTATCAGCTCGTGGCACATTATCTATAGGACGGTAGAAAATTTTCACTATTTATATGATATATTCCATTTCCAAAGAAAGTAAGAACTCGAAAACACCTTATTACAGACTTAAGTAAATCTCTGAGAAGTGCAAGTGAATATGTGACTTTATGTGTCAATGCAGTCTACCTGAGCGCGTTTAGTCTAACATATAACTATCTATGTACATATCAAGTTATCAAGCGAACTGGGGGGCCGTTGTGTAAAGCGTACAACGACAGGTTTTCGATATTTGTACTCTGTTCTCTAAATTACAGTGCAGTATTTAAACAATGCAACATAAATGATTAACTGTCTCCAATGTTCTCTAATAAAGCAGCCGTAGTCATAAATATCAATCTATCCATATAGGTGTCAGTAGGACTTGCAGGTTGATTTTTACTCTGTTGACTCAAGTTTTTGGCTCTGTACATCTACTAGGTTTTGCTCCCATAGTTGCCTTGTACACAACTTGCTAGCAAAATATGTTTCACGTCAATAGTCCAATTAAAGATATGAATCCACGACATAAGATGGTAAGCATAATTCTTATCAACTTATCTTCTTTTTTAACTATATGTGATGTAACGACAGTAAATAATCCGTGTATTGTAAAATATTTGCACTTTGTATTTAATTTTCAAACTTAAAAGATGCACGCTAGTGCGTCGTATTCACTATTCGCCTTAAGCGTTCCTCGTAAACATAATTACTAGATAAGGATGCGTGAACTACACGCTTGTTGTTGATGTCGTACTAAATTCTATGAGAAGTAAATGGAAGTTAAAACATTTATACGTAACTGGTCATTATTGTAAATAGTTAAAGCATTTATAGCAACACGTTTTGTAACATGATAATATTGATTGAACATACTTAATATTGGGAACTGTTGGTTTGCGCTACCTACGACTTCTTATGGCTTTAGGAATGTCCGGTGATTTACTATGTAAGTAAAATCAGGTCAATAATTTTTATTTCAAAGGTTTAAGTAGGTTACGTTTGGCACTTTAAAAATAACAAACATAGTTTTTTAATGATTAGTGTGTAGTTTTTTTATGGGATAGGAAGGCAAACGGGCAAGCGTGTCACCTGATGGAAAACATGATTGGTTAATCATCTGAAGTGTCATAGGTAGTACAGAAGTGTTGCCGACCTTTAAGGAAAGTGTCATTTTGGGAGAGGGGAGTATCTGATCACTCAAAAAGATTCAGTCTCAACGCCGTACTAATTTTTTTATTAGTCGTAGAAAAGACGTAATAAAAATATTTGACATTTGTCATTTACAACGTTTTCGTTTTTTTTGCGTTAATACGTATATGGGCTGGGAATATATATAAACGTTCAATTTTATCTGTAAATATAATTTTATAAGCATTTTACAAAATGTAAAATCAAATAATATATTTTATTGTTTGTTTTAAATTTATGAAGGAGGCGTTCCATACAAAGGTTTTAAATAAAAAAAACTTGTTATTAAAACACATACCAATGTTTAAGTTATTAAACGGCCAGAGTGTTGAATGCTAATCTTTTATTTATATTACCTTACCCTCCAGCTATAGCCAGCTGCCTTACGGCGGTAGGTGATCCACCTGGTGAAGGGGAACATTTAACTGCGCCGATTATTTTACTGCATTACTATATACAGTAAAATTAAAACAGACAAAATATTTAATTATATTATTATTAATTATAAAAATATTTTTTTAATAATAATTATTTTTATAATATAATTATTATTTATTTTCGAATTTAATAAGCGATCATAAAATTAACATATTATTATAATAATTACTTATTTATATATAAAATTTTATTTCAAAAACAGAAATAGTGGTTTCTTGAATTGTGTAGTAAAGTATAGACAATTAAAGTAAAAGAAAGAAAGAAACTTTATTCGAAAACCCACGAAGCTAAAAATTATTTTTTAATTTTATTTTTTATTTTTTTTTAATGAATAAGACTGGCTGCTAAATGCATGTATAAAAAAATAAAGAAATCAACAGAGACTAAAATTATAACAAACAATAAAATAATAATCAGGATACCTATTCATTAATAATAATGAAAATAATAATGCCATTGTGTTAGTTGTCTTATAGCAAAGTCTTTACAGGTCTTTTGCATTAAAAAAGATTCTATGTCTTTTAGCCGAGCAGGCGAATGAGCAGGCGGGTAACTTGGTTGTAAATGACCACCGCTACATAGACATCTGTACTGTATGGACGGCAGCTGTTAGATGTGCAATGCTGGAGGCGTCATAAACGTTTGAGCTTAGTTCCATTTACTTTCAAACGTTTTACATTCACAACCCCACAATGGGGTTTCCTATGGCATTACTAATGATCCTGGATATAATTTAATAACGAGGATAATTGTACAACATTTAACACATTGTGGGTTGAAAATGATTTTTCCTTACTAAAACGACTCTGTAGCCTGAAAATATATTTTATTACGAACAAACAAACAGTAACGTGACATAATACGTCGGGAATAACATTTTGTTTATTTCGTTTCCGCTACATTCGCTCCGATAAATATCCATTTTTTACGTTCGGCTTCCATCTGGATCGTATAACTCTGTGAAATAAACTTGTAGAATTGTCGAATTTCATTTGAAATAATAATAAAATTTAATTAAATCAATCGTCTCTTTTGTGTCGAAAATAAAATAATATTTTTTTTATTTTATTTATGTTTCTTTTTAATAATAATAATATTTTTTTTATTCACGCCTATCCCCCGCAGGGGTTGGCAGAGACCACAGAGCTCCATCCGCTACCATTAATTGCAGGGAAGCGGCTCTTCATTAGTCGCTTTTCGCCCTCTTGAGAATCAGGACGTGATGGGTGGCGAGCCACGTCGCCGTCATTTTCAACAAATTTGGTATATTAAATTCGTCATTGTGAATCCCACGAGCCGCAAGGGAGGATGGAGATCAGCCCCGGCAGAGCCCTGCATGCTGAGGTAAGGCACCATAGTACCCAGGGGAGCCCGATTTCGGGACGGTCGGCACGCTTGCGACTAGGCTCGCCCCTAGCCACGCATCCATTGGCACGGCAGACCGTGAATTGGCGGAGAGGAAGGGAAAGGATAAAGAAGAAAGGAAAGGGCAGGAAAGCAAATGCGGATTGGGGGGTTACCAGACTCGGAATAAACATTTATAAATCCATATATATATTTATTCCGTTGCGGGAATCGAACTCGCGACCATTGACTCCGCGGGCGGAGGGCCCCGCCACTGAGCCAATCGGTCGTCTTCTCTATATAATAATAATTATTCGTTTAACTGTTTCATTAATTTGTATAAATTGTAGATTTATACATGAATGGACCGGCTCAATCAGGGAAGTACGACATTCTCACAGAATAACGGCGTTTAATGGCATTTCTGTATTACCCTGTGTGGTACGGTGAGTGCAGGGATTTCGACATCCAATTTCTTTCTTCTTCCTTTACATCCATTTTCCCCTCCTATTATTCATGTTTTTACCCTAAGGTATACAATGCATCAGCAGTGCCCATGTTATTGCTGCAGTGATAATTACTTGCCCTTAGGTACTTTAATGTACCAGCCGTAGTGATACAGTGACACGGCATCTTTAGGGCTGCTTTTATATCTTCGATATAGTGATTTACATTTTACATTTTATATTAATTATGTTTATATTATTGAATTATATTTTATACTACTGAATCACTTTACATTTTATTTCAATATTAATTTCTTATGTCAGGAAGGTGTGTCTCGAAAGACGTCACGTCAGTCGATCAAATCTTCAATCATCAATATATTTATTTCTATTTTAAATTTTAAAATTACGAATTAAAAAAGTAATTAGTTTTTTTATTTAAAAAATTATATAATTTAAAAATTATAAATTTTATATATTATATTTTATTTAAAAATGTAGACTAAAAGGCAAATGAGTTCTCTTTCATAGAATAAAAATAATGAAGAAAGTTATGTTAAAAACATAACGTATGCAAATCAAACAGCGGGAAGCCTACTTTAAGAATAGAGGGTTGCAAATTAAATTTTTGCATTAGTATAAATATATATGGGTATTGTATGTGTACTGACGTTTGGACGGGTCATTTCTATATAATGGTCCCTACTAGTGATACAAAACGTAATGTACACTGAAACTAATTATTATATTAATTGTATTTCTTCATTTCGCAACAAATCAATCCTAAAAAATATCCATAATGGCGAGCTAAAATCAAAAGTTGTGGGTGTGTTAGTCGAAAAAGTATTATAAGTACGAATTAATAATAATTGCTTTTTACCATACGGTTGGAAATTATTCATAATGAATATTCAATATGGCTCGGAGTTATACATAATTAATCGAATTCTCATGAAAGTAAAATCGGTGGTTATTATTTTAACCATCACATTTGCCTTCAAGCTGTCACGTTCTTGTATAAACGTAGTTATTATTTCCCAGGCAACTTTGTGTTGATGAGTTGAATGAGATTTTTAGTAAACACTACACGAGAGCTGATTCTCGCATAATAATTTATTTTTATGGAATAGATAAGTAAACGAGAAAGCGGGTGGCTTGAAGGTAAGCGTCACCCATAGATATCCGCAACATTAAGGAACATCTAATATCCTTCGCAGTACCGTTGCCAACCTTAGAATAAGAATGAAATAAAGGAAGGCGACAGAAATTAACCCTTCGGATTCCTGCATTCATTGTTCGTATTTTCGAGGTCTTATATTCGTCCATGTGACCTTTGACGGAGACATTTATTTGGACAGGCCTTAATCCCACGCTTTGTGGTCGCACTGGGGATTGCATATTAGTCTGAACTGTTCGTGACATAAAATTGACTGTCTATAAAAAAGTAAATAAAAAGACAGGTAGATGTACGCAAAAAAAATATTAAAAGGTAAATTGCGTCAAAACATTTATGAAACAAATTGAATGAAATTTTATCATCTTGTTGTATTTTTATTTTATTATTAAAATCTTATATTAGTATCAGTTTTATGTTTAATTATGGTGGCGTATTATACAATATAGTTCGATGAAAGTGTATAAGTGAAGTGATATGAAATAAATGCGTCTATCGTGACTTTTTAATTTAACTGAAAAAGTCCATAGAAGTTTTTGGTAAAATTTTTATTTGATTTTTTTTGATCCATTTGATCAAGTCATAACGTGCGTAAGCTAATTAGTTACATTGCAAAAGATTTGTTATTATTGTATTTTACTTGACACTGGAATAATAGTTATAACTAATTGCCATCAAAGGAAAAAAAAGAACAGATTCGATTATAGAATCTGTACATTTTCGCATATTTCTAAAATCTCTATTTAAACGAAAAAAATATATTTGTTGAATGTTTCGATTAATTACTAAGCAAATATCTGTAGTCTATTGGAATGGAACCCGGCAACCATAATCTCGACATACCAGTGCGGTATGTCAAGAATTCATTATGACATACGTTAACCCAAATGTGAGCAGTTCATGTAATTAGTCCGCCTGGATTAGGCTGACCGCTTCCTGTATCTACGATACGGTGTCAGACCGATTACAGGTCATAATTACGCCATATAATAATGTGTAAATATCATAGCTCGGCGGTATGTTTCCAAGAGTAATTTTTTAATTTAAAGTTCTTAAAAAGTTCATGCGAATCGGATAACGTCAATCAATTAATCAACAGCCTGTGGCAGTCCACCGCTGGACATAAAACTCCTCCAAGAAGTACCACCTATCCCGATCTTCGGCTTCACGCATCCAGTTTCTGCCAGCCGCCCTGCGCAGATTGTCGCACTACCTAGCCGAGGGGCGTTCCGGATAACGTCACTATATATTAATAATAATATTGGTATTTATCTGTAATAATTGTATTTTTTAAACATGCCATATCCTTTGTTGTTATATTGATTTCTCGATACAAACGTTTCATATTATAATACATTGATTTATCAGTTTAATAGCAACAATAACAATGTTATCAGATGTTATCGCTTCCCCACGTCAACTACGGTAGTCAGAGCTAATTACTTTTACTGGCGTTTAGAATATACACTTCACTTTCCAACGTCTGACATGGTTTTTATGGCTCAATTGACTTATGATACTACAGCTTTGAATTTGAGTTCTTATTACCATAGGTAATTATTTGACTTTTATATTTTTTATGGGATAGGAGGCAAGCGAGTAAGCGAGTCGCCTGATGGCGAGCAATTAACGTTGTCCATATATATCTGTAGTAGATGACCATACAGTATTTCAGAAGAATTGCTGGCCTTACAGAAATATGTAGGCTTGTTTTTTGAGGTTCCAATATAGTATCAGTTAAAAAAAAGCCACTAGTCCTACAAAATGGTATATAATATATTATTGGTATATAATATATATTGTATATAAATATATATGAAACAAAATATTGTAGACGACAATTGGTAAGTTACCTTAATGACGTTTGCTAACCGGCGTCACGGTACGTCAGCACTTCTTGATAATTTTGTTCCAAGGACTATTAGCGCTTCACTAAAATAGTTTTTGTGTAAACATCCATTCATCTTGCAGAAATAGCGGCGTTTGTGCTTTGAACATCTCCAGAGTCGTTGCCTTATGGAATGATTTCAGTTGGAATACATATTTATCTAAAAAAAAAAAACAAACCTAACCTATGTCGAAATCAATACCATAATAGTTCCCGCCCTCAGCGTTGATGGTCGATGGTTCGATTTCCGCATTGGCATAAATATACTACGTATGACCTACGGGTATTCCGAGCCTGAATGCTTCACCAATCTGCCTCGGAAAAACTTGGTGGGTTTACGTACGTTCCTCCAGAAATAAAGAGGTCGGTGCCCAGCAGTTGGTGCTTACCATCAAGAGACCCGCTTGCACTTTTGCCTATCTATTCCATTAGAAAATTCTAGGCTTAAATGGTTAGCTGCAGCTGTTGGTTAAGAATTAGTATAATATTTAAATTTAATTTATCGTCACATTTGAATTGATTAGCTTGATATCATTTGAATACATTAAAAGAGAAATTATATACATATAATGAGCAGATTAAATAACATACGAATTGCATAAATTTTACCTCAACATCTCGTGCGATACTATCCTACTTAATATTATAAATGCGAAAGTTTGAGTATGGATGTATGTTTGTTACCCTTTCACAAAAAAACCACGGGACGGATTTAGATGAAACTTTACAGTAATATAGGTTATACATCGGAATTACATATAGGCTACAATTTGTAATGATTTTATGTAATTTTGTCGTAATATAACGATACATGTCAATTAAGTCGGAAAAAAATCTGGCCTCAGAGAGCTATCTTGGCGTACGCTGCCTAAACCATTGGAGTTACACAAAGTTGATTTACCGTAAGATTTGTTTGTCTTGAATAGTTCTAAATAAAAGTCCGCGACAGCATATATCTACCTTTTATGTGGAAGCCACTATGACCAAAATTGTGAACCATAAATTAACTAAAAAAAATATATTTATTTAATATGATCTGTCACGAAACTTAATATGGCAGACCAAATTCAATGCGAGCGAAGCCGCGGGCAAAAGCTAGTATTAATATAATTTACGAGTCGACGTATAGGAAATAAATTTGGGACGGACTTTCGGCAAACCGGTCGGGTCGTAACGTGGCCAGAAATGTCACGCATCGGTGTCAGCGTTTATAGACGTGCGGCTTGAGGGGGCAGGAGTGAAAGTCAATACGTCGAATTACTTTTCCCTGTAAGGTAACATTATGAGAAGATAACATCGATACTGCATTCACCGTGTCTGGTTTGCAAATCGAATTGCTATATATAATCGGATTACGCTTATCAAAGAGAAGGTTCACTTTGACTGATCAGCGATTAAACTTTTCAGTTATGTTTATAAGTAATGAAATACCTTGGTCTACGGGGAGTGTGTTTATCGCATTTACTGCCAACTACGAGGTATTTCGTAGGTTGTGTTATTATGGCGGACGATGACTACGAGTTACGTCGTAGTTTATTTCTTTGCCATATTTACGTAGCTACGATGAATATCCTACTATTATATATTAGTATAAATCTTCTTTAAAAAGTTTAATGTAAAGCTACAAAGCATTCGCTAAGCTAATTCGCGAATTAGTTATTTATTTTTAAAAGAAATAGAAATAGAAAACCTTTATACATATTTTTTTTAATTTTATCTTGTGTGCACTTTTTCTTCAAATGAATGTTCATGATATCAAATCTCAAACTCTTCCGTGCGCACAGTGTTTAGAAAGGGGTGCATTTCCTTGAGATATTAATATATAGATAGATTAGTTTTTTTTTACTGTCGACATTCAAAAATCCTTTTTAATACGCTTTAGATGTCGCGTGTATTAAGGTGATAACAAAGTGGGCCGGCCGCACCCGACACGCCTCAGATTCTGCGTCAAGATACACTAATGTGCCCTTAATTGCTATTGTTATATGCACTAAACCCGGCGTTGTGTCGCTATCGGTCAAATGCTGTGATAAACTTATCAAAATCCGTTAAGGCTTACATTATACATTTTAAAGATAATAATTTTAATACATTTATTTTCTTCTTTCCCTCACTTCTATCCCTTTTGGCACTCAGAATCAAACCAATGAGCCGATCCGTGCCGAGCCGAGCCGTCATCCATTAAGTTGGACGCCTTCGTTGGGCTGGGCACGTGGTACGGATGGACGAGGCTAGAGTACTAGTATGGAGTCGAGGACGACTTAAAGGCGATCGGTGTGAGGGGCTGGAGAGAAAAAGCTAAAAGAAGATCCGACTGGAAAAATTTACTGAACCAGGCTAAGGCCCACCCGCGGCTGTAATGCCTTAATGATGATGATTTCTTCTATCTCTATCATTATTCACACACCCTAACGTAGAACACGCATATATAATACCCGTAATGCTGCGATTGTTGAATGAATGCTTACCATATTGCTTCATTAAAAACATACTCTTGTAAGTTACAAAGTTTATTTCATATTAGGATGTGGTCGCTCATTGTGCTCTGGTAATAACAGCTTTCAATTTTTATCTCCGATACGATCCATGCAGAAATGTACGCTTCTGCAAATTCGACGCCGACATGTGTAAACAATATCATTACGAAAGACCGAAAACGTTACCTAACATTACGTTTCAAAATCGTTGCAACGGAATATATGTATTTCTTGGAACATTGAATTTACTTTGTGTATTGTTTTTTAATTCGTATGCCTATTGTTTTTTAAGTCGTAAAACCATGCAAATGAACACGTCTGCTTTTCTATATTTTTCTGTATGTATAATATATTAATACGGAAGAAAACTGTACTTGTTAAGCACACGCTCGGATGAGTGTGAGATAAGGTATAGTTAAAGTTAATATGGAGAAGAAGTGCAGGAGGATAAAAATGATTAAAAATGTGACCAATTAAATTACGGTCGAATTCCGATCACAGGACGAGGAAGTTATAAAACAGTCTATTAAACACTTATTTATATGTAAATGTACGCTAATCGACATAGCAGCGGGGCTGCCACCTAATGATAAACTTTTCTCGGATAAATGCAGGTACGGCCTATAGACATTTATTTTATACAGATTATTATTCTATAAAGAGCCACGTAGACACATGTAGTGGTAGAGCCACGATGCAGTCGACGACTTTGTCAAGAATAGGTACTAATTGAATGGGCTGGCTCGCCCGGGGAAGTACGACACTCCCGTAGAAAACCGGTGTCTGAAGCGGCGTTTAGCTTAGCTACCACGCTTCGTCTGGTGTGCGGTTGAGTTCCGGAGGCCTAACCCCCCTCCCCGCTTCCCCCCTCTCTTCTATAATGACTCTTTAAAGGCCGGAAACGTTTCTTTATTGCCTATGACATTGCGGATGTCTATGAGCAACGTTGATTGCTTTCCATCAGGTGACACGACTGCTCGTTTGCCTTCCTATCAAATAAAAAAAATAAAAAAGAGATTTATTTTGTACATATATTTATTCTATATTAGAGTCGGGCTTTCCGGCCAACCCGTATTGAATAAGCGCCATGAATTTATGTCCATTCACCCAGAATTGCTTGACGTTGAGTTGTTAAGAAAATGTAAATATAATAAGCAAAATAGTTTGTATGTGTTGAAACCAGTTAACAACAGTCCGCGGCAAATACGGTTGGACATAGATTTCTCTGAAGGCGTATCGCCTAGTTCGATCTTCGGCTATATGCATCCAGTTTCTGCCAGACGTCCTTCGTAGGTCGTTGCTTCATCTAAGCGGAGGCCTCCTATGTTTGTAAACACGCACTCTCCATTCTAGGATTTTGTATATTCCTTCGGTAAACGTGACTAGCTACTTTTTTTTCATATCTCATATATGCGGTGTCGCGGTTGTCCATGAGCGGCGTTGATTGCTTTCCATCAGGCGACACGCTTGCTCGTTTTCCTTCCTATCTCATAAAAATGCACTGTAGTGATACATTAATAAGTAATAAAATATTTAAATTCTATTACTTCTTTTTAAATTCGTAATTTTAAAATTTAAAATAATAAAGAAATGTTTTATAACAACTAAAAGATTAGTTCGACTGACGTCTTTCGATAGACATGCCACCTGTCCGACATAAGAAATTGAGATTATATATTGAGATATAAAATGTAAATTGATAAAGTATGAATAAAATATAAATGTACAGTGAATAGAAAAATAAAGTTCGATGGTAAAACCTCCTAAAGATCTCGTGTGTCGCCGAAAGCAGAACGGCCGGTACGCTATAGTACATAATTCTCACTGCTGGGCACGAGTCTCCTCATTTTTAAAGGAATGGACATTAACGCACCACGCTTAACCAAGAATAAATACTTTTATTCCATACATATCATTATGACGATACGAGAGTCGAATCCGACACCATCCACGTTTTATTTCCGGTAGGAAATCGAGTCGTTTTAATTCCTTAATTCAAAACGCTACCTACATCTGTAACTTTCTTTGGCATATTTCTTTATTTTGAAACAATAATAGCAGTACTTTATAGCACCTGCTTTTATCATCTGTATTTCTATCATGGTTCAATAGATATGGCCTTCTGTCGTCTGTGGAGCTCCCTACTATCAATCTGTATTTAATGTGAACCTTTTTGCCTCCATTTGTTAGTCTATCGACCAATTTAAATTGGGCTCTTGGAAATCTTCGTATCGTTATCCACAAGAGCATTTTTTTCGTAATAGACGGCCCGTCTAAGATTAGTGCTTAGTGAAGAAATTTACATTCTGATAAAGTGAGCTTTCATTAAGTTTCGGCCGGTGGGATGTAGAAATTGTTACAATACTTTGTCATAAGAAGTAATTTATTGCGAAACTGTAAAATATATTTTTTATGACTATAATTCTGCACGTAATCATAGGTGGTCAGTTTTTTGGTATCACTTTTGTATAATAAGAAAAATAAATTAATCAACACAGTTGTAACGGTAAATTCAATAGTGTCCAGTGATATTCCACCCACTCAGGGCAGTTGCCGTACCTAATCGATGCGCTTGGGACGGATTGACAGACGGGTTTTTATTTCCCAGGCTGGTGCCCATTTACTGGTATTTGCTCATATAGATGCCTCATATTCATTCTGAAGGGAGAAATGGGGTGACGCTATTCTACGCCGAGATTGTATGTATTATAGCGTACCAGCCGTACTGATACGGCGACATATGGGATCTTTAGGGGGGTTTTATCATTATCAATTACATTTTATATCTCAATATATATAATCTCATTTTTTTATGCTGGAAAAGTGATATGTCTATCGGAAGACGTCCGTCGAACTAATGCTTTTGTATTTATAAAACAATTTATTTCTTTTTAAATTTAATAATAACGAATTCAAAAAGAAGCAACAGTATAAAAGGTTTTATTAATGGAGTCAGGCGTTACTTTGCGGAAATCCATCACTATATGGACAGTCAAAAGTTTTACTTAGCTAAGATCCGCGACAAGCAAAACAATAACAGAAAATTAATAATGTGTGTTTTTCCGTTGAGTTAAGTGGATTTATTTAGAACTTAAACCAAAAACTTACCGAAAATCGGCCATCAACTCTCCACCCACCAACCACTATACACAACGCCAAACACACACTATCACTTTTCCATCTTGTACACTATGTACAAGTGTACAAGATGGAAAAGTGATAGTGTGTGTTTGGCGTTGTGTATAGTGGTTGGTGGGTGGAGAGTTGATGGCCGATTTTCGGTAAGTTTTTGGTTTAAGTTCCAAATAAATTCACTAAACCCAACGGAAAGACACACATTATTAATCTTCTGTTGTTGTTTTGCTTGTCGCGGATCTTAGCTAAGTAAAACTTTTGACTGTCCATATAAAAGGTTTTAATATATTCAAATAAAAAGTTTTATTACATTAGTGATACGTTCATCAATGTATCACTACAGTATACTTGTGGTCAAAGTTTTAATTGCATTCTTTCATTAAATTGAAAGAAAAAACTGAAGACATTTTTTTTACAGCACATCACTGTTGTGGACTCTGACATTCCTATATCTTGAGTAATATAACGATTATCCACCACATTCATCCAAGGCGGATTGGTTGGGCTTCAATACTAAAAAAAAATATTTTTAAGTCACTGTATTTTCTTTTTTCGTATATGATAATATAAAAATATTGTCGCATAAAGTAAGTAACGAGGCATACCTTTACGTATAATGAATGATGCCTTTTAGGTCGGAGTCCTTTGACTGTCGCGTTACGACATCCGACCTCTAAAGTTTCTTGTTTTTTGTTACAGTGAATTTTTCAGTGCTTCTTTTCCTAACATTTTTCTTGTTATTTTAGCAAACGATAAAAACTGATGATTTTTTGAAATTCTTATGTGTTTGTGCATTCACTCGAAAGACAAATATATTTTATACAAAGAGCTTTTATATACTGAAGCATAATTGCGATATCGGTGCGTAATCTCGATTCGTTTTCACCTCTCGTGACATGAATATTTCACGAATTAACTGTAGTATGTCTTCATTTGACTTCATTATGAATAACGGTTACCGTATTTGAATGTCAATATTTGAATCATTTCCATGGTGCGATACTTTTTGGAAAACAAACGAGCGAGAATAAAAGTAGAGTTATCGAAAGAAGAAAGAAAGAAAAGTTGGCGAAAGAATGAAATTAATTAGATGCCTTTTTTCTTTTAATGTATTGTTTTGCTTATTTAAAAATAGCGGTAAATAATGATTGACTTACTATACATTATTATGTATATTAAACCATGTCACGCGATTATACCAACGCTAAAAAGCAAAAACGTGATTTTTAGCGAAAATTTTTGTGATTGTTTACTATAGTTGAATAAAATAAAAAAATTACTTCCGCTAATAGTAGATGTGGATCATAAACGTCCTTGAACGATTTTGAATCACTTCATTGCGTGAATGGGACCGGATTATGGTGCATCCAAGTGGCGGATAGACAAGGATAGGGTCACTTTCCCACATGAATCAAAGAGCAATGGTTTTTGCTCGACTGCCCCATAAGGGCTATAGTGAACCGACCCTCGCTTGATTTGTTCATTCAGGTAGCGTTCGCATTCATACCACGCTGTCATTGTTCATGCATTTCAATTCCTTATTTGTAATCAACTTCCATTTTATACTATACCGTCGGAATGTTACCCTACTTACTCTTTATGTTTTTAATCAAGGGGAATAAAAAGAATCGCATTTTGAAAAAATAGCTAAACCGAATTAATGATTAAAAAATAATAAACCGAATGTAAGATTATCGTACAAGGCGTTTTTAAAGATAACCATTGTTTTAATGTTAAGAGAAATCTTGTTCACCATTCCAATTAACTGAAACAAGTGTTAGGACAATATAGTCACGTTAATAGTCTATTTTACCGCCTCAATAGTCTATTGTTAGTGTTATAAATAAATATTTCCTATAGCTTTGTTTGTGCAGAAAAAGTAAAGATTTTTATTATAATTATTTATTTATTTTTATTATTATTATTATTTATTTTTATATTTTTTATTATTACCATGTTAAATATGTATGATGTGTAGGTCAACAGACGGTGTGCTTTATGATTTTTAAATTTTAATTATAAATTTTTATTTCTGTTTCAGGTATGTGATTTAAGTACAAAGTGAAGATTTCATCATCATAACTATACGTGCGTAAGTTGGGTTGTGTTACCTCATGTCTTACATTTTTACACAATAATCATTGGGACAAGATTTTGGAGTTGGTAATTATTAATTCCATGAAAGATGACTGAATATAATAACGACTAATATCGGAAATACTTATTTCACAATCATAACCTCAGGCTGGAATTTCCTGTGTATTCGCTTTTGTTAAATTGTGCCTCTACAATGCAAATTACGTGGAGAATCACCGAGTCACTCAAATACATATTGGTCATACATATTTGTTATAGGCTTCTAATACTTAAATATAATATTAAAACATATATATCGACCACAGATCCCCATCTGCTACGATCTCCGCGTACTTCCCTTGCTTCCTCCACACTCATTATTCTCCTCATGCAAGTCCGCCGGTTAAGTCTTGACCTGACCTTTCTTAAAAACTTCAGCAATTTGATCGAAGTGGTCTTCCTCTCTTAATATCAAAACGGCGGAATGAAAATAAACTCAATTTAGGCGCAAAATTGAGTTGCAACTCAATAGCGCATTAAGCATGGTGAATTATCATAGTAATGAAGTGAGTGTTTAATACAAAAAATTCGTATGTATTTTATATATTACTTCGAGGCTAATTCTTCTTGATCTGTACTCAATTGCCTTAGCTCTAAATACGTTCATTATCACATTCGTCACGCTGTCACGCGCTTTCAGTGCCGCGGGCCATATGTTCTGTAGGTATATGTTAAATATACTATATTGTGACCCAGAGTCAAGAAAAATGCTGTCAAAAATTATTTTTCTTATAGGTAACAATTAGTATGTGGACAGTCAAAAGTTTTACTTAGCTAAGATCCGCGACAAGCAAAACAATAGCAGAAAATTAATAATGTGCGTTTTTCTGCTACATGAAGTGGATTTATTTGGAACATAAACCAAAAACTTACCGAAAATCGGCCATCAATTCTCCACCCACCAACCACCATACACAACACCAAACACACACTACCTCGAAAGTGCTTCAGAAGAACCGTTTTAGACACATAAACGTGATAAATAATAAAAAGAAATTATAACGCTTTACTATAATATAGTCACTCATTATAACTCCGTGTCGTAGTATTATTATAAACATACAAATGACATGGATAAAAACATAGACCCAAAAAACTGTAGACTATTCCAATATTAACTCCTCTTCGAGAAACGAACTCATGACTCTTCATTTAAAAAGCGAAATCTTAGCCACTGCGCTATTTAGATTGCAAACTATAGTCTAATATACAAAAAACAGTATGTTTTATTATGTACGTGATAAAATCAGTCACTAAGTACCTTGCCGATTTAGTTCAAGCTTTCACTTTCACCTACTCTGCAATTTACAAGTTATTAACAGAAGCTGTCGTAAAATATAACTGGTCGGTTATTAAATAAAGACAGCACTGCTAGCGCTGAAGTTTATTAATTGGGTGACTGTTTTTTTAAGGAATAGACAGGCAAATGAACAAGCGGGTTACCTGAGAATAAGTAGCCAGAACCGTCGATACACATCTAAAATACTAATGGCCAACGTCAATAATGGGAGAAGAAGGATGAAATGTTAGGGGAAAATGTAAAGAAAATGGAAAGGAATTGGAACATGGGTTTCCTATACTCACTGTACAACGTGCGGTAACACAGTAAAATGCAATCACTGCGGATGTCTATGGACGGCGTCGATTGCTTTTCATTAGGCGACTCGCCTGCTCGTTTGCCTAACTCATAAAGAAATTACGCCGATATTCTCTAAGGGTGCGGTACCTACTTTCCTAGTGAGCCGGAACATTCGTCCTACAATAACTATGCCAGTACAGAATGTAAAAGACATTGCTTTAAAATTTTTTCATGGGATGGGAAGATTAAAAAGCATGCGTGTCACCTGATGGAAAGCCATTAACTTCGCCCATAGACATCCCCAATGTCACAAGCATTGCAAAAGCGTTGCCGGCCTTTAAGAAATGTGTAGGCTTGTTTTAAGTGTAAAAAGCTTGTATACTATGCCGCATCCATTTTAATAAATGCTCTTGCCTTGTAAAGCTCTTAAATTCAACATCAAACACTGACCCGCCGGTTCGTGGCGAAGTAATCAGCTTCTCGATTGTTATTGTTGTAATATATAGGTACAAAAAATTTGGTACCGATGTATCGTTCACTTGAAGCAAGGTAAACGACCCCTGAACGTGTTGTAACCACCTTAAGAAGTGTAATTATGGAAGTGTGCGTTTCAATTTTAGAACGTGGTGATTTTGATAGGTTTTGTCATTTGATTTTTTATTATTGAATTAACGTTTGTTGATGATTTCGTTCGAGTGGTTTGTGAAACAGACTTTTCTTTATTATCTCTTATGAAAATAAATAAGTAGTTGACGATGTTTTTTTACCATATAATAAATATTGTGTTTGATAATCACAGTTAGGATACCTGTTTTCTGTGTCAACTTTTCTGGTTCTAAATTCAACTCAAAAGCAAATTTTACTACTTAAACAAACTTCAGTTTTAAGATCCATTTTGGGTCTTGACCTCCTCTACGATTGTTTTTTATTTCGCTGTCTCTAAACTCGATATACATAAACGTATTTTGTGAATATACACATATTGTGCATAAGACTATGTATACTATATTTGTGGGGCCACCTCATTTTTTCCCTTGAGTGCTGTACGAGGCGACTAAAAGAACAAATACCAGTACCTACTAGCCTCCGTCTGAATAATGAAATAAATCTGCTTTATCGAATCCGTCCACCAAACGTGGGGATTACATCCGTCATTTTCAGGGATGCCAATATACAGCAATGGACTGTCACGCTTATATTGATAAGGTTGTCCCCAATCGTAGCCAAATTTGGATCCAGTCAGTAAAGTAAAGCCGGATAGGGATGTGACTTTTCTGTTTACCTGTCATGCGTAGTCGACTCGACACATTTTTCATTTTATTATTAATAATTACAATGAAATATAAAATACGTGTGAGCCCATTATACCTTACTGATTTTTGCTGGGCCCAGATACCTCTTACTTCAACTTAATAATTTAATATATAATAATAAATATAATAATTTAATAAATCTATAAATAACACAAACAAATCATAATAGTCTCAAGTATTATATAAATTTATAAATCTACATTTCATCGCGCCCTCCCACATCCCATAGGGTTAGGCAGAGACCACACATCTTTATCTGCTACGATCCTGGTACACTTTCTTTTCTTCATCCACACTCATCACTTTTTTCATACAAGCTCGCCGGTTAAGGGCACTTTTGACGTGGCCTTTCTTAAGAACTTCGGCAATTTGGTCAAGGTGTGTTCTCCTTGGTTTTCCCCTTCCGACCCTTCCATTCACATAAATCCTTATAAATCTAACTATAGCTATTTATTCATCTACAGAAAAAAGGGAAAAATACAAATTTAAATTTTAAATGATTGTATAAATAACTATTTAGAAACAAATATATTATATTTTAAAACATTACCCTTCCATCCCCTTCAATCATTCACATCCTCACCCTAAGGTAGATGAGATAAGGGAACTACAGGCGTAGTTCCTTTAGTACTGCGGATGTTCCTAGACGGCAGTGGTTATTTACCATACGCAAACGAGCAAACAGGTCACCTGTTTGCTTGTTTGCCTATCGTTTCAATAAATAAAACACAGACTTCTTCAACAGATCATCATCATCACCATCAAGGCATTACAGCCGCGGGTGGGCTTTAGCCTGGTTCAATAAAATTTTCCAGTCCAGTCTTAGTTTGGCTTTTTCTCTCCAGCCCGCCACACTAATTGCCTATAAGTCGTCCTCGATTCCATTTAGCTATTTGAGCTTAGGCCTTTCGCGGCTTCTACCACCATCTGGTTTGCCGTCGAGTAGGCGTTTGGATACTCTAGACTCGTCCTTTAACTGATCGCTATTGCTAAAATGGCTTGAAGAACGAAAACTTTGTCGAAATTTGCTAGTTATTTTTAGAAACGCGTAATGCGTATTTGTACGAACTGTGCTTGTTTATCCCTGACTTTCCTGAATAAACTTGATTAAGCCGAGGAGCAATGTCCTTATTTCTGCCATTGCCATAATATAATATTAATTTATCGTA
Organism: Baronia brevicornis; assembly: GCA_031353405.1. Lineage (NCBI taxonomy): Eukaryota > Metazoa > Arthropoda > Insecta > Lepidoptera > Papilionidae > Baronia > Baronia brevicornis. The sequence continues at coordinate 398,269 of JASFAT010003971.1, read as the reverse complement.
CGTCGAACAAGTAATGACAGATAGGCTTGGAAGATAGGCAGATAAGCTTATCATGAACGTTAATAATGAAATATTAATGTATATTCATTTATCGGGCCATATTATTTTTATATTGTAAATATATGATGTTTATTTGAAGCATCAGCTGTGATTGGTTTGTATCAGTCAAATGCAGGACATAGATCTCTTCAAGCACGAAAGAGTTTTGACTTTAAAATTAGAAAAGTATCCAGAAAAGTGTACTTTTGTAGTCATGTTGAGCATGACGGTAGTTATATATAATAATATATAGTAATTATTTTTTCGTCGAACTCGCGACCATTGACTCTGTGGGCCGGGGGCACCGCCACTGAGCCAATGGGTGGTTAATTTTTTTTATATGCATCCCATATCGTCGGCCTAGTTATCAGGAAAATTGCCACAAAGTAAAAAACAAAATATATTTTCTTACAATGAGATGCGATGCGTCTGATGTGTACCGAAAGCGTAACCAATGGAATAATTTGCGATAAAAATACCTTATGGCTTAATGGTTTTATAACAAAAGTATGAAAGAAAATCAGTATTTTTGTTCCTGTAAAATTTATTCATTTGTACTTAAGAATTTTTATGATAAGAACAATGATATATACGTGTCTCACTGCGAGGCACGGGGCCTACCCATTTTTCTGGAGGAATGGACTCACCAAAGCGGATTATTGGGATAACCAGACTAGGAATATATACTTTTAGCCCACACATACTCGTATATATCTCGATGTGTGAATTGTTTTACATGTGATCATTGATTCCGAAGATGGGACCTTCATTTAAAAAAAATAGTTTTACCATGATCAAGTTTTAACGTTCGTAATATAATAATATAATATAAATCATTACATATAGCTACACGTTACCAGTCGACTTCTAGTAGTAATTCATTTCTAGAGTTTATAAGTCATAATTATCTCCTTTAATGCCACCTTTACAGAAAACCGTCAATGGTGTTGATACGCTTATTCCATGCTTTGTTAACGCTTATGATAGCGAAATAAAATAGGTTAAGGATACAGGGATAAAATAGAAGATTACGAAAAGATACGTATTGTAATCTTAGTTCGCAAAAGATACCAATATAATATTTTAATTCAAGTTGACAACCCTGCGAATGTAACCGGGTGCCCCCATCGAAAAACGTTATTCTATTTGTTGAACTTAACGTGACGAGCATGGGAATCGTCCTTTGCCTCTATATAATCCTATATTCGGCTGTACATACTTATGTCTATCTCATTTGCGACACGGCTAACTAGATCGTCAAAGTGAATCTTTAATCAAAGTATTTTCAAAAGACAACTTTGTTAAACAGTCCTTACTTAATATCTGTTTTATTTTTCATTATATAATAATAATAAGTCTTTATTTGCATTGCATGTGAGGTGTAACAAGATGAAAAAAGACGTATAAAAGCTCCATCACATTTATTTATTTAATAATGTTAACTCTACATAAACTATAATAAACACGTATAGAATAAACACACACAGAGATCTTGATATACAAGTCGCTTAAATTATCATCAACGAAGCAATAAATTAAAAATATACTGTTACATTGTCGTTAAAATTATAATTGATTCATCTATTACATACATTCGATCAAACTGGTAACTAATTCTAATTTTGTGGTACAGTCATTAAAGCAAAAAACTCCTTAGTATTATAAACATTGCCATCTATTAGCTATTGATATAGTCGTTTTTTTCAATAATCGTGTGTTCAATTGTTTTATTCATGAGGTATATTGTTGTAGATGCGTATACACATGAACAGGCAGCTTTTTCATATATTTACTCAGTCTAGGGTGATCATCCAGCACTAATCTTTGGGGATCAGGTCGGTGACGACCAGCGTTATGATAAGCTGTTTTAAATAGTTCTTTATATATTTGAAGTTTTCAATGTGGTGTCGGCATCGAATGGAAAGAGAATCTTGGATTAAAGAAAAATGTATCTTACAGCACATTGAAAATAAGAGGGTAAGTATAATAGGGCATTTCGTTCGTCATGATAATTTTATTTTTAATATTATAAAGAGAAAATTTGAAAGGAGAAGGAAAAGAGAAAGACGAAGAAGAAACATTACAGACCAATTAATGGAAAAAACTTACTATAATTAGACTAAAGAAAATGAATCGCTACTTAAAAAAGTACTAAGCGCTAATGAATGGATGGATTTGAATTTTATAACAAATTTTTCGTTACTGTCGTTTAAAATACCAATTTTTTGGGTGCGGTTTATCTGATTGAAAAAAAGGATGTAATCAAAGATAAATTCTAAGGGGTTATAATAAATTAAGAGAATTCCTTGTGTTTCCGAATCCCTGAAAGAACACTAATACTCGGAATACCTGTAAGTCATATAAATATTTATCATGATGCGGGAATCGAGCTCACTACCCTTGGTCCAAAAAGCGAACATTTCACTACTGCGTACTACTAGGTACTAGGTACTGCGTAATAATACTTACTTCTGAAATTTTAAATTTTATTCTTATTGACCGAAACAAGCATAAACGTAAAATTAAAAAATAATTACAATATCATTCACGAAATATATATTACTAGATAATGCCGGTAGGAAGGACTGTATTAATTATGTAGCATACGGGCTGACAAAAACTCGCGTGTTATGTAATCGCGCCCCAATATTGTTTCCAATACAGGCATTTATTACTCCCGTATAGATACTGAATTGGTCCATATTGATTATTTTGTGTACACCGCCTATTCAGAGTTTAGTTAATAGAAATGTTGAAAGTATTATTATCCAATATTTTAAAAGGACATTACGTGAATGTAGAGTGAATATTATTATCTGTTTTTGTATTAGAAGTCTATTCTAAAGATTTTTTACAAACGGCATATTAGGGTAGTTACAAAAGTTACGGCTCCTCGAATACTTTTTAAATAGGAAACGTATTGAATAAAATAATGTCAGCCACAGAGTAACGGAAAATATAGTCCATGCTGTAATTTATTTTTATAGAAAAGCAATCGCTATAAGGAATCACTGCCGGTCATAGACATCTGCAATAACAACGGCACTAGAGACCTTAGGAAAAGATGTGAATAATAAGAGAGGAAGAGAAAAGTAATTGAATGGGAAGAGAGAAGTAAAGATAGTTCAGAGACAAGTACCGTAAGTACATCTGAAAAGTATGAAATACATTTACTTTAAACGTGTTTTCTGTTATTCAATTCTTTTTTCTTTTGAAATTGTAAGACTATCTCTTATAAACGTCAATAATTTATGTATTTACTATTTACTTGGTATTAAGATATCGAGATATCCATAGACATTTGCGACACTAGAGGTGCTGCAACATAGAGGCGTTGTGGTCTTTGAGAAAGTTGTAGGCTTGGTTGTTTTTTTTGATTTCAATACTTTAAAGTATAGTTATGTGCATCTGAGTAAGACACAAACCAATATCTTCTGGTTGACCTCACCGTGGGTGTAGATAAAAACGTTGGATTCTCGATAAAATTTGAAGGCGTGCGCATTCTTTAGATAAAGTTGTAAATGTATTTTGTTATATGTTAGTATTGTGATTTCATCAAAGTTTAAGTAATGAATGTTTAATTTCAAAATATTTCTATATAATATTAAATTGCATAACGTAACACTTGGGAACTGCCGCATAACGCTGTAATCAGTTCAAAGTACAATTATAAAACGTGCCCCAGTTTAAATATATGTTGTTAAATCTATTGCTTGTGCAGTTGCATCCACCTTTATAGTGATTATGATATTAAACGATACTTTAAGCGAGTCATCCAAAATGTTATAGATTTTATTTGCTCCGGCTCATGTCAACTCTTAAATTCTAATAGAAATTTTATTTCGAAAGATTCTGACATATAATGGTGATACAAGGTGAGATAGAATTAAGCCACCTCCTTACTTATGAAGTCATAAAATAAATAGCCGCTATAGTTTTCCGTTTCCTCGACCGTTGGCAGAAACTAAATGCGTGAAGCCGAAGATCGAGCTAGGTGGTGCGTCTTTAGGCAAGCCCTAATATAATGTAGACTTGGACATATACTGAAAAAAAATTACGAGATAATTACGCAAGAATACCAATATAATATGTATATTCTAAATGCAAAAAAAAATAGGATTAAAATTGTTGTTAAAATAGATACTTTTTAAATCTATATAAGTAGTAGATATTTTGAATGTAATTGAAATTCAAATACAATAAAAAGGAGTAATAATTTTATGGATACTTTAACCAGTATTCGCGTTTAAGGCCATCTTAACAATGTTTCATCTTAAAATATGTGGTAAAAATAGAATACAATGCAGAAAACAAATTCGTTCTTACTGTACACTTACTTTTGAGTAATTCTGCACTTACAAGGGGAAATATTTAAGGTACATTTTGCTTTGAGAGATAATGGACACATGTCTCAAGTAACGTAGGGCTTAACATGAACTGTTTATTGAATCTAGTGAAATATTGACAGCCTATTGTGAACGAACAACAACAGGATGGTACAAAGTACTACCCGAGCAGCATATGAAGCAAGATGTTTTCAAACGTCAGATTAACTTGATGAAAGACGTGTGATGGTTTAAGTAAGTCGTCAGTTTGATATGATAGGCGGTTATTTTTGAAATATTTATGAATAGGGATTGAGATGTAAGCTAACGTCTAATGTGAAATATACTTTTAAGATACGTAACGTTTGACTGTATCCGTAGAAAACTGACACCTCATAATAAGATAATGCTCGCCTTTTAGAAACCCTGGCTCATAACATATATGTAATATAACAGTTCTAGGATTTATATACATAAAAAATAAATGTTTCACAATATTTATGGTGCTTGCTTTGAGAATATTTGCTTAACTGTGCTTAGATATGAATTAAATATTACGTGTTTACTTTACCTTGACTGAGATATTGAAAGTTTGTGCTCGCATTGACACGACCTTGCCTCTATATAATTATAAATTAAATATTACCTTCTTTGTGCATGCACTCAAATTATAGTTTTTTTTGGAGTGGATTCTTTGCGCGTTATAGTAAATTTCAATGGGCGAAAATGGAAATAAATCATCTGATCAGAAGGTAGCAATAGATAACACGTCAAATCGCACGTACTGAATTGACATTCGGAACATTAATATGGAGAAAAATTACGATACGTCAGTCGAAAGTTCGCGATTCGATTTGTTCCTTTGCTCCTATAGGAACGATCAAAGGGACGTCCCCTTTGTTCGTTTATTATACTTTTGTTTTCAAGTTGATTTTTTGCTGAATTATCTCACGTGGAATGGACAATTTAATCATTTTTATAAAAAGTATGTTAGCGTAACTGAAAAATTATTCTTCAATGTAATTAAATACATTTAAAACTATTACCTAGTTTGTAAAAATGTAGTTTAATGTAAAATGTAAAAGAAATCTTCAAAAAAAAAACAGAACAAAAGCATCCAAACTAGCAAATCTTATTGCCTTGTAAAATAGATATTTAATCATAATAGTTGTTCATCTTGGCATGAAACAACTAGCAAAAACAAATGAGGCGACAATTTCTTGCGTATTGGTGCGCTGTGATAATTTTATGTTGCGTTATCATTTTGGGCTGAAAACTATTATTCGATATCAAGTTTTTGGAAACTATGATTCACTAAATTATTATTCAAACGGGATAAGGATGACGCCATATAGTTTTATTGTAAATTGCTTATAATGGTAGATATATATTTCTAACATTAAATGTAAGTTGTGTTAGTACATATTCAAAAAAGTGTAAATCTTGTTGGAGAACCGACTACTGTTAGAGTTTAGAGGCCTTGTCGCAAGGTACGCAGGGTAGATGGGGCGATGATCTGCGCAGGGCGGCTGGCAAAAACTGATGAAGAAGATTATGTGTATCATGGCTTTAAAATTGACTGCAAAAGTAGTCCTGTCTATAGAAAGTTTTGGTAAAACAGCCATTTCAAGACAACGTGACAAGGTGATTAAACTAGTATAATTCAAGACGTTTTTTTGTACTGCTCATATATTTCCTCGCTTCTCGCCTCTGCAGAAATAGAAATTAAACCACAACGCTTCTGCAAGACGTTAAGAATATTAGTAAAATGTTACTAAACATAAAGCAAATAAAATACATTTCAGGATTATATTTGCTTTCATATCATAATAATGTATCTCTGTATGTAGTTCAAAGGCACACTAGAGACTGGCCTAGAACTGTCTTATAGCTACCGGAGCATGAAGAAGACAGGTTTCAATTTTCTCTTAGAACGAGTTCTTTTCTGCATCCGAGAACATTCGAGATGAGTTTAAAATACTAACAACTCGTAGTATATACATTATTATTCAATATATTTCTAGAATAAATAAAAAAAAAACATTTCACTTCATAGAGCTGCTACTCAAGACACTTAACGTGACGAAACAAAGGACAGAGGAAGGAAGGGAAGGTTGGGCCTAGGGTTATAAACATTTATCGAACGTAGTATGTAGTTGAAAAACTATTACGTAAAAGTCTGGTAAGTACGTACGTACGTAAGTAGTGTGTTTCTTTCCCAGAAAATACATTATGTTATAGACATAAATATATTCTATAAAAATGAATATTCTTCTAAGATTGAATTTTATTTAATGTAAAATATTTAAATTATTTAATGGCAAAATATTATATTAGAATTCAGATTAAATCAAAATAAGGTTTTTAGAAACCTCGAGGATAGCGAGTGCTGCAGAATTGCTGCACCTCGCGAAGGAGGAGGAAAGTTGTGCTCAATTGGCTGCCAACCTTCGCAAGTCGGAGAGGCGCTCTTAGATGAAGAAACCTCGAAAGGGATAAGCAGTGAAAGATTAATTTGTTCATTTTAAATAACACAGTTATTGGGATAATTATTATCAGTGCTACTCGACACTAAATCCTTATATCACTTCTTGGGACAGCCTCTACTGAAAATGGTCAGCCCAGCATGGCAGTTTTAGTCAAACCCTACCTTCATGGAAGACGCATTCTCGGAATGGACTAATTTATAATAGGGTGTTAATGATGACTTAAAATACATTTATAGTATTTCTCTTTTTTAGGCGCTCTTTGTGATTGTTGCAAATTGAATTTCAAAAGTATCATAGCTTACTTACATATTTTTATAGTTTAAATAACTGCTCTTAAGAAATATTACCTAAACTTGAACAGTGAATAAACATACGCGGGCGAAGCTCTGAGAACCAGTTATCATTTATTAAATCAAATTGACCAAAGGTTAATGTGTGGTCACAGAAAATTAACAGTGAACATCATTTTCATTAATTTATTAACCTTTTTAAATGGAAATTGTTATGCTCCACTATATATCAATTAAAGCCTAATTTAATTGAATATTACTGTCCAAGTTAAGGGTACTCTTGACTGGCATGTTTTCCATGGTCTTCCTTTACCGACCCTTCCATCCACATTCGCAACATAAATTTTTTTTGCCAGTCGTCTTTCATCCATGCTCTCTAAATGCCCAAACCATCTAAGTATCCCTTTCTCAACTTTTCTGACCTTCGTTTACTCCACATCGCTCTCTTATATCTTCATTTCTTATTCTATCATTCACAGTTATACCACACATATTTCTTAATGCTCTTATTTCCACCGAATTTAGTCTGCTTTCGTGACTTTCCTGCCAAATCCAACTTTCACTATAGTATATTAGAGTCGGAACAAGCACCCCTTGATGAACCGTCAGTCGGGCCGTTTTAGACACATTCTGACTTTTCATAAAAGGAGAATAATGAATGTGGAGGAAGCAAAGGAAGTATGCCGAGATCGTATTAGATGCAGATCTGTGTTCTCTGCCTACCCCTACGGGGGACAGGCGTGACGTATGTATGTATGTATGATTATAACAAAATCTAGGAGTATTACTTTTCATAGTCGTATTGTACCACACTCACTGTAAGAAATTTCGAAATACCCAATGCCTGGGTGCCAAACCTCAATGAGAATCACACAACTCGTTAAATAAATCTGTATGCATGTATTACTATCCAAGTAAGTGTTCATAATTTTAATATGACGCCGCTTTCGGAATATACGAGACAAAGCAAATTCAACAAAAGAACTATTTATATACAGGTTCTCCTCGTATTAGTTTAAAAAAAAATCACTTTTAGTAAAATATTATACACCAGCTAAACACGAGAGTACGTCAACTACACCCACATACAGATAACATATTTATTTTTTTTTCTCGTGTTTTTATATATATAAGTATATATGACTTTTTTATTTAAAATGTATTTCAAATACTAAATAATGCCTACTGCCGAATACTACCAAAGGTCGTACTTGTGGAAATTTCAGGTGAACAGCCTACAAATATAAGCAATATAAAGGAAAAGGTTTTAGGAAAAAGCGTAAAGCGACCCCGTATTTGTTACCGCTTCCGACCTTCCAGTCCTTCCTATCCGAGTGAGATGTCAAAGGATTTTGTCCCTAAGGAAGGAAACCGATGTAAAGTTGTGTTTTTCCCGACTACAACGGATAATGCTTATCAGGTCCATACCTGCGCACTTTAATAAGAACGCACCGGAACAAAATGAATATTTGTTGTTGTAATCTCAGATCTGTAAGAAAAATAAACATATGTGTATTAAATGCAAGATACTTTACACAGAAATTTTTATGACTAATAAACTGAAGCTGGTTTGCGTTGTAAATGAAATAATCAGTTTATTATAAAAAATGATGACATAAGGGGCTTAATCTATCACTTGTGGAGTCTTTTTTGATAAATCTCGCAATAATTGCGGTAAATATTAAGTATTTATTCCGTAACTGGATGTTAATCCGCATTAGACAAGCGTGGTTGGTTGATGTCCATTCCTTCAAAAAAGCCAAAATGAAAAGTTTCATCCCCACCATCTGGATCGCGATCCACTATGGTGCGCTTCTCTCGAAATTTCTTTAAACGCACCACCACCTTGTGGAACCAGCTAGCTACCGCGGTATTTCCGATACGATTTTAGCATCTTCAAAAAGCAAGCCTACACATACCTTAAAGGTCGGCAATGCTTCCGTTATACCTATGGTGTTGCGGATGTCTATGGGCGGCGTTGAACGCTTTCAATCAGGCGATACGCTGGCTCGTTTACCCTCTTATCCCTTAAAAAAGCTGTGAGAAATACATACATTAGCTATAAGTTAAATATGGATAAAGAACTTTTATACAGGGTGTCCCAGAACTCAACGTTAAGCCGAAACGGGGTGACAGGATTGATTGTAACCATCATGAGAAAAATCAGAAAAGAAATATATCTGAAGATCTTAAAATTAAGAACGTACCCAGAGCTAAAAAGGGTAAGCAAAATTACTTGAGGTTTTTATTTTTTACATCCTGTATATTCGCACATATTTTCCGCTGATTATATTCTGCCACTATACGTGGAACAATAGTTCACGTTGGCACATATTTAAATCGAACAATGCATGTGTGTCACCCAGCAGTGTCCATCTGTTTGCGATATTGCACTGTTATTGTATGCTAATGCACGAAAGTGCTTTAGATAGCGATCGGAGCGTCTGTAATGCGTTTTTAATAGAGGTCATCTTTTTCCTGGAGGTCCGTGGGACTTGCGATTTCGTTCGTACCAAAGACATTTTTATACGTACCATGAATCATTGTAATTTATACCCGCGAATTTACTCGAATCACGCACACGTGCACTGCTTTTATGTAATTTTTCTCAAAAAATAAATGTTAAAATAATAGAAAATTATTTATTTTTACGGAACATTGCGCGTTGTATTTTAGAGCGGGAGCTAGTGTAGTTGTATGTTGTATGTAATATCTTGAACTACGGTCATTTTGTCTATTTCACACCATGTCAGGCCAGTAGCTATATTGTGTGTTATTTATTTTAATAGCTGAGCAAACAAACGAGTATACGCGCGCGTAATAAGTGGTCATCCCCATCCATACACATTCATAAGAGGAAAGACGTGACAAATACGTTGCCGGCTTTTTATGGATATAGGTACGCTCGTCTCCTAAAAACCCCCAATATTTTTTTCAAATTACTGCAGGTAAGGTAATGATGACACTTAATCCTGTACATGACTTTTCGAGATTACATTATAAAAAGGGGATGAAAAAAAAGGGAGAAAGTTTGTGTCCACCATCTGGTCATCCAGATGGTGGACACAAACTTTCTCCCTTTTTCTCATGAGAGAGAGAGAATCAGCAGATTTAGTATAGTGCGTTTTCCCGAAAAACAAATTCCACGCTTTAACATTCTGTGGAATCATCTACCATCAGGGGTATTTCGAGGACAACATGACGTTGGAACCTTCAAAAAAAATACCCTTTACATTTTTTAAAGGCTGGTTATACTTCTGCAATGGCTATGGAGTTGTAGATGTCTATGAACGGCGATGATTGTTCTCCTTCAGGCGACACGCTTGCTCGTTTGCCTTCCTATATTATCTATCCTCCTCTCCTATATTATGAAAACGATAATAAAATACTCATTACTTTTGTTAAAATCCAAAGAAATAAGTTTGAATTATGGCAACTATAGTTGTTACAGACTTTAACCTTTATTAAGGTTCGAACACGCATTCACTGCTATTGTGTCTGTTATACGTATGTATATAAACAAAGAATACGTGTATCGTGATAATTACCGTGTGTGGTAACAACCTTGTATGCTCTACAAAAAGTTTACAAACAAAGAGGGCTTTCTTTGTAGAATTAAGCTATTTCATCTTGGATTACGGCGCGTCTTTGTTAATTAAGATGAAGTAAGATTTCGATGTCTCAATTGATTCAGCGACGAAGGTACAGCCCTGGGAGTCAATGGTGGCGAGTTCGTTTGCCACATCGGGAGAAATAATTATATATTTGATTCACAGGTATATTTCGAGTCCAATTCCCCTTAAACGTATAACTTGTTTTCCTCCAGAAATGGGTAGGCCTGAGCGCAGCAGTGGAACATTTGTAGGTATGTGAATTGTAAAAAAAAGAGTTCGGTGTAGAATAGTGTTGATTTCTGGATGTTTTTATGTCTTTATTGGATTATTATCTGACCTTCCGTATGTATCTCATACTTAGCCGTAAGACTTTATATTCACATCATTACAAATCTAAAATCTCACGTACGTTAAACTGCCATATTTTGTGTCATGTTCATGCATCATCAATAAAAATGAAAGAGTCGACTGCACATTGGTCTCCAACAAAATTAAGGGGTATTGCAGTAATTCCCATACTTGGTAGGCGGATCACAAAGAAATGTTAATTCTGAGGACTATGTTTCTTTTTATAGTAAAGCAATCAAAATAAACATGAGGGTAATCTGATGGTAAGTATTTATCGCCTCTCATAGATGTTTAGCCTTTCAAAGACATATACGCATTCTTGAATACCCCAATGTCGTACTTGTACGAGAAAATAGTAGATTGGTCCATTTTGTACCGTTTGTATCAGTAAATTGCGAAATTTTGGTGTCTACTGGTATTTGATATTATAGTCGCCTCGTGCAATTCACATGGGAACAAAATGGGTTTGCCTTTTTTGTTGCCGTGATAGTATAGTACGTAGCTATCATTAGAAAGAATAAATAACACGACTTTGTACATCTAAATATCTACATATATGTAATAAACATACAAAAACTTGTTCTTTGCAAAAAGCCTATCATCCACTGCTCTGCGATTAAAATGTGAAATTTTATGAGGAATATACATTTAATAAACAATCGAATAGTGTAAATTAGACATTGGCGCGTAAAAAACGACTGTATTTAAGAAAATTGAAACAATATTTCCAAAAATAAATAGGAGGTTCTGTCTAAATTAAAAATACTTTACTGAAAATGTTTCATTTATATCTTTTGGTTTGATTTTGTCTTTGATCGAAATATTTACTACCATGTTATGGTTATTAATTTTTGTATTCATACTCTATTATGTTTGTGTACATATTTTATTATATTAATTTGTTTACTTTAGTTTCTAGTCTACTTAAAAAATACTTAGACCTCAATACGGAGGCGTTAACATGTCTATTCCTATTGACATGTACATACTACGAGTATGTATGTGGGCGTGTAGTTATTGCCGGGTTGACCTAGCGGACCGTGCCGCAGTGCGTGATGCCTCGCATTTATAAGGTTTCTTATTACTGGCCCGGCTACTGACCACTCACTCGTCTATTGTTTAATGTGCATAGCTCCTCTATTTACATTGAATTTGCATTGTTTGATTAATTAATGATGTCGTTAACTTTAGTGGTCATCTACATCAGCGGTTCTTAACCTTTTTTACGCAGCGTCATCCTTACATAATTACATGTAAAAATTTAATATTTGAAGTAATAATATAGTAAATAGGTTGTACATTTATTAATTTATACATAATTAATCTGTTGCAAACATATTTTTTATTGCACACACACACATACGTACACGCACGCACGCACTCAAACACGCACGCACGCACGCACGCACGCACGCGTGCACACACACACAAACAGAAACACGAATATGAAGACGAACTCGAACATGAACACTAATACACATACACACTCATACACATTCACACAACAGGCATGCTCAAACACACTAGCATAAAGACCAGTTTATAAGAATAGAATAGTTATTGTTTTAATTAATAATTTACGTATATCCTTAATTAATAATAATAGACAATATCTTAGTTTATAAACTAGTTAAGTATTTAATTGTATGTCATCAAAATTTGTATATCCTATGGTACACAAATAATATATAAGGAACGGCAATGTTTTGCTGTGATACAGACTAAGGCCTAGCACAGCGACAGCGGCTAATATTATATAAATAGCAAACTTATTACTATTATTACTTATTATATATTGTAAACTGAATACATAAATAAAAATATTCACATATTTACTCTATAGTAGCGGACGCATTTACTGCATGAACATTATGAGAACATGAAAACTTCGAGTTACTATTAATATTTACAAGTCTCACGATGCATAACATTGTAGAGGGGTAACATCATAACTCCAGCTCCCAAAGAAATGTGTAGTATCATACAGAGAGAGAAATCTCATTTTTAACGTAAGCATCTCCTTGTACGCGATGATCAATAGTCTCACGTTGTATTAGGAAGTCCTAGCGTGTTACAAAGTGATACGTCGTATGTGTTACCCGTGATCATTTTTATGCGAAATGCATCCATTTATCTCATAAAAGAAAGATGAGAAGTGAATGCAAATGCTAGAGAATTTTTATAACATCTTATGAAAATTCTCTTACATTTTCATACAATATTTGAAATTTCTTTTAGTGTTTACCTATGTATACATACATACATACATACATACATATCGTCACGCCTGTCTCCCGTAGGGGTAGGCAGAGACCACAGATCTCCATCTGCTACGATGTTGGCATACTTCCTTGCTTCCACCTCACTCATTATTCTCCACATGCAAGCCCGCCGGTTGAGGGTACTCTTTACCTGGCCTTTCTTAAATAGTTCATATGTATATAATATACCTATGTATTTCAGAACTATTTAGTTTGCGACAATCTAATCGGCTCAGTGACAAAACTATCGCTTTCGTAAGCACTAGTCTCGGGTTCATTGCATGTTGCGGGATATATATTTGTTATAATAATATACCATTAGTCTGCCTCGCTAATCTGCCATTAGAGTAGAGTAGAAGAGTTAGTGTAGTTTGGATCATCGAAGTTTAATTATACAAACTGTAAGTTTTATTAACCTTTGACGGGATCATATTAAATTGAGCTTTAAATTCGTATTTGATACTGTCTTCTCAAGAGTAAGCATTTCCTGTAGTGTCAAGAATATAAAAATAAACAAATTCCATTTTTAAAATAGACGCTTGTCGTACGCGACTCGCCAGTGTCAGCGGGGCAGAATAACAATGGCTTGTTAAAACGTTGACTGTCTTTTGTTGTTCTTGTAAATATTTCTAGGGAACTTCACTTCGCTGTGTGTGTGTGTGTGTGTGTGTGTGTGTAGAGCGGGAAATATGGGTTGAAAATACAACAATGGGTTGAAAATACACAATAATTGTTATATGAATATTTTACGTTAGTTCAACTGGAAAGATAGTAAACCTTTCCTAAATCCTTTAATTGAAGAGTTTCCCATATTGTGATGATGAATATGTTATCGATTTCTTTATCAATGGTAAACACTGTAGCCTTGTTAGCCGTTCAAATATCATGTTGTTAATAATACGAGTTAATAAGCTGAGGGTAGTTGATTCCACCAGTTTGTGGAACCAGCTACCCTCGGCGGTCTTTCCGAACCAATACGACATTAGAACCCCTACCCTATACATACCTAAAATGCTGACAACGCTTCCGCGACTCCTGCGGTGTCGCGGTCGTCCATGGGCGGCGTTGATTGCTTTCCATCAGGCGACGCGCATGCTCGTTTGCCTTCCTATCCCATAAAAAATAAACTTCAATTAACAAATACTTATATCTAAATTTTATAGCTCAACACCTTTACGTTTATACCGAGTACCGTGGGGTGTCTAAAGACGTCAGTCTTAGATAACTACAGTACTCAAACTCGCAATCAAAACCGTGGGCGATACAATTATTTACACTGCTTCAAGAATCGAGCCTTTATCATTGTTTGGGCTAGCGAACACTTTAGTACTACACAGGTTTGGGGCGCAAATCAATATATTATACGTGTGGAATTTGAAATAAACTTATCCCTGTAATTTGCTTGTAAAGAATGTAAAGAGTACTTTTCGTAAAACTACATGGGGAGGGTTATGAAGAACGTTAGAATATTCATTATGTGGGCTTCCCTTCTTATTTAGGCCAACGAATCTAGATTATAACAAAATAACAATCGCTTACAGGCTATGATAGCGTTACCACAGTAACACCCGCAAGACGACATCGCGGATTATTCTTACTAAATTCGTTATGAAATCTCCTTCCAGAAAATTGGATATTGTGTAGCGAATTCAAACAATTTCATATTTATCGTCTGAAGGATATTGTACGTAATAGAATTGTCTTGTGCGGGCTTTGTTTATATT
Source organism: Baronia brevicornis (assembly GCA_031353405.1). NCBI lineage: Eukaryota > Metazoa > Arthropoda > Insecta > Lepidoptera > Papilionidae > Baronia > Baronia brevicornis. Next base: position 383,179 of record JASFAT010003971.1, on the reverse strand, counting down.
TGTAAAATTTAATTTTGTGAAGATGAAACACTTTTTGCGGCTTAATGAGAAATTGACTGTGTTAAGAAAATCTCTTTTATTTTTGTTTTCTTATTGCTGATGTACATTATGTAGTATCATCTAACATTATACGCCTGTTTCCCGTAGGGGTAGACAGAGACTACAAATCTCCATCTGCTACGATGTCTATCTCAGCATACTTTCCTTGCTTCCACCACACTCATTGCTCTCCCCATGCAAGCTCGCAGGTTAAGGGTACTATCGACCTGGCTTCTCATAAAAACTTCGGCACTTGGGTTTGTTTTCCTTAGTCTTCCCCTACTGATCCTTCCCTCCAAATTTATTTTATTAATATACTGACGCAAAAAAGGGAAAACGTATTAAATTGCAAAATAAAAACTTACCACGAGAGCCAAATAAACTGATAATACTTTTACAATATTAGTAAGCAAGAATATCAATATATATATTAGCTATAGTTCTCCAAACTTCATTGCTGGACTAAGACCTACGTTCAACAGTGCAGTTATAGAAGGGTTATGGTATTTTATTCATTTTTGAAGCACTTAAATATATTGTCGAGTGGTATTTTAATAAAATAGTTGACTAATGAATAAGCTATAATAATTAACAAAATATAGAAGTAAAGGTAGAGAATGGATAACAATTTTCCATGCGTAGCATTTAAACTTTGTGTACGCTTTTGAAAATTAAAATTAATGTGTATTCGTCAAGTGAACTTGTTCGCTGCATAAATCCGCAAGAAGGCTAGCAATTTCAATAATCGTCTCTGTATGTTTCACGTTTCCAAAAAATTTCATTTTCTATTTTCAAATAGGAAGAAAAGGATTTCAAATAGAATAGCATAGTAGGTATGCATGAGTCAACTCTTTGCGTCGCAATACTTATCCAAACTAAACTAATCCAAGGTAAAAAGTATCTTAAGCTATAATTAAGTCTTGTATTTTATCACGAATGTCTGGTAAAAAATAGTTCAGCCTTATGGACGAAGTTAAGTTTTTATGGACGAAGTAAGAAAACAAGCATGCGGGTCACTTAATAGTGATTAATGGAATGAACATAGATTAATAGTGTGGGAAGAGAAGGGGGGACTAAAAAAGAGGAGAGTTGTTACCTTCGGATCATTTTACCCATAGAACATCAACAGTCTGCGGCAGTCCACCTAGCCCGATTTTCTGCTTCACGGATCCTGTTTCTGTCAGCCGCTCTGCGCAGATTTTCGCACCAACTAGCCGGGGAGCGTCACACGCTACGTTTGCCAAGATGCGGTCTCCACTCGAGAGCTCATTTGCTCCAACGGTGATTTCCGACGAACGTCAGCAGCCCATTGCCACTTCAGTTTGCTAATTCGAAAGACTATGTTGGTTCCAGTCGGTCGACTTTAGTTCTCTGGCGGATTTTTTCATTCCGAATCATTTCTACCAGAGAAACTCCGAGCATAGCTCTCTGAGCGACTCTGAGCTTGAACAAAACACAACTACATAGAAAAACGCTACCATTTTAAGACGATATTTCATAATTTGAGGAAAAAGTAGTAATTCGTAAAGTAAAAATGTTCCACACGGGCAATTCAGTTATATTTATGTTCGTTTCACTCTGTGTAGTAAAAAATCAAGTAATATAACATTTAACGATGGTTAAATGTATTATTAAAGAGGCAAACGTGCCAGCGAGTTACGTGATGGTAAGTAATGACTACCGCCCATGAACATTTGTGATATTGAGGGCATTGCTTGATGCATCTATGTCCTTCTTATGGGGAAAGGATGTGAATAATGGGAAAGGAAGAATAATTTAATAGGAGGGTAGGAAGTAATAGGAGAGGAAAAAGGCAGTAAATTAACATTTTCGAAATAGCCTATTTTGTGACTATTTTAAAAACATAATCCTACAAAAATACGAAACTATTTAGTGTCAGTTCATCTAGTGGAATGACTTAAAAAGAGCAATAAATAACGCGCCATTTTCCGGCGGAAGTCCCTAGTACAGTCGTGACACCCGTCAAGGCGGAACAGTTGAGACGCCTCATCACTCGGTAAATAAATTTTAATGGATTGGTTGAATAAAAATATTCAGTTGAAGATGAAAGTGGAAGGTGGAAATCTTAATATATTATGCATAAAAAAGATTCGATATAACGATAATGGTAATATGAAAGTTGCTTGTTAAATGCATATTCTCTTAATATACTCTTTCTCTTAATAATATTCTCTTAGCATGTTTTTCATGCGATCAGTAAAAAGAACACGAGTACATATAGGGGTCGGGTGGCCGAATTAGGTTTTCGACCTTTACTGCTTTCAAAAATTAATATAAGGATTATTTGACCACATTTATGTTAGTTTATAGTTCGAAAACCTTCTTGAGCATTCCGACTAAAACTTAGCGAAGTTTCATTTCATTCGGATAAATAGTTTAAGGCCATATACATACATAAAAAACAAAAAAAAATTTTTTCGTAATAAGAACTTATTAATGTTATTAAAAAGAAAATAAAAAAGCGCCTAGTGCTTCCATTTATAATTAATTTGTGAAATAAATTTCATAAAATGTAATAATTTTAAACTGAAAATGTTACATCAAGTGAACCTCAAAGGACCTGAAATTAATTACTTTAAATAATATAAAAATTTGTAAAATTTCAGTTACTAAAACCAATACACATATTTTCTCGTTACATTCAATTTAAATAAAAATTAAACTGTGCATAACTGTACGTTGAGAACGATATTTGGTGATGTAATAAAACCACATATTCATATCCAACTGATTAAATCCGTGTTCTGTTTTTTAAAATATGATTTCAATTTACTAATATACATTTTTTAAATTTATTTTATAATAAGGATAAAATTCAATTCATTTACAAAAATAACATTCAGAAAACCACATAGGTTTGTCGAGAATATCATTTGACAACAATAGTTACATTAGTTTGTTGAGCATGATACATTGTAATATTAATAATTCAAAATATAATATAAAATGACGTTCTTATTTTACAAACACAGTAGATAAAAATAGGGGAATAGAAAGAGCATCGATGTATTCAATGCATCTACAGGTTGTTCAGGAAATGAGATTTTAATTTTTGCTTAAGTTATAAACTGTAACACATTGAATAAAAGATGAGTCGATATTATTAAGAATGCGCGTATACATACGTACATACATAAAATAACAATAAAATTAAAGTCTGATTGTTTATTCAAAAGGATCATTATCTTTATAATAAATGCCGTCATTCTAATAGTATTGAGACAGTTGGTAGTATCGTTTACTGACGATTGTAACAAATCTAAATATTTGCGATAAATATGTTTTGCGTATTGCAATAGAACTTAAAATGACAACCCTTATTTGTTTAATTTATATATATATTAAGATGGCAGCAGCTATCTTTTAGACGCAGTGCAATTAAGTTCTAAATAATGCAAACGCATCATCGATTCGCCTAGTCTGGGATTCATAATTGTTATTTTTTATGTAACATTTACATTTATTTTTGGTCTACGAATAAATTAATGTTGATTAGACGTTAGATTCTAGGTGAAGGCCAACTATGAAGCCAATTACATCATTAAAGTGTAGCCACTCGTCCGGTCTCTTCACTTCCGTCCCGCTAGCAAAAAAATGTGCCAGAGTTAGGATGTAACTCGTTAGCTATGCTCTCATGTGTTCTTTCATGTTGTAAGGAAAAAATTAAAAGAATTATTATTTACAATTTTTAAGCACTTCGTTGACCTAACTATAATAATTCGTAAGTCTATATGAGGAATTTTACAGAAACAACTTACTTTCTTATTTTCTTTCATATCTCAAGTAATTTCATTAAAACCTTTTAAATTTCTTACTTTTGGTATAAACAGAGATATTTTTTCAAGTAAATATTAAGTATCTCATGGGATGTGCTTAAACTTTTGATATATGATTATTTCTCGCTTCTAATTTTTGATGCCATCAGAGAGCGAGCTTTGAGGCGAGAAAAAAGATTTTTTTAGTTACGAATTCTGATAATCAGATGGTCACGGATATAATCATCTTCTACTCAAAGGACTTGTGAGAAAGAAGCCGGCCCCCAAAACTTTTTTACTCTTTATTATTATTATTATATTAGTCATTCGCTGTTATCTTCATTAGCTTGTGGCTGTTCATTGCTGAAAATAGGCCTTACCCAAGGCTCTCTACTTAGCTTGATGTTCTGCGTACATCATCGTTACAAGAAGTAGGGCTAATTATTATTTTCAACTGTCTGATTCATCCTCCCTTTCGGTTTACAGTCCAAGCCGAGGTCTCCATCTCTCCCGCTTTTGTAATGCGCCTTCTTTCACTTCAGCGGGGTTCCAAGTTGAGTAGCAGCCTTCTTCATAGTTATCGTTGTTGCCCTTGTCCCAACAACTTGTAATTTGCGGACCAACGAATCTCCACACAGAAAAAAAAATAATCGTGTGTAACTGTTGGATATTGTTTTTTTTTCAAATATAATGCTTTTAATACTGGACTATTAGCAAATACATTGCACTGAAATGCATTTCAAATTAGTATGCTACGTGTAAAAAGCTCGCAAATGGGCTACGTCAACATTTCACTCCCGTACTTAGTCACGGACTGTATTGAGACGCCGGGGTCTGCGAACAAGCGCTTTCTTTAGCACTTTTTAACGTGTTGAAACTTAGCACTAAGTGGACGATGAAAGTCATAATGTAGCCTTAAACGTCTTTGTCTTTACAAGATATTTTGCATTTACTTTAAAACTTAATATAAAACTTGGAGACAGATAAAATACCCATAGTGTTGTATTTTCTGTTTGTAACACTTGTTAGTGGTAGAGCCACGCACTGCACGCGTGCAGGCGAACCCTTTGTCAAGAATGAATAGAATAGAATAGAACAGAAAAATTTTATTTATGACACCTTTTTTTTATAATAACTAAAATTAAATCCTTAATAATATTATATATACAAATAAAAACACAAAACAAAAAGAAAATAATTTTAATCTAACGAGAGTCATAAAATGGTTCTTGCTCAGCATATGCCGGGCGCTCTAATTGGAACACCTGGCGCTGGTTTTCAGTAAGAACCAAAGAATGGTATAACATTTGCCTGTAGCATGAATGGCCCGGCTCGCCCGGGGAAGTACCATACTCCCGCGGAAAACTGGCGTCTTAGTGGTAGCTTAGCTACCGCGCTTCGCACGGTGAGCGGCCGAGTTCCGGAGGCCCAACGCCCTCCCCCATCCCTCTACCCCTCCCATTCCCACTCCCATAATGACACTTTCCTTAAAGGTCGGCAACGCTTCCGCACTGCCTATGGCGCTGCGAATGTATGGACAGCGTTGATTGCTTTCCATCAGGTAATATGCCTGCTCGTTTGCCTTCCTATCCCATAAAAAATAGTATATATTACAATTCCTACAGTAGATAAAAACTTGCTTTGTCAAACTTGTAAATGCAGTTCCTTATAGTTGAGTTCCTTTTAAAGCTGCTTTCATTATTCTGCACATTTTGTAAAATGCTCTCTCCACTGTAACTAAACCTGGCAACACCCTAATTTAATAGTTACACTTAAAACTTTGAAACAAATAAATAAAATAAAGAAGAGAAGAATAAGAAGGTATTGATGATCATTTCTTCGCATGTACCGTCATCAACATCTTATTACCGCACTCATTTATTCACGGTGAAATAGCGACGTCAATAAATATTCCATCACTTTCTCCTTGTTTTCACTGCATTCTCTCCACTGCGCGCAGTCACTGAGACGAATCACGCGTTGATCATTTTTTATATAATTATTAATCACTCACATGATTAGAGTTAATCGAATAATAAAGGACTTTATTTGCTATTTTTACAGCCCAAAAGAGTTCCACTAGTGGGCATAGGGCTTCCCCGTTTCTAGGGGAACGCAACGTTCCAAGCGAGTTGGTGGCATATCCAGACTCCTATATGTAGGCCATATATTTACATATTTATCCCGATATGGGAATCAAACTCACGATCATTGATTCCGAAACAAATAGTTTAATCATTGAATCAATGAGGTTGCCAAGAGATGTGCATTAATGTCGTGATTATTATAATTTAATTTTTATTATTATATTATGATTTAGTCAATGACTTTAGTATTTTAGCAACTCCTTATTGAAATGTGTTTTTTTTGTGCGCATAATTAATAGTTAATTACCGAATTTTTGTAATTTTTTATTTGTTTTTATTCTTTATAAGTATTTACGAACTCTTATAACGTAAAGATTCGATTTTTAATTATTTTTTTATTTTTTAGTTCAATTTAGTACTTTTCTATTTAGCTACTTTTCTACAGCATATATTTTTTCCAATGTTGAGCACGGGCCTCCCTATTTCTGAAGGAATGCAAAACCCACCGTGCTTGTCCAAGGTCATTACCTACCTACCTATCTAGTTATATAGGTACCTAGTAATAAATGAATTATTATGTGATTGCTACATATACCAGTAATAAATGTTTATGGAATTTAAATAAACGCGATAAGAACTACATATATTCTTATGAAGATCTTTTTGGTATAAATAAATAAATTTTATTTTCATACCTGACATTATAATATCACAAAAAAATAAAATTGTTCGTAGAACGTGCCTATATATCTTTTAACACCCTGATTTCCCGTTACATCTTGTTTAACAGTTGTTAATGGAAATTCTCGCGCGGGAAGGCAATCCCGGATAAGACGGCGCCGCTTTAGGGATTCGCAAAGAACGTTTAACTGATGAGAGGGTCGATAAGCATCATTAGCCGACACAGACGTTGTAGATTGCCAGCCTTTGCCATTAAACCGGTGCTGAATTTGTTTGCGATACACTTTACGCTTTCATGTTCTTTATACTCGGGTGATGGGTAAATTATACATACATCAATACAAAGATGGGTAAATATTTCTTGTTTTATATATATTCACGCCTATCCCCTGCAGAGGTTGGCAGAGACCACAGAGCTCCATTCGCTACCATTCAGCAGCGAATCAGCTCTTCATTAGTCGCTTTTCGTCCTCGTGAGAATCAAGACGTAACGGGTGGCGAACCACGTCGCCGTCATTTTCGACAAATTAGGTATATTAATTAAATTCGTCTTAGTGAATCCCACGAGCTGCAAGGGAGGATGGAGGTCAGCCCCAGCAGAGCCCTGCATGCTGAGGTAAGGCAACATAGTACCCGGGGGAACCCGATCCCGGGACGATCGGCACGCTTGCGACTAGGCTCGCCCCTAGCCACGCATCCATTGGCACGGCAGGCCGTGGATTGGCGGATAGGAAGGGAAAGAATAGAGAAGAAAGAAAGGGACAGGAAAGGAAATGCGGATTGGGGGGGTTACCAGACTCGGAATAAACATTTATAAATTCATATAAATATTTATTCCGATGCGGGAATCGAACCCGCGAACATCGACTCCGCGGGTGGAGAGCCCCGCCACTGAGCCAATCGGTCATATTCTTGTTATTACAAGTAATATAAAGCTTAGTAATATAAAAATTTAGTAATATTTAGTAAATATTTCATGTAATAGCTTAGTAGTATAAAAATTAAGTAATATTTTAGTTGCGTATGCTTTATGGTTATTTTCAATATTATGATTATATGCGAAATAAAATAAATATTGATGTTATTACATAACAGCCAATATACTTATTTCCTCACATAAAGTGAGGATATATGACCCCGAATAACTGGATCAGGGACGGTAGACGAAGAATATTAATTAAATATTAAATATAGGCAATGAGGCCTATATTTAATTGGTGTTATTATTTATTGCAAAATTTGTGTTACATGGTTTTTTATTCTGTGACTACTTGTATTTATTCTTTGTTAGGATTTCTTACAATTAAGATAATAAAGCATATATACCCCGTAAATGGAAGTTAAAATAATTCTCGCTGTAATGCCACTGAGTATTCTAAATAATATTTTTCCTGTGGTCCTAGGATCATGATAGTTTGCACAAGAATGTCTTATTTGACCAAGTGGAGCATTATAAAAGAATTTTGCAAAATTTATCCTCTAAAGAGTTTAAATGATGTTTAAATGATGAAAAATTGAATCGTCATAATTATCTAGCCGTCGTCGTCGGATATTTAACTTTTGTTAATTATATTTGACGACCAAAATAGCAAAGTGGCGTAGTTTACGTTGTCTGAGTTAAGGGTCTTGGGTTCAATTCTTCCATGATTATAAATATCTTTATAGCCAGGATTTATTACGATTATACAGGATTTATTACGAGTCGATACATTGAAATCTAGTGAAGAATTTAAAAAGATTTAGTTATAGTAGAGTAATGCCCTCTTTATAAACTAGTCTGAGTTGTAAAATTCACTTTGTACAGTAGATAACAAAATGTAGGCCGGCCGCTCCCAACACGCCCTAGATTTAGCTTCAAGATACTTGGCACCGAGTTATTAATTGCTTTTGTTTCCGTTGTTTTATTCAAATCAGTTAGCGCGCTTTTATTATAAAAAAAATAAAAGTTTAGGAAAGTGACGTAGCCTTAATTTACCTTCATTTGTTAACCTTAATTAATTACAAATTTTTAATAGCGTAATAGCATATGTCAAGTAATTGGCGGTGAAATTACCGCTTTTGCAGACAGTAACCGCATTTTCGATTCCCGAATTGGAATAAATATATGTATTATTTCAATTCATAGCCGATATACTTTAATGACTTTGGTATTTTAGCAACTCCTTGTCGAAATTGAATATTTTTTGCTAAGCGATATTAATAATTAATAACCGAATTTGTTTTACTTTTTTTATATTTGTTTTTCTTCTTTATAAGTATTTATGATCTTTCATAATATAAAGATTCGAGTTTTTTTAATCGTCTTAACCAATGTAGTACTTTGTTATTTTTCTACATCGTATATTTCTTCCAATTCTGAGCACGGGTCTCCCTATTTCTGGTGAAATTTGTGAGGCTTGTCCAAGGTCGTTCGGGAACCCAGATTTAGTTATAACTAATTATTATGTACTTGCTATATATATATATATATATATATATATATATATATATATATATATATATATATATATATATATATATATATATATATATATATATATATATATATATATATCAGTAATAAATGTGTATGGAATTTAAACAAACGTGATAAGCACTACATCCTATTTTCCTCTGCTGGGCACGGGTCTTCAGAGTGTGGAGGAACGGACATGTAACCCACCATTTTATAAGTGGTAGAGCCACGCTGCAGACGAATACTTTGTCCAGAATGGCATATAATTTGTCTGTAGCATGAATGGGCCGGCTCGCCCTGGGAAGTACCAGACTCCCGCAGAAAACCGGCGTCTGAGCTTAGCTACCGCGCTTCGTATGGTGAGCGGTCTCAGTTCCGGAGCACGTTGTAGTCTGCTGTGGGAATTAATACATACTTTTTAGTATATATTGAAATTCTCACAGTTGATATTAGAGAGTGGGTATTTTCATTTCAAGTCTCAAATTCCAGAAATGAAGTAGCTCCGTGCCCAGTATTGGGACGTAAATGGTTTGCAAAAAAGAAATCACACTTCGGTGAGTAATAATAATTCTATATCGGACTATAAAGCCTTTTATATTAAAAATAAAAATGCGTTTTTTATGCGATAGAGAGGCAGACAAGCAAGCGTCGCCTAGTGTAACAATCAATGGCGCCCATAGACATCTGCACCTTAGGCAAATGTTACCGGCCTTTGAGATAAGAGTAAGCTTGTTTTTTGAAGCCTCCAATGTCGTATCGGTTCGGCAACATCACTGAACGTAGCTAGTTCCACGTACCAAAAACACTAGATTTTATTTAATTTTATAACTAATCTTCACATTAGTTATGTAATAAAAAATAATGTTTTGAACAATTGTTCAGTGGTGAGTATTATTGAACCCTTGACGTTAAATCGTAGGTTCAATCCCTAACCAATAAGATTATTACGGCCTTAACATTAATCATTAAAATGTTTCGCGAAATCGTAAAAAATACCGACTACTACGAAAATCTTGGCCCGAATTTAATATTTAAAACCAAAGAAATCTTTTGCGCTTAAACCTATCTGTTGTTTAAAGGTTTTTTCGTTATTAATTTCGAGTGAGATTTGTATTCAAAAATATTTTTACCAAAAAAGAAACAATTTTGCAAACTGTTTGTTAGTATTCTAACCTTGCCGAGATTTAGAATTAAGCTTACTATGACTGTACAATATATTTCAACTTTTTAAATAATATAATAAATATTTTGAAATAAAAATAGCAGAATAAAATTAATTTTCGGTTTAAAATTATTATGCTTATTACTTTTTGTCTGGATGGCTGACAGTTTCAATTGCCATTTTCTGCCAACGATGGGGCAACTTTAGAACGAACAACCATCTGTTGTGTTCCCGACTCTATCAAGAAGATCTAACAATCTTTTTTTTCACAGTTCATATATGTCCCACTGTTGGGCACGGGCCTCATTTCTTGAGGAATGGAGATAAACTTCACCACGTGTGTCCTATGTGGATTGATAGGGTAATCAGACTCAGTATAAATAATTGTAAGCCATACATGTGTATATTTATTACGATGCGGAAATCGAATTCGCGACCACTGACTCTGTAGGCGGCAGCTCTTCCGATGAACCAATTAACCGATGAATATACACGTTTTCCACTTTCCTTTTAAAATAACGATAAATATTCCTTTCGTAATAGAGCATAGTATCTTTACCCTCTACCAATTGTCTGTTATCTCCATAAAGGACGATGTAACTGGCCGGTTGCTTGTACTATTGGGGTATGGGCTATATCCATACAAATGCGTTATGGGAAGACCTTTTTTACCTGTAAAAATAAATGTTATACCATTTAGTCTTGTAAAAGATGAGGTTTTTTTATTTATTTTTTATATTTTTATGTAAACAACCGCTGAAATACAAAATTTCAGAGTTGTGAGAAATATTTAACTGTTATAATATGTTTTAGTCACTGTGTAGAAAATTTCAGTTAATTTTTGTTTTAATATTAATATGCCAGCTTGTTCGATAAGGAATTTTGCTTTTATTTTTTTAGCTACAGTTACAAAAAATGTTACAGGGGTTTGATTTTTTGATTGAATAGAACAATCATTGTTTTCAAATGTGATGATTGTGTGATGTATAAGTAATAATATTATATAAGTGGAATAGGAAGTTTGAAAATAGGTTGAAGTCAACTTTTAAGCTATAAAGCATGGACTTACAAAGAAGCCCGCTTCTTAAATCTATGTAGATTTAGCTTCCTGAAAAGCATATACCTACTATTCGTATATACTACATGATGTATTACAATGGATATTTCTCAACTCAACTTTACGGTTTATAATGGCGTACTTATTCTCATTTATCATAAAACTTAATATTGAATGTATAACATATAATTACGTTATATATATTTTTCGACATAAGAACATACATCTTAATAGTGCCTTTATCAGTTTTCTCTTCGATCCATCTTTTTATGTTCAAAATAAATATGTATGTATTTTGAATATAAAAAGATTTTCCATAGTTATCAAAGGGAGGAGACAATGAAAACATTTAATATAAACCTCTAAGAATTAAAAAATTTTGATGTGCTACTGTTTACTTTTTTATATTTAATACATAAATAAATAGCACTGATAATGTAAAAATCTTTTCTAACGTTTCCAAAGCTTGACTAGCACAGGATGCTGTCAATAAATCCGCTTTTGTACAAGAGTATGTATAGGAAGAATAAATAAATAAAATAATATGTGACGACGTGGCGACAGAAATACCTTTTCAGCGCACAATATATTCGCCATGACAACCTTAGAATATTATTAATGCAAACAAATTCTATCCAATATCATAGAAGTGTAACACTAATGCCATGACCCGCCATTACCATTTCAATTCCGTAATTTACACTGGGTAATGGCAACTACAGAGCCCGGAATATTCGCGTATTTCTCAACCAAGGGTTTAGTTATTCAACGGCCTTTTGCGTTCGTCCCTTCATCTTATGTAGATTACCTCGACCGCTTGAGACTTGTACGGTTGCCGGTACGAGTAATTCTATCTGCGTTGAACTCTTTGTTTTAAAGTAAAAATTAATATTTAAGTAGAAATACGCGTTCATTTTGTCGACTAGTTGGCTCATTGGTTGAAGTACTTGACATCGCAACCGAGGTGGGTGGTATGGGTTCAAATTTTTATCGAAATAAAAAGCCGAAGAAATACTGTTGTTGGCCTTTTAGTTAGAAACCAAAGAATAAATTTATTAGATTCCTTTAAGGAATTGTGTGATTCCTGACATTGGGTATTGTGGCATTTATTATCGTGAGTTTGGTACAACACGACTATGAGAAGAGTAATACTACTAGTTTTTATAATAATCATACATACATACATATCGTCACGCCTGACTCCCGTAGGGGTAGACAGAGACCACAGATCTCCATCGATTTCGGCATACTTCCCTTATTTCCTCCACACTCATTATTCGCCTCATGCAAACCCGCCGTTTAAGGGTACTCATAACCTGGCCTTTCTTTAAAACTTCAGCAATTTGATCAAGGTATGTTTTACGTGGTCTTCCCCTACCGACCCTACCATCCACATTCGCAACGTGAATTTCTTTTGCCAATCGTCTTTTATCCATGGTCTCTATATGCCCGAACCATCTAAGCATCCCTTTCTCAACATTTGTCACAACACCTTCTTTTACTCTACATCGTTCTCTTATAATAATCACACAAAAAATAATGATCTCCAAAGTGTATACAACACGAAGACAATAAATGAATGCGTAGGGATTTTCCAGCTTGAATGATTTATAGGAAGCCATAACCACCGCCCTTGACGCTCAGCTGCTAATTCATTCATGGCTCACCAGTTTATGAATGAGCAAAGTTATAACTGAGCCAGTTCCGCGAACTTTACTACCTTCGAAACAATATTATGTTAGATTGTTTACTCAATGCTTATTTGTGTGTGTTTTTTTCTTCTAATGTTTTGTGTTTTAAAATACTATCTTTATGCGGTGGTAAGCATATACAGGATGTCCATGAACTCAACGTCAAGCCAAAACGGTGACAGGAATGATTGTAACCATCATGAGAAAAATCAGAAAAAAATACAATCCTGTCACCACGTTTCGACTTGACGTTGAGTTCTGGGACATCCTGTATATTATCTATATTATGCTAACCCAACTGATAACGCCTAAATAACTAACGCTTACTCGGTCCTTGTTTCCACTCATCGCGTTTTACCGCACGGCATTCATAAACGTTATGATGTCTGTATAGAATTAAACTAGTGATAAATACACTACATAATACCCGATTTACTACATAATAATCGATTCGGTATTGAATAATCGGTAAGAGCGATGCAGAAAACTAAAGATTCGATTTAGGTTGTTTGACTTTTAAATGTTTAAACGATTAATTATACCATATGACAAAGCTTTATTTATAAGCATTTAAATAATGTATTTGCTGACCAACGCAAAAAATATTAAAAATACTGGATAAAAATTCTGTTTAGGAGTAGGATTTCAGTTTTACCGCAAAATATCTACATAAGTAACTCCAAAATATATAAACGGATTACACTCAGTCTACATATGTATATATAATATATAAAATAGTTAAACCGCGTTGTAGGAACACTTTTTATTTAAACTAAATTAAAGAAATAAATTAAAATAAAAAATGTGCTAAAAAACGCATTGCAGGGATGAATCCCTTTGCGAAAATGCTTTTTTCGATAGAAAAACGTATATGAGGTTGGCGCGTCATCTGATGGTAAGCAATTAGTGCCGCATATGGAAATCCGCAATACTAAAGGCACTGCAGACGGGTACCTTAGGGTAAAGATGTGCATAATTAAAAAGAAGAACGTTTTAATGGAAGGAACAGAAGAAAGTAATGGAATGGGGGAAGGAAACAAACGAAGAGGGAATTACTTAGGTCTCCGGGATCGCGTTGCACTACTTATATAAATAGGCTTACCCGTTAGGGGCTGTGTTTATGATCTTAACGGCGTTGGTTTGCTTCTAAGTACAAATTGGACTATTAACGTGAACCATTTTTCCCAACACAAACATAAGCTTCGTTCTTAATGGTTACTAAAAATTCTAACTATATAAACAACATTGTTATATTTTTAACGAGTAAAAAATGAAAAATGAGGTTATGGTTTTATATTTCGCTTATATACACGATATATGTCAGAACTTTTATTTAACTAAGATCCGCGACAAGCAAACAAAAATAGAAAAATAATGTGTGTTTTTTACTGGAAGAGTGTTTTCTTCCGTAGATACTTGATGATGCCTCGTGTTAAGGCGAAACACGTCGTGTGCAAGGTGGAAAAGTGGTGGTGTGTGTTTGGTGTCGATGTTATTAATAGTGGTTGGGAAGTTAAGAGCTGACGGCTGATTTTTCAGTAACATTTAGTTTCAGTTTCCCGTAAATCCACTTCTTCAAGTAACACTTCCAGAAAACACACATTATTATTTTTCTGTTTTTGTTTGCTTGTCGCGAATCTTAGCTAAGTAAAAGTTCTGACTCTCTACATAGTAATGAATTTCCGCAAAGTATCGCCTGATTCCATTAATCCTACACAATGATGATAGAGCCAATCCATATGAGGCAATCTTTACACATCATGTATTTATAATTTATATAAATTTTAGAACACTAAACATTCTATGCTATGAATTTAGCTGTACACAAAGATCTCGTGTATTTCATTATAAATACTCAGTTCCATGTGTGATGGTTAATATTATAAACGTACAAATGGCAAAGGCAACACTGATTCTCAGAATAAATACATATAGGCTACACAAATATTTATTATGATGCGAACTCACGAGCCTTTGCTGAGAAAGTGAACATTTCAGCACTACCATTTAAGTCGTCAATATATATAAAAAAAGATACTAAAAGCGGTCTAAGATACATACCCACTTAAAACGATCCGCGTACGGTTGGTCGCGTAACTAACCGCATGTCGGCAAACCGCGTGTGTATACGGTTGCTTAGGCTTGTATGTATTGCCTCCCTCGAAACAGTGGTAGGTAATTTCAGTTTATAACATATAATACATTATACAATTTCATTAAAAATAAAGTGAATTTATCCAACGTAAAGTTTGCTTATAATACTATAATTTAAAAAAAATAGTAAAATTGTTTTACATATTATTTGTATGGAAAACAGGCGATTGGGCAATCGTCGGATATCTGTTGGTAAACAATCGTCACGTTTTATGGACATCCTCAATTCCAAGGCCAATGCAGATGCATTGTCTGCCTCTTGTATGATAAAAAAGAATGTAATGTCATAAGTAGAGGAAAATGAAAGAAGTAGAAAAGAGTTAGATCTTCATTCTTACACTCATTATACGAAATGTGATAACTAAATCACCAATTTATGGCACGCCGTCGGGGTTACGGATACGAGCAAAGCGTTCCCGTGACATTGGTATAAATGACGCTGAGGAAACCCTGAAGAGGATTTATTCGGTATAAGGACTCCAACGTAATCCTTCGGCCTCTCCCATACAGCGTTCCCGCTAGATTAAAAAAAAGAATATAAATTTAAAAAAATGAATTTTAATTTAGTATTTTCCTTTTGCCTGCCTTTATTCTCTTCCTATTAAATCCTTACCTAAGGCAAGCCCTCTCAATAACCGAAACACGAATGCATTGAAGAGGCAGTCGTGAGGGATGAATGGAGGCGTTTTCTTGAACATATATAACGACTGTCTGTATAACGA
Organism: Baronia brevicornis; assembly: GCA_031353405.1. Taxonomy (NCBI): domain Eukaryota; kingdom Metazoa; phylum Arthropoda; class Insecta; order Lepidoptera; family Papilionidae; genus Baronia; species Baronia brevicornis. The sequence goes on along the minus strand of JASFAT010003971.1, from coordinate 367,355 downwards.
CTACAGCTGCTCTACCAAGACTATGACGACATAGAAGAAGTAGAAGGTAGGCAATGCTTCTGCATGCCCGTAGTATTGCAGATGTTCGTGTCTATGGGTAGCGCTAATTGTTTACCATCAGACGAACCGCTATTTCGTTTGTCTTTACTTATGATAAAAACGGGCAGCCACATATCAAAGCACAATCACACTTAGTTTTGCTCGCACAACTCATTATTAGCTCTTCATTACAATGCTATCAAGAAATAAGCGATTGAGTTCGGCGTGGAATCACAAAGTTGAGTATAATTATAATTCCACGAGTTTTCAAGGAATAACACGCTTCGCATTCTTTCCCGCTCCATAGCGTCTATGGCGACATTCTCACGGGGTGCGTGCGACGTATATGTCAAGGCCCCACTGTGTTTTAGTGACATTTGCTTTATTGTTTGGTTGTGCTGCACGATTTGAATAATCAACGTAAACGCTTCTTTAATATGATTTGAAATCTAAAGTCTAAAATCTTTATTACATATCGAGTTAAAATATATCTATGGTCCAAAGGTATTTTTTTACTTCAGAATAATAGAGCAAACGAGCAGGTGTGTCGCCTGATGGAAAGCAATCAACGCCACCCATAGACATCCGCGACACCATTACGGAAGCGTTACCGGCCTTTAAGGTATTATATGCATATGTATGGGCGTATTTTTTGAAGGTCCCAATGTCGTATCGGTTGGAAAATACCACGTCTTGATTATAAGCTTCTTTGGAATGGTTAAACAGAATTCTAATAATATCAAAACATTGCTAATCTTCTTTATTTATATATAATATTTTTAAATAATTTAAAATATTTAACTTATTGCAACAATTGAAACTATAATTGCTTACATCTTGTTCAGAGTTCATCTTATTTAACAAATAGTACGCATTATATATTTATACGTTTCAAAGTTACTGACAGTGATAAGTGTAGTATTCTCACAAGAACGACACCTTGTAACCGACCCTGCTCAATTATTTAGCAGGATGAAATTATTATTTAGGACCGCTCCGGTGTTACGTTGTGGTCGAATGGTATTCGTCAGAGCGGGATAATTAGATGTTTGTTTATTTGTGTAATCTATTCATTCCCATGTTTTAAAATAGTTGTAGAGCCAGGGTGCAGACGAATACTTTGTCAAGAATGGCATAATATCTGTTTGTAGTATGAATGGGCCGGCTCACCCCAGGAAGTACCACACTCCCGCTGAAAATTGGCGTCTGAGTGGTAGCTTAGCTACCGAGCTTCGTACTGTGAGCGATTGAGTTCCGGAGATCTAACACCCTTCCCCCTCCCACTCCCATAATGACACTCCTTAAAGGTTGGCAACGCTTCCGCCCGGATTATGGCGCTGCGGATGTGTATGGGCGGCGTTGATTGCTTTCCATCAGGTGACACGCCTGCTCGTTTGCCTTCCAATCCATTCCAAAGTTTATCATTTTATTTAAACGCCTTTGTTTAATATGTATTATATAATATATTTAAAACATTGTGGAAACAATTTGAAAATATGAATAAAAAAACGTTAAAGCAACAGATAGGTCTTATTGAAATAGGTAAAGTACAAGGTACAAGGTAAAATATAAATCATTTTAATATTGTTTAAAAGTATGAAAAATATGATTCTAAATGAATCATATTTAAAAAAAATATTTTTTATAATTACATCTGTATTTTAAGTAAATGTAATGTGTTTAAATGTAAATAACATTACTTCTGTTGGAAACATCAATCTATTGAGTTGATGAATTGAAACACTTCAACTGGCATTAGATCTGGTGGTTTTTATTGACCTTCAACTGCACTTGGTTTTTCTTAATGAAATATGAGAGCACGTACAATGTAATAACATACAGCTATTTCGCGTATCGCTTCCTTCTGTTACAGTACTACCAACCTTACGTTGATTACAAATTAATAAAGTTAAGAATATCAATTTTGATAAGAACAACTTCTGCTTAGCTATTATGTAACAAAAATAAAATTGATCTGTGTTTTAGGAACAATTGTTACTATTGGACGTTTAAATATCAAAGGTTTGTGAGCAGCGTTGAATCGCGTATAAAATTCCAAGTACGTAGCACGGGTCAAGTTGTACAAGACCGTGGCACTCCTTGCGTGAAATATAGGACACTTCTTTGCAGCTTGGGTGTTTTTTAACACCTTGAGTGTTTTTTACAGCTTGATTGCTGCACTGTTATCTGAGAGGTCTTCTTGTTACTTCATATTTTATTTCTACACTCTTCTTTCTCATTAAAAATCATTTTGAAATTGATCACTTTTATTTTTTAAATTCCATATTAGTAGCGCTTATTTGCAATCCTGTAGTCTAATTGATTAGTCTTTTAGTGTTATAACAACTTCAGTTTACTATACTTAGAAAAAAGTATTTTTTTATGGGATAGGAATGCAAACGAGCAGGTGTGTAACCTGATGGAAAGCAATCAACGCCACCCATAGACGTCCGCAGTGCCATAGACAATGCAGATGCATTGCCGGGCTTTAAGGAAAGTGTAGGCTTGCTTTTTGAAGCATTACGCGAGTTCACAGCTCTAATCATGAACAAGTATTTTTAATCCATATAATAATAATATATTTATTGATCATTAACAAGTTTTACAAATTTGTTTCACTGCCTGACGAACTAGGGCGAACCCTGTACTACGGCAGACAGTTCTTTTCTATGAAACATTTATGTAATGCATATATTATTCTAAATGCTATCCTTAAAATAATTTTACAAAAGAATGAAACAAAGAATTAGAACCATAAACTAGATTATACAACCAAAAAGAAATATACACCCATACATATATGTAGGTATGTACTTTTCTAACATCTTAATTGACATGTCAGACAACGATCATATAATAAACTCCATATGAATAATTATCATATTTATGCTGTAACCCTTTGAATAATTAAATAATTTTTATATAAATTAATTTCTTTAAACGCTTTACATTCACAAGCCCCTAGTAGGAGTCGATGCATTTTTAAATGATTACATTTTATGTATATAAAAAATAATAATTTAGAGACCAAATTAGTCTATTATAAGTGTTAACTTAAAATTAAGATATAGTAGTAGAGTCGAGTAGGTATAGTTCGACGGCACTTGACCGTGTCGATGATTGACAAGGTTAGAACATCATAACTGAACTGATTATATATAATAGCGTAACCTATTACGTGCTTTGTAGAATCTGAACAATATAGCATTGAATAAGATTGTATACATAAAAAATTATATATAAAATAATATTAATATAAACAAAATAACAAATAATATGTATAATCTTTAATAAGACGAAATTATATAATATAGTAATTGGTCTTCAACCAGAGGTGCTGAAAATTTTTTATTAATTTTCATGAAGATTAAATACATGAAATATTAAAGATTATGGTGAAGTACATTTGTCATTTCATTAATAATTATTTCGTTCTAATAACTAAAGTTTGTTATTGTGCTAAAATATTTATTGGTATAAAAAATATTTTATTATAAATACATGTAATATATATTTATAATAAAATAGTTTTGACACATCATCGAATGTTGGATAGAATCGGAAGTAGTAGAGTCATTGTAGTTCAGATGAGGTCGGGAAAGTATACTCGAACTGAATATTGGCATCAGCTGGTAGCGTTTTACTGTATTAAGCCGTTTCATACGGTGAATATAGTGATGGGGCGGCCCTTTAATTATATTTCCATAAATATTCTTTCCTTACTCTCCAATTATTCGTATCCTTTTTATTTCGTGGCGAAATCTGAAACGGATACACTGGTGCCTTGGAGGAGGGGGGAAGCAGCCGGGTTATGTTGGGCGCCGGCAAATTGTTCGCATCCTTACCCTAAGACAGCCAACGTATTGCAGCTTACTCTGACTACGTTTGTTATATTCAAATCTTACCTACTATAAGGTAACACATAAGCAGTGCCATTAGTGTTGCAAATGTTCATGGGCTGTTATGATTGCTTATCATCGGATGAATTATTTAAAAACTATTTCTAAAAAAAAGCTGTGAATCCAACCGGTAGTATAGTTAAAGTCGTGTTACTCTTAGCCTCGTGTACACGCTTCAAATTTTTCTTCTTCGTACGTTTATGTACTACGTATCACATACTCAGACACTTAAGTAATCACTTTTTAAATAGTAATTGTGTATGTATGTATATAAACTAAATAATAAAGCGTCGTTCTGTGGCCGCGGGGTGAACGAACTCCGAACGCCTGCTTTATCAGGTGTAATCGCAATGGCAGCCGCTATTACAGTTAACCGTTGTGTTATTCTTTGCTATCTTCATCTATTGGCACGAGTTTATTTATTATTAAATATACTTTATATAATATTATTTTATGGAAAGGAAGCGACACCTGAAAGTAAGCAAGACCCGTCGCTCATTGACATCCACAATCCCACTTGCCTCTCATGATGTGAATAATGTGCGGGGAAGAAGGTCATAAAGTAAGGGTAAAATAATGGGCCCCCCGGATCCCTTCCCTCACTGTACAAAACGCGGTAGCACAGTAAAAAATACCGTATAACGCCGATGTTCTATAATCACTATACTAGACGTTCCATAAGTGCCTCACTTTTGGCCACTACGGTTGCCAAATTTTCGCGCGTTCTTTTTTTTCTTGATATCCTTCATTCCTGACGATTTTAATCGTCTATTGGCGCTTTTTAAATGAAGCGATTTATTTTTATTAATTTAACGAAGCACATGTAAAGCGCGCAAGACCATATCTCAACGACGTGAAGTCGTTAAAGGATGCCCAAAAGCCGTTGGGAACAGCGGCACCTAGGATCGTGCGGCGGTTATGCATTGAGTTGCTGCACGAGTAGTGGGGTTCATCCCCGAGGCTCGATCCCATACCTCTGCTTAGGGTGTGGATGTCCCCGTTTGATGTTGTTTGTAAAGCGCGCAAGTAGATTAAAAACATTTTTCACTGTGTGGTTTGCAGCATAGAATAGGGCCATCTCATTTCTTCATGTGTTTGTCGTTTTGGGCGACTATGGGAGCAAAACCAGTAGATGCGCTGCAGTGTCTATCTTAGTAAGTAATGAAAAGAATACTGTGATCTTCAATTCGCCCACCAAGCGTAAGGAGTACGGAACATTCTTCAATTTTGAGGCAGACTGATGCCGAAAGGTCGGGAAAACGAGCTCATAGGTCAACTTATGGTAAATATTCAAAGTTTGCCAGCCTGTGATAATTTACATATTGTGTCGATTCAGTGGATGGTTATATCGTCAGAACTGGCTCAAAATCAGAACTGGCTGTATTACCGGGACAGCCGGTCCCGATTTAATAAGGTAGTTTCTTCAAGAATACTTTGTAAACCGTAGGTTTTGTTATTTTTCTACCCGGAAAAGATGGGGCACAGATGAAGATGCGAGAAGCAACTCGCCTATTAGCAGTAGAACCTTCGATTACTTTGCTGATTCTTCTATATTTTGGGTGTATTTATTATACTTTAAGTTAATATGTAAGATATGAAACTTCACTTCTTTTCTATGATACTCTTTATCACTTGTTTTCTATGATAAAACAGCTTCTAGGCATTACCCAAAAGGAAATTCTAACAATTTCTATGATATAAAATAGGTTTCTATTTCTCCTATTGCAGTAGCCTTGAGTGACATCAAACTAGAAATAGTTTCACTGTCGACGCACTAAAATTTCTACCCGTCTTTGTCACTGCGGTTTAAAAGCAAAAACATGTTTTTCTTGCCGACCGTATCGGTACATATCCGCTAAGGGAATTCACATGGAAAAGAAAATGTGTGATTATTTTATACTTGAATAGATCCACAGGACGGATGTGTTTCCGGAATTTAATTGTATTAAGAACTAGACGAACACACACACACACAATACAGTAAAGATGAATTTTTTTCAAAGCTCTATTAGAAAAAAATTCGTCTTATTTAAACTAGAATGATACCAAAGCAAATTGTCAAAAATTCAAAATTTACAATCTTTTATATTATTATTTTATATAAAATTTAATACATATGAACAATATTTTTAAGCGACAATTAAATGAAAAAGCCAATATATAAAAGATTATCTACAATAACTTATTACCTTATAATTCTGATACGTCAATGCTTCCACACAAATAAAATACCCATTGCTATTTTGTGTATATATTTATTCCTGAGTATTTTAATATGTAAACTTATATCACGAAATAATTAAAAAAATGTATAATTTTATAATTAAGTTTAATTATTGATATAATAAACGTAAACGTAAACGGTGAGCACATCTCACACTTGCGCTTTGCCGATGATATTGTGATCTTGGCAGAATCGCTGCAAGAACTACAAACAATGCTGAACGGCCTAAATGAGTCCTCCAGACTGGTCGGTCTGGCTATGAATTTGGATAAAACTAAAATAATGGTAAATATGGTGGATATTGAGCCAGAACCGACCACGATCGATGGTAAAGTTCTCGAAGTTGTCCAGGAATATGTCTACCTTGGCCAAATAGTGCGATTGGACGGAGACAACTTCGAGAAAGAAGCCGAGAGAAGGATACAGTTGGGCTGGGCAGCGTTCAGGAAATTCCGTTAAGTATTCTCGTCGCCCATACCACAAAGTCTGAAGACAAAAGTCTTCAACCAGTGCGTCCTGCCCGTACTCTCTTACGGACGTGGACACTGACAGTCCGTCTCCTCGCCAAGCTCAAAGTCGCTCAGAGGGCTATGGAGAGAGCTATGCTCGGGGTTTCTCTGGTGGACAGAATTCGAAATGAAGAAATTCGCCGGAGTACCAGAGTCACCGACATAGCTCTTCAAACTAGCAGACTGAAGTGGCAATGGGCTGGACACATTTGTCGGAGAACCGACAATCGTTGGAGTAGACGAGTGCTGGAGTGGAGACTGCGACTCGGCAAACGTAGTGTGGGAATCCCTCCTGCTAGATGGAGCGACGACCTGCGCAAGGCGGCTGGCAGAGACTGGATGCGTGTAGCCGAAGATCGGGCTAGGTGGCGCGCCTTGGGTGAGACCTATGTCCAGCAGTGAACTTCCGCGGCCTGATATTGATATTGATTAATATAATAAACATCTTTGTTTTAAAAAATATATTATTTTATTATTATCTACTTAGGGAAGTATAGTATTATAATTTTAAGAATATTTATAATAATTTAATAAAAGTAAATTATAGTCTATTCTTTGAAGCTGAGAACGAAAACTTTTAACGAACTTTTTACAGTTCGCTTTTGCCGGATACAATTATATTATTAGATAAAAAAAGCTATTTTATAGGTCAACTTAGTATTGTTATAATAAATATTTCAAATAAATGTTAAAATTAATTTTGTTTTCCTAACAAGTCAATTTTTATGGGCTATAGTATGATTCATTTTGCCTTCTGTTGATTTTTTAACCTTTGTACTCTCAACTTTTTTTTATAGGGCCTTTTTACACGATTTTGAAATAACGTGTTTCACCAATAAGAATTATATATAATATACATTTGTTTACATATATAAAGCAGTATATAATTATACAGTGTATTTATTCTTTTTGGTGAACCCCGTTATTTCAAACTCGTGTAAGAAGTAAAAGACCGTGTAAAAAAAAAGTTGGGTGTAGGTTAATTTTATCAGATCACCGACTGATAAATGATCCCGTGAGCAAATATGCAGTCAAGTAAAACACTTAATATTTAATGACAACCGTTTATCGCTGATAAATAAATATATATCATTATTATGCTAAACGATCGTAAGAATATTTATTTCGTAATTATTTTTTGTTCGTCAGTTAGCCACGGATAAATAAGTTTTATTATATGCAATCATTCCATTACAAAATGCAATTTATTACGCATGCAACAACTGCAATCAATTACAGTTAAATGGTTATACCTACTCTTGAGTTTGCGTCACGGTGATTCAAAACTACAAGTACCTTTAATAAAATAATTCAAACATAGGTCAGAGGAAATGTTTGAAATTGATTAATGGAGTCAGGCGTCACTTTGCGGAAAGCCATCACTATGTGGACAGACAAACCTTTTACTTAGCTAAGATACGCGACAAGCAAACAATAACAGAAAATTAATAATGTGTGTTTTCTTGCTGGATGAAAGTTTTGGTTTAAGTTCCAAATAGATCCACATTTGGAACTTAAACCGAAACTTTCCACCTTGTAAACTAGGGCGTAATGCCCTTGTCTACAAGGAGGAAAGATGGTAGTGTGTGTTTGGTGTTGTGTATAGTGGTTAGTGGGTGAAGAGTTGCTGACGGCCGTTTTTCGGTAAGTCTTTGTTTAAGTTCCAAGTAAATTCACTTCATCCAGCAGGAAAACACACATTAGTAATGTTATTGTTTTCTTGTCGCGGATCTTAGCTAAGTAAAAGTTTTGACTGTCCAATGTTTGAAATTATCAATTGGATATTTTTATAGAGCCTTTTTTAAGCAGAGCAGACCAACAAGTTTGCCACAAGTGACCCACTTGGTAATAAGTGATTACTGCCGCCCATAGAGATCCGCAACGTCGGAAGAATCTCAGATCCGTTGCCGACCCTTTATGAACACATACGCTAGTGTATTCAATGTCTCTATGTCGTACCCAAGAACACCGCAAGTCATAAATAGTTCCACATGTACACAGTTCATGGCAGACAACTGCAACTAAATCGTACAATGGTGGACAACCAACCATTCACGTGATGGGGATGAAATATGTTTGTATAATATATATAATACATACCAATAAACATAATACTATGTACATATAATACATTATTATGAGATAGCAGTAACTGGCTTTATTGTTATATAACTATCATATATCTTATGTATACTGGAATATGCTGTTGTTCTCATATGAAATAAAACAAAATACGTACATATATTATATATGTATGTCCTATTGTTGGGCACATGGCCTCCCCATTTCTGGAGCAATTGATACAAACCTACAACGCTTGCCAAAAGCGGATTGGCGGGATGTCCAAATTCGGAATAAATACCTTCAAGCCATGTATACATACATACATATATATATAGCCCGATGTGAACTAAACAACCATTAACTCCGAAGTTAGTAGAACTAGTAGGAAGTATCGCTGCTGAGCCAGAATATCTAGAAATTAAAAAAAAACGCTACACTTAATAAAATAAACACAGTCTGTTTACTGTAGCTTTTAAATTTTAAAACCCAGTCTCCTGCAAGAATGGGAATTCGCCAAATGCGCTTCAGCTAAGTCCAAAAGAATGCGCTGTAAGTGAAAACGATTTCCGCTGCCCCCACTTTAAAGACTGTGCTTCAATAATTTGAGCACGTATTTGCTTTGCGATAAGGTTCCGTGGTAACTCATGCAATGCAATCGATTAAAGTTCCAGGACATTTTAAATTTAATTCTTGTGTGTATATTGAAATATTTATTAGTATTTTATTATTTCACAGCTCCATATAGAATGTTTCACTGATGGGCGCGGGCCTCCTCGTTTCTGCAGCACATTAACCCTCCACGCTTGACCAATGTAGGTTGGTGGGGTAACCTGACTCTGAATAAACATCTGCAGGCTATGCATACATTTATCCTGATGCAATGATCGAACCCGCGACTATTGACTCTATAAGCGACAGCCCCGCCACTGGCCCAATTGATTGTCAAATCTTGAATTTGTATTTACAGTTACTCATTTATACATACTAATATAAATAAAATGCTTAACTTTATAACCCCACTCTAAGATTTACCTGTCTCATGGGTCTCATTATAACACTCAAATGAGACTCAACTAACTGTAGGTTATATCGGGAATCGAACTTGCGACGTCTGCCTTCCAAATGAAATACTTGTTGTCATTTTTTTAAATGCCTTTATTAGAAAGATTGGTTGTTGTAAAAAGGGTTTAATGAGAATCGACGTTGTATATTGTTTTCACAATTACGCTAAGTGAAGCCATCTTCGTTTCACAAGTTCAGATTGAAAAACTCATTGTGAAAATGTTTTATTTTTTTTCTTTTCTTTCATGGCAATTAGTTAGAACTATTATGCCAATGTCAAGTAGAATGCCATAATATCAAATCTCTTGAAATATAACAAACCAGTCAGCTTTACCCATTAGGTCATGATAAAATGGTGACTATTCTACTCAAACCTTCTATGGACTTTTTAGGTCAATTTAAATAATCACAAAACACGCTTTTATTTCATATATAATATAATATTATTAAATAAAGAATAGTTTTTCTTCGTTTTCATATTTCGAATTAAAAAATAATACGACAAGAATAACAAGAAATAATCTCGACGAGTCAGTTACATACGAGTAGATCCGCCGAGAGGAAACGATGCGGTGCCGTAGGAAATTGATCTTCCGTTCGACTGTTTGTCCAATAAACCGTATATATGTATATATTATTTATTTTCTTTTACACATAACATCAACAATATGTATTGATTACATCGAATAGAGATGGTAGATGATATATAATATAAATATGTTGATAATATGTAATGTTAATAATGCTTGGGTTCCATATCCGCTTTTTAATTTAAACACAATTTTAATTTTGATTATTTTAGATTTTTGTAGGTTTATTTTTTTAGAAACCGTTTTACTTTCATAAATATATTGTATGTATTTTTATGGAAGCGATAGGCAAATGAGTAAGCAGGCAGGTGACCTTCATATACCCATTTGCCTGCATAATAAGTAATTTCATTCGTTTATGCACACACGACAAGTGTGGTGGGTAATTGTCCATTTCTTAAAAAACGAGAGAGGCTGGTGCCGAGTGGGACATACATGTAGGGTTTGGGAATTAATTGATTCTTCTTACTAACACCTTATTAAAGTATTTTTCACCTCAATCATGTATATTGATAAATCATGATTAACATCTTTAGAAACACCTTTAACTACGCTTGCCTCCTTTTGAACTCTCTCTTTCTATCGTATTGTCCTCTCACTCGCACCTTTTCATTCAAATACTCAAGGACATAATACACAATTAACAATCAGACAAACCTACATATATGTATGTACATTAAAATAATCATCATGAGATTACGAGATCATGAGATTATTATGTGGGATTGTTGTACAAATTTTTAATATACTTACTTATTATAATTAATAAGTAAGTATATTATAGGTATATAAGTCAGGCGTTAATTTAAGAAAATCCATTTTAAAGTTGAACAGTTAAACTTTCTTTGCTAAGATCCGTTAAAACGAATATATCCGTGAAAAAAAATAAAAGTATTTTTCTTATTTGTTTCCGCTTTGCATAAATATATGAGGCAATAGTCTAGAGGTCTGTAGTAGACTCTACGAAAATCATCCGTATTGCGGTTGTCTTTCGTAAAGTCGAATCGAGGCGAAACGCGTAGTGTTTGTGGTTAAAAGTGATATTGTGTGTTTGACGTTGTCAATGTTAGTAACTGTGGCAAGGTGTCGGAGAAAATCTCGTTGAGTAATTCTCTATACACTTTTTTGCAAACACACAATATTATTTTTCTTGTTTTCGCCGTTCTTAGTAAAGTTATCCATTTTTATACATGCTTTATAATTTATAACCATTAATAAATTTGTAAGTATTGGTATGGGATAAAGGCATTGAACAATACTGTTAAAGTACATTCTATTATAGATAGCCAGCACGTGAACCTAGCTTGACTTTTATGGGCAAAGTTCGATAGTCGCTAAATTGGTCTAGACCGCTTTATTGGGTAACTTGTATGACCATACCCTATTTACTCATTACTTGGTCGTTTTTCTCATTCTTTTTTTATGAGATAGGAAGGCAAACGAGCAGGTGTGTCACCTGATGAAAACCAATCAATGTCAGCCATAGACAAGCGTTGCCGACCTTTAAGGAAAGTGTCATTATGGGAGTGGGAGCGGGAGGGGAAGGGTAATGGGCGTCCGGAACTCAGCCGCTCACCGTAGGAAGCGCGGTACCTAAGCTACCGCTCAGACGCCGGTTTTCTGCAGAAGTGTGGTACTTCCCCGGGCGAGTTTCCCTTCCGAGGGCATTTAATCGCATTTATGCTCTTTTCCTACGCACTACGAAACTTCTCTCTACGCACCTCTACTCTGTATACCAGCTACCTCCAGCGGTGTGTTCGAACCGATACGACATTGGAACCTTTAAAAACAAGCCTACATATTTCTTAAAGGCCGACAAAGCTTCTGCTTTTTCTATGGCGCTACGCCTTATAATCCCATAAAAAAGAATCTATAGTCCCTATTGTTTCACACACGCTTTTCACATATTATCCTTGTAGCCTTTCTCAAAGTTAGATCGATATTGATTGTAATACTAACCTATCGGTAGTAAGCGACGTGTTTTGAATGCCGATATGTGATTGCATTTAAATCACTTATTTAGATGTCGCGATCGAAACCTTTGTAAAGTTTTTAAATAGGTCACGGTATTCCTACTACTGGGTATTGTGCGATGAATACAAATATTGATATAATATTTAAGAGATATGCTTTGAAATTCGGTATCAGTATATCTACCAGTTGTGTATCGTAATTTATCTGACAAATAAAAACAATGGTTCTAAGAACAATATTATAATTTAATTAAATATGTTGTAAAATGTTCATTTATTTAATTTTTTTACGAAACTCAATATATTACGTAAATATATAAAGCCTATACACCTCTCTTTAGTATATTACAATTTAAAAAAAGACTAGAGAATTTTTAGAGAGGAAATCCTGAAATATAGGAATACAAAGCTATTTATTAAAAATGATTTGAAAAGGAAAAAAATACGCTTACAATCCTATTAACTCAGTGCGGGAGTCAAGGGATGCAGATTGGTTGATTTTATATAGTAGTCAATTATTTATGGAAATTTATCTATAGAAACCTGAAATATCAGGATTCAGCTGATGTTTATTCTGCGGTCTCTGTAGAAGGTGTAGAAAAAAAGGGGACTCTCAACTCATCATCGTTCTTTGATGAAAGTTTACATAATGTCTCCGTATCATACCATATCTCGATAAAGTTTTATTAAATAAATTCTAGTAATATTAAAAAGAATAGTTTTTTAAAATGTTATCATATATTAGATAGATATATTCTTTATAGTACCCAAAAAACAAATTTATACAATTATTGATTGTAATATTTATATACAAATGGTGATCTTATCGCTAATAGCGATTTCTTCCAGACAACTCTAGGATGATAGACACAATATTAAAAAGATAATTTGATGTAGGTTGGGTAAACATTATCGTTATGATGGTAGAAAAGAAACAATTATTTTTTTTTAAATACAAATTAAAAAATCACTGTTCTAATTAAAATATAAAAAATAAAAGTTAAATTTTAGAACATTATTATTTTAATTGTACTAAAGAAAATATTATGTTATGATAAACATGGCACTAAAGTACTCTTAAAAATTATTTCATTGATGGCGTTAAAGCTTATTAAAAACGAGAGAAGTATCCCTTGTTTATAATATTATTTTTTTACCTTAATACTTATAAACTCTACGTATTGAATGGTTGGATGTCATCGTTTTGTACTCATAGCATATAAAAATAAGTATAAAATAAAATAAAAATATTCTGAAAATATTCTGAAACAAAATAAGAAAACACGGCATAAAATTTTATGCCTTATTTGTGACACAGCTGCCTCCGCTGTTTGTCCTATAAGAGAATGTAATAAATACACGAACTAAATAGAAGTCACATAATAACAGAAATGTTATGCACGCTGCGGTCCGAATGGAATGTCTCGACTGGGGAAGTACCACACCCTCACACATTATCGACGTTTATTGATAATATTTTTTTAATAACGCGTTTTGTTCGGTATGTGAAGGGAATAATTCCTGCCGCTGAATTCCACTACTGCACAACTCGCCAAAAAGAAAAGTTTCATCCCCACCATTTGGATGAATCGCGAACCAGTACGGTGTGTTTTTCCAGCAACTCTGTGGAACCAGTACCTTCAGCGGTATTTCTGAATCGATACGACATTGGAACCTTAAAGAAACAGGCTCGTTTGCCTCCCTATCCCATAAAAAAGGGATCCGGAGGTCCAATTCCTTTTCTTTACATCTCTATTTCCCTCCCATTATTCACACAACACCCTAAAGTCAAGCGTCTTTGATAGGTAGTGTGAACTTTATATTTTTATATGGGATAGGAAGGCAAACGAGCAGGCGTGTCACCAAATGGAAAGCAATGAATGCCGCCCATAGACATCCGCAATGCTATCCATCGATCCGCCCATAGGCATTGCGGAAGCGTTGCCGGCCTTCAAGCAATATGTAGGCTTGTTTTTTGAACATTCCAATATCGTATCGTTTCGAAAACATCGCTGGAGGTAGCTGGTTCCATAGGGTAATGGTTCATGGTAATAAGTTTCGAGAAAACGCACCGTACTAGATTCATCTTGATAATATTATTGATGACCGGCTCTAAAAATTTCCCTTTCCCCATTAATGTCCTCTTTCACTCTCATTACGTGCTTTACCCCTACCAATTAAAACAGTTTTCCCTGTGAATGGGTGTGTGTGGGTGAATAACGTATTTACAGTGCCCTCGGTGATGCAGATGTCCATGAGTGCTGGTAATTCTTAACCATCAGGTTACCCGTTCGCTCGGTCTTCTACATATCCCATAAAGAAAACCTGGTGACTAAGTTAAATGGGAATGGATTGGACTTCGTCACTTATACACTGTTGAAATAATTTTCAGCTGATCGTTTTATCACTCACCATCCATTAAACATATTATAATTCATTAAACATAAAAAGTATATTACCTGCGAAGTTTTTTCACCGTTTCTTTAATGCACAGAGTAATCTCGTTACAAAATAGTGGTAGAATATTTATTATTAAAAGACGTTTGATTAAACAAATGTAATATAATTTTATAAGTCGAAAAATAAATAAATTGTAATCGAATTATAATTAAATCTGGAATCTGTATTTAACCGAGGTATCGTAGGTATTCTATTTATTGTTTTTTCCTTCTATTTAAAATGCAGTAATATTATATGTATATACACACACATAATACGCAGTATCATAAATAACCAGGAATACGTTTATTTATTTACACTTAATTAAAGACCAATTAGTTTGAAGTGAAGAAAAAAATGACATTATGTAATAATGTATTATGTTGTAACGATATTTATATCGTACTATGTTGTAACAATATTTTTATTTCGAATATGCAACTGAATAAAGTTATAAAAGTAACTCTGTTAAAACTCATAATGGCAAAATTTTAAAGCGAGGAAAAGAATAAATAATATAATACTATCTCCGCTTTTCAGCAACGAATAAAGAACTGCATTTTTTGTGACAAACCTCTCTTCAAGATGGTTGAAGTAGTGTTGTTTTTTACTTCCTTCTTTACTTACGGAAAATTTCAAGCTTATGACAGTCTGTTTTAAGTTTAAAATTTTAATTTTACGTCGAATAGAATATTGTTATATTATATAGAACTTTTTCCGTCAACTTATATGAGTGTCGTTGTGTTTTTATTTCATTTCTATAATTAATTGTGGTGGCGTATTATGTAATATAGATCGATTAAGGCGTATAAGTGAAGTGAAACTAAATAAATACGTGTATCGTGACTTTTTAAGTTTTCTGAAAACTCCATAGAAGGTTTTGATGAAAACTTGTATATTCCAAGATATTTGATATTATAATATTTTACTTAACACTGACATAATAGTTATAACTAATCGCCATCAAACTATACAACATGAAGTAGCCAGTAACAAAAGAAAACATGTTTACATCATTAATTTAAAGTCATTTATTGTTTATTTTTCTGTGAAAGTGTAATAAATCTACTTTCCAAAGCAGTATTTCTATGCTTTAGATGATTTGTTAGAGATTTTCCAAAAAAATGGACTAAATTTTGTTTTGACTTCTTTTTGACTCAGCGTGGCTCACGCACGTGAAAAAGTGATTCTTTGGCTGTAAATTTTCACGCCCTTACGGTTAGTTTTGACTTTGTTGATTTCAGTCACTTTTTGTCTGGTCTAGAACGTAAGTGTTGTAATGCTATTGTACTCAAATATATAATTTAATTAAAGACTTGTTCTAGATCTTGCGCAGAACGCACCGAGTGCAGGGATTGTTAACATTGGAAACATTAAAATTTGTTTGCAGTTTTATTATATTGAAATATTATTAAATGAATTTTTCATTTTCCCCTTATATTTAGTAAAGAAAAAATTAAAAAAATGCAAATAGTATATGTAAAATATTTTCATCCCTAGCAAAATAATGAGTGGCGATTCATTTTGGTGCGTTTCTCTCAAAACTTTTCCATACACTATAAAAAGTATAAAAGCATTTACTTTCAGTGGTATATCCGAACCGGTACGGCCATTGAAACTTTCCAAACAAATCTAAACCTTTCTCAAAGGTCGGCAACGTATCTGCGATGTATCTGTTGTTGAAGGTTTAATTGATTATTTTCTATCGAGTGAGTTGCTTGTTCGTTTCCTTCCACTCCTATAAAAAAAGGAAAAACTATTTGAAATGCCGAGATTAAGTTGTGAGAAATTTAAAATCTTCTGTATTTTCATTTTGATCCCTGAGATCCTTTTTACCACTTCCGCTTCAGACTGGAGGAGGCCGGAGGGATATGTCTTATACCGACTAAAACCCCTTGGATATTCCTTCGCGTCACTTACATCGGGGTCTGCCTTTATGGGCCCGTCATTAGTTTGAAGGCAGATTACTAAGACCCAGACCAGATTAAACTGTCTGAAAGCTTCCAAAGAAGTAAATGTTATTGCATGATAGTTCTAGTTAATAGTTAGGCTATGTGTATGTGTATGGCGTACTATTTGTGGAACTTACATAGTATTAGTAGTAATTAATATTTTTTAATTCAAGTCCTAGCAATACTGAATTTTTACATTAAATCGTGTTTTTGATAAACATAAAATAAGAAAGAGTTCTTGTCTTACGCTCATCCCTATTTGTAAGTGGCATCACCCGCCGCTCGTTGTATATGTCTGAGGCTAAACTGCTTCATAAATAATATCTGTTAAACGATGGCTGTAAAAATAATTTTGTTCTTTTTAATAAAGATACTTTTCGAAATATAAGTCCCTCGGTTTGATTTGCGTAATAACCTGTACTTATTTAAAACAACGTTGTGTTCTGTTAGATTTATAAGATTTGTATGAAAATGAAAATGTATATACGAAATGAAAATATTAATACGTTTTTTAACAGTCAATGTATGTATGTATGTTCCATTGAAAGACGGGGTCTCTTCATTTCTAAAAGGACCCTGAACGCATGTCAAAGGCGGTTTGGCCCCTCGCCAATTTACATATATTTATTCTGATGCGGGATTCGAATTGGAATTTATTAGTGTTTTTTTTATGGGATAGCTATATAGTCATAGGGACATAGGCAAACAAGCATGCGTGTTACCTGATGGAAAGCAATCAATGCCGCCCATACATATCTGCAATGCCATAGGCATTGTGAATATGTGAATAAAATGCCAGTTCTTAATAATCTAGAGAAAATCACAATATATATATATATATATATATATATATATATATATATATATATATATATATATATATATATATATATATATATATATAGATAGAAAGTTTTGAAATAATACATAAATTCCCATATACGACGGTAAATTGATCCTCGCTTTTCCTTTAACTGTTTCCTATGCACTAAATAAACACTCCTTGTATAATGAAATAGTAGATACAATATGCTCTATTTGGCATTTCTTTTATATTTTAATCTACTATTGTTCCTTAAATGTAACAAAAGGGAAGTCCGTGCCAACAATCTTAAAACAAGTAAGTGACTGCATCGAGGTGTGTCCAGGCGGGCAGGAAGTACTGACGTCATAAGCCCATTACTGCTAATGCTACCGGGGCCTGTCGGCGACAAAGGGTGGCGTAATAAACCTACTGATTACTGCCTTTATAATAAAGAAAAATAGAAAGTAATGAAACATAGAACTGGCTGGCGCTGCATATACACAGCGGTAGCCAGTTCTATTTTTCATTATGTATATAAGTCATATACTTCGCTCTCTCTCTGAGTCCTAAGCCCCTGTTGGGGCATAGGGCAGACACGACGTTTCTCCGTCTCGACCTGTCGGAGGCCGTACGCTTCAATTCACTCCAGGATAGGCCCATCTTCTGCACTTCGGCCGTCACATACTTACATACTTATGCAAAGTCATTTTCATTTATGCACCAAAAAATATTATTCTTACTTTGGTGCTACAAAACCTTTTCGGCTCTTGAAGCAAATCTTATGAACGGTAATAGCTCAGTTGGTGTGAATTGTGCTTACAATATGAGGTCGTGGGTTCGCTTCGTTCATTGGACTATTGATGTGAATGTTTTTTAGCACAAGTATAATACTAAAAGTTTAGTTGGAATGGTTAACAATAATTCTAATAATATTCAAATATTGCTAGATTCCTTTTTGTTAATATTCATACATATGTTAACTGTATTACTTTATAAGCAATAATTAAATTAAAAATGTCATTGTTTTTTCCAGGTAAGCGAGGCGAATGATAAGTTATATAAAATTTCTACAACTTCGATAGTAAGTGAATTTCAACTCTTTTAGTATTTATTTTCTTGCAAATTATAAAAAAAAATTCTTTATAGGAGTATACTTCTGAAAGTATGTATAAGACATATATGTATATATATATATATAAAATATATATATATATATATATATATATATATATATATATATATATATATATACATATGTGGTAGTGTGTTTGTTCCTCTATCATCGAGAATAAAAATATTTTTTTTAAGTTTATAAAGGCATTCATAAAATAGTACATCAATCAGTCAATCAATATCAGCCTGCGGCAGTCCACTGCTGGACATAGGCCTCACCCAAGGCGCGCCAACTAGGCCAATCTTCGGCTACACGTATCCAGTCTCTGCCAGCCGCTTTGCGCAGATCGTCGCTCCATCTAGCAGGAGCTACTACGTCCCACACTACGTTTGCCGAGTCGCGGTCTCCATTCCAGCACTCGTCTACTCCAACGATTGTCGGTTCTTCCGACAAACGTGTCCAGCCCATTGCCACTTCAGTCTGCTAACTTGAAGAGCTATGTCGGTGACTCTGGTTCTCCGGCGAATTTTTTCATTTCGAATTCTGTCCACCAGAGAAACCCCGAGCATAGCTCTCTCCATAGCCCTCTGAGCGACTTTGAGCTTGGCGAGGAGACGGACTGTCAGTGTCCACGTCTCGGCACCGTAACAGAGTACGGGCAGGACGCATTGGTTGAAGACTTTTGTCTTCAGACTTTGTGGTATGGGCAGACAAATAGTACATATATGTATATTAAAATACCCGTCTGGAAGACGTAGTTTACTAACGGTGAATAGTATATACGTAAAACTTTATCACCTTCTTTTAGTGGTTCCAAGAGGAACATTCGCGAAATTAAATGGATATTGTATGTTCTATTAGTAGAAAATTTTCATAAAATAGTATCTTTTGCATGTATTCGTTTTTTAAATATGTATTTAACACGACTAACATTAAATGTCGATATGGGTTTAACGTGTCACAAAATATATATCGTTGTCCATTTTTGTGTACAACTAATTATGTTGTTTTTTTTGATGGGATTGGAAGGCTAACGAGCAGGCGTGTCACCTGATGGAAATCAATCAACGCCGCCCATAGATATCTGCAGCGCCATAGGCAGTGCGAAATCATTGCCAACCTTTAAGGAAAGTGTCATTATGGGAGGGGAAGGGGAAGGCCCGGGAGGGGGGAGGGTGTTGGGCCTTCGGAACTTAGCCACTATAGTATACCAGTAGCCACTGTAGTACGAAGCGCGGTAGCTAAGCTACCACTTAGACGCTGGTTTTCTGCGGGAGTGTGGTATTTCCCCGGGCGAGCTGACACAATTGCACAATTGAATTTTTAAAAAAGTTCAATAGTGTAAAGTAATAATTTATATATCAGGGTTTTTGCTGATGTAGATTTTTATCAGACAAGCGGACGCTGGTGTATATATAAATATATATATATATATATATATATATATATATATATATATATATATATATATATATATATATATGTATATGTATGTATATATATATATATATATATATGTATGTATGTATGTATATATATATATATATATATATATATATATATATATATATATATATATATATGTATACATGTATATGTATATATATATATATATCATCTTTATCTGAGAACTCTGTTTATAAATTAAATATATTTACCTCGATAATTCTGTTCAGATGTTTTGTTATCTGTACGCAAAAAGTCGCTAAAATATCTATTTTATATCTTGGTAATAACATCTTTTTCTTTGTAAGAAAGAATATAATGTTTTTTAGTTTGGACTTATAGAAATAAAAATTAATATACTATTTTATTGTAAATATGTACTTCATAATAAAAGCGTTGTGCATGAAAGAATGTAATCAGTGGAAATATTTAATAAACCATCGTATTATAGCAAGAATTTCTTAGTGCTATTGCGGCTGTGTGGGTGGAATGTGTGAGCTGTGCGGGTGGGAATCGCAGACAAATATTTTTCCTTTTGTTGTAATTACTACGTCAGGAACTTTCCAAGTGGAATTATTACGGCAAAACTTAATTTTCATGTATATTTCTTTTGGATAAGAATTTATTCAAGAGAAATATAACCGACCTTATGACTCAATGGCGAAGTTACAGTTCACGAAATTAATGATAACGGATTCGATTCCCACATAAGGAAAAATATATGTCTTGAATAAGAATTTTTATTCCGAGTCTAGATGTCCCATCGCCATGGACAATTGTGGTGGGTTATCTCTCCAGTTAAGGGCCATTCTTAATTAATTGAATTTCGACAATTTGGCCTAGGTATTATCAACTTTGTCTTCCCCTACCGACCCTTTCCTCCACATCCGCAACGGAAATTTTTTCTTCTGTCTTAGCATCCCTTTCTCAACTTTTATCACGAAACCTTCTTCTACTTTTATAAACATTTCTAACTTAAAAAGGTTAGATAGAATATTTTGCATCACCACCCTGTGGAGCCAGCTACCTTCAGCGGTATTTCTGACACGATATTGGTTTCTTCAAAAAACAAGCCCACACATACATTAAAGCCCGTCAACGCTTCTGAAATACTTATGGTGTCGCGGATGTTTATGGGCAACAGTAATTGCTTTCCATCAGGCAACACGGTTGCTTGGTTGCCCTCCTATTCCATAAAAAAGTACTATTTAATCTTACTACTCTACTATTTTATCTTTACATTATTACACCGAATAAAATTGTATTTTGTAAGGAACTATTGATCATGTTTCATATGATAATGTTGGGTCTCCTAGTCAACTCAGCTTCGCTGTCGTCTTTGAGATAACGCAGAAGTCTCAGCGGCAAACGAGTTATTTAAGTGCCTAAGGTAATTGCGTAAATATAAACTGCACTCTTATGAGTAATTTATTGTATTTACTAAATTTAATAATTTGATTAAATTAATGAATACATTTTGAAATTATTATCAGTTAATATTAAAAAATATAATTTAAATTTAAAAAATATAAAAATGTCATTTAATCAATTATAAAGAATGGAAGTCCAATTGAAGTTTCCTTTATATTTAACATTAACTCAGCTTGCGGCTGTCAGCCAGTCCTTAAATAATTGCTCTATCTGGCCGTGGTGCATCTTGCACCACTTTTGTGAAAACGCAGTCTTAAGCCAGCACTTGTCTGTAAACAGTTATCAGTTTTATTGTTGATTTGAATGGTTTTTACAGTTTTAGGTTCAAGCCCTTTTGAGCCCGTCTTCTAAGTTTATATAGTTGGCTTGTCACGTTACCTCTTTATAAAATAGTGGCCATTTTACTAAAACCTTCGATGAGATTTTTCAGTCAACTTAAAAAGTCACGATGCAAGCATTTATTTTATCTTAATCCACTTATTTATACGCCTTAATCAAAATACATTTTTTTAATCGAATAGGAAGGCAAACGAGCAGGTATAGACAGCATGCCATAGGCGGTGTAGAAGCGTTGCCGGGCTTTAAGATAAGTGTAAGCTTGTTTTTTGAAGGTTCCAATGTCGCATCGTTTCGGAAACATCGCTGGAGGTTCCACTGGGTAGTGGTGCTTGTAAAGAACTTTCTAGAAAAATGCACCGTACTGGATGGCTACTCATCCACTTATATATTATACAATACGCCACTGCAATTAAACAATATAACTAATAATGGCATAAGATTAAGAAAATGAAATAAAAACAAAGCCACTGATGTAAGTTGGCAGAGAAAGTCCGTTATCGATGTTCCGACAAATGTGACCACCACTCCATTGCCAATTATTTGCTTCTTGAAAAACTACATATTTCAAATTACTGATAATTTTTCATTTATTAAAACAAACGTAGTTGTTTTATATAATAAAATTCAAAAAATTGTATAGGTTCGGTGGAAAATTCTTATTTACGTCAAAGGTTTGTAGTAAACGTTTTTAATAAATCAATTGCTGTTTTTAATAAATCTGACCTTTCAAAATATTCAAAACGCAATGCTATTTCAGCTCGACCCGACAATTTTAATCGACAAAAACGGCGGTGGAGTGTTGCAAACTTGCGAATTTCGTTTAATTGGAAATCCTCGTAACTTCAATTGTATTATTTTTTTTGAGCTGCCAGATTTTTTACCTTTGACATAGGAAAGGTTTTATTGGGTGACAAAATCCTGTCTGCTAGATTAGTTTGAATACTCTTCTGTATACTATAGCTGTATAGCTTTACCACAGCGCTTCAATATTGTCCGGTTTCTGGGAGCCTCGAAAATCCATTGTATTTTGATTATTTGATTACTATTACAGTGCAACTCATGCATATTGCAATCCTAATTGCTATGACATTCCTTGTGTAGCAATGCGGATGTAATGTGGCCTAATATGGACTTACTGGACATTGCATTCGCTTGCGTTCATACTCATTTAAGAAAGGATGCAACCTGACAATAATTAGATCTTTTAAATATAATCATCATAATAAGTTTGTGGAAAAACGGACGTTATTCAAAATATGTTCGATTCCCATCACCTGAATGGCTGGTGAACGAACGGTGAAATTGTGAAGCAATCTACCGTCGTAATATCAACGTATTTTTACTATTGCATAACTCTTAACTCCACTTACGCATAGTTCTCATAATATATAATAATATAATTATTATTAAAACAACAAAAAAACCAAATTAAACAAAAAATAACATTATTTAATCCAGCCAAAACATTTAATTCAGTAAACATCAGAGTTAGAGCCGTGCATGAAGTAATCCCACATGAGGTGCCACCTCATGATCTGTAGGGGATGGCGTGCTACACAATATCGGCGTTAGCTGGAACCATTTTTTGGGTTGCCGTATTTCTTACGGTAAGTGTAGAGTGCCGGATGCTTTTCCCTTCTTTTACTTTTTATTTTCCGCTGGTTATTCATATCCTCACCTTTAAATGCTTAGATGGTTTGGGCACATAGAGAGGATGAATTAAAGACGACTGGCAAAAGAAATTTACGTTGCGAATGTGGATGGAAGGATCATTAGGGGAAGACCACGGCAAATATACCTTCACCAAATTGCTGAAGTTTTTAAGAAAGGCCAGGTCAAGAATACTCTTAACGCGTGCATGAGGAGAGTAATGAGTGTGTTGGGAAACTGTATGAGATGGAGGGCAAGGGAAAATTATGGAAAGAGGACTGTAATAGCTACCGCATCGTCCTAAAACAAAAAATAGTGAATAGTGCGAGTACTTACGTGGGGGGAGAAAAAAAAAAACAAAATGGCGAAAAACGAGATGGCCGCCATAAAAAGTAAATATCGCCATTTATGAATCGATATCGCTGAAAGTCGGCATCGGGGGATTAATGGGTTTCACAAATATTTCTGCATATTCGGAATTCGGCTCCGAACCTTGCTTCTCGATTTCTTCCTTTTACCATAATAAAATAATAACACTTCGGTCAAAAAGTAATTGCAAAAAGCATCAGAGTTATGGAATATGTTTGTAAATAACGCAGAAATAATCTTGTTGCTTTACAGATCAACTCTCACTTTGTACCGGTTTCGGTCGCTTACACGTATCGTTTGACAGATTTAGTTCAATGACTTTAAGCGTACTGAACTTATACTTTTAAAGTGACATATCGATTTGATATCTCTTTATTGATTAACCTAGTGATATATGTACTTTTACTCCGTTCTTAAAGCCTTGTGAACTAAATCTAACTTTATAACCAGTGAAATAGAGTTTATTTTAACTGGAGGCTTACACATATACGTGTCATTTGATGGTAACTAACCACCGTCGCTTATGGATACAGTATGGGGAGACAGGAATAGCAGAAACTAGACTCCAGGCTTTCAGCGTCTCCGAATGAAACACAGCACTGTGGTATTCCTCGAATGATGATAAGATGTATAAAATTGTCAGTGTGTAGCATGGATTCATTATACAATTGAAATTCAAAATATCTTCGATAATTAGAAACGATGTTCGGTTATGTAATATTATATTAGTGGTAGAGCCACACTGCAGACAAATACTTTATGAAGAATGGCATATTATTTGTCATGAATGGGTCGGCTCGCCCGGGGAAGTACCACACTCCCGCAGAAAACCAGCGTCTGAGTGGTAGCTTAGCTGCTGCGCTTCGTACAGTGAGCGGCCTGAGTTCCGGAGGCCCAACACCCTACCCCTTCCACTCCAATTCCCATAATGTCACCTTTCTTAAAGGTCGGCAACGCTTCTGCACTGCCTATGGCGCTGCTGATGTCTGTGGGCGGCGTTGTTTGCTTTCCATCAGGTGACACGCCTGCGCGGTAGCCTTCCTATCCCATAAAAAAAATGTACTTCATTAATTTAAATTTAATGAGAAGGGTAGGAAAATGGAGATAAAATATAAAATACGAAATAGAGATGAGCATTCTTTATAATATTGTTTAAAGTAAGTTGTGTTAGTCCCAATATTGTTTCGTAATCTATCTATATATAAAAAAATCAATTGCTGTCCGTTAGTCTCGTTAAAACTTGAGAACGGCTGGACCGATTTGGCAAATTTTGGTTTTGAATTATTTTTGGAAGTCCAGGGAAGGTTTAAAAGGTGAGTAAATATGTTAGAAATATTAGGAATATAGTAAAAGCAACAATTTCATTTTTCCTTAGAAACTATTCCTACTTGTCAGATATTTGATGATCGTCCGTCGTTCAGAAATCAAATTAAATTCAAAACTGATGTGTTTTTTTATTCATTTTTTTATTGATTACGATTTCTTTTAGTTCCTGTTAAGTTTTGATCATATTTTTTACTTAAGTTGAAACATTCAGCAATTATCGTTCAACTTCTTCCGGGTCAGCTATTAATATAATATATGTATGCAACTTAAAAGCTTGAGATGTGTAAATCAATACACGAAAATCGCTAACCCTGAAAGTGGGTTACAATACATGCGTGTACCGGATGCGCTCGTTGCACGTCGTTTAAAATTAACACGTCATGTGTAAAAAGCCAGTCAGCGGGCAACGTAAACAGATGACGTCACGGGCATAACTGGGACACGGTGGCCGACGAATGAGGACTCCGTTTGTTGACGTGGGAAGCATCGCACATTGTTAGTATGAATGAGAGACTGCTGTTGTTTGACTTGTTGTTACTTCATATTGAATCGCTCGACTGTTTATATTGTGTAACAAATGTTCTTTGTAAAAGATTTATGAACACCTTTAAATAAAACTTCTTTCGTTCGTGTGCACACTGGTCGCTATCTCCGTAACATGGAATGTTAATGAATGATAATGTTAATGGATGAATGGTAATCTATAACGGCTCAATTTTCACTAAACTTATTTTAATGCATAATCACTGGATGGAACCAGCTACATTCAGAAGAATTACAGTACTGATGCAATATTAAAACGTTTAAAAAGCATGACTTAACACATATATATATATATATATATATATATATGTATATATATATATATATATATATATATATATATATATATATATATATATATATATATATATATATATATATATATATATATATATATATATATATATATATGCTTTAATGGAGTCAGGCATTATTTTGCGTTAATCCATTACTATGTGGACAGTTAGAACTTTTACTTAGTTAAGATCCGCTACAAGCAAACAAAAACAGAAAAATAATAATGTGTGTTTTCTAATGGAAGAAGCGGATTTACGGAGAACTTACCTTACTTTACTACCTTAACTCTCAACCACTATCAATAACACCAAATACTTAACGGTTGTCTTCCGTAGAGTCTACTATACCTGATGATGCCTCGTGTTGAGGCGAAACACGTGTCGTGTGCAATGTGGAAAAGTGGTGGTGGTACCGCAGATGTTTATGCGGGGGCGTTGATTGCTCTCTCTCCCTCACACTTACACACAAACAATGGTAATTAAATCGTTGATAATTAATTAAAAAAATTGTAACTTTTAATTGTTTCTTCTAAAGGTTTTTAACCCAAATTAATTTCAAAGTATATTATAAGTAATAGTATTCAAAGTATATAGAATGTAGTATACATACAATTTTACAATTAAGTTTTAAATTATTTAATTTATCTTATTATATACTTATCTATCTATATTATATTAAATCTTATAACATGTTTAACTTTAATAGCTTCTATTTAATTAATATTTATTTTATTGTAGACTGATCGTTTTCATTTCAGGCTTATTAAAGGAGCCCTTACCTCAGTACCTACATCAGTTAGTAATTTCGTCTTTCCACAAAGTTTTCAAGGTTATTTTATTATTTTCCGTAAAACTTTTGATTTATTAACAAGAGTTTTCGGAACTTTCGTATCTACATTCAATAGCCAGGATGTTAAATTGAGTTTGAAGTTATTTGTTCTCGTTCAGATACTCTGCTTTTGACGTGACTTGATTATATTGTATATGTTTGTTAAATATTTTTTTAAGACAAACAATATTTGTCGTTCAATATATTAAATATAAATTTAAACACAATTCAAATTTGGATTCTTTCCCCTCACATTTTAAATAGGATGAAATATATTAAGTTTATTTGTTGTAATTCTTGGAATAGAATATGGCGTCTCCATTTCTTTTACAAACATCATAGTGTGATATATATATACATACACACACATACACACACACACACACATATATATATATATATATATATATATATATATATATATATATATATATATATATATATCATAGTGTGCTCTACAAGCAAAAATATTTTCATCACGCAGTTAAGTCATTCATATCTCAACGGTAGCTGAAATTATGTTTGTCGTTCCGGTGGGAGTTTTACAACCGCCTCGAAGCTCGATTGTGCATGCGCGCGTGCTTTAACCAGCTTATGAAAATTTCATATCCTACCGCATTTGTTTAGACACCTGCTCCTATCGTGCTTACGCGTAGGAGCGTAAATATAAAAGTTTATTGTTCTGTGATGAGTTGGATTTCAGCTTGTTTTGTTTATTTCTTAATTTTGCATATTATAATAATTATATTTTCATTATTGTTAATGTTTATGTTTTGATTAAGTACATAAATCGTTACTTGATCATACATATGGTATGTATGTATGATCAAGTATATGATGAAACACTTTTTGCGGCTTAATGAGAATTTGATTGTGTTAAGAAAATCTCTTTTATTTTTGTTTTCTAATTACTGATGTACATTATGTAGTAACATTTTACATACATATCCATGTATAAAATCTATGTTTTTGTTTCAAATAATTTCCAAACTTGTTAGGACTTTAACCTGAAAATAGAAGATAATGTAATAAGAGGTTTGTTTAATTTTTTACTCCCAAAATAATACCCCACAGATAAAAATAGTTTTGAAGCTAAATCTAAAAGAACTTTTAAAATTGTTTATTCACAAGCTGCTCATTTAACAATAAAGTTGAGTTTCCTTCGAACGATACGAAGTTTGATTTACATTATCTTATGACTTGATAAGGCAAAGTTAATTTGTTCACGTGTAAGAAATGCATGGACTCCGTATCGATACCATGGAAGTTTTTTGTCATAAATTTGAGAATGTAACGCTGGATAATAAATATTCTGATTAAATAAATGTTCCGCAGTTATAAAACGTGAAACACGATGATGTAACATTGTTTTTGTATGTTCATATAAACTAGATGAAATCTCTGTATTCGGATAACAAGCATTGCTAACATGTGTTTCATTTGTATAAAATATTAGATTGCTTTTTTAATTTTGTTTTAGATGCAAATGGATATTAACTTTTAACATATTTGTTTTTGCGTAGATTAAAAAATACACGATCATAATACCTTTCTTTTTGTCATAATACCTTTGTTTTTCTACATACAGTATGTATGTAATATACATATTGTCAGGTCTGTTTCTCGTAGAGGTTTGTAAAGACGACACATCCCGCCGGTTAAGGGTACTCTTGACCTGGGCTTTATTAAAAACTTCAGTAATTTGGTCAAGGTATGTTTTCCGTGGTCTTCCCTTACCGAGCTTTCCATCCATATTCACAACGTAAATTTCTTTTGCCAGTCATCTTTTATCCATCCTCTCTATGTGCCCAAACCATTTAAGCATCCCTTTCTCAACTTTCGTCACAATACCTTATTTTTCTACAATTCAATAAAATCGGTCTTTTTTACCGATAGAATATTCTTTTTGAAGACAAGCAATATTTTGATAGTTTTTATATTAGTAGAATTCTTATTTACCATGTGAATTAAACTAATAATAGTGTTTGTGGTAGGAAAATGATAGAATCAAATCTAAAATTTGAGGTATCGTTACCTCGTTAAACGTATGTTTACTACAAAGTTTCCAAACTAGTTACCTCAAAGACGATATTAGTTTGTAAATCTACCAATGTTTTAAGTCTTACATAATAAATTATTTACAGACAGCTGCGATTACTAAGGTTTATGTTATTTAGGTGTATCATTAGAAAAACATAACTGTTAATTTCGAGGAAATTGCAATGTTTTACAACTTAGGGAAACTACATCAAAAATATGTACTAGTATGTATGTGTCTTTAATGTGTGTACTACACATTAAAGACACATACGTACTAATACATATTTTTTATATTTCTCGCTTTCGATAAAATTAATCTGAGATAAATGAATAAGAGAGAAACAATTTATTCAGTGTATCGGCGTATACCACTAGGGTTTAAGTCCCGCAATCGAGCCCTGAAAAAATACGCTTTCAGCAGATCATTATTTATATCAATACTGATTATCTTTCATCATCAGTTCTTTTCTTTTGATTGTTTAGAGAAGACATCCTCTCTTGCACGCTATCATGTATCTATGTTCAATGCGATACGCGGCCAGATTTATGGTTCATCAGAGTATAATCATACTATAATGTACCTCCCTTAAATCTGGACAACGTAGGTTTGATTCCAGCCGAGATTGTTGCTTTTTCAACCTTCTTTATTAAACTGTCAATTAATTGCCTTAAAATATTTCCAGAGAAAATAAATATAATATGTTTGAATTAATTTTGTTTTCAATTATCGTTATTGGAATGTGAAATAAATATAAAAATGCCTGGCATTTTTAAAAAAATTGTATCTCCCTTAGAGTTTAATATATGTAAGGAACTTATTCATATTTATTTTCTTCTTTTTAATACTTTTTCTTTAATAATACCAATTGCAAGTTTTTTTTCACCACTTTACTATGAAATTTAAGCAAAGGAGCAATAGAATTAGGCAGTTCCACCCACATGTTTTTTGTTACACAGTAAACGATACAAGACAGACACTCCCCACCGTGAAATATGGGACAGCTTCCAGTATACTTTGCGTCGGATTGCAACGTTGCTGCTTCAGGGAGTTTTTAGTTTGAGTACATCACGGAGGCTTCCCTCGACGATTTCATTTCCGGAACTTTCTCAAATATAACTTAGTTTAAATTTTACTTTGTTTTGAAGATTGTGAGATAGACATTTTTAAACCATCTAATAATATAATTTAAGCTGATACACGAAAAAATTATGAAACTTTCACAAGTTTTTAAGTAAGAAAAAAAACCTTTAATGTCTCACATAAATAACTGATTTCATTTAATTCATAGATACAGGCTTACAAACATCAAGGCTTATAGGTTTGTAATAAGTGACATTTAATACATTATAATTATCATATAAATATTTAAAAAAAAATAGTTGCATGGTCAAAAGTGAAAAAAGATAACTTTTCCGCTTCTATTGGCCTGAAATTGTCGCCATAAGACAATGTATAATATATTTTTTTGGTAAATAAAGGTAATAGGAGTGTTCCCGCATAGGTTCACGAAGGACAGTATTAATTATGTGCTAGACGTGTCCGCCAAATATTGGCGCAGTACGTGATGGCCTCAATATTGCTTTTACAACAGCTCGTATTTCATATTAATATTTAACAACAAATATGGTATTTTTGTTTTTATGTCATTTTCATAAATACTGTATATATTATTAAACGAGAAACAGTAATAAAAGTAACTTAAACCATGCTATCAGATTTTCTAGATTTTTATGTTAAGTGAGATAAAACTTAACTTTTTAATCTTAATCAAAGAGCCTTGTCAAAGTGGCTTTCATTTTGTCAAAACGTGTTTTGGCTTGTAATATATTCGTTACGAGTTCTTCCGTACTTTCACTATCGAGTCATATTTTGATTTATCGAACCATACGAAACTGAAAGTCCAAGCCAGCTTTATTAGCCACTGCCGTCTGTTGCTAATACCCTGTATATGTTCAGCCATTGTACATTTTAAGCAGACATCCATCATCTATTCAAAATAGAAAGCAAATAGAACTCGTCAACAACGTCACCTTTTCGATCAAAAATTATTCTATTTTTCAAGCTGGTTGGTACCAACCATACCATACACAAAATCTCATTGAAATGTTTAGCGTGTCAATGACACGTGATTTTCGTTCATTAAAAAGATTATATACATACGTATTTAATGATTATTTGAGCACAACTAAATTTATAACAACACACAAATAAAACCAAAGCTATGTAAAGTAAACCCGTGCTATGTTTTGCAAAACTGATATATATATTTTTTTCACAGCCCATATATGTCCCACTGTTGAGCACGGGTCTGTTCTGAAGGAACAGACGTTAATTCACCACGTTTATTCGATGCTAATTGGCGGGGTTATCAGACTCGGAATAAATATTTGTAGGCCATACATATATTTATTCCGATGCGGGGATCGAACCCAAGACCATTGACTCCGTGGGCGGGGGGCCCCGCCACTGAGTCAATTGGCTGTCTTATATAATTAAGCGTCGCTTATTAAGCGGATTGAATCGTATTAAGGGTGGCTATATACCAATTTACACATCGTGCAAAGCGGCTCGACGTTAGTCTGCTTAATATTTCTGTGGCCGTACGAAAATTGTTATTTATTCTTCTTCTTTTTTCCCTTTATAAGATACAACATTAAGGAGAGGTTAAAAATAAATAATACCGTGGCAGAAACAAGTCCAATCATCTCGCCCATCTCATTACTAGCACATTGCGCTCGGAGCTTCTCCTTAAATTAAATTAAGGAAAGATTTACTGCTCTCTTTGGAAATTATAAGGCTGCTTTTGTTGGAAAGGAAGCAAAAACGCAATGCTTTTAGATTTTAAAACATCTAAGCACAGAATATAAGGCGATTCTTAGGCTTTTTAGAAAAAAAGATAAAAGGCAATACTACGTAGCACCACTCTGTGGAACCAAGTACCTTTGGCGGTCTTTCCGAACCGATACAATATTGGCACCTTCAAAAAACAAGCCTACTCATACCTAAAAGGCCGGCTACGCTTCCGTGAAGAAAGCACTCACTAAACTCACTTAGAATTCCTTTTATAATCTTATGTTGTGGGTATGTATCTTCGATTGGACTGCTGGACTACTGATACCTATGATATAGACCTATACTTAGCACAAGCATTATTTAACTTAGAATGGTTGCTTGTCTTCTTTAAAAAAACTACAACTAACTAAAAATTACTTTGTTGGCGTAGAGACCCAACATAGATCCTGTCCTGCGCCACCTTCAAATCAGTAATTGACGTCTAATTGGCAAGTCAGCCTCCACCATGTCCCTTCAGCGGTACCTGGTTTTAGGCGACCCACATACGCAAAGATTCACTACGGTCCGCTACAATGTTATCTTCCATATATATTGTAGATACCAAATGATGATGCTTCTCAGCCGATTTCGACCACAGCGACTCCATAAAAATATTGTGAGAACTCCATAAGAATATTATTACCACATATATGTAACATAGATAAGGAATTAGACCCGCCGCAATTCCGTTTTGGATCCGCGCTCGCTCTATATGTGTATTACGCTTAAAAATTAACGGTACACAATATGAATGTTTGTAAAAGTATATAAATTTTAATTTACACAGACCTGTATATTGGAGACGTGCCAAAAATGATTTGTATTGTAACTAATAATATACCGTATGCCAATACATTTGTTTCACAAAAATGAAGGACAAGATATAAATTAGTCAACATGTCACTGTTATTATGAGAAAACTAAGTGAGCATCCATAAATTACGTCACATGAATTTCATAATTATGAAGTTTGAGCGCTATATATATATATATATATATATAAGGAGGAGAGAAGTATAAGGAGGGAATTAGTTGTCATATAGTAAGCTCCTAATTATTTTGAATATAAATTAAAATAAAATAAAGTATGCGAAATAACCCGAGAGTAAGTAACTCTGTTTTACATTCTGGTTCCATCACAATAATTCTGCGACAGACATAGCGCGTACTGCATAACTTTCATTTCCTGCTTATCAAGGCATGTTCTGTAATATAATGGCCGTATAAATATCAAACGGATTGTTATATTCATACTTATTATACTCGCAATTAATATTTGATCTTCGCAAACATGTTACAATGAAATTGCCAGCATTTAGTTACATCTGTTTATAATTCTGTGCGCATTGTATGTAAATTTTCGATTGAATTCTATGTGCCCATTTGGATTCTAGATCGCAGTTCTTTTAATGAGATTTTAATAGCGGTCGCGTGGGCTTTGAAACAACGTGACGCTTAACGAATACCAAAAATATCTATGATGCATGTAATTAGGATAGATATACTTATAGCGGTAATTTATAATTGTGCTTGAAGAAAGGTTTTGTCCGAAGCACATTACGTTGTCCGTTCTTTAGCTACACATAATTTTTTATGGTATAAGAAGGCAAACCAGCTGGCGTGTCACCTCCACAGCGCCATAGGAGCAAAAGCGTTGCCTACCTTTACGGAAAGTGTCATTATGGGAGTGGCAATGGGAGGGAGAGGGAGGGGGAGGGTGTTGGGTCTCCGAAACTCAGCCGCTCACCATACCAAGCGCGGTAGCTAAGCTACCACTTAGACGCCGGTTTTCTGCTGGCGAGCCGGCCCTTTCATGCTACAGACAAATATTATGTCATTCTTGACAAAGTATTCTTCTGCATCGTGGCTCTACCTTATTATCACTGCAAAAGTTCTTCTTAATCGCGTATATGTTCTAACAATTTGGCCAATCTGCAGATAGTGTAATTACCAGCCCTATATAATAGTTTATTGCGAGAGGAAACACAAAGTTGAATGGGCGTTGAAAACGGTTATTGTTGCAGAATCGACGCTATCTCTCCATCTTGTTTGAAACGAGCTAATAGCGGAAACTTATAACGAGAGTATTACCATCATCAGCGGGCTGATGCAATCATTATCGCGATTATTAATGATATGTATCTAATGATTGTTTCTCACTTCTAGAGCAGCGCTTATAATGCATTCAAGAAGTGATAAAATCATCCTATAAAATGTAGCATACGAGTATCTCTATATGTTGTTAGTTTATCTAATACTTATAAAATAATCACGCATAATGTAATAGTTAAACTATATTTTATATAAATATAATATATATGGTATAGCGATATATATAATATATAGCGATTTTGTTTAATTTATATATTATATATATATAATATAAATTAAAGAAAATCGCTTAATTTGACAGAGACG
Source organism: Baronia brevicornis (assembly GCA_031353405.1). Classification (NCBI taxonomy): domain Eukaryota; kingdom Metazoa; phylum Arthropoda; class Insecta; order Lepidoptera; family Papilionidae; genus Baronia; species Baronia brevicornis. The sequence continues at coordinate 333,165 of JASFAT010003971.1, read as the reverse complement.
ACCTAAATAGCTCAGAAGCGAAGTTATTCTTTTTGGAGATAATGTTTCTCGCCAATTCGTCTTAGACAATCATGATGGGATATCTATTTTTCCAGAAATCGAGAGGCTTCATCCCCAGCAGTGGGACATAATGGTTTTCAAAAATATCACTATAATTGTAATCAATTAGACAGATTTGATCATAACACCATCATGATAGCAAAATTAAATTATAGTTTTTTTTATACAGACCATATAGGCTCCATTGTTAGATACATTGTCTGTCATTTATTGGAGAAGCGGACGTTAACCCACCATGCTTGTCCCCATCAGATTGGTGGGACATCTCAAACTCGGAATAAAAAAATATTGGCTATTGGTACATATTTAACCCGATGCGGGAATTGAAACTGCGGCAATTAAGTCCTTAAGGGGTAGCTTAGCTACTATTAGGTTATCAGAAATATTAATTAGAGATAATTATAAAATTAAATATAAGGAGTAAAAGGTGTTGTGACAAAGAAACGGATACTTAGATGGTTTGGATCCATAGAGAGGATGGATGAAAGACGACTGGTAAAAGAAATTATGTTGCGGATGTGAATGGAAAGGTCCGTACAGGAAAACCAAGGAAAATATACCTTGACCAAATTGCTGAAGCTTTCAGGAAAGGCTAGGACAAGATAACCCTTAACCGGCGAGCTTGTATAAAGAGAGTGATAAGTGTTGAGGAAATAAAGAAATCGTGCCGAGATCCTAGCAGGTGGAGATATGTGATCTCAGCCTACTCCTAAGGGAAACAGGTGTGATATGTATGTTTTTTTTTATAGTATAGGAGGACAAACGAGTATGTATTTATAGAACAAACACTATTGGAGAATATCTTTATAAACGCAATAGTTGTACCAGAGCTGCACTTGTAAAGCTGCGATGAAGTAGGTTAGCGGGTCGTTTGAAATAAAACGCGTTTTGCATGCTGACACCGACGCCGACGCACATGTGTGCCGTATGTACTCCGGCCACAGTGTAAAACAGTAAGTAGGCTTTTTTGAAAAAGCTTCGTGGGAAATATCTGCAAATTTACTGTAAAAAAACCTATCTATCAAATTTATTGTTTCTATAAAATACAACATTGTGTGAAATAAAAAATTAATTCACTTTTATTTTTTAAAAGAAAGTAAGCGTATTAAAAATTTTACATAACAAAATTTTAAAACTCTTATTAATAAGAAAATATATATTTCATATGTTTTTATTAATAAGAGTTTTAGTTTTCAGCGATCAACTATTTATGTAATCAATGAATATTTTTTATAATTTAAACGATACAATTACTATAATTTTCTCTCTTAGTTTATAGGTTGTTAATTCAAATAAAAATTATTATTAGAATACGAAATCTTTTTTATCTTTCTTTCTTTATGGTGTAATATAATCTTTTTTCTCTGATGATAAATGAATAGCTTAAGTTAGATTATCAATCTTATTATTGCAATTCATAAAAATATCAGAATTACAACATATTACAATGGATGGCACGTTCCCTTTATAGATTTTTAAAATTTTTAATAATTTCATTTTTTATTAACTTTATTATTATATATTATGTTAAGAAAATCGATGCGATTTTCTTAATAACCTCCTCCTCTTATTCCTTTTAATTCAATTTAAAATCGATTTAATTTTGTATGTTCAAATGCTCAAGTCGAAAATGTCCGATGTTATACTGCAACTCTTTACTCTGTGTTTTATTATGATCCTGTAGGCGTCTCTAAGATTTATTATGGGATTCCGCGCTCCCCAGACGCTGTAATTTTGGGGATTTGCGACAAAAGAACCGGTATAAGCAGGAAAGCGTCATTTTATCGTGTGAAACACATTGCACCTTTTTTAAAATGTCAAATAAATTTCCAATAGAAACGATTTATAACTATCGATTTATACTGCTTGATTTATTACTGTGAAAAATATGTAAGATAGAATAGGATGATTAGTTCTTACCTTTTAATTAAAGGAAAGGAACCATATACCTCTTTAAAAAGGTAGAAAAATTAAAAATACGGTTTCAACGAGGGGTCTGATAACTCTTTGAAACCGTATTTTACATGAAATTGATAAATATATAAAAAATAGTGGCGTGGTACGGTTGGATGACACATGTATACGTGATACAGTATGTCCACACGTTTATAACTGAACAATACAATATTTTTTATTTTGTATAATATTATTTTGAACAATACAATATTTTTTATTTTGTATAATAAAATTTTATAAACGATATTTTGTAAAATTAAGATCGCTTTTAAGATAAACTATTGATGGGTACATTTTTGTGGGACACTGTATATATAAGTAAAATTAAGAATTAAATATGGCATCTTATATATGTTTTCGCAGTTTACTGCATTGAATGGAGTAACCAAATCTTGGAACCCACCACTACTACATATACCACGACAATTCATCTGTGATGCCGGTGACGTGAAAATATTTGTTGTTGATAGGTGGCTGGTAGATATACAAATTACCAATATTTCACAGCGTATAATATCCTAATTAACGAACATCCGCATGTAATATTATAAGCAAGAAAAGCACAAATACTTAAAACGTAAAGCAATAGAAAGGTATATAAACTATGAGATTTTCTTTGAGAACAGCGAATACAATTGAGCAGAGCTCACCCTTAGGTGAATCGCATGCGTTTGTACATATATATTGTCACGCAAGTCTCCTGTAGGGGTAAGCAGAGCCCACTGACCTCCATCTGCTACGATCTCGGTATACTTTCCTTGCTTCCTCCACACTCATTATTCTCCTCATGCAAGCACTCTTGACTTGGCCTTTCTTAAAAACTTCAGCAATTTGGTCAAGATATGTTTTCCGTGGTCTTCCCCTACCGACCCTTCTATCAACATGTGTTTGTCTCTCCTATTTATAAGTTTAGAATAAACTCTAATATCTCCCAATAGTACGGCAAATTCATTTATAGTTTAAAATTTTCTATTGCCTCTTATGTATCATATTATCTTTTGCATAATACCGTCCATCCTTAGAACACTTAATAATATTAAAAACCACTTATACAGGCCGAGCTATAATCATATTGTTTTATGTTAAACAAAGCGCGTCATAAACTTGACGCTATAGTTAAGTGACACGCGATCTTGAGTTTATTCCTCCGTCAGTGAATTTTATGTATCGTATTTATTGATAATTCGAGTAAATAAGAAGCTTTTACATGAAATTATTACGAAGCCTTTATATAAATTGACGTCTAATTTGCTCAGTGGCGCCCATCCACCCATGGAGTCAATGGTTGCGAGTTCGATCCCCACGTCGGAAAAAATATACCTCGCCAATTCGCATTGGACAAACAAATTATGGGTTAATGTCCGATCCTCTAAATGGAAGACCCGTGCTCACAGTGGGACATATGTGTTATGTATATATATATCCTCCGCAGGGGTAGGCAAATACCACAGAGCGTCATCCGCTACCATTCATCGCAGCGAGACGGCTCTCCATTATATACTTTATATAAGATATAAAAAAAATGTTTTCAAATACACTTAAACAACGTTGTTTGCTGATTTTTTTTAAGTGATAATGTTTATTTTAAAGTTTATCATGTTTTGTTTGTTTTGCCAACTGTCGCGAACCATAAAGCTTAGCATCAAAAAGTCTATAGTCATGGTCGATTATACTCGTAAGAGGCCAAGGAGAATTTGCTGTAAGCGTCACAAAGGCTTTTCCTCGAATATTCTTTGTTAACCATAAGAGTAAATTTGTTTTATCGTTTTACGTTAACATTATTTGTATTTGAGTTTCCAGTTATTCCACTTCAATTTTTAAAGTTTAATATAATGTTCATGTTGTTTCTTTACTCCTTTATACGGATCGAGGAAAATATTAGAGTAAATATTTAAATCACGGGGTATTCCTTTGAAATATTCAAGCTCTTATATGTTCAGATAAAAACCTGAAGGTACGTCTAAGGTACTACTGTCTGGTATTCTGAAACCGCCTGCCAAGTGTACTATGTAATATGGGAGAGGTCAGTGAACAGCGAAGTAGAGGCACGTATAGAATACTTTACGATGAATTAATCCACTAGACAAAAACTTAGTGTATTTCGGAGACTTAATTTTAAACACTTTATTTTTTGTTTCAGGTAAACACTTCGGGCATTCATTGTCGTCATAAAAATGAAATAGTGTAGGAATTATTATTTTTTTTATTCCTAGCAAAATTAATTTACACTTTGCAGTAGAATTTTTTTTATTAGCATAAATAATTTTAGCAGATTAAGAAACGTGCCCACAATCATTCAATCTCGAGGCTCGATCTCACACTCCTGTGAGTGTGGGATCGAACCTCGGGGATGAACCCTACTGCTTGTGCAGAAACTCAAAATGGCAACCGCCCCTCGGTCTTAGATGCCGCTTTTCCCAGCGGATTTTGGACGTTCTTTAACGACTTAACGTCGTCGAGATGCGGCTTAGCCTATTCCTATATTGGGTCTGTCGCTGGCCCTCCCCGCCCCCACGCGGGAGCCAGGCGGCGACAGAAGGATTTCGCATGGCAACGGGCGTCCTTCAGATGGACGAGCGTGGAGGGGAGCAAAGTTTCGTAGTGAGAGTCTGATCCATTGTCGGCTCGGTCAAACATCTTTCGAGCCAACCGGACCACAAACTCATGTTTGCTCTCTATCCTGAGGTCCCTCGCTATAACGTCATTACGTACATAGCGAGGGACCTCGATGGCCCCCACGATGGCGCGCAGAGACAGATTCTGTTGGAGATCTTACCTTAAGGCAGCGTCTTAATTTCCCTTTGTGTACTGCCCAAGTGTTGCAGATGTCTAAAGATAGCAGTGGCTAATCACCATCCGTAACGTGCTTGCTCGTTTCTCTAAAGCTTCTACAATATATACAAGTTCATGTTGTAGCATTCTCAGAATGTTATTAAAACAATTTTAAAATGCAGACAAATTCCGCACGTCATCTTCATAAACATAAAAGAGTTTACATTTAATCACGAGCGCAATGACACTTGAAATGAATTCTCTCAATTGTACCGTAACGACTTTTTGGTATATTTTGCAGAAAATAACGCAAACAACGCACTCCTTAATGGTCTTTTGAAGTAGTTCTAAGAAATATATTTGCCAACTGAAGAAGTTTTGGCGCTTTAACTGTATTTTCTTAAGTGTAAATGTTTGACAAAATTATAGTTGAACAAAGACAATTCTGGTAGTAGATAGAGAGAGGTAAGTTACCTCCTCTCAAATCGAAACTTAACAATAGTTAAAAGTATACTTTGATAACGAAATATCATTTCGAATTACTTACTTATATACATTAGTGATCCGAATCACTAATGTATATAAGTAAGTAATTCGAATCCGATATATACATTACTGATCCGAATATTGCACCGGGTAAGTAGTTTATTTTCGAAGTTCAGGGTTATGGTTATGCAAAAAGCTTCTGCCTGAGGAATAACAAACGATCCCCATTCACCGATTGGGGATCACGGCAACAATCGTTAATTTTGAGGGTGGTCAATGTCCTATGATTATATAGTTAAATTGTACCCTAAACGATATGCGATACTTTTTATCCTAGATATCTACTGTATAATTTTTTTAGCTTTTGATTTTTGTTATAGGAATTTTTGGAGGATTTCGTGAGGAAAACGATGTTCCAGTTTCATTGAGTGTATGTAGTTAAAGCAATAGATAAAAATTTAACATTTATTGTAGTAATTATGTAAAATGTTTTATCATCATTTTCACCAATATAGCAGTTCGCTAATAGACATAGTTTTCTCTCAAGTTGATTACAAATTTTATACAAAAAACAAATTAATAACATTTTTATTTAATCAGTCATGCACTGGACAAGCGGATTGGAAATAAAATGTCGGTTAATTTTGAAAAATCGAAAAATCTATTACGCGGGTAGGACCTAATCCTAAATGTCTACCACGATGATTATTTAATATTTTATAAATAAATTTTTTTGAGTTAAATTTATATATGTACACATATCGATGTATGTATTATACATAAATAAATTAAATTTATTTATGTATAATACATATATCGATATCTATAAATGAAATGTATATATGTACATATATCGATGTCTATAAATAAAATTTAATACAAAGAACTAGTGTAGTTCGGGCGGAATAGATACAGGAATAGAATGAGAAATTGGTATTTTAATATTTAAAACAATCCACTGTTCGCACTTTTATTCATGTACACGGCACGCCGTATTGCAGTCTTAGCTTCGTATAAATATTATTTATCGCGTTTATAGCAAGCCATATATTTCACTTGTAATCATTTTTACGCGGGATCTGACCATTTGTCATCGCGTACGTTGACACTTACCGAGAAGTTCATAAGCGTATTCTTACATTCATTGAAATAAACGTAGACGCGTATCTGTGTAGTTTTTTACTAATATTTAGCACTTCGACGTGACTTCGACGTGACTTCTATATACATACATACATATCATCACACCTGTTTCCCGTAAGGGTAGACAGAGACCACAGATCTCCACCTTCTACGATCTCGGCATGCTTTCCTTGCTTCCTCCACACTCGTTACTCTCCTCATGCAAGTTGGCCGGTTAAGGGCACTCTTGACCTGGCCTTTCTTAAAAACTTTAGCATTTTGGTCAAAATATGTTGTCTTCCTCTACCGACACTTCCATCCACATTCGCAACGTAAATTTCTTTTGCCAGTCATCTTTCATTTATCCTCCCTATGTGCCCAAACCATCTAAGCGTCCCTTTCTCAACTTTTGTCACGACACCTTCTTTTACTCCACATAACTTTCTTATATTTTTATTTCTCATTCAATTATCGCAATCTATATTTCTTATCGCAATCTATCATTCAAAGTTACACCACACGATTTTAAGGTGGTCTTTTTTTGCTAACAGCTAACTGGTTTAAAAAACAACTTGCTTAATAAGGGGAATGCCTGACCACATCTAGATGCCTCAATTGTCAATACGTATGCTGCTGCTTTTTTTTTAATAAATAGGGGCAAGCGGGTCACCTATGGTAAAGTATTTTATCTGATAGGGAGCAAAACGAGCAAGTAATCAAGGTCGCCCATAGATATCTGAAGCACAAATGCATTGCCGGCCTTTAAGATATGAGAAGGCTGGTTTTTGAAGGTTTTAATGTCCTATCGGCTTGAAACTATCGTCGGAGACAAAGTAATCACTACCGCCCAAGGACATCTGCAATATTAAATTCACCGCAGTCGTCTACCAGAGGACAAAGATCTGAATAATGGGTAGGGAAAGGAGTTGAGCCTCGTGTTCCTTGGACTAACTGTATGAAATATAACATGTTGAAATGCCACCAATTCACACCGATAAGGTAAGGTAAAGGTAAGGTAGGCTGTAGTATTTCACCGATCTAGTCGGTCCATACTTACTGTCATCGTTCTATCACTAATATAAACGAGCTCTCAGATACAACTAGGCTGGGCTTAAAATGTCAATGACTGGCATTAGTATAAGTTTACATTTTGTGTCCATCTCAGTTGCCAATCTACCTGCCAAGCGTGACGACAAATCCTTCTTGCTAGGAAGAGGCCTACGTTCACATTCTTGCAAAAAGCCTGTTTAGTTGTTTCTCTATAACTCGCACTACCAACACGAAAACAAGGATGTGGTGAGTCAGGTGAGTTTGAGACCTCGGCTTGAATAACTATCGAAGAGACGTTGGGTCGGTCAATTAAAATCGGCCTGGTGCTCAATGATAACTTATGTTACCCTCAAAACGATGTTTATTTTGACAAATCTATTTTGATACATTAATGGAGTCAGGCGTTACTTTGCGGAAATCCATCACTATATGGACAGTCAAAAGTTTTACTTAGCTAAGATCTAGAATGTGTGTTTTTCCGTTGGGTTAAGTGGATTTATTTGGAACTTAAACCAAAAAACTTACCGAAAATCTTACGCAACACCAAACACACATTATCACTTTTCCATCTTGTAAACGACACGTGTTTCGCCCCAACACGAGGCATCTCCAGGTATAGTAGACTCTACGGAAGACAACCGAAAAGTGGATCGAAAAGTCCACTTTTCGGTCCAAAAGATCTTAGGTAAGTAAAACTTTTGACTGTCCATATATTTTGATATAGTTGACTATAAAAATATGTAATGAATTTGGTAATCCACCTTGTAAACATGAGTCATGAAAGGAAAATTGTAAACATCGTTATAAAAATATAACCCATTGCACTATTAATCTAACAAAGTAGGTCGGAACAAAAATTCTTCGTGTTTATTTTGGGCGGGCGTAAACAAAAATCTCTACTATGCTGGCAATGTTGGGTATTACGGCGCGGGTGTCAAGGGCGCCGTGGGACGACCGTTGCTAATTGTCCCAGAGACAATTAGGGGCGTTCCTCTACCACCACAAGCCTGTTATACGAACTATTTCATTTTGATGAAAACTACAGATGGCTACAAGTACACGGATTATTCACGTGGGTTAAAGAAAAAATAATAAATGAAATAATATCTAATGTTAGTTGTTGTTGCCTCTGAAAAAAAAAAAAAAAAAATATATATATATATATATATATATATATATATATATATATATATATATATATATATATGAGGAAAAGACAACTCGCACAGGGTGATGATGAATTGAAAGAATTCTTATTAAAATACCTGTGTTTTATTTTCTATTACTTTTGAACGCATTTAATTTTTTATTAATTGAAATATTAGGTTTTTTGAATAGAATTGATTAAAATGTATGTAAAAATATCGCATTGAAAAATGCGAAATCTGGTTAAAAATAAATAACGTCAAGTGAAGGTATCAATTCTAAGACCCAACGACTATAATCGATAATATGCTATTTCTTATTCCCAGTTAAATATTATAATTATTATATATTCACACAAAAAAGCGAAAACGTTGGAAATGAAGTAGATAATATATTTCATATTTGGATTACAAAATAAATACTGCGTCAAAGATCTTCATCTCAAAGCTCTACGACCAATAGAAAATTTCGTATAGCGTTGAAACTGACTGACTGTTTTAAGTGATCAGATACAATTTTTTCAGAAATCTTAAAAGTTTTTTGGCTCTGGTGGTAAGTTTTAATATTGCGGTTTACTACGTTTTCGATTTTTTTGTCGAATTGTATATACGCACATATACTGATATGCCTACTACTACGCCTCATAAGTATCGTAAAATTGTCACATACAACTTCATTTAAAGACACTTCAACTCCTGGTTATAGCCGTTCACTAAATTTTAGGAACTGATATGTATATTGATTTGAACTTATTCATTGCGACCGAAATTGGATGGCAATCCCGAAGGCTTACGCTGAAAAAAATCATATAATAGGGTGTTAAAAGATTGAGGAGATTTATGCAAATGGCGTTTAAAGCTCCAAAATGATGTTATATTATGAGTGTGGGTCCCCTTTGAATCTTAATACAATTTAGACAGCTATAAAAATATATTTAATTCGGAATTATAACAAAAGCGTTATTTTTCTTAAATATTTTTTTTTATGGGATAGGAAGGCAAACGAACAAGAGCGTCACCCGACAGAAAGCAATCAACGCCGCCCATAGACGTCCGCAGCGCCATTGGAAGTGCGGCAGCGTTGCCGACCTTTAAGGAAAGTGTCATTATAGGAGGGGGGAATAATGTTGGGTTTTCGGAACTCAGCCGCTCACTGTACGAAGCACGGAAGCTAAGCTACCAGTCAGACGCCAGTTTTCTGCGTGTTTACTTCACCGGGCGAGCCGGCCCATTCATGCTTCAGACAAATATTATGCCATTCTTGACAAAGTAATCGTCTGCAGCGTGGCCCTACCACTATCAAAATGGCTGCGTCCAAAAACATTAATAGTGTCTCTACCACTGTTAATGTTTACACCTTTCAAAAAGCAACACAATAAGTAAAGACGACTTACAAGATTTAAAAAACACGTTGTGTTGCAATGCTAAAAGGATAGAGTCGCTCAGTGTCGCGCAGCGTTGATATTCTAGAGATCGTAGCAGATGGAGGTCTGTGGTTATTGCCTACCCTTACGGGAAACAGGCGTGATCATATGTACGTATTGTATGTATGCTGATATTTTAGTCACTCGTGCGTATTGTCAGTTAATAGCACATCTAGTAATAATAATATTCCATTATTAGGTATGTACTTACGAGCTACCTAATCCGATCTTCAACTACACGCATCCAGATGCTATCATCCACCCAGCGTTGATCGTTGCTCTATCTAGCCAGGAGGCGTTCCACACACATCCAAGAAGGCTCCATCACTCGTCTACACTTAACGTCGTTAGTTATTCGACAAATATAACAAGCTCGTTGTCACTTCAGTTTGCTTACGCGAAATACTATTTCGGGTAAAAGTTATTTTTTATGAAGAACTTGAGCTAGACACAATTTAAATCTAAACTTATGTATGTATACTTCAAGGCTACCTATTGTTCGTACAAAGAAACAAATCTATTGTTATGTATTTATGGTTATACAATTTGTTTCAAAAACAAACAATATAAACATAACTAAACTCGTTCGAATAGTAAAGTGAATACTTAAATATTTAAAAAAATAAGTAATTAGGTGGGGGGGGGGGTTGATGTAAATACAGTACGTCACACTTTATTTAAATTTAAATGTTGATATGTTTTTCGTGTCAGATGTGTGTTGTTAATCATCCCAGACAGTTATGGTGTTACTCTATCACCACAAGCCTGTTCGTTCTACTACTTTGATGAACATACAGATACATGGAATATTTAGCTGAGTTTCAACGAAAAATTATGAAATGAAATAAAAATAGCTTTAAATGTCTTTTGAACTAAGTTAGATAATTTTAAGTTTTATAAAATAATATATACATTTAGAATATATATAAAAGAACTCTCTCCCTTTTCAGAACAACACATATCATATTTTTTTTTAAATGTATTACATTTATAATGTGTTTTTTGACAAACACATTATAAATGTAATAAATAACGTCCATACATATATCACAAACCTATTATCTTCATACAAACGCTTGTGTATTGTTTCACGTGAAGGTGTTAATTCAAAGAGAGTAATGTAAATAACGCGTACAATCAAGGGAAACGTAGCACTTTCGCTGACGATAATAGCTGAGCAAACAATAGCGGCAAACAAATATGATTCTGTATTCATTCATTCATGATTCCGTAAACAGAGCGATGAGTTAATGTTTACGTTTATACTTGGATTTCAAAGAAGAATAGTAATAAAAATTAAATGCATTTTAAAGAACCTATACATTGTCGTACTAGTTATCAGAATTTGTAAGGCCATATGAGTATATTTTACAGGAACAACAAAAAACAGGTTTTCTATCAGTTAGAGTTAGAGAAATTTATATGAAGCCGTTCTGACTTTAGTAATAAAACTAACTTTTTAAATAAATACTAAGTAGTTCATCCAAAGCGCTTTAGGATTATCCGTTACATGGCATTAAACGTAATAAGTGATTCTGATAATTAGGCCAATGATATGTCCCGCTCCTAGACACGTGGCGTCCCGATTTATGGAGTGTTCTCCACACTCCATAAATAGGAAGGCCCACTTGTTAAAGGCCGATTACTGGAATAGGCAGATGCGAAATAAATACCTATAATCCATACATACATATGAATAACAAAAACATATTTATTGCGATGTGGGAATTGTACCTGCTACCATTAACTTCGAGGGCAACAATTTCGCTAATGAGGCAATTAGATCGTTATATCTATGGACAAAAGATATAAAAATTTATTTCTATCTACGAAACTTTATAATTTGCTTCCTAACAAATTTTTCTTAATTCCGTTCAAAAACTTGATTGGAATGCCTACAGTTGAGATTGTGCGTGTTCGGTCCTTTTTAAAATTTTATCGCGAAATCTGATGTTCACCATGGAAGTGTCGGTAAATAATAAACGTTTCAATCCGTATAAATGTACGGTACATAACCGAGGGCGCGCTGAGAGGGACTGGTCCCAAAATATTATATTTAACGAATGTCACCCTCGGCTACTCCACTGTTATGTACAATTAGTAGACTTAATTTGTTGTATACGACGAAGAACGACGCTTGTAACTTTTGTTATTATGATTCAAAAGCTTAACGTGACTATACGTATATGTACGTGTATCTGAGTCTAGTAACCGCGCCAATCCGCATTGGACAAGCGTCCACCACCACGCTTACGTTAACGTGCGTCTTTCCAGAAATGGAGAGGCCCGTGCTCAGCAGTGTGACATATATGGTCTTTGGAAAAAAAATGCCGACATTATAACTCTGCTTAATATACGTTCTCATAATCCTTATCACATAGATTGTAATGCCGCGTCGTGTGCGGCCCACCGCTTAATGCTGTACTTTTATTTTACTACATTACAATGTACACCAAAAATAAATTTACGTTGCGAATGTTGATAGAAGGGGATGGTAGGGGAAGACCACGGAAAACATACCTTGACCAAATTGGTGTAGGTTTTAAGAAAGATCAGGTCAAGAGTACCCTTAACCGTCGGTCTTGCATGAGGAGAATAATGAGTGTGGAGGAAGCAAGGGAAGTATGCCAAGACCGTTGCAGATGAGGATCTGTTGTCTCTGCCTCCCCTACGGGAGACAGGTTTGACGATATGTATATACGTACAAAGTACATTGTATATACGTACAAATGTTAATTATCGTTGTAAGATAATATTTTAATTCAAGAATCCATCTTAAATTATTTCTTGAATATAAAGAATATTCAAGAAATAATTTAAGATGGATGTACAGTTACAAGGGAAAACATAAAACAAACTTACACATTACTTCGAAACAATATTTATATATGTATATGTTAAAATATTTTTATTGCATATTCGGATCAGGAAAAAATAATGCGTCTAATGGTATGAGTCTCACAGCTTTATGACCAACAAAACATTTCAGATACAATTTTGTTCAGAAATCTTTAAAGTTGGGCTCTGGTGGTAAGTTTTCATTATGTGGTTTACTTCGTTTTCGCTTTTTTGGGTCGATATAAACATCCATACTTGTCCACCAAGGAGCCATCACTAAAATTATATCACAAGAATTCCATTTTTTTCCCCCTCTTTGTCTTTGTCACACGTCGTCAAAATTGTGTGACGTCACGTTTTTCAATTAAATAGTAGATATTGATATATTTGGTTTTTAGTTGTTTACGATTTGAAATTTAGAGTTAACTAAAGAAGTTAGAAATATACGAACTTTCATTCAACACAGACAGACATTCATTTTTTTAAATATAAAATTAGCTTTTTACTTTAATTCGAATCTTTTTCATTAGTGATGAAATAAGTATTATATATTGAACATTTACAAGTTGTCAGCTGTTACACTCCTCAGTAATTCGGTTACCTCATTATTCTATTTACATCGGCCATTTCCGCGCTCAGCACCTGTGTAAGCTTGTTTGTATCTGGGATCTGTTACGTGTTACATTCAAGAACAGCTTTCATTTTGTTATTACACCACTTGCTAAATTGTTTTATAATTTGTATTATTTCAATCAAAATTTAGGCATTTTTGTGATTTACATTAATTATGGCATATTTAAATAATGTATAAACCCATATCCTGTTATAAAGTATCATTATCATCAACAGCCAGCGGAATTCCATTGCTGGATATGAGTATTATTATAATACTGTATTGCCATGTTTTGTACGGTGAGTGTCCGGAGGCCTAATTCCTTTTTTCTTCCTTTAATTTCTTTCCCACCGATTAATTCCTTCTTCTCCTTCCATTAATCATATTCTTACCCTAAAGTACGCAGTAGGCAATCAATTTGCCGTGCCTTTAGTATTTTGGGTGGTAACTTTCTCAGTGACTCGCTTAGTCATTTTTCTATAAAAAAAAAAACTATCGACCCAGTATCTCGAGTATGTATTTCGTAAAACGTAACACGTAACGCGAGCACTGTCTTATCTGCGATATTTATGTGTGTCTGTAGTCGTCTACCTGCGCGCCTTTGACTGCAGTAAATAACTTTAAGTATGTATTAAGCACAGAGGGAGCCCCGCGTAACGACGGGCGAGGTGCACGATTTATAGGATATGCTCTAAAATATGATGCGCGATTTACTTTACATTCTATTTGAGGCGGCTGCTTGACTCAAGGGTTCGTGATTAGAATTCCCCGCTTCTGAGCTAGGGTTAGGCTGAGACACGGTCTTTCAGGTAGAACAAAAATATTATCATACTAGTGTAGCACATCGATTATAAGACGTACCCTAAATATTTTAGGCTAGAAATAAAAAAATACCCGAATTAAATATTTTTATTACAAAGTGTAAAAAAAACTTAAAGGAACTGAAAAATATATTTTATTACTCAAACAGTTTCATCGTCAGTAAAACCATCATCTTCACGTTCTGATTCAGTTCATTTATTGTTTTCCCATAAAATATCATCTTCTAAACCATCAAGAGCATTGTTGATACAGCACTTTTTTAATTAAATCTTCCACAACTGAATACGAAACATTGTTCCAGGCGTTAGAATTCCATTCTGCAAATTTTGATAGGGATGCTTTCACGTATCGTTATATCTAGCAGTCGTCACCCTCCATAGAATTTAAGACGTATCACGGATAAAGACGTAAAAATGTGTGTATGACGCGTGTTATATTCAATGTAATACGATAATCATTTTAATAGGAGTAGAGGCATAGTAACTCCGCTTTCGGCTGGCTCAACCGCAGATATCGAGGTCAAGTGGTAGCATTTTACTGTATTATTTCGTTTCATATGGTATTCTTGAATCCAGAGGCCTAATTCTTTTCCCCTTCCTCTATTTCCTTCTCCCCACCCATTATTCACATCCTTATACTATGGTACGCAAAGCATCTGTAGTGCTCTTAGTCGAGACATTCATGAACGGCGCTAGTTACTTGCTCGTTTGCCTATCAGTTCCACAAAAAATACTAGTATATTTAACATAGTACGGATTTAAACGAACGACATGAGAGAGGTACAATCCAAACAATATAGCTTCAGTTGGCAGACAACAGTAGGTTCCATGCCAAGTGAGTTAATCGGCCATCGCGTAATGCAGACACGGGTAAGATTGTGTCCAATATTTGCTTATATAACTTATTTTCAAGGCCATACCCAGAAAAAAAACACCTAAAGTGAATGAGCGAAGATATAAGCAAAACACGATCTTTATTATAAACTATCAAAATTCTCGATCACATTTATAGCAATCCACCGCCAGAAGTTATTTTAATATATCAAGAACCAGTATGATACATTACGAATTGATGGAGTAGACAAATACTATTGTAGCCAAATAAAATCAAAAATAGACATAAATACGCCAGTGCTAGACAGCGGCTTTACTCCGAAATAACCTACTTAGCGGTTGCCGCCTTGCCTTGCGTCTAGATCAGCTGAATCCTTGGAAAGACTTAATGCAGTAAATTACTCGGCTTTTGAAATATTAGAAAACTTTTTTAACAAATGTGTCGCCTGATGGAATAATCAACATCACCCATAGTCTCTATAACACCACAGGTATTACGGAAGCGTGGCCGGCTTTTAAGGTATGTATGGTTCGAAAATACCGCTGAAGGTAGCTAATTTCACAGGGTGGTGATGCGTGTTTTCACGGGAAGCGTAGATTATCCAAAAACGCTAATTGTTTTGTTTAATATTTTATACCGTTGCCCTTAGTCAAGGAATAAGGCTCCGCCATTTTTTCCCGTTAGTTACGTACCAGGCGACACTTGCCACACATACCATTAGCACGGACCGTAGCGTCTATCTGAATAATCAAAATCAATCTGCGATCTCAATCTGTGATCAAACTCACCTGGCATGCGTGGGGATTGGGAACATCCCTCATTTGTGACGGAGGCCAGTGTCGAGTAATGGTCTGTTATGGTTGTATTTATTGGTTTATTAACATATTTTTATACTAAGAAAACAATATTCCAGGAACTTTGTATTCCGAACGAGCGCAAGTAAAATAATATTGTTATTCATGAACAGGGAGCTACGAAATATTGTGATATAAAAAATAAAACAGTTAGTATTCTGGAAGCAATATATCAGTCGATGGATATTGCCCCCCTGTTACCAATGCGGTAGGAAGATGAAAAATCTCGTTCCAAAGTACTGCCAACGCATCCCGTTTACGTAAAATACGGGATTGGATATAAGCAATAGAGATTTTTTTTTACTTCATTTCGTTCGCTGATTTTCTGGTATATTTCCAACTTTTGTACCAGCATGCTGCTATTTATGAAATGTATGCTTGTTTGGTTTACCTTTTATGCTAAAACTTATTTACCATTATTTTTTTAAATGAATACTCATACATTTATATTGCTATCTCGTAATAGTTGCCGAAGTTTTTAAGAAAGGCCAAGTCTTTACTTGGCCCTTACCCTTAACCTGCGGGCTTGCATGAGAAGGGTGATGAGTATGGAAGAAGCAAATGAAGTATGCCGAGATCGTAGCAGATGGAGATTTGTGGTATCTCCACCTACTGGAATAAGGTGTGACGATATGTATGTATGTATGTAAACGTCTAGAAAACTATTATATATAGTTCAAGTGTAGCGAACATTTGGTGAACAATAAATCACTTTTTAGTTTTTGCACTTATTAACTGTACTGTGATTGGAAAACAAAACCAGCCTATTCCACAAGAGAACGAAAATCGGATATATTCAATTTCAAGAGTAAACTCGTGAAGAAGCAAACATGTCTTACGTAATTCGCAGTTCGAACAAAGTTCGCATATAGCTGAGTGCCGGACCAGGTTATTCTATTCGCTAGCTCGTACGTGATGTGAATCCGAATCGTTTTCACGCCTTTGTGACCGGGACTTTCTGTATCAGCATTTGTTTGTTAGAGGCCTTTTGGGAACTTTGATAGGAGTAAACAAATCCTGGAGTTAGCCGTTCAAAGTGTTCCGTGCCGTATTGTGAGACATCATTGGAATTCAGCACATTATTTTTGTTCGCGAACACAAATATTTGGAATAAAGTTTCGGGATGAAAAGTTTGATTAAAGGAAAGAATTCGTATCGTCAAGGTAAAGTATAGGAGATGCTTTATTCCTAAATGCTCACTGCATATACTCATTAACTAAGCATGCAAATGTTGTGCTTCCTGAACTCCTTTATAGTGGTAGAGCCACGCTGCAAATGAATACTTTGTCAAGAATGGTATAATATTTGTCTGTAGCATGAATGGGCCGACTTGCCTGGGGAAGTACCACACTCCCGCAGAAAAAAGGCGTCTGAGTGGTAGCTTACCTACTCCGCTTCGTACGATGAGCGACCGAGTTCTGGAGGCCTAACACCCTTCCTTCTTCTTCTGCCCTCCCACTCCCATAATGACACTATCTTTAAAGGTCGGCAACGCTTCCGCACTGCCTATGATGCTGCGGAAGTTTATGGGCGACGTTGATTCTTTCCATCAGATGACACGCCTGCTCGTTTGCCTTCCTATCCCATAAAAAAATATTCTTAAGATGCTACGACATCATTTGGACATTTACAATTTTCAATTTTCTTTTACGTTTTTATAATCGTAGTGTCGCTCACTGCGTTCGCCAAGATGTGGTATTCATTCCAGTACTCGACTATTGTCGAGTAGGTTGTCGTTCCTCCGACAAACGTGACCAGCCCATTACCAAACCAGTTTGCTTACTCGAAAAGGTAACAGGAAGAAGCTAAAGGAGGAGACAACCGAAAAGAATAGCTTTTCGGTTGTCTTCCGTAGAGTCTACTATACCTGAAGATGCCGCGTGTTGGGGCGATACACGTGTCGTTTACAAGATGAAAAAGTGATGATGTTTGGTGTTGTGTATAGTATAGTTGGTGGGTGGAGAATTGATGGCCGATTTTCTGTAAGTTTTTGGTTTAAGTTCCAAATAAATTCACTTCATCCAGCAAAAAGCACACATTATTAATTTTCTGTTATTGTTTTGCTTGTCGCGGATCTTAACTAAGTAAAAATTTTGACTATCCACATTTTGTATTCGTGCTGACGTTGTGTTCTCTATCTTTGTTAAACAATGTAAATAAATATATTTTGAATTAGCTTACCGATAAACCCGACTTGTACGAAGATTTTTTTCCTGAAACATTTTTGAAGACTACAACGAACAAATCAAAGTAATTCGCATGTCCGCATTTCAGTCTTTAGTATATTCAAAAATGTTATAAAAATGTCTTCGAGACGTTGCCGATTTTTTTTAGTTATCCGGAAACGTTTGCAATTTTTCTTTCCCTTAAAACATTTTTGGACTATTACGAACATTAAAAAAATTAGCGGAACTGGCTCTCAAGTGATGAGCACTCGGCGAGAATATAAGAAAAAAATTTGAAACGTTTTAAATTAAAAAAGATTTTATCATTTGCACATCTTATTACTGACTCACCGCGCCTTTCGGGCCTCTATCTCCTAAGATTACACTGCCTGAAGATTTACCGCCCTCATTGGAAATAATTAGGTTACCAATTATAAAGGACGAAGTGGTATTTTTTCTGCCCAGGGAATAGGGCTGAAACATAAATCTCACGGTGCTCACGTAACTGAATGTGTAAAGTAATGCATTTTAAATTTTGTTTTCCACCCTATTTAAATAACTGCGTTATGTTTATTGATGTATGAAGATTTGATTATGCATAGTTTGTTATAAACATACGTAAAATAATTCATGCGTCTTTTACGTCGGTTGAGCGAATTTAAATTAGTCTGGACACGCAGCCAAAATTAAAATAAAAACCACTTTAAGTTTTTTTTAAATACAGTTTAATATTGCAGACAGAGACTAAAGTGTTGGTTGTAAAACAAAAAAAAAATGTTTAACATCTTACCAGCCGCACAGTTCCTTCATCGGATTACTAGCCATAAAAACAAGATTACCCACCCGCCATCCCCACCGCCCTGATAATTAGCGATCCATTACTGCCAACACAGCGATTCAGTTGGAATTTTATAAGTAGTAGAGTCAAGCTGCAGACGAATACTTTGTCAAGAATGGCATATTATTTGTCTGTAGCATGAATGGGCCGGCTCGTTCGGGAAAGTACCACACTCCCGCAGAAAACCGGCGTCTGAGTGGTAGCTTGTCTACCGCGCTTCGTACGGTGAGTGGTCTGAGTTCCGGAGACCCAACACCCTCCCCTTATTTACTCCCATAATTTTACTTTCCTTTAAGGTCGGCAATGCTTCCGCACTGCCTATGGCGTTGCGGATGTCTATGGGTGGCGTTGGTAGCTTTCCATCAGGTGACACGTCTACTCGTTTGTCTTCCTATGCCATAAAAAAAAAGATGAAACATGCAACTTTGGAACCATCCGCTTTTTACAATTACAACAGTAAGGGACTCCTGAATAGACGAGCTTATGTTTAAATTAATTTTAATTCTTTGGTTAATTTGGCAACGCACTTCTATTTCTGCCGTTATACTTGTCTATAGGCAACCGCGATCACTTATCGTTATGGTGATCCAAATGCTTTTTTGCTTGGTCTGCTATTAAAACAAGCATGTCACATACATACATACGTCGTTTCGATCGCTATATACATCGATAGTCCGTGCCAACGGAGAAAAGGCTCTAATTACTTTGACATGTTCACCCATTTACGGCATGTCCATGTCAGACATGACTTAACTTTGATAGTCCTTTTCCAAAATTAAATCTAATGACCATTGAGCGTTCTAATTTTGTTTAAAATATTGATTTTTAAAAAAAAGTAGTGTAGGATTATTCAAGACATATATATACAATACATTTAATTTAACATTCGATTATATAATATTACATTGATAAGGTAATATCGCTTAACTTTTAAGCGATATTACCTTTTTGTTTCGGACTTCGGTTAACCCTTGAAAGGTTTCGTAATAGAGATTGTTTTCCTGGCAAATCGACCATTTGTTCCGATTGAGATAAGCCTCGATACAGAGTTCCCTTCATAGCTGAAGTGGCCGGAACTAAATTTATTTGCGTATATTTAGTTCCGTTTTTTTCCTTAATAGTTATATGAATTCATTTTGAAGTATTTTTTTTACAGTATACAAATACAAATAGCATTAAGACCATGATTATTAGCTCAAGGTACACTTAGACCTTTTCGGCTTTTCGGCTTTTTAGCTACAGGTCTCTACCGACCGCCTTGCGCAGCTCGTCGCTCCATCTATTCCATCGTTTGTTGGTTTTCGACAAACGTGTCCAACATATTGCCACTTCAGTTTACTAAACTCGAATAGCTATTAGAGTAAGTCCTCTTGAGGAACAGCCATTCCCACGTGAAATTCTCCGATTATCGCACGGCCCCCAGGCGGACCGGGAATGAACGACAAATCCAACTGGGCTGAAGTAAAGGCGATTGGGAGAGGACGTGATAGGTACACTATACTAAGTTCCCCTTATACCACTATACCTCCCTACACTGCGTTATTCAATGTATATACGTGGTCTCCATTCTCGTACGCGTTTTGTCCAACAGGTTTCATTGATCCGTGATCAGGTTTATTAGTTCTAAAATTGCGTTAAACATACTAATCACTATAGAGTGAATAAGTATTACACTACCCTAAAAGTAATAATTTGTAATGAATGCTAATAACAACTTAAGTAGACATCGAGAACAGTTTAAATGCAGATGTTATGGCCCCATTAGATTGTACAAACGGCGTTGATAACGCAACATTAAATCCTGTCTCGTGCGCGCCATTTCTTCTGGGAGGCCATATTGAGTATTTAGTGGCGGCTATCGATGTTGAACAAATATTTCGGTTTATTAGGCATTACAAATTCTATTCTCATTCTAGAATTGATAGTGAAGCATGATCAGGCATTTTGTTCGTCATGATAATTTTATTTTGTATATCATAGAGAGGAAAATTGAAGGAAGAAGAAAAAGAGGAAGACTAAAAAAGAATATTGGAGTAATATTCGAATAGTTAATAGTGAAAGGCAATAGTGAAGACATAAAGAAACGAAGGAGCTGCGTGCTACGCACTATAACAAATAACTTGAAGTACCTACTACCATAAAATATAATTTGTCATTGAATGTACATACATACATGTGGAAATTCTTTCCTGTAGTGTGTCATCACCTAATTTTTTTAGGTATACACGCGCAACAGCAACTGAATAATAGAAACCAAGGTTCAATCCCCAATCAGTGCGCCAAGTAAGGAAATAACGGCAACACCCCTCATAACTGAAAGAGTCCTATTTCCAGCAATGTACTGTTAAATAGAATAATTGTTTCATAATGTAATATTTTTGTTGGATACAGGTACTATGTATGAGTGTAAAAGACGGGACCGCATGACGTCAGTGCCTCGACCACAAATAAAAATTTCGATGGCATTGTAATTTTCAAATCGGTTCGAATAGCATTCACATTCGAGCAATATGAATGCTATTCGAACCAATTTGAAAACTACAATGCAGAATTTATTTTCTATACAATGCTCCAAGCAAGTCCAGAAGTTATGTCGAAATATGTGTTTAAACTGAAAAATTACAGCAGCAATGCTTCAATATTTTTAATCTTTTCTGCAACAGCTGACGGTCTTTCGACCGCTACACACACAGCTGATTGTTGTTTTCGTACTTTAATTCATTTAAACAATCACCTAATTAAATTTCATCCAGCGTATTATAACTTTATTTTACGTGTTTTTTTTTACAAGTTCATGCGAACAGCTGACGCTTAATCTCCCCTCCACGATGCAGCTGACTATTTTTCTTCAGCTCAGTGTAATGTCAACTATGTATGAAAAAAGTTTCAGTCTGCGTACTAGTACTCAATTTTTTTATTTCGTTTTACCTCTTTCGCAACCTCCCACTCCCACATCCACCGCGGGTGTGTCATTTGACGCTTTGGTTCACTTATAAGTCATTCGAGATCTATTGAAAAAGGTAGCAGGGCATCGGCGTAAAACGCTGCCTCAAATGCAATGCACGCACTAATTGTACATTTATTTTTAATATTGAATTAAGTACTGTAGTGATACATTGATAAATATATCACCAATGCACTAAAACGTTTTATATTATTTATTTTTAAGTTCGTTAATTAAAATTTAAAACAAAAAAAAAATAAATTGTTTTCTATTAAAACAATAGTATAAGTTCGTCTGACGACTCGGAGATAGACATGTCACCCGTCCGGTATAAGAAATTGAAATTATATTACATATTATATTGAGATATAAAATGTAAAGTGAAAAGTGTGAATAAAGTATGAATAAAATATGAATGTACAATGAATAGAAAAATAAATCAATTTGACTTGAAAGAATTTCAATTAGATGAAGATAAATCCTCCTAAAGATCCCGGATGTCGTCGCAAGCAGAACGGCGGGCACGCCACAGTACTGAAGTGGCAATAGAATGTTCACTTTGGTAGAGAATCTACAACCGATGGAGTAGACGAGTGTTGGTGTGGAGACCGAGTTTAGTGTGCGTCCCACACTATTTTTACGCGGTCCCACACTACGTCCCCGGCAAGATGTTGCGACGATCTGCGTAGGACGGCTGGCAGAAACTGTATGCGTAAAACTGAATATCGGGCTGGGTGATGCATGTTGAGGCAGCACTATGTCCAACCCTGTCTCTGTGAGGACAGCCGCAGGCTGTTTATGACAAAATATATATTTATATGAACAAGAAATAAGATTACGTAAAACAGCACACAAGATTGTGTTTACGTTTCTTTTCTGTTAAATCAATATTCGATCAAGTTGTAAGAATGTTACAATATAAAAGAATCATAAATTTCTTAAACGAAAAATATGTAATAGTGATAAGTTTTGGGTGCAAATAAAACTTTCCTCTGTCGCCCCCGGACAAGAATGATAGGAAAACATAATGTCATCGCACTTCACGAATGTCTTTTTTCTGTTCTTTATGCTGGTACAGTTTCTCCTAGTTTTATTTACTTTTTGATAACTCGATAAGTTTCATTTTAACATCAGTGGTGCAAGGTTTTTTAAAGAAATGTTAAATGTTGTGCCCTATCCAAAATACTTAAATAAATCCTTCATTTATAATAAACTATATTGTTTATTTTGCAAATTGATGTTATATTGTTGTCAAAGGTATTTTCATAATATGCTGTTATGTTGTTAAATAAATACAAATTGATTATATCGCTTTTGACGTAAACTACAAATGCATTAGCTTTGTAATTTTTTTAAATAAATAAAAATACCTTTTTTTAATAAAAAAAAACTTTTAAAATACCTTCTTCTTTTAGAATACCTTCTCATGTACTTAAAAGTTTAAAATTAGTCTTATCTATAGTAAAAATTAACTTTCAATACATATAAAAACCTTTTCTTACATCATATTCTAACCTAACTACCACTTTTAACCAGTAATAGCTCTATTAGGATTGCGCTTACGATCATAGGTAGTGGGTTCGATTAGGCTATAGATGTGAACCATATTTTCATAGCATAAGCATAATTATCTTTTTGGAATGGTTAATAATAATTCTAATAATATAAAAAACATCGCTAGTCTTCTTTAAAAAATGTACATGAAGTTAAGCACTTCTTATAGAGCTCTTACATGTAATAACATTTAAAGATAATTAATATTAGTTTAAGTGAAAATCATTCTTTGTTTTCCCTCTTTCTAAAAACACATCATAGTTAAACGGAGAGTGACGGTAAAAATATATATAATATTATAAAAAATGTCCTTGAATCTCCTTCTTCCACTGCGTAATCTGATCATCAATATAAAACGTTTTAAAAGTATATTATTTTTTAATTACACTATAATGAAATGCATCATTCCATATCCAATGATGTCTTGCAACGGCAAAAGTAATTAGTTAAAAATAAAAGGGAACCTGTGTCGTGTCAAAGCTACGAGGTCAACGTTGTTCATTTTGAGTTAAAACATCAACTTAGACACTTGTCTGTGTGGAACTTACAAATATTTCTACAAATTCCTGGCGTAGAATTTAAATTTTACTGCTGTTAGCCCACAGAGAATTTAACTTTGACGTTATACTGCGATGAACTTGCAGTAAGCCTTTGTGAATTTTAAACATGCAGCTGTTATTGCCTTCCGTTGCAATGTTACACGGTACGGATTACAAAATTAAATTACGACTGTATATTTGTCAGAACATGTCAGTGGAGTTCACCAAAATAAAGAAAGCTAGAATGGTGATACAATATTTCGACGACGTACTGTAAGATTTCATTTATCAACACCAGCCTAAGACGGTAAACTGCAGGACATAGGGCTCTTCAAGGTGGGCCACCTAATCCGACCTTCGTCTACACATCTCTTCAAGCTTTATAAACAAGCAGTTGTTTATATGTAGGAGATTGAGGCACTTACTAGAAAACTTTGCCTGTTTTATACTGTCAAAATGCCTCTTTTATATTTTTATATCTTTCAAAAAAATAATTATAATACAACTATCTTCCTTACTTTGACACTTCACTTTTCATTCGACTCTGACATATTGACAGTGCTGGAAACTTAACAGTAAAAAAAACTAAATAATAATCTACGGTTCGATATATCATCACGACTGTTTCCCGTAGAAGTAGGTAGAGACCACAGATCTCCATTTGTACCTGTATTATCACCGTAGTCCGAGATCTAACTACATTGGTTCTTGCTGAAAACCTGCGCCAGGTCCTCCAATAGAGTGGCTAGTTTACGCTGAGTAAGAACCATTTTGTGATCACATCTCTTTTTCTGGTAAATTTAATTTCTATTTAGTTTTTTATAGCATTACTTTCTTATAAAAATCTGAATCGCAAATAAACGTTTTTGTATTTCTATTTCTTCTGTTTTAGTTATTTCTTTATCACCTTTATCCTCATTTTTTTCTTAAAGGCCTTACCCATATTCCTTGGTAATCTGGTTACTTATCAATGGTGACTCACTAACTCGTTTATATATAATATTACTTCAACAAAAAAATTGCATAACAGGTATACTCCGAAATTAAACACTACTTAGAATACCAAATAATTAAAACTACTGTTTTTCTTTCTTCTCTATATTTACTTGTGTTATTTGAATTTATCCAACGGCATGTACTCTCGCCTCCTTTATACGGAAACGGAAAACCAAACAACCTCTCAATGTAATCCAATAGTCGATGTTCGTGAGGGGTAAAAATAGTTAATTGACTGGGAATCTTATTACCTCGGCTCGATGATGCTCCCATACTTAATTATGTACTGAGGTACTCAATTAATTTATGCTCTAGAAATAATTGATAAAATAAGATTAGTTAAATTCAGTTTCTACTTTACATGTAAAGTCAACGATAATATTAAAATTGATTGATAAGAAAATTAAGCACATATGTAAATGTATATAACAACTTACTATTAATTTATAATAGACAGTATTTTTTAAATAATTTAATATTATATTCGCAAGGATCCACTGGAAGCTCTGCGATACACGTATGTACATTTTAAAAACGTTAGAAAAAATGGATCATAACAATAATTATATTATTCCATATGATGAGAAGCTCGTGATAGCTAAAATGCATACCTGGCTCAGAGAATTTTCGATCACTGCAGACTATCTGGTACATCCGTCTTATAATCATTACTCAATAACATTTTAATAGTTACAACGACCAACCGAACCCGATTAATTTACGTTCAATAGAAATTCATAGAAAGTATTACCCTGATATCAATCAACTAAGTAAATCTTAAATAAATATATGCTTTTTAAATTTGCGCGCACTAAAGGTACTGCTATATATATATATATGTATATATATATATATATATATATATATATATATACATATATATATATATATATATATATATATATATATATATATATATATATTTATATATATATATATATATATATATAAGTTGTTTCATACATACAAAACCAAATCCTTTATAATTTGTGAAGTAACGGTTTGTCCAAGGCGGATTGGTGGCGAATCCATACTTGATATAAATATCTGTAAGCCAGAAACATATGTCTTCCAATGCGGGAGTCCAACCTCTGAGCCAATTACTTAATGAATATGTAACTCATTTCATTCAACAAGTCATTTTTAATTTGAATATATGTACATGTGTATATGCGTCGTATAGTCTCGTTCTCTTTCACTTCTTCACGGCTTTTTTACTTTTTGATGACTTCAACGTGTTCAAATCATAGTTAATAAAAGACTTTCATTTTAATGTATTAAATAACAAAACTTAGCTTTATAAAATGTAGAACAATTTTAAATAACTTTGAATTTTATATATTTCTTATCTTATGAAAAAAAATTCTTCTTATAGACAGATAATTCGCAAGAGATATAATTTCTTTCGCTAACCCTGTAACATGCCATTATGATAAAATACTTTAGTTCTGCCCTCGCTCGTTATCAGAATCTGTTGGAGCGAAACCTGCGTAGGAGATAGTACCGACTAACTACCCTATAAATAATGTCTATTTAGGTAATCGCTGTGAAATAGGCTAGAGTTTCTGTTTTATATAAGACGTTTCCCGCGAGTACGTTCAAGCACTTAGAGTTTTTTTTTTGGAAAAAAACCGTTTCTTCTCCTTCTGAAAATTTTTTAAAATTGTTTCAATAGCTTTCAAAATGGCTCTCGATAAACATTTTTTGTAAACTGAAAATCCCCCACTCCCAACAACATTCAAATATAAAAAAGTGTGTCCTGACCTGACAGAGGTGTGCCGGCTAGAAAAGGAAAGGTTGATATACTAAACCCATTAATTGTAACGTCGCTACCGCGAAGTGGTGGCGCCCGCTTGCGTTAGCGTGACCTACCTCAAACAAATTATTGTTTATGACCTCTGTCAATACTAAAGTATTAGTAGCGTGCAAGCGTAAAAAAAAAATACAGCTACCTCCAGCGGTTTTTTCGAACCGATACGACATTGGAACATTCAAAAAATAAGCCTACTTTTCTTAAAGGCCAACAACGCTTCTGCACCTGCGCATGGCACTGCATTTATTAACTTAATCGTTAATTAAATAAATGCTAAAAGATATTCAACAAATCAACTTGGGTTTGTTAAAATGATATTGTAGGAATATGCACATTAAATAAAAAGGCACATAGGGTTACCTACGTGAATATTGAACCCACGGCCCTTGCCTCAGAAAGCGAACACTTCGCTACTGTTTTTTCAAATTTTTTATCGCAAATTTTAATCTTAAATTAGATATGTGTTTACTGTTATTTTAGTGATGAATTGCTGATGGTATGGGTGTTGTTTTTTTAATTATTTTCTTTATGTTCAGTTTTGTTTTTTTGCGATTCATCAAACACTTTATTTATCTTACTGTGTAGGACACCTTATCTCAGTTAACAAATCAATCGATACGAATTTAATAATATTCATAATACAAAAATATTATATTTGTTATACATATATAACAGTCACACTGAATTTAAAATACATTTATAACAAAGATCATAAAGGGTGTTAATAAAATATTTTGGTTACTATTCCGAGTCCATTAACCTATATATGTGTCTTAAAATATGAGTTTTCTCACCGCTCTCTCATCTCGTGAACCATAAACATTTCCGCGACATCGGTCGTCTCTGTTCTCCAAATGTTTATACTTCTTGAACGACTCTTCTTGTATAATTAACTTTAATGGATATCTATATAACAATTTTTTTAGATCTTACTATTCCACCGCTTCCTTATTATAATTATAATGAAAGAATAATTCTAATACGTATATAATATAATAAAAAATAATAATTTCCAATAATTATTTGCATTTTTAAATGGTGATTATATGAATCAGACTCAGAAAACATGTTACATATGATATGAAAAAAATACAAAAGGTGTATTTAAGTCTATAATGCATGTATTATTTTCAAATTTTGCTTTACTCTTATGTCCATTGAAAATTTGATTAATTTTTCACAAAATTAAAGTCGCTCTGACTTTACTTGGATTCTCACATGTCTAGTATATGAAAGGTAGTAAGTACACAATACACACAGTAACATATATATTATATAAACCACAATAGCTGAATTGGTAAGGACTGCTTTTACAATCTGAGGTCGTCGGTTCGATTTTATAATTGGATTTTTTGTGATAGTTCACATACCTAATAACAACGTTCAAACAAGGATTGTTAGCTTATTTGAAATGGTTAACATGACTTCTAGTTACGTAAATATATTACTCATTATATTCTATATTATACATTATATTCTACATCTTTTGTAAAATATGAAAATAATTAGTATTCTTTGTCAAATTATGATTTTAATAAATTAATTTTATTATTGAAATTTAGATTCAGCAACTTGAATAAAATGTTATTACTAGGTTTCGTAGCCTATGTTTTCCCAATGCTACCACGTCCGTTAATGCAGTCGTTTAATCTCTTTTTTGGACTTCCGCGTGGTTTTTTTTGCTATGGAGTCCATTTGCTCATCGTCCTCGATGCTCTGGCGACGTCCATCCACTTTACTTCAATTATGGTTTAATTTCCAAAATGTTGATACAGACTCTTCAGTCGGACATTCTTCTTCTAAAAGTGCACTCCGACTAGTGAAAGTAGCCAATTTAACACAACTTCTTTCGCGAGGTGCAGCAGTTTTAAATGTTGGTTTTCTCCAAAAGAGAAGGGTGAATCCCAAGTTTTACAAGATTGTTTGGCGAATTGGGACACACTGGTATTTGATTCCATAAGTGCCTCGCATAATCTGTCCTTATTCTATGTCGAGAAAAACATATATCTATATCAATAAAATATGAAAGTTTTGGAAACAGAAGGCATTGACCTTTAATTCATCTGCAAATAGGTATGTACGAGTAAAAATATCGATCGGCTCAGCGAGCCATGCGCTAGCGTAGGCGTCATAAAATTTTAATCGCCATTTCCCTACTGATTTGGCATCCGCCTTTAAACAGATCGTGTGAAATAGATGAAAGATACGCGCGATGTGGAACTTTGTTTCTCCATTTCATTGTATGTTATTACACTTTAGTTATCTTTAAGCCATAAATGTCTATTAACTAAATTAGTACATATATTTTTTATGGGATAGTAAGGAAAACGAACAGGCTTGTCAACTGATGGAAAGCAATCGATGCCGGCGATAGACATTCGCCTTACCATAGGCAAGGCAGAAGCGTTGCCTGCTTTTAAGAAAAGTGTAGGCTTGTTTTTTGAAGGTTCCAATGTCGTATCGAGTCGGTAACATCGCTGGAAGTAGCTGGATCCACGGTGTAGTGGTGCGAGGAAAGTAGTTTCTAAATAAAAAAACGCCCCGTATTGAATCGCCACTTATCCAAATGGTGGGGATGAAGCTTTTCCTTGTGGCGAGTTGTGCGGTTGATGAATTCAGCATCCGGCATTATACAACTTATTTGGTGTATATCAATGGTTATACTACATTACTTCTGAGCCAAGTTTAAAGTTTAAATACCAGTCAAAACACAGGAGGATTCTGGTGAAAGTGTGCCTTCTGTGTCTGCGGTTTTATTTTTGTATGAAATTGGAAGTCGAACGATCAGGCGTATCACCTGATGGAAAGCAAGGTACTGAAATATAAATTTGAGTAGGAGAAATCTGCGATTTCATGATTGGATAAATTTTTCAATTGTAATATAATATTAATGCCTGTCCCCGTGCCTAGTCGTACTTAAACTTTGTTTTAAAAACAAATATATTAGTATTCGGGTCTTTGTCATAAAACGTGTTTATCTGAAAGACCTTTGCATACAGGAAAAAAAAAGTATAAGATTACGAATTATCTTAAAATTTTGTTGCTGTTTTTTGAGTACCTTCTTTATTAATATTTTAATCAATAAATCAATATATGTTAAGAAATTTATTCTCAACTTTTAACAATCATACGAAAGATGACAGGAATATAAAATTTTGTTGTTTCTATTTAAGTAGGTACTATTGTATCATTCCAAGTGTGATAACTTAGTTTATTGAGAAAATCATTTAGTATAACTCATTTAATGAATAGCAAAATAGCTGTAACAGTCCACAGCCTCTCTCAGAATTGAGGTTTTGCTGTGATTCCCAAGTTTGGAAGGCAGATTGGGGATCGCAAATTGGTTTTAATTCTCACGTTTCTGCTGCCAATGTACTGGTATTTATTCCGAGAGCCGCCTCACATGAAATCCATAGCAAAAATGAGCAGCATGAATCATATAGCAAAAATGTGCGTTCCTTGTAAATGTAAAATTTTCACCTGTACTGGAATGGGGTGTATTTATTTTCGAAACCTTTATGTTGAACCTTACTTAAGCTGTGAATATGTTTTATATAATTTTATTTCTTAACTTTTGTATGAACGATTCCAGTTCTGTTTTATTTTAATTAAATTAAAAAAAAAAAAGATTTCATCCTTTATACTTTAATGCGTTTACTTTTAAATCTACAATCCATAAAAATTCTTAAAACGTGCTCAAATACAGACATCATTTCATTCGAAAGCCCAACGTACTCGAACGTTTTGTTTAAAAGATGATTCACTAAAAACCCGAAAACTTAATTCTTGAGCAAGATGCGAACATAAAGCCCTTATCTTTAGAGTTAGTTTATTCTTATCATTGAACCAAGCAACAGTTGTAGCTTTTAGATGTATAATAACGAGATATCTTTTCTTTATATTCTTTAATAGCAATTAGTTATTATGCCAATTTCAAGTAGAATTATGCCAATTGTAATGCAAACTATTATGCCAATGTCAATTAGAATGCAACAATATCAAATCTCTTAAATATAACCAGTAAGTGTGTCACATTACGTCTTGATAAAATAGTGGCTATTTTACCAAAACTTTCTATGGACTTTTATTCTACTTAAAAAGTCAGAAGTTAAAGATGCACGCATTTATTTCATATTACTTCACATATACGTCTTAATCGAACTATATTGCATAATACGCCACCACAATTAAACTATATAACTGATAATTATATAAGATTATAGAAATGAAATAAAAAACATCGACACTCATGTAAGTTGGCGGGAAAAGTGAGAGGTATCTTTAGTAAAATTTGACATCAAGACCTGCAGAATTTATGTTTTGTTGTATAACGATTCCTTATAAGCCAATCTTATAGTGGAATCGAGGCTATAACATATTATTTTTAAGCATGTAAATGTATTTTAAATTAGTTAAAATATATCAGCTGTATATATTATATACGAAAAAATTTCTATGTGAATCTTCTTAAAGAAAGCACATAAAAATATACATTGTCAGAATGCTTTTATGACTAGTTTGTCCCCACATTTTTCACCATTGCTTGTCCCATCAAATATGCATGGCACATATAAATGTCATTCCAGTTGAGAAGAAGGGAAGGAACATCCGCGTGACGTTGATGGCCTGTCCCGCTCAGTTACTGTCATTTGGTTAATTGACACTCAAACTGACTGTTATTTACGGAGTCAAGTGTGTATTATGTTACATATCTACTAAGCTTTTTTGTGAGTGTTTGCAAGTTTATTTTTTTTTTGTATACATACCCTTTTCATTACTTTATATGTTGTGAGAAGCGTATAAATCCGTATGCGGACACCAAGTTATCCTTTAACCTGTTTCTGCTGGAAACAACATTGACTGACATCTGTGACTTAGAAGCTATAATTGTATATGTGTTCACACAGATATTTTCAATATTAGTTTAAATTCTTTTAAAACTTATCTCTATGGTCTTACATACTTATCTTAATTTTTGTTTCTTCTTTTAGTGTTTGTCTACCTAATTATATATGTGAATGAAATTATAAATCCCTCATATTGTTATTGTTAAATATTAATTGTAATTGTTGTGTATAGTTGTAACTGGACTTCAGATTTACCTTAAATTCTTTTGCATGTTTGTTATCTTATATTCTCTTTAATCTGTAGTCTGTAACTGTACCTTTTGTAATAAAATAAAATAAAATAAATAGCTGAAAGTTAAATGTGTTGTTGTGTGTGTGTACTATATTTCATAAAATTATGCAATTTTCACAAACTGAAACAAAATATGAAATATTAAACGGAAAAATTATCGTATACTTTAATTGTGAATAAGCCAAATTATCCTAATTTACATGAAATAAGTCTCTATCATAAACAGTAGATTTTAGGGCTTATCGAAGTTATTGCGTTTGGCCATTCTGTATTCAATATTGCATTTCATGCCTTTTCTTGTAGTTTTTTCTTTTAGTAATTGTTACTTTGTTTTGTGAATAAAAAGGAATATTATAGTATAAAAAGGCTTGCAGTTTGCCTATTCTTCAGAGATGTTGATAACGTAATTCACTAAACTTCGTTTATTTTGGTTAATGCAAATAAAAATTGAACAGACAGTATATTTTATAGTTTCTAAGAAATTTCTAGATTTTGTGTCTTTTGTCCTTTGTTACTCATTACATAAATAACATTAACGCCACGTTCAAATTCTAATCAAAACATTTGAAGTATTTGTTCTATCAGGGAAGAAATTAACTTAAAAACCTAAAGATATTTATATATATTATTATAAGCTGTTTATTTTATTATATTATAAAATCACAAAAAATTCCACTTTTATTTTTTTATTGATTTCGAATGGTTTTATCGCCATTGACACATCTATAATTTGAGGCATTTTGTTAATATTCCCTAACAATAAAAAAAATCTTTCAAACACGCACCACTTTCCGTATCACGAACCGAATTATCATTAGTGCTAAGAATCGCATGTTTACAGAGTGCAGATTCAATTCAACGAAAAGAAAAAGGCACGTTTCGTGTCTTTCCATCACTCTTCGAATCTTGTTAATTTATTTGTCTTTCAAAAGGTTAGTAGACAACAGACAGTTAATGCTTAAGGAAAATAATCTTTTACACGGCTAAGTGCCATTAGACTAATGGATAAAATATGCATTTAGAAATCGCCGAGTCGATTTGTCAAACCTGCATTGTCTATTGTTTTTCTATACACACTTACTTTAAACCACACTTTCGGGAAGTTGGTAAAAAGTTACTTAATGAGTTTTTTTAAAGAAAAAAGCAACCGCCTCTAATGGATATGAACAGTACGAAGGACGCTAAAGACGCCTTGCCTGGTTATTAAAAATATAAGACGATTTAAAGAAATCTTCCAACCCCCTCTGGTTAGTAAAGGAGAGGTCAGGTGTACAGTAATCTGTGCGTGTTTATTATTGTTAATAATTTTAAAATAATAAACGTATAAAGACGTACATTTTTAATTTGACAATAAGTACTTGTTTTATCTTTATAATATATATTTTGATTTTCAAAATGTTTACATATGTTACAGGACACTAGATCCCACACTAGGATTTCCTGTGTTGTGGGAAACTAGGCTCTTTTCTTCATAAATAATACATAAATGTTATAATATAAATAACAAATTAGTAGAAAAAAAAATTAAATTTAATTAAACACAAGTGATAAAAAATGAATTAGGGATGGATGGAATGAACTTAAAGTTTATTTAAAATGAACAATGTGGAATTAAATTGAATATTTACTAAACATCTGATATAGTAAGGTGATGAAACGTTTAGAATTGCAGTATGTAGTAAAATATGGCATATATTAATAATGAGAAAGGAAGCCAATTATGACCTTATTATCTAATGTTTTTTATGTTTGGTCGTGTTTACTGCATCATGTGGTCGCCTGGGAAAATACGTCATATCCTCTGACGTCATAGCTTTTTATGGACTGCGCGTGAGCATCGCTCTCATAGACAATACTTTTATTTTATTATAATTGTATGCATATAATAATAAATTCATGCATATTGTTAACTATAGTACTTTTTCACAACTCTAACTTGTATATTATGTACATGCTTATATACTATTACAAACTAGCCCAATCTCGGTTTCCACTTTGTATTTTGGACTTATATTTTAGGTTTTTTTTATTTGTGATAGAGTTATGCTCTTTTTATGTATTATATATTTCTCAAGAAAAGCCCAAAAGTATCCTTAACCGACGAGATGAAGAAAGTAATGAATGTGGATGAAGCAAAGAATGTATGCTGGGATTGTAGCAACTGGAGGTGTGTAGTCTCTGCGTACTTCTACAGGGTAACAGGCGTTATCTGTATTTCATTAGCGTTAAGTGACAAGTTTGTCGGAGAATCGACAAGTGTTAGAACAAACGAGTACTAGAGTGGAGACTGCGTGTGGATAAAGATAGCATGGACTGCTTTACGGCTAGAGTTCTTTAGTCCAAAAATCTGTGCTGGCGGATGATAGATACTGGCGCGTCTTAAGGGGTGGCCTATATTCAGCAGTTGACTGCAGCAGGTTATTAATGATACGAAGAAGTTTTCTGCTATTGTGTTTAGTAAAGTTTTTTCGTCGTATGGTGTATCTTTTCCACTTCCTTTATTTCCGTCGCCCCTTTCATTGGTTCCCCCTGTTCCCCCCATTAGTCGATTACCCTGCGGTAGTTCACAGCATATGACGCATTGGAAGACAACCATAACAAACCCGCTTACACTGAATCAAATACTTGAGCAAAATTGATTTCTATTGAATTGTGCATATTGCTAGCTATACGTCAAACCCCTGACGTATAGACTGCTTTATTACACTCACTTTGTTGACATACAGCACCTATTGGGACATATGTATTTACGGAGCATCGAACGCAGTGACAGTAGTGATTGGTTGCGTGCAATAACATTAATCTACATTAAATAATTATTTTTTACCATGGTTCCCGGCATAGAATAGAACATCCCTTCTCTTCAGGTGGTTGTCGTAAGACAATTCTTACGACAACCACCGGCCATCCAATGATCGTAAGAGCGTGTATTCGAAAATAAAATCAAATTACGTTTGCCAATACGCTTACCATGCCTAGGGGTTACGGGAACATCGCCTAATTTCAACGGAAGCCAATCTCCATCGAATGTTACATCTTTTTTGATTGATTGGAATAATACTGGATCCATAACAGTGGATTAAACAGTAGGATTGATATTGTGTTTCCAACTTTTCCTAAACATATTTTTGCAAAATATTCCTGACATAATAGTCATTTTATGTTTTTTTTTTAAATAACGTCGATTACTTACCTGATTCTAAGTAATCGGTGCTTACGCATGGATTTGCTTGCTACACCAAGGACACTAGATATGTTGTCTAACTTAAGGTCAAATAAAACATAGCGGAGAAGTGGAAATTAAAGGAAGGGGGAAAGTAGTCGAGTTCCCAGTTTTTTGTACTCACCTTAAGAAACGCGAACACCAATGTCGATATTCCATAAAGGCATTGCCAATAAAATGTGGTATTTTCCACTAAAATTATTAAAATTTCTGGAGAATGTTATAAAATGTAACTTCCTAAAGCCATCTTTGCGTATGGCATTGTGGATGTCTATGGGCGGCGTTGATTGCTTTCCACCAAGTGACACGCCTGCTAATTTCCCTTTCTATCCCATAAAAAAATCTAATAATCATATTGAACTTAAATTCAAATGTCTTACATGGCTTACTTAAAGTCGTCAATATCTTTTATTTGCAGATCATCAAAATGTCCTACCTCTGTGTACCTCCACTGCAAAAAACTTGATTTATCCGCACTTAAAATTATCAATAACGATAATAGTGTCAAACGTTAAATTTATTCCATTCTCCGCAGGAGTACGAGAGTGTACACGATTCCTAAAAATGACAACATTTTTTTTTTCATTTTAATAAATGAAACACGTGTCACACGAGGATTTCGTTCGTGTCGCAATACACGTCACAGTTTTTGACATACGTTCCCTACAAGATGTCATATGTTACTTAGACAGCCGTTTTAGTAGCATCCATTTATAATGGCAAGGGTTCTGATTTAAAATCCAACCAAGTTTTGCAATTATCTGATTGTAATTTGTGTTTGTTTTAATTTCTCTAAGTCGTCGTTGCATTCGAATTATCCTCCAATCAATTCGAGAAAAGATCCACTGGACATAATTTGGACTAGAAAGTGCCTTCCTTGTTTGTGTATTTCCTTTTTTCCTTCAGCACAGCGCAGTTTGAGAGGCCCATGCCTCCCAATGGGACATATAATACATATATATTATACGTCCCATGGCTGGGCACGGTCCTCTCAATTTATGGACGAATGTACACTTACCCACGCTTGTCCAAAGCGGTTTGTCGTGATATACGCTTATGATACTCAAAAATAAAAAAATATCTTGGCCTTTTTGGAATTTGTTGAAGAGATCCTCATTTATCCTGTTGGATCTCGCTGGATCTGCATCGAGTATGTCTTAAGAGATAACAGAGGCCAATAGAACCCTTATATTAGCACCAAATAAAATCTAAGCTATAAACACGTCCCTAGTATATGCACCATTATCATATAAAAGATGCAAATTAAATAGCAACGATCGATACTTTCCCGCTGTTGGGAACAACACATGGCTGATGTTTATTGTATAGGGAAATTAAAAGATATCACCGATAAGAGATACCTTGGTAGCTGAGAATGAAACGAGAGCTCATAAGTATTAAAGATACACAAAATAAAACATTTATAAATTATATTATAAACAAGATGCACGTTTCTTTCAAACACACCAATAGAAGAAATCAACGTAAAGAAGTTTATTATTACTTAATAAATTTTTTTAACAATACATAATGTTTATCCCTTTAATGTTTATCCTTTTTTGACTACCCGCGTAATCTAAACAGACAACGAATGTTCAATCATCAATCCAACAGTTCGGGGAAAATAGAACCGCGTGTAAACTTTTGTCCACATTCGACAATCTGAAAATGCGATTATTGAATTATTAAAGAAAATTATACATTTATGTATCTACTATAATATGTAATACCTATTCTACTATATTAGACATATTTTAATGCATAACAAGGCAAACGAACAAGCGTGTTGTCTGAAGGAAAGCAATCAATGCCGCCCAAAGACATCCGCAGCAACATAGGCATTGTAGAAGTGTTGTCGGCCTTTAAGAAATATGTAAATTTGAATATATAAATATGAAGATTCCAATATCAAATCGTTTTAGACACGCCAGCTGGTTCCACAGAGTAGTGGTATGTGTAAAGAAGTTTCGGGAAAAACGGACCGTGATCGTGATTGATCGCCATTCATCCAGATGGTCCTTTTCATAGTTTACACAATTTGAATTGTAAAGGAGCCACGGTGATGGCTTTTGTTACATTGCCTGCAATGTGAATGATTTGGAAGATAGACTCGAAGTAGCTTGCTTCTGCGCAATGTGGGATGAGGTAGATGATGCTCAAACAAAAGATGTGCATTCTTCCATTTATTTAGTCGAACATAGAAAGTTGTAAAGTGTAAACAGGACTTTAGTGCCGACCTCGACCACCTCCGCCGCGGCCGGGATCGTTAGTACGGAATTAAACGGTAAGCGTTTCAAAACCCGCCACCCGTGCACTTGACTCATCTGTGGGGATATATTTGGAACACCTTTGAGGCAATATTCACTATGTTTGTTCAAGATAAAAGCGATGATTTTGCGTTTAAATAGATTTTGTCACAATGCACTCGCAAAAAATGCATGGCGATATTAGACAAACATTGTGTTAAAATGAAAATGATATAATACACCCATATAAACTTGTAAAAAGCGCTACTGGCATAATAATTTGACTTTGCAATTGACTGATGTAAATTATCTCCATTTACATTATCTCCATTACACAGCAAGAGAGTTTTTGTTAGGGAAAAGGAAGGAAAATCAACAAGCGGTAGGGAGTTGGGGAGTTAAAGAAATGGGATAGGTATTAGGCCTTTGAATGTCGTTGCCCATCAAATTAAGCGTAGTAGTAAAGCTCCAATTAAAAACTCGATTTACCACAATAGTTTTTTACCTACTTCCTCGGAAGAGGAAAGGGGCCGGACCATTTCTAATACAGAAAAAAAATTGACAAATAATTTTGACATTTTGAAAGTTTTGTATCAAAATATAAAAAAAAAACATTTAATGATATTTCACAGATAGGTAACCCTAATCGCATCGGATGGGGAATACTTCGCATTAAGTTCAAAAAAGATCTTGTTTTAAACCTAAAGTAAGAATGGTTTTATAAAAAATTCTCAAACTATGAAAGAAAAGTATTTTGTTGTTCCTGTAATATCTACTCATATGGACTTACGTTTTTTATGAGATAGAAAGGCAAACGAGCTGGCATGCAAATTATAGAAACCAATCAACGCCGCCCAGTTGTAATAATTAGGGCGACGTATATGTATATTAATTGTGTGTATTGTTTTTAAGTACCGTTTTTATTTTATAATATGATATCCCTTAGCCATCCTCAACTATTCCATTTTACAAATTTTAACTATACATTTTTTGGGTTAAAAATACCCTAATATTTTCATTAAAGTCTTCTTCTCAGGAAATTCAAAATCCTTTCTAAGATTCCCAAGTTTGACACAATTTGAAACAATTTTTTGTAATAAGTTAGATTATATATATATATATATATATATATATATATATATATATATATATATATATATATATATATATATATATATATATATATATATATACATATATATATATATATATATATATATATATATATATATATATATATATATATATATATATAAATGAGCAATATGTATTTTTAATTTAATTCTTCAATAGAACATTTTTCAAATTGACTAATAAGTCCTGTCCATCACAATACTAAGTCTCGGGGATATTTTAGTGTGTGTGTATGTCTTACACATCTCATTGATTGTTATAAATTTAACAAACGCGCAAAGATTTCCGACATTCCAAAGAGGAAAATAGCATTTCATTAAAAATATAAATAATTAGAATATAACTTCATAAATAACCAGATTTGTGGAGCATTGGCGTCGACGTTACACCGTGGAAATGTACGATAGCATGTTTATACGTAAACGTAGGTATACATAATCCCGTCGAAAATAATCACGAGTCGTCGCTGAGAGCGCGAATAGAGCGCGCAGTGTGCACGCACATTTGTTGCGCATACCGTTTCAAAATTTAAAGATATATTGGCACTTTGCGATTTTATTGAAAGATTTAGCATTGTGAATGTGAAAAAAAAATGTTTGCTCTTAAATGCAAGTCAAATTAGTGAGATTTTTAAACTAAATCATGTGGAATTTAGTGTCAGACTTTATTTATACTCTATACTTATGTCCTAGAAAAATTTGTTAATTTGCTAGTCATCGGGCTCAATTAAGTATTAAAAATAATAGTTTTGCTTCTATATTTGTTATATCGTGTGTGTTACGTGCCACTATTTAATTGTGTGGATGTATACGAGTGTAATTAATAAGTATTTAAATAATAAAAAATGGTGGCTATGCTAAGTGTTTCTGACCGAACGACCAACAATTACTTTTCATCTTTTTTACCTGTAAGTTAAATTCATATAATTCAAAATTTTTTTAGCCGATGACTGCGTAGACAAAAACGTATGCGTGCGATTTTTATTTGATAAAATATTCAGAGGTGTTATAATATTTATTTAATAAAATCTATTTATTACATTTGAGTACCAATAAGTTTAGTGGTGGGGATGCTGCCTATGGGGTCATTGGCCGCGGGTTCGATCCCTGCATGAGATAAATATGACCTACAGATATTTATCAGTGTCTGATCATCCCTCCATTGGATAAGCGTGGTGGGTTAATGGCCGTTCCTGCAGAAATGGGAAAGCGCGTGCCAATCATTAGGATACATGTATATGGGTTGTTAAAAGAAATCTTGAAAATATTTTTAATCAGTTTCTTTAGCGTAATTATCATACACCCCTGCTATTGCCCGCCTTTACGATTGCATTAATTTTCAACGGTACACATATGGTTATAGAATAACGAGATGAAAAGTACACTCTCTACGAACCTTATTCTATCTTTGTGCTAAAATAAATCTATTTCGCCCTAGATGAATATTTGAGCGTTGAAACATCAAAACATACGAAATTCACACTAAAATGTGTAGCAATTCAGTTCCTATAAGATCTAGGAAATTGAGAAAACATCCGCCAAAAGGGGGGTCCATATCCCATTAGAATAATAACCATACTAACAACTAATAAGTAAAACTATCACAAATACATACTATTATATGTATATATATGTACATACATATTAAAAACATAATGCAGTGTAAACAAAGGATATGGCAATAAGAGGCTTTAATCATTAAGACCTATAGAACTTAATAAAAT
Organism: Baronia brevicornis; assembly: GCA_031353405.1. Classification (NCBI taxonomy): domain Eukaryota; kingdom Metazoa; phylum Arthropoda; class Insecta; order Lepidoptera; family Papilionidae; genus Baronia; species Baronia brevicornis. The sequence goes on along the minus strand of JASFAT010003971.1, from coordinate 292,875 downwards.
TGAGATTTAAAATATTATTTGGTGATTAATAAATAATGTTTCTCGACATTAAGTCAACTTTATGTATTATGTGTACATTTAGATAAAACAAATAAATAGTAGCCTACTACGTATTATAATTTTCTTATATATTGATAATTGGTGTTATTTTTTATGTAACTCAGTTATATGTAGAATTTATTAATATTTTCTAAATTAAGCACAATATAGTTTATATAATATATAATAAGTTAACATAAAATATAATAATTTTAAAATCATTGCAAGTCTTTTTCTTTATTAAAAAAAATTAATTTGAATTTGTCCCTATGTATATTCAGTGTATTCTTAAGAGTTATTTAACCAATATCATTGAATCCTTATTAATATGACGATTTCCAATTTTCGAAAAAAATAGAAGTTATTTTTTTCGAAAATCGGATAATTAAGTTTTGAAAATTAGGTTTTATACAAACAAATAAACAAATTTTGCTGTCTTCCAATCTTCAAAAGATTGCAACAAAAATATGATATATTATATATTTTATTGCTATTGCCTTGTCTCTTTGACCCGTTTTTATGACTAGTAGTAGTGATTTGATACTATGGCCTCATTATTAAGTCGCTTCAGAACGCATTGGTCAAAATCAAATATATAACTACCTTTATTTACGAAGTCTTCGTAAACAAAGAAGATGAAAATCAAAATCATAATATTTGAAACATTGCCAAAACATAGTCCTTGAGTGTTCTAGACAACAAGGTCAAATAATTGTTTGTACTATATATTTTGTACTCGTAGCTCTTCATATAATTTTTACAGAATTTATTTTTAGTTTTTGTAGTTACATTAAATGTATATTGCCAAATTCTTAAATCTATTAGCACAAACATTGCGTTTTTGAACTGCCGTTCCGAAAGATACACTAAGATTTTTTATTTAACTATTTCAGACTGTCAACTCGCCGCCAGTGCCTCACCGAGATCTCACCGGGCCGTCAGCATCGTACAGAACCTTTCACAACGATGAGTATGCATCCGTCCAAAGACGTACGGATAGGACAACCCAGCCAGAAATAGAAACAGAGCGTGTTAAAAAGGATAAGAAATGGTCATTAGGAAAATTATTTCGAAGAAAGAAGAAAGAAGAGGACAGTGGTTCATCATCACAAAGCGATGATGACGCTAGTAATCGATCACCGAAGCGGAAAGCTAAAAAGAAAAAAAGGGTACCTGTTCCTGTAAATAATTTTGACCACATAGTAATCAGGGACTCAAGGCGTGCACAAAGTTTGGCAAAACCAAATTCACGTGATTTTACTGATGATGGTGTTCTATCTGATCCTTCAGCAGGTTTTATTAACTATAGAGGAAAAGTTCAGGATATGTGTGGCAGGTCTAAAGAGTCCATTAATTCAAAAGATGAAAACCTTAGTATTTCGGGAAGGATAAACAACGAAACTCCATTAAGAAAAACAAGAAAGGGCCGACTGAAAGCCCGCGTTGAAGCGTTAAGAAATAGTATGAGAGGTGAATCAAGCAGTGACGAAGAATCATTAAAATCATCTAATTCCTCATCAATGGTTCGTTTTCGAAGTGAAGATTCGTTAATGCGATCTCGGGACAGTTCATTAAATAAAAAGTCAAGAAGTGCTCGCAACGAGAGATATATAAAGAGATTGTCTCGCGACGAAGAAAATCAACTCAATAAAGAAGCAGAATTATTACAACAAGGTTATACTAAACCTGAAGTTGAAATGTTAACAAGGACACCGACAAGTCAAAGCAGTGGTTATGGGACTTGTAAACGAGAACCTTCAAATAAAACAATTTCTGAGCCAGTTAATACTAATGAATATAACAGACAACCTTTAAAATCAGAATCAATATCATCATTTCCCTCGACTCAAAGTTATCCATCAACAATTAACTTTAATGCTAAAGTAAATAATGAACATATTAATTATTCCATACAATATCCTAACATTAACAAACGTCATGACGCACTATGTAAAAATGAGCAAAATATTTCACAAAATCAATACGAAAAACCAGATACAGTTATGTATGTTAAATTTCCATTGGGTAATGTTACCAACGTGAAAAAAGATGAAAAAGTACCACCTGTACCTCCACCTCGTGATATGTACAGAAAAGTAACGACACCTCTATCAATGTATTATGAAAATAATCCCAAAGTAGCTGATAGAAGTAGCAACAATCACAGCGTAACACACGGTGTACCTAATAACGATTTTGAAAGAATAATGAGACGTAGTCAAGAAAGATCAATAAGTTACGGCCCGAATGGCTTACGAAGACCTATTTCAAACTCTGAAGATCATATTGCGATACAAAATAATGAAAACATGTCTAACGTATTTTACAGAAATGAGCAACCACGGAGACCTGCTTCTGTTTCTGCCGAACCAAATTACTATGGTTTATACATGAATACTCCGCCATGGAGAAAAAAATTTGAACAAAATAATATTATTAAACCAGAACCAGTACAATTAAGGCAAGATTATTTATACTATGCTGATCAAAGTCCGAGATCGAGAAGACCAATAAGCATTAAAAATAGCCTTAACGGTAATGACAACCAATACATGAGTGATTCTCAGACTTCTTCGAATCTAATGGGAACCAGCTATAAAAAGCCTCGAAATGCATCAGACTTTTGGAAAAAGATTGATGACGCTGAAAGACAACGACAACAACAAAATACATTTGCTAGTTCTAGAAGCAATAGCGAATATTCAAGTAGTTCACAATTATATAAACCTTTGACAGATCAAAATAAACTCGTAATAAGAAAAAAACAGAACAAAACTGAAAATAATGATGTACAGAATAAAAATAGACCCATTAATACTATAGATGATGCAAGAATGTGGAAATCTACTACAGAATATAAAAGATCAGTAACTGTAGAACCTCCACGAACAGCATCTCCGACGCCTAAAACACATATTAGACACAAGTCAGACACGTTTGTTCCCAACACTTATCAAATGCCATCAGATGATGAGAAAAGCTCCGAACGGCGAAAGTCAACTAACCTTGATGACGCTTTAAATGAATTGGAAGCAATCTATAACAGTTTAGGTTTAGGCGACGAAGATTTATTGGATAGAGCGGAACGTCGGGAACTAATGACGCCAAAATTTAACGACCATTTTAATGATTGGAATGGAAATGATAATGAAATACAGCTAAGAAGTCAACCAGCCACGCCATTAAGAAGAATTTCTAGAAGATCTACCTTACCAGATAAATTACAGGATGATATGGCCTTTAGAAGAATGAACTCATTTTCGAATAAGGACAAACCAAATTACAAGGAAACACAATCACAAATTAGTTACATGTTAGCTTCGCCTGTATATGTACCCTATGCGTCTGATGATGACAGGAATCCGGAACGCAACGAACCTGATATTGTTCATGACGATGTTGTTTACCGAAACATTAAGCAGACCAACAATCGTCTAAAAACAATTGACCCACAACCACCTTTCGGAATTCCTGTTGGACCAGTGTCACCGGCACCACAAAGTGATTACTTACATGCTAAACCTGAAAATAAAGGAAGATCACGTTTTATTCCAAAAAGGTCTCCAGATATTGTGTCAGATGATTTGGCGTATAGAAGTCTTCGCAAGGATAATCGACATTCATCACTATTTAATAACGAAGACTATTTCGGATATACTAACAATAATCACAGTTGTAACGAATTTCCCTTTAATAAAGATACTAGTGCAAACATAAAAAAGAAACGAGCCATTAGATCATTGTCTGCTAATATATTCACCATGATACAAAAAGAAATAGACGAAGCATTAAATATGAGTAAAACTTCTACTTTGCAAAAGACGCATAGTAACAGTGATGTTATGAGACGACTTCGTGAAACGTATGAAAATAAGGAAACTAAGCAAGATCACTATCCTCGTAACAAGGTAAAACAACGTCACAATACTGTTAATATTTATGTTAATAACCCACATATATCATCACATCATTTTGCAAAAGACGACTCATTCATTCATTGTGACGATAAATGTTTCTCTAAAGCATCTTGTGATAAGTCGAAAAACTCATCGCCGTCTAGTAGGTCACCACAAACTTCTAAGCAATCTTCGAAGGACGAATTTCAACAAGTTCTTAGTATGCTAGCCCAGGAAGCTATGGATACAAGTAACAAATTAGGCGTAGCGTTAGCTGAATTAGATAAAAATAGGAACACCAATGAAAAAGTATTAGATGCACAAAGTAGAATATCTGAAAGCAGAACAAGTTTTCTGAATGAATTGACTAATAAATCAATAGATACTACATTATCCGAGGTAAACACTATTTCAATGCACAATGATAGTATTAATGTAAAAATTAAAAATGACTCGAGCATCGATCCAAACAACGAATCAAAAGCGAAGAAAACTGAAGATAGTTTATTTACTATTTCAGACCAGTTGCACAAAGTTGAAGATCAACTAAAATACAGTTATGAAAAAGAATTGAAATTTAGTGATGATAGTGCACACTCTAAGTACTCTGAAAATGAAAAGATGGCTCAAGAATCTGAAACAATTTCTTCGAATAAAGTCGATGTTCCTGACGTAGTTCCACTAAAACAGCAGAATGATACGGGAATAGTTGAAAATATGAGCGTGAATGACAGTGAATCTGTAGAGAGTGACACTATCTCATCTATACATATCAACTCAACCAATCCATTTTTAAATCCAGCTGATAAGATGAAGGAACTAGATGAAATAAAAGCCTTTAAGGAATTAAAAGATGGCATTTCCGATTTAATTGCTGGCATTTCAGAAGTTAATGAAAAATTGTTTATGTCTAAAATACCAAAAAGTGACAGTGATAAAAATAAATGTGAAATTATAGGAATCACAGAAACTAGTGAAGAACTCAACAAAACAGCATCAAATGACCGGAAACATATTGTTTCTGATAGAGATTCTGTTAATTTATCTATCTATGAAGGCGACTTTGATACAAAAAAGGACGCTGCTGATTCAACCGAATATAACTCCTCTGAAGAGCTGGCTACGATATTTAAATTAGATTGTGATGGTAAATCAACACTATCTGATTCTTATACCAATAGTTCTAAAAAACCTCGCAACGATTTAAATTCTCCGAAACTCGTAAAGACAATGAATCAGCAATTGAGAAGACTGTCAGTCGACGAAAGCGATGCTAGTCAAAGTAATTCACTGCCATCTAATGTAGTCCCATGGAGAGCCAAGAAACAAAACAGTAATTCACAAAAAGAACGCAGAGGTATGTGGTCTGTTGTCATGCACGGTATTTGGATCACACTTTAAGCATTTTGCATCCCATTCATTGTTCTTCATTCAATTTCATTATTTGTGCAAAGGACCTTGTACGACTACACATTATATTTTGTTAATGAATGCTGAACTAACTAATCAATTTTAATTCATTTTACTGTGTGCATTTTGTTGTTTTAGCAAGCAATAATACGCAGGCAAAGCGAAACTGGCACGACTCTGGCACGTTGATGTTAGCTTGTTCTTACACCTTGATGCTCTCCCAACACCTGGCAGATCTGGACTGGTTGACGCTGCTCGGCTTACTGCTGGCAATGATAACCATCATCGCTATGCTATTAATTTGAACATATAAATCTTAAAAGATAAAAAAAAAATTTGCTATAGACAAAGTTAAAATACATATTACTAATCGTTTTAAATCCTTTTTGAGTATTATATTATCATATACTTGTGTATGTTTTCTTGATAAGAATAACATATATATTTACGACATCCTCAGGGATTACTTTAATTTAATCATGAACAGCCTATCTGGTATTATAGGTCTTCTTTTTGTGAGATATGAATTTTTCACACCTTAACCTGAGTAATTGATCGTTGGATGTGAACTATGAGTAAAACATATGAAGTATTTGTTTATATTCACCATGTTGTAAATATGGATTGGTGACCGCAAAGCAAGCCGTCTTGCCCTGGTAACATAGCCCGTTACCGGCTTGATGCCGGCTAAGATGGATGTATAACTATTATAATTTATACAATAGGTTGGGTTGTATTAGGGGAGATGACTGCGCCCCTTTAAATCTAAATATTAATAAAGGACTACATTCTATTAATGTCCAGGGTTCATAAACTAAAGATGCTGTTAAAAATATATGGCATATATCGCAAAAAACAAGTACATATTATAATGGTCAATATTGTTAACATGTGCCAACGAAACAATTGTTCATCTTTTTTAATCCTTGTCATTTGAAAGAGAGAGTAATTTCAACTGAAATATTTAACATTAATTAGCACATCAGCGCTTTAATATTATTAAAATGATACAAGGGTATTTCTTTGCCATTATACTAATAGAATTATGATATTATACCCATGTCAATTTTATTTTATTTTGTAAGCTTTTTTCCTTATGTTAGCAATAAGTGTAGTACACCTTATGTAGAGATATTTTGTTAAATTAATTGCCTGTGATGTTCACCTTATGTCTATAATTGTATCTGTCTTTTACGGTAAAATATTTTTCCGGTAGTGTTATTTTTACGGTATAAATATTTGTATAATATTAATGCTTGTGCCAAATTTTGTGAACAAAATTAAAAATTAATTCTATTAACGTTTTAGTTTTGGAAATATATGTCGCATGTTTATAGTAGTTATGTGTTTTTGTTTAGATATGTGTTTTGCATGTTTTTTGGTAATCCATAGTTTGTTTTGTATGTTACCATTTAAAGTGCATCAATGTTTACAAATTACTATACATTTTATGACGACCTGTATGGCTCATTAAGGGGCTCGATTCATGCAACAAGACAAACATATGTAAGACCTATAGGTGTTTATTCCGAATCTGGATGTCCCATATATCTGCCTCGGACAAGACCATTTCGTACAGCAATCGAAGGGCATATATTACGTGCGCTTGTAAAAAATAGTATAATAAATATGTAAATAATGTATTACTTAAAAATACATAAATTTGGAATATCATCAATACAAGCATACTGGACAACGAAAATATAATATTGAATCAAATTTGTTTTATAATAGTTATAATTTTATCTTTTATTAGATTATTATCATATGGGAATTTTATATATTATATTTCTTTCTTTTAGTGATAATTTCTTATATTTTGTATATTTAAACTTATTTTTGTATGTAAAAATAATTTATATGAAATAAAAAAACAGTTTATAGTATATTAATATGTTGAGTATTATAATGTTAAATTTTAAATAAAATGTCAATTTTCACCTTAATTATATGTTGTAAAGAAAATTATAAGTTGTAACTTGTGATTTATTTTATACAATTCTGTCCTAACAATTAATTTTCTGCTTTAATATTTGTTTATAGATGAACAGTGATCCCAACTCTTGACTGCTCCATGGCTGCAAACCAGACACTACGTAATTATTTTTAAGATTATGTGTAATTGTTTTACATGAAGCGTACTTTACGTATCCTACTATACCATTATTCCTGTGTAACATTAATTCTTAATATGTTAATTGTAGAGGCTTCTAGATACAATTTAAAAGAGCGTTATTTATATAAAAGAAAAAATTAAACCTAATTTAAATAAAAATGTTTCAGTTTATCTCCTTGTTTTATTTCGTCGTTAATCGTTATCGTATTGGAGTTAAAACCACGTAGGCTGGTAGAGACTGGATATGTGTAGCCAAAGAACAAGCTAGACTCCTGCGGTGTTGCGGTTGTCCATGGGCGGCGTTGATTGCTTTCCATCAGGCGACACGCTTGCTCGTTTGCCCTCCTATCCCATAAAAGAAAAGAAAAAAATAGATCGCGCCTTGGGAAAAGCATAAGTCCAGACGTATGTTGTAGATGTAGATAATAAGACGTTATCTTAAACGAATTCAAATCAATCTGGAAATACATTTTACTTTTTTTCTATTAACTGCATTATAACTAAATATGGTATATATGTCAATAGTCCAATGGTAGAATCAATTTTATGACCACAGATCTGTTGTGCAATGCTTATCAACTGAGCAATTGAATTATTTCCCCTTTTCTGCAGATAAAGATGAAATTTGAATAGTTGTAGAGCCACAGCTCTTGTACGAAAACCGTCGTGTTAAGAAATAATTGAATAACCCTCAGATTTACTTTTAGTATAATACTTAAAAACAATTATAATAAGAGTGTGCGCATTTATAAAATTAATCTGTATAGTATATGTGCGCTTTATCAGGTATTGCGTTTATAAGTTAGGACGATTGGCAATTTAAGTATACTTTGCAGATATTCTAACATATTTCGTAACATTAAAAATAAATAACGTATACTTTAAATGCTATATAATATAAAAAAATATTTTAAAAATAACTAATGGTTTAAGCTTGTAACATAAATTGTGTTGCACGCCATCTCGAATTGAAAAAAAACGATATATTTATTAATGCCTAGTTTTTGGATAGGCAACATATTTCCTAATATTATAAATCAACTTCATTTACAAAATAAATTACAAATAAAGGATTTCCAAAAATAACTGAAGTTATTATTTCTAGTTCTAGCTCGAGGTCTAAATTGTGTTTCACGCCATCTGTACAATTTATGTGGAGTTTTTAAAAGAACTGCAAGAATTCCACAGTTCTTGAATATATCTTAAATATAATAAATAGGTATTAAAACATTTCAATCCATTAGATACATAGATTATATACTATACTATTATAGATGTGCAACTCTAAAATTCTTTAAATTGTAAGGTACCCGGGGCACGAGAGGCACGTAATTAAATTAGTACCAAAAATATCAATAGATATATAGAGAATAGTATATATTTTCCAAACTAAAAAAAAAAGCGGCTTTTGGGCGTCCTTTGACGTCGCGTCGTCGAGATATGGCTGAACCTATTCCTACATTGGATCCGTCGCTGGCCCTCTTCCCTCGCGGGAGCCAGGCGGCGACAGGAGGATTTCGCGTGGGAGCGTAAAGGGGAGCAAAATTTTTAAGGTGTGGGTGTGGTCCATTGTCGTAAGAATTTCTTCTTTGCTTAAGTAGATGCCGCTTCTGAACGACTTCATAAGGGCTATGCGGTTTTAACACTAGTTCTACTTCATGTTACATTTTTTGTGCGGTATAATTAAGTGACTTAGGCAGCGATAATTAAAGGTATAATATACTGAATTTGATTTTTTACAAATTCAAATTCAATTCAATTCTTTGTTTATGGCAACTATCAGTGAATTCTGCTAGTGTCAAGTTAATCATGGAAGTCACACAATCAAAAAAAACTTAAAAAATAACGTAATATATAAACAGAAAAAACTCGCACCGTGGTAACTTTCACGAGAGTATTAGAGAGATAAAAAAGGAAACAACAAAAAGTTAAACTAAACATAGATAAGAAGAAATTGATCTTAATGCTATTAAAATTAAAAGAGCAAAATGACATGAACAATAATAATAATTACTTAATGCGTATGTATAAGCAAAACAGATGATATAACATATATAACAAGAATTAGACTACAGCAACTACAAACGAATTTTATTACCAGCAATAAAATCAGAAAACAACTTAACAAAAGGGGTAAAAACAAAACCATTAAGAATTTAAGATTAGCTGGACGAGAAATACTTGAGGGGATGACGTCATATAAAGAATAAGAAAGTTTAGGACAATTAAAGAAAATATGATCAACATTACTATCTTCCAATCCGCACTCACAAATGGAACTATCACAGATTCTAAGCTTAGCTAAAAATACAGGTGAACAAATATGACCTAATCTGATTCTACAAATTGTTGATGTAACAGATTTATTGGCTTTAGGAAAAAGAAAGAACCACGGTTTTGAAGGAATAGATGGCTGAATATCTCCACCTTTACAGTTTTTGATTTAGACCAAAGGACGTTCCACCTTGAAAACAAGTCTACCTTAGCAATGGAACATAAGTCATGAGAGAACAAATTCAAATTATTTTGTATTACGGCTTATACCAATACCAATCAATTTGATTGACACTTCGTATCCCGAATCCGAAATCCTTGAGTTTAGATTAATATATCGATGTTATGTCAGGCCCTGTCTACACGTAGTTTTGTCGTCAGTTGTTGCATCATCTTCGATCATCGTTATCATCGATGCCGTTATTAATGATTATAACTGCTCTCATTCTTCATCCTAAATTTTACAAAGTATAAGTAGTTACAGTAGACAAGAGTGATTAAATAGATATTGCCAACTTAAAAGTAGTGTGGCTAATCGAAAATCATACTATCCCCCATAATGTTAAATGATTAAATAAATTTATTTGATTTTATTCATCAAATAAATTTATTTAAATTAAGTTATAATAAACTTAGTATTTATTTTTTTTATATTTCTCCTGAGTTTAGTCTTATAATTTTGGTAAATTTTGAAAAAATAATGGTAGCATCGATAGATCCTGTCAAAAAAGTCTGTTAATTTTATCAGTTTTTCCTATACAAAAAAGAAACGGATGATTGTGACTTTAACGTGTTATTTACGGATAGTACCTTAATTTTAGTTTTAATTTAACTCTGTATAGATATTTTCGTGGCATAAAAATTATATGGTGTTAGTGTTTTATGTGTTGAGTTGTTGATATGTGACAAAGCACGAGAAATTTTAACTGTAATCATAACATCAACCTACTTTGTTCCTGTTGACCTGCCTCTACCGCGGGTTTTTAAAAGGTATAACAGTTTAATATATAAAGATGTAGTGAATTATGTTTAGTTGAATTAATAAATTTTACATAACAAGTGTCTTACAGTAGTATGCAGTTTGTCCATACCATCTATACACAATCTGAAGATATTGTTAGTATTTAAAACAACATTAACAAGTATTTAAAATATTAAAATCAGTTGTATAAAACATTTAATATTCATTTTGATTCTATGCAACTCAGTGTAAAAAATCTACATTTTCATGTTCAACTTCAGTATATGTTGTTATTAGCCAAGGCTTTTGTTGTGATATTAAAAATAGGTATTATTTAAGCTATGCACACATTTAATTATAATAATAGACAAATATATATAGAAAAAGAAATTTCTCTTTTTTCTTTAAAATCCAAAAGCTATATAATATTCTCTAAAGTAAGATATAAATAAATTTACTACATAAACAGATATTTTTGCACCAAACAAATTTGTCATAATTCTTATGAAAGGAGAAAAAAGATCTAGATATTCAGCAATTGAGGATTTTTGTGACATCCCTTTAAGATCACATGTATAAAATGTATATAAAAATCCTTAAAGTACATATGTACAAATGAAATTGCATATAGACAATACTTTCTATATGGTTAAATTATATACTACCAAATAGTAGGTAGTAGGGAAGTCCATATATCTTTTTTATGCAAAAGTGAAGCAATAAAAGAGTGGGCTACATTATATATGCCACAGGCATACAACTACATGCTATGGATAATTGCTACACTAGGGGTGCTGCAATTTGTTTGCTTTGTATAAGATGGAAGACAGGAAGAAAGGAAAGTAGTAACATAACAGATGAGCAAAGATTTTTGTTAGTTCACCAAATGGCTGAACCAATTTAAATTAAACTTAAGCAGGGAGATAGATAAGGTGGTTTAAACTACTTTTACTTTGGAAATATTTATGTTGAATGATGAGGAGGACGTTGGAGTTGCATTTAGATAGCTTATAACAGATAGACATACTAGCTTATTCAACAAAATCCATGACTTGGCTTATGCCAAAAAAATATATATAAATTCCTAATGGAATTCATATTGTTTTCTATATTTTGACATGTACCATTTTCAAATGCTAAGATAAAAGCATTTTTATACATCTTTTCCTCACTTGGGTAAACTCTTAAGAAAGTAGGATATCAAATAAATATTGATAACACTAAGACAACTGAATACCACAATCAGTTTTTAATTTATGTTTTCAATTTTCTCTCATTATAATAAGTGTCAGATTAACCTATATCACATTAATCTATATGACATCTTATCTGAAATATATTTGGATTGATTATTTTTTATTCACTTATATAAATATATTTCAACTTTATATCTATTTGTATATGTGATATATAAGTGAACAAAAAGACTTAAATATTATAATCACTTTTATTTTAACTCTCCCAAAAGACTTCTAATCATAGTATTCAATATGTATTGATTTACCAAATAAGCAAATTATGCAAAATGCTTAGCAAATTAATAAGCAAAAATTAGGTGCTGACATGATGGATGATACATGTCATAAATAATGTTTTTTTAGATTTTATTGCTATACTAAATTAAGTTTTTGCAATCACATATTTAATTTACAAAGGTAGTAAATGTGATTGAATATAATATGAGAGGATGCAAAGCACTTTAAGGGTGCTTTTCTACTCTTTTAACAATGTGTATGATTTTCACCCATTTGGATCATTGATTTTCATAGCTTTGCTAAGCACTGGTGGCAGTATGTTCACCAAAGCTATGCTTTTTTTTACATGAATGGATGTAAGTTAAGGATATAATAATATACAGCTAAAGATGCCAGTTAAGGATGTGAGCCAAAGATGCGTGTGTGATAAAGCTAGATAGTAGTCTACAGATGATGCACTACATAGTTAGCTGGGGTCAAGTTTCTTCCTTGTACAGCAACCCCTGCTGCACATCTTCATAGCATATCGTCTCCTTTTTTGTAGCTCAGTTTTTATTTGCTTAGTATAACTATTCTGAATTAAGGTTAGGGACTGGTCTGGGTAGACTGGACTAGGGAAGGGAGGTGCATGGCTCTAGCTTCCAGTTGCCAATCCGCCTTCCTAATGTAGCATAGTTGTCATAATAAGTACAGTAAATTATTTTTTGTTTTATTTAAGAAACTTTAGTAGTTACATACATATCCTTACGCCTGTTTCCTGTAGGGGTAGGCAGAGAACAGATCTCCATCTGCTACAAACTCGATACACGTTCCTCACTTCTTGGAAGCTCACCAGTGAAGGGTACTATTTACCTAGACTGTAAGCTTCAGCTGAGCAGCAGTGAGATGTATGTTTGTAGTTGCGTAGTTCCGCGATGAGTACGTGACACGTATTCCGGTTGAGCGAAACAGAGAGTGTTAGAGCAGGAAAGACGTTGCGGTAGACGAGCTATTCTTTCAGTCGTCGAAACCAATTCACGCCTTCCTCTCAAACCGCGGACCCAGCCTCTCTTATCACGTACCGCCGCGTGAAACTAGGATAGTATACATATTCTTCCGTATGCTCGGCGTCCTCATCATGGTCCTTTCTTAAAAACTTCGGCAATTTGATCACTTTAGTAGTAAATTGGTTCATTTTGCACTTATATATCGCGTCCAGGACGTTCGGTATTAGATAAAATATCAACAGTACTACTGTTTGAATAATTAAATTTTATGTCTTAGAAATAAAGTTGCAAACGAGTGAGTTTTTGCTAAAACACATGTATTTTTAATTTGTAATTTTGTATTAGTTACGCGTATTTCAAATGAACGGAAAAAACCGAGATAAGCACGTTTAACATGCTTATTACTGTATTAAATAAAAAGACCCTACAACAGATCAAGTGAATAACTTAGATGAAACTAGTCTTGTGAAGCCGAATATCAGTCTAGGTGGCGCGTCTTAGGCGAGACACATGTCCTTTAGTGGACTGTTGTAGACTCCCGATTTATATATCTAGCCAGTTGCAAATACTGTGAATGCATGTGGATAGGATTATCTATTTTACCCAGAATTTGTTTATCCAATATTGCATTTCCTTATTTTATGTTATAATTTGTTTTAACTTATTTAGATACTAATCTTTTATCATCCAACGTTTGAGCCACTTGTATGATATACGAGATAAAGCCGCAAGGTCCCCCTAATCTAATCACCGCTCCGACATTGTATTGTTTGTTATGATATTGACGTTCACCGTTGCGAAAATGTAACGAGCTTTCTGAAGCACTAAGTTGCGCTCCTTCGGGGAAGCCTATGTCCAGTTGTCGACTTTACAGGCTGTCGATGACTATATTTTGGTGGTTAACTAAAGTTATTTTTCATAGATATTTCAGAATATTTAAATTTATAATGAAACAAGCGGTAACGTATCTGTGACGTCTCCAGCGTTATGGATGTCTATGACTGGCGCTGATCACTTTCCACCAGGTGACCCGCACGCTCGTTTGTCTGCTCTACTATATAAAAAAGTGTGTAGATTAAAAACATTTCTCATAATGATATTGTGAATAAATTAATGTGCAAAGCTTACAATACTTTCATATACAGTATATTGCACAGTAACTCCAGTTCGGGAAGTAATGATTTACTAAGGTATATTTCATTTCAAGAAAACTAGCAATATTGTCGCAAACGAGGCGGAAACAACAATTACAGACACTATATGGTACGTGTTCACGCTTCGTAAGCCAATGGGGGCGTTGCACTGCACTGTAATCACATAGCGGGCCATCAATCAACTTTTTAATATTAAATGCACATACCGGAATGCCGATAATCTAATTTATATTAAACATTTGTGTAGATGTAGGTAAACTAGCAAGCGGACCATCTGATGGTAATCCTAACCGCCCATGAAAGGAGCAAGCAGGTCTTCCGAAAGTAAGCGACCAGCACCGCACATGGACATCCCCAAAACTGGTAATAATCCAGTATTGCGGATGTCCATAATTGCTGAACATAAGCTTCTCCTTACATTTGCCACAACAGTTTGCGGAACATAGCCCGATTTTCGTCTTCGCGCGTTGATCAGGAAGATGTATAAATTTGTTTACAGGTCTTGTAAATTTCCTTTGAATGTGTATATCAAAGAAATACTTTTGATATGCATTTAAACTCTCTACTGGTCATATACTCAATTCGGATACGAGAGAGTTGGTCCGCTACCTCAGCTACCTGGTGCTCATTGTATCTGAAATCGAAACGACGAATAATAGGAGATATAAGTATTTATCGAGGATTTTGTTCTTTATGGAGACTGGAATACTACATCAAAAATAAATTGATAATTTTTAATCTGAATAATATCTGAAAGAGACAAACTGACAAATAGCTCACTTCCTCTTTATCAGTTGAAACAATTTAAAAGAAAAGATAGTGAATCATCATTACTGTTAAACAAGTCTATTTATAACATTTCCTTTGCGACTGTATTGTTGCTGTGGACGTCCCCTGTGTTAAGACCAGCGCCTATTGACGAGTCGGCATTGTAAGAGATTTTTTTAGCTTTTCTAATTTACTGACGTAAAATACATTTAAACGTGTAATCGATTATGATACCGAAATATCATCTATCATAATAACTCGTCGCGTTAATGCTATAACACTATTTTTATGTCTGCAAATAGCGAAATCTTAACGTCAACTGCATCTTTATGGTTCTATGACGATTAATCACTGATATCCGTGCTATCCTGTCAATTAGTGCCAGATATTTTTGTCGTCTATCTATTATATATTATCCACTACTCCAGTACAGCGGTTGTCGGTTCTCTGACAAACGTGACTAGCCTATTACCATTTCGGTTTGCTAACTCCAAAGAACATGTCGGCGACTATGTAGTCTATGTAGTCGGTAGTCTTCCGATTGATTTCTTTCGTACTACTAATTTTTATTATACGATTTCAAGTTGTGACGATCTAAATATTGCGTGTAGTTTCTTTGTTTATATTTTGCCTGTAATTTTCCTCGTGTTTGTGAAGCGCGTATTGTTTACGTAATTGCTGCATCGTATCAATGAAAGTGGGCATTAAGGTCAGGCGCTATTTGTATTGCCCTCGAGCATTGACTGGAAATCCGAGGTGTGAACTAGACGATATCAAATAGCGTACTTATCTATTCTTTACTAAGTTGGATACAGAAATGTCAATAGGTTTGTATTGTTTCAAATCAATAGATATAAAGCGAATTGTTATGTAAATACCTTTGAGTTTTATGGTTATTTGAATGATCATCATCAGTTGGCATCATCCCTTGCTGTATGAAGGTCTGTTCCAAGAGTCGCCCCTATGTGTATAGGCATTGCCGAAGCCTTGCCGGCTTTTTAGAAATGTTGCGATTTGTTTTGTTAAGGTTGCAATGTCGTATCCATTCGGAAATATCGCTGAAGGTAGCTGGCGCCACGGAAGTGTGTGTAGTGTTGCGTGGAAAAGAGTTTCGAGGAAAAGGCACCGTACTCGATCGCCATTGATCCAGATGTGCGCGAGAAATCGCTCTTTCGAAATAATCGTTGTCGTAGATGTCGTTTTAACACACATTACAGTGTTAAAACGACGTTAGAATAGCTACGTTTTATCACGTAGCGGTTCTGACGTATTTCATGTTTTTTTTTATAACAGGTTATTTTAGACACAAAATTTTGCGGGCTTTAAAAATGTTGAACTTCGATTGGCGGATTATTGCGGTAACCTGTGTGATACGGTTATCAATTGAATTTGTTATGCACGAGGTTTGGGTTAAAGTTACTTTCACCACATCTAACTCGTGGGTTGGAATCGAAAGTGCTTTAAAAATGACTTTGGTGTTTTATATGAAATAGATAGGCAAACTAACAAGAGGGTCATATCTGATGACCAGCAACCAGCATCGTCTATGGACCCAATACTAAAGGTGTTGGAGATGCGTTGCTTACTTTTTGGTTAAGGATGTGAATAAATGGGATGGAGGGGAAGAAGGAAATAAAAGAAGAGGTACCACAGCAACCGTTGTTGTTGAGACTCTTGTAAAGGGGGTGTAGCCCGAGGTACGTTCCCGAATCCTGCAAACGCAACGGGGTCCCGTGGCCCTTCTTTGTTGTCTTCAAAGGTAGAAGGAAAAAATACACACACAAACACACATAAGCACACACAAACATACACAAACACACATACAAACACAAAACGCACACAAACACACGTAAGCATGCATAACATCATACGAAAGGGAGCGGCTGAAAATCATCGATACAGGGGAATCCCTGCCCCGTAAACAAAAATAATATAAGGCTATTGTTTTATTTTTTTCAGAAATATAAAATATTTTTATTATTATTATGTTCTGCGAGGGTGTGCCTTTCCCGGACTTGCTGGCCCATTCTTACTACCGTGGCTCTACCGTTACTGAAATTGTGTTGACGAAACTGAAACTGAAATCTTAGGAAGGGTAATTTACACTGACACGAAAAGAAAAAGAAAACCGATAGTTTTTCCGATTTCCTTGTGATAGCTTTGTTAAAATTTGGTACATTATTTCGGAAGTTAGACTAAGAAAAATAAATAGACACTGCACTTTTAAAACGGCGTTTAGAGAACGAGTATAATACAAAATATGTGTACGATCTTTACTGTTAGTTCGCTATTAGAAACACACTTCGCTTTATTGTTTTGATTTGAAGCGGCAAAGGCTGAAGTGATTAGAGGTTGTACTTATGATCTATGGTCATGGGTTCAATTTTTTGTACATAAAGCATTTTTCCAATACAAGCACTAAACATTAACGTTGGAGTCGTTACCAAGAATTCTTATTATGTTACTGTCATCGCTAGTATTGATATAAAAATGAAAGGTTGGTAAAAAAGCGCTTATTTTTTTATATTTATACGATTAGATCTTGTGACGGAACTTAGTTACGTTAGAACTTAGTTAGAAGTTAGGTAACTTCACATACTTCTAAGTTGGAATCACGATAAAAAACAGAAGTAGTGACCTAAAGAATCGGATACACCTCGAGTACTTAGTCAAACGGAAGCCATACAAAAGTGGTGTGATGTTGTGGCTTGAATGCATAATGCATGTCACCGTGTTACATTTAAATCGCTCTTTTGTAAATATGCCTCTATTCTACACAATGTAAAGGTGAAGGCTGTACTCATTCATTATTTTATGTTATTTAATTTCTCTTTGTGTTATGTACACGATTTACTAGGTACTTCAATTTTATACATAAAGTCGCCATGATATTTGGTTGTCTTGGTAAAATATGCATACATGTAATTACATATACTTTTCATTCATTTCATACACTTTAAATATATTTTGATTAAGTACTTTTCTGACTAAAAACTTTTCTGAATAATTATCCCATTATAAGTATTGCCTCGCCTTTAGCCTAATGTCATTTTTGTATGACATGAGATCATATTTTTTTATTACAAACAACACAATTGTATTATATAGTACATGAAGAAGTATGAAAGAATAAATAATTTAAGGGTTTGCTCCTGGTTTATATTTTTTACAATTTTACGTATTCGAAGAAAATAAAAATGTTCCCTTTCCCTTACTTGATGCACAATTCTAAATTCTTATAATTGTAATCCAAAAATTATTTAAGCTTCAAAACATTCCATAAAATTCGATACTCATTATGAATATTGTTGAACGTAATGTTGTACCGTTACAAGGACCTGTTTTAGTTTCTAAAGAAACGTTTATTTCTGATCGATTGCGTTAAAAATGAATGAGTGTATGATAAAGTGAGAGAATAGCATGTTATTAACTAGCTATAAAGTATGATAACGACTTAATTACATAATCAAAGTATTACAATTTAAGCTTACTGTACCTTAAAAATTTTATTTCATCTACGTAGTGTACTCGTAGATGAAAAAATATTTAGGTAACAAATGTCATATGTAAAGAGATTTTTTCATTGACGTGTGAGCTTATTATGAAGGATAAAAGTGATTTTTGCAATAAGATATGTATCGAAGATCGAGGATTTCTCCCAAGTCATCGATGCCCTGGACAGAACCGGCTTCCGCGTGACGTGTTCTGTGCGAGACTAATGGGCCGCGTTGTCGGCCAGTAACGTTGTTCGCGCCGCGCCAACAGGTGCGCTCCGAAACTCCTACTGCGTTTCTCTGTTGCCCTGATATCCTGGACTTTCCGTTAAAAGCTAAATAAGTTGAAAGTGTGTTGTTTTTTGTCTGTTCATCAGTTGTATTTGAGGATTGATGTAACAAAAGCTCTATAATCTCGTATATAAATAAGGTAACGTTTTGTTTATATATTAATTTTGTTTAACCTTTAAGCTACATTATATTTAACCTTAAGTGTATTTTTATGAACTATAAATGCATTTCAATGTTTCGTTCAAATTGAGCATATTTTATTTATGCTCTTGCTTAACCAATCGATTTTTACAACACTTTTTGTGTGGAACCAAGAGAAAGTGATAAAGGTAATAAATGGACGAAAACGGAATAAATTAATGTTTACGCTCTTTCACTTAAGCTTTAAATACCGAAATATATCTAGCTGTCATTGGGCATATAGATTTTATTTTCATTATAAGTAAATTGAAAATAAAATCTATAAATATAGAGAGATTTACTATTTTTACATTTGTTTACGTTTGCAAAATTGTGCAATTCGTTTACTTTCATATCGTATCATATTTCTCCACATGAAAAGCTTTAAAAGTTTATATTTTAATTTGGTTTTGTTATCCTTTTGGATTGGAATCCATTTTGTTTTAATTTTTTTTCATAGCCCATATATGTCCCACTGGTGGGCAGGGTCTCCCCATTTATGGAGGACCGCCCATAGACGTGCCTCGCTTGTCCATTTCGGATTGGCGGGGTTATCAGACTCCGAATAAATAACTATAGGTCATACATGTATTTATTCCGATGCGAGAACTGTCCCCATGACCATTGCCACCGTAAGCAGAAGCGCCGCCACTGCACCAACGTCGTCGCTTTAATTATTGAAGAGTTGAAATTATAAATCTGTATATTAATAGGTTATTTAAAAACAGCATGCGCGTTACGCGCGTTATCTCGGTTGGTATTAAATGCAACTGTCAATGTAATCTACTGTTGACCTTAAGGGTTATGAATATTGTGTGAGAATAAGAGATGTGTGGTGTATTCAAATAGCTGTGTCGATGAACTTCATTGTCGCTTCATACACTGAAAATATAAATACTACAGCACCTCCGAAATATTAATGAGACAGTTAACGGGAAAATAAACTCGAGTTGTATGCAAAATTGTAAGAGAGCATGTAAGTTTTTAAATAACGGGTAGAAATGAGAGTTGTGAGGCACTTGAATCTATTTGTTTTATTTATTTAATTTTTATTTGAAAGGAGAATAGTAATGTTAAAATATTACTAAAATCGTTGTTAAACATTTCAACTCAGCTAATACTGTTGATTAGTTAAGTTCAAATATGGTTCACAGCAATAATGTAATGGAAGATACGATCCCACGACTACAGATCGTTAGCGTAATTCTTAACAACTGAGCTGTTGCTCTTTATAAAATCTAAAATTAAATTACAGCTAGATGAACACTAATATCTTAAGTTTCTACTTACCGATATAATTTCTCATACATACGATCACGCCTCTTTCCCGTAGGGATATGCAGAGATCACATACCTCCATCTACTACGATCCCGCCACACATTCTTAGCTTCATCCACACTTATCACTTCTTCACTCTCTTCATACAAGCTCGTCGGTTATGTGTACTTTTGACCTGGTATAAAATTTGTCATAGAACAGTATATAAAACACAACCTCTATATGTGTTACTGCTGGGCAAAATTTATTTTTCTGTTAGTTCTCTGAGTTATAACTTAATTGTGAAAGAACTGGGGTATCGCAAAAGGGACGGCTCGCCCGGGGGAGTACCACATCTTTACAGAATATCGCAGTCTACTGTGTTATCGCGTATCGTACAGTGAGCACAGAGATCCGGAGGCTTATTTATTCCCCTGCCTTTGTTTCCTTCCGCAGTGGTATTGTTATTGCGAATGATCAGCTTGCTCGTTTGCTTATCTATTCCATAAAAAAGGACTGTTAGAAAATTGAAAGCAAAAAAAAAATTCATAAGTATGTCCCGTAAACTTAAATTAATGAAATTTAAAGTAACGCATTCTGGGTTCTCAAATCTAGGCATTTTGTACGTCCTAATTCTACTGTTTACTGACTATTGATGCGCATAATTCATGTTAATGTCCCTGCGTCCATAATAATATTATAATGTTATATGTTGCTGTGCTAATTGATTGTTCTAGTTATTTGACCGTATGGCCTACCTAATACATGTGCAGTAAGTTTAGAGTTATTGTCAAATGTTGGTTGCGCATCTAAAAATATATATGATTCGGGTAACATGAATCAACATGTTGTTTTCAATGTATGTTTCAATCTTTCAGATTGACGCATTGTACTCTCGGAAATGGTGTTATACTTTCTTTAGGAGTGATAATGTGTCAGTCATCCTACTAAGATAAAATCTATTGCGTTGATCGTTTACGTTAGACTGACTCATTTACACGGTTGACAGGGCTCTTGTGAAGAAGCGAGATAATTGTGGAATATTTATTATCCTCACAAAGCTTCCATTTTTGTGTTAATTTTAACTCACGTCAATATGACGCCAAGTGTTCTTAGAATTGGTTACATTGTATAACACAAAATATGATTTTCGAAGTCAAGGCGTGGTACAGTTTATGCAATAAGTATTGTAATATTAGAGAAATATTGTTTTGTTGCTTTTAGAGTTGCTCACGGATACGATTCCCACATAGGGATAAAAATGTTTGTTTGGCCTACAGGTATTCCAACTGTGAGTATTTTGTCAATTCATTTTGAATAATACGGTTAATATATTCATTCCTCCAGAAATGGGGAGGCTCGTACATAGCAGTGTGTCCAATATCATTGTAGTTCAAATTATCTCTCGACTTTCATTTACTTGTTTCGATATAATATTTATTATATGTAAGTATTGTTCAGTAAAACTGTTACGTTGTAAGTAAGAACCAGTATTGTAGATCAAACAACCACATCCTATAAGTGGCGTAGCCAAAAGTTAGAACAAATTTGAAGTCAACGTTACACATAGCCCGGTGCAATGCGAGAAACATCTCAATGTTAAAGTTTATTTCCTCGTTGAAATTAAATGAGATTCGCCAGAATGGCCTGAACGGAAATTGGATTCTGCAAAAGCCGATTTAGCTTTGATGTAATATTACTTACCATTACTGATAACAGTGCTGGTGGGTCATATCCCACTCTCACTCTCACTCAGCTCTGTTATTCCAGACGTTTTAGTCTTGGGGATGTATAAAGGATCTTTTAGGGAAAATTGATCAACTTTAAATTTTTATCACTCAATTGGTCCTTTAATGTAGGGCGTTTACCAGCTCATTAAAAACAATTTGTCTTGCCTTTACCTTTAGAAGTGGGCTGCTACAATCTTTTATTCTAATACTGTTCTCCGTTTTAACAGAAAGTCCCAGTTAACCTTTTTATTAATATAATATAAGGCAGATGGTGTATCGAATTGATACTAAAAAAACTAAAAGTAGCAGACCGTCAAAAGCAGAATAGTTGCATACTTGGGTCACGAGACATAAAAGGTACAAATTGTTGCAACTAATAGTGATGGGATAGTCGCGGGCGAAAGACGGGTTGGGTGGGGAATTGGCTGCCAACCTTCCCTAGTTGGAGAGGCACTCTAAGGAGAAGAAAAAGAGCATGTATAAACTAATATTAAACTATGCGTACATTATTAATAACAGAAATATATTGTATACACATACTAATTTAAAATGGCGAATTGCTATTCACGATACAGTGTATTAAATAATCCCTATAAAATAAACCTCAGACATCTTTAAGAGCTAATTCAAACATGTTGTAATCCAACCTCTAGTGTTGTATTAATAACAACCATTATGTATACAATTTTAATGTCATTCACCTATCTGTTGTCTATCAACAATTGTGCACATGCAATTAATAGACATGCTTCTTGGCGCTGCATGTGCTGTCGAGATCTTTTTGGCCCTTTTCTTCTTCCAGTAAAAACCAAAGAACTAGTTTCTCTGAGTCATTGCCTCGCCTTACTCCATTGGCCTTTAATGTGTTATCTGTACCCGCTATTTTATTTGCTTGGTATGAGTGGCACGCGATTTATTTATTTTCACATTGGTAGCAATTTCAAAATGCTAATTGTTTGTACAGACAGTGTTTGATAGGAATGAGGAGAGAAAAGGCTTCGTCAAAACTTTTCTACTTTAATGTTTATCTCGAGGAGATATTCCGAAAGAACCCATCACGATCAATTTTAATTTTTAAAATGTATATTTGGAATTTTAATAATTTGTGCCTAATATCAAATTAGGCATAATTTTTCAGTTTGGAAAAAAAAGACGATTACTTATTATAGAAACCTAAGGAGATATGGAAAGAAAAGTCCAAGTACTCGTTGGCGTTGTGTTTACTTCTGTACGATATGAGTTGGACTAATATTGACCCGCGGCATTATCGCTCGTCACATGTCACGCGTGTGCAGATGTGCTTCAATTAATTCTCCAAGACTTTGTCAAATATAGACTGAAATTTGTATTCGTTATGAATACAATTCTAAAATTTCGATGATGCCTTTTTGTATCGGATAGGAAAGCAAATGGTGTCGCGACGCAGTGAAGCCTTTCTGAAACGCGTTTTGGTGGAGGGCCAGATATAAGGGCCAAGAACGCAAGGTAGAACATCATTATGTTGGTTCCACCAAGTGAAGGACGTATTATCTGGTACTATACATGTATGCATGAGGAGGACGCCAGTGCGCGAAGAATAGCGACCGAGCGAAAATAAAGCCACCACCAGAAGTGATAATCACGACCACTCACAAGAGAGCAAACGACTGAAAAGGAGAAGGAAATCAAATGATCAAACTCCTCTACTCATGCAAAGCTATCAATCAACGCTGCTCACAGACATCTGCAATGTTGCCGGCCGGTTTGGAAATGAGTCTTGAATATTTTTCTATATGCGCATTGAACGTATGTCTCTGTAAGGCTAAGGTTTTGTAACGATAGGACTTAATCCAGTCTTAGGCTATATGCATCTAATTTCTATGAGCTGCTTGCGCAGATCCTGGCTCAATGGGATCGGAGAGCGTTTTACACTACGTTTGCTATCCGTACCAGACGAACTCTACTTCAGTTTCCTTTTTGAAAATCTACATCGGTGATTGTTTTCAGGCAGACTTCTTCGTTCCAATTATACCCCTCTCCATAGTTCTCTTTGCGCTTTTGAGCTTGTAGAGCAGACGGACTCTTATTGTCCACATATCGGTACCATAAGTAAGTACTGGCAACACACAAGCTTGCAGACTTTCATTTTTAGGTATGTGCGACGAGAAAAGTTGACGAAGCTTTCTAGTTAAACTTGATTTATTCGAAATTTACAAAATTAAGACGGAAATTGTATTTATTAGTATATAATTTCGTCTTATCTTAGCTATTTATCTTTGCATAGCTTTGAAAAGGTCAATGGATTTGGCACGTTTACCGTTCAAAATATTTTAATTATTTTTGTATATTAATATAATAGTTAAGCGTCGGTCTTACCTATTTGTGTATATTGTTAAATTGGCGTAATGTTGGCGAAATGATTTTGAGCTTTCTGAGGTAAGGGTTGCTTATTCGATTATCGAATCAAGGTAGATATTAGTATGGCCTACAGGCATTTAATTCCATTCTGGGTTTTTATCTATATTATTATTTTATTTACAATAGCATCCCAACATAGGGAGTCATATTGTGGGGCTATAAATGTAAAGAGTTTTATTATTTCAACACGTAACATTCAGGTTTTATAGTGAGTAATTTTTTATATCTTACAAGCAAGGGTTTTATTCATATTATACCTACTCATTTTACTTACGAAAGTAGACTCGTTTTCATTTAAGACGTAAATAAATAAAATCTCATATATGCTGGGTCAGTTTTTACGAGAGTCGAAATTTATTTCTTAAATTTTTACCACGGTTACGTGATGTGAAATTTTAAATTCTGTTTGTACCCTGTTTTATGCGGGTAGTGAAAGTGATAAAAATATAGAATTTTAAAATTTGTTCTCTTTTTACTTTTAATACATACTTATTAAAAGATATGTGTGTATAACGCTATGATGCTGAGACTCATTTTCGGTGCAGTGCTAGAAAATATGAGACGGCCCACTCGGTATAACCATATGTCATATGTCACTAAAACAATTAAAATTGGATGCTTGCAGTGGGCAGGTCATGTGGAAATAATGGGTGAAACAAGAGCACTTACTGAATATTGAATGGTATACCGAACGGGCAAAGAAGGCAAGCCAAAGTCCATGTCCAACAGGACCTTAAAACTTGGCGTGATAAATTGGACGAAGAAAGCTAGAAATAGATCGAACTAGAAGGTTATTCTGGATCAGGCCATGGCCCACCTTTGGCTGTAATGCCTTTAATGATGATGATACAACGCTGTCGAATATTATATGTTTGTGTAATATGCGAATATGAAATCTACTATCTATCCGTCTACTACATTTGTACCTAGCGTGTCTTACTAAGCAACGAACAATATTTTTAAAGTCTCCATTAAATCTTTGCTAAGCTTCTCGTTAAAACTGCTGGTCAGTGACTCACTAGAGAAAGTCCTTCCACTTCGGTAAAGAACTTATATCTCTTCCAGTTAACAACTTGGGGATAATAAATGGAGACAGACTGTACTTTGTGTTAATTTAATTATTCTGATTGATAGTAGAACGACTTTCCTAAGATCTGCGAAACCTAATTAGAAAAATAATATTATGTGTTTACGAACTAGTATGTAACACAAAAGAGTACTACTACAAATTCCTGCGTAAAAACTGACGTCGCCAAATTTTTTCTCTGTGCGAGACAAATCATCGGTCGTTTTTAGCTTATCATTTCTCGAATTTTATCACAGTGGTGAAGTGATTCTAGAATATGGTGACGGCCTTGTTTAAACAGGAATTAATAGTAGTATTTTTTGTGTTTATTTTTTTTGTGCTTCGTAAGCACGCAATATCATTTTACGAGTTGGTTTTCGTGGATCTTAACTAATAATTTTTGACTATCAATTTATTTCGAGATAAGTGTAATTTACTACTATTTGAAATGCTACCTAATAATATGTATGGGTGCCAAAAACTGGATGCATGTAGTCGAAGATCGGGCTTTGAGAGAGGCCCATGTCTACCTGTGGACAACCAATGGACAACCGATGTTGATGAATCGAACTTTAAACGGAAGCCGTATAATATAGCATTTTACAAATAAAATACACAATTATTTTTGTTTTGAGACACATCAACGCAATATCGTTCGCAATCGCGTAACCGACATCCATTAAATTGTGAGCCAATAAAAATGAACTGTTATCAATCAAGTCTCGTGTGTCGCGTGATGTATGGACGGTTTGCGAGCCGGTCTGTCGCTGTCTGCGCGCACAAATTGTTTTTAGTTCGATCGGATTATGGAACTTTGGATGTGAAATATAGTTTCATTAATTAGTTTTTTTTATGTAAGAGATAGACAAAAGAGCAAGCAGTATTATCGTCGCCCTTGGACGTCTGCTATATCAGAAGTATAGAAGATACGTTGTCTGCCTTTACAACGATGTTAGGAAGGAAAGGGGCGGTCGATTCTCTAGATCTAAGAACGAGACCTAGAGAGAGCCGAGTTTCTATCTACTTAGGAATTTATTACTTCTCCAGGGCATCAAGGAAATAAGTAGATCTTTATCAAGGTAGGTCATTCCTAATTTTTACCATACAATATCAGAGACGAAAAAGTAATAGATTGATTCTGCTTCTTGCTCTCCTTTCAAAAAGTTAAAAAGTTAGCTAGCTCTTAGTAAGACTTATAAAAGCTGTCGACGAACATGAACGACGAAGTGCCCAGCAATGGGATATTAATGTGATGTAAAAAAAACAAGTGCTCATTTATTTATTTATTTATTTATTATAAACTTTGTAACTGCAGTATTCGGCGCGTTTTACGGCTGGCAAACCACGATTCAAACAAGCATGATTTATGTAAAACTTCTTACTCTATGTATCTAATAATCACTTTTATTTTCTGGGCCATTAATCTTTGCTCTTAATGTGATGTTCGTGCGCTATGCGGATTGCGGATCTTCACGTTTATCGGCACCCGCCACAAATGTTGCGCGTCTCGCAGGCAGACGCGTGTGAATCAGACTGTGGGATAGTCACGCCTGCGAATTGTTCAATTGGAAAAATTGTACCGCACTATTCCGTAACAAAGCGAACTCGTGATGATTATTTTGATGCTTTTAAATTTTTAGTACATTTTCATTGTTGATTGCCTTAACTTATATATATACTTTATTATATATAAAAGCGTAAACTTTGTCATCTTGTTGATAGTGTGCCACCAACCTAGATCAAATATTCTACTTTACCATCGTGTCTATTCCACTACAGTTTACGTCTGTTTTATAACAGTTGTCTCGAAGAAATCGCCACATTTGTATGTAATATAACATACCCATATACAATATACAATAAACACCGCCATTTGTAATATAACATAATATTAAAATTATCTAGCGGGCCCAGTCGACATTGTCCTGCCTTGAAAATAAAAAAATCACACATGCGAAAAATTTTATCAAAATCAAAATTTCAGTACAGCAGATTCTTTATATGTATAGTTCTTCGGTGTGTTTTTGTCACTAATCTCTTCCTGAATGGTCGACTACTGGTATTCGCCCAATAGTCACTTCATAAGAGATGCAAGTCGGTGGTTACTGATGGGAGCTTTACGGCATTTTTGTCAAATGTTGCTCCGTCATTTTTATATATCAGTATTAAGTACAGTAATAACATACAAGGCATTATAGTGTTAACCATTATTAGACTGCTAATGGATACTCTTAAATAACAAGTACACACTACATACTATATGACCACGTATAATACGGTCGTAAAAACTTTGCGTTTATTATGAGATATATGCGTTTATTATGAGAAATAATAAGCTAAAGCTAAGCATAAGCTTTCTCTTGTTTTGAGATTAATTATATAAAAATATTATTAGTCGGGAAAATTATGTACTGAGCTATGAAAAAAGCATGCAATGCTATTTATGCTTGTTTTAAGTAAAAAATTACATTAAATACTTCTACTAAACTGATTTCTATGAAGCTTTGCACACACATTGAGTTTCCGTGTCAATAAGGAGTTGGGCAATGGAATTCTTCTATCGTTACCAGTACCAGGTTGAGCCTGGGCATTACACATGGTGAGAGAAAAACAAACTAAAAATTAGAAAAACAAGGTAAATCTTTTAAAGTAAATCGTCTTAATAACACACTAAAATAGAAAAGTGGGTCGCAAAAAAAAATTTGTAAAACGACTGTATAATTGATTCAGATCCTTATGCGCCCCCCTTTTTTATTTTAGTATGTTATTAAAATTGTTTAACTTAATCGATTTTTATCTATGTTTTTATTTATATATAATAACACTCATTGTACATATATTACTAGTTTCTGTAATCTGTATGAAATATATTACAATGACACAATATAAGGGCAATTCACAGTCTGCTCTGATGTGGTCCAGTCCAGGCGGGCGATAAAGATACTAGATGTCAGATTACATCTGTGACCCCGTTTTCTTGTCAAGTACGCAGAACAAAAACAATAAAATGATTTATTAAGTTTGTGTACACTATTTTTTACATAAAATATGTAATAATGTCTACAAATAATCTAATATATAATGAATAATAATAATGAAGTAATATAATGTATATGTTAGATCGTCCTTGCCATATTTATGTACTAAGGCACTAAATATGGTATTAGGTAAAAGTAATGTATTTTTTATGGAATAGGAATGTATGTTATGGAATATTGTTTTATGAAATAGGAAGGCAAACGAGCGATCGTTTTACCTGATGGGAAACGATCAACGCCGCCAATAGAAATCTGCAGCACCATAGACAGTGTGGAAGTATTACAAAAGCATCTGAGATACATGTGAGTATATTTTTGAAGGTTCGATATTAGAATATCGGTTTGGAAATACCGCTAAAGGTAGCTGGTTCCATAAAGTGGTGGTGCGTGTATAGAAGTTTCGGGAAAAACGCATCATACTAGAAAGCCACTCACTAACATGCTGAGGATGAAACTTTTCTTTGTATTTTGTTTGTAACTGCTAGAATAAAGTACTTCCAATATAGCATAGCCAAATAGATAAATGGCGCTCTCAAATTTCTAAATAATATTAATACTAAATTTATTACGAATGAGGTTAAATGTATCAGGTCTCTATTATTTTTACGGCTTCCCTTACAGAGTGATATTTAGGCCTAACATTCTTATGTTAGGCCTAAATAACACTAGAGGTCTTCCTCTAATCCGCGCTGTACGCTTCAGACGGCCGACACGAATATATACTAGTCACAATGTCAATGCCAATTACGACTTTAGGGCCCTGTTTGTTAGCGCTGAGACTAAAAAGTAGGTATGAGTATTACCATAACGGTTTTGTTTGTAACAAGGGTAATATTTTATTTACTTCGAAACCAGTGCGCTTCTGTGTTGTATAGGGTTAAATTTACAAATAAATAAAAAATAGTTTTCATATATGGAATATTTAATGAAAAATATAGAACTACCAGTTTACTCTTTACCATGTTTAATCAAAGATTATGCTAACGAGTTATCGGTTTACTTAATTATATATCTTTCATTAAATATGGTAAGTAATCATCGACGCCTATGGGCGTTCGCATTACTAAGGGCACTGCAGATACGTTATCTACCTTTAAGGGTAAGGATGTGAATAATTGACGGGGAATAGTGATTAATTGGATGGGAAGAAGGAAGTATAGCGAGTGTAAAAAGGAAATGTAAGGGGAAAGGAATTAGTGGTCCTCCGGTTTCCTGTATTCATCTTACGAAACGCGTGAATATGGTGAAATACTATCACCTTATTCAGATATTCTGTGATGGTGTAGTACATCCCCGGGCGAACCGGATGAATCTTTCTTCCATAGTTTTACCACATTACATTGTATTAAGGTGTAAGAGGTAGTATCTTAACTGTGAAGTGATGCAACAGGAGTTTGGTTTAATACTCTTTTTCTTCGAAGTTATATTCTGTAGCAGGTAGCTACAAAGGCAATGATGATAATACCCCATTAGGTTAATGTTTTTTTAATCAACTTTGTTCAAGATCTGGGTGTTGGAACAAGGTACCTCTTTTTAAAATAGCAAACACGTTAATTACACAGTATTTCAAACAGTTAGCGTCCTAACCAATTAGCGTATTGCCGCTTATTTGCCCCAATGCAATACCTGAACACCTTATTTAAGACTAATTTTAGAGATATCCGTTAACGACATTAATTCCAATGGGTCCAGTTCTTAATAGTGCAACTAGAAAGTAGTCTCCTACGGTTAAAGATAATCGAGAACTTGAATGTCTATAAATTACAAGTTCATTTCTATCCTATTAGTAGCGCTGCATTCTGCTAACCGCTTTTCACGACGATAAAGATAAAACAAATGCCAACGTCAATTGCGTTGTCGATTCAGCTCCGAGCAGTTTGGATTGAAATTGATTTTTATTAAATTTAGAACTTGGCCTGTCTGAACATTTTACGGTTTTGGCAGGCAGACGTATACTTCACATCCGTCATCTACTTGTTTCTCTCAGTTGTTGAATGTCTAGTCTGTCAAAATCAGTTGTGAGCGGCAAGTGAACTAACGATATACATTACCCAGTACAATTCCTTGTCTAGGAGGTCGAACTTCCGTAACCGAGTTGTTTCAACTTTGAAGGACTGATAATAAAGTTTTATCCTTCAAAACTTTCCGCATTGTAAGTAAATATAGAGCAGGTTACGTGCTTTTTATATTATTTATTGAAAATATAATACCGAATACTGCTTAATGTGTATTCATATATTGTCATTGATATGGTACAACAATTCTAAGTTCCTTTGCTAGCTACATATATTTGAGGACATTCTGAT
Organism: Baronia brevicornis; assembly: GCA_031353405.1. Classification (NCBI taxonomy): domain Eukaryota; kingdom Metazoa; phylum Arthropoda; class Insecta; order Lepidoptera; family Papilionidae; genus Baronia; species Baronia brevicornis. Next base: position 262,036 of record JASFAT010003971.1, on the reverse strand, counting down.
TTTGCTACGCTTACCTTCTTTTTAATGGGCCATTTATGTCCCACTGCTGATCACAGAGCCTTCCCATTTCTAGAGGATTGGACATTAACCCATTACGCTTTTCTAAGGCACATTAGCGGCATACCCAGACCATACATATATTTATGTTGATGCGGGACCAATTAGGTAGTTGACAGTGTCATATCTTAATTATTGACTGGTTATCTTTTAGTGTGTTATTAAACCAGAGAATTAGTCATTACAGTTTTGGGGCTACACCGTTTTCGTTAGGTTCATCTTTCATACTAACAGTTTAAGTTCTCAAAATTCTTTATATATACTTTAATTGGAACGTAATCTGCCACTGTGGCAATAAGTTCAGATAAGGACACTCGACGCGTTGACTAATTGACGAGTGCTTGTTAAAAGTATAATGTAAGGTTCATATAAATTTCACAATATGATTAACCTTATCAAATATCTCGATAAAAGTGAAAGTGAATACAAGATTAATGTAGTGTTTCGGAACACAAGAACCCTTTCCATTTCAACATTAGCCTATTATTGTAATTGCCGTGGCAAAAGTTGTCTTGCAGATAACCGATTTGTTGAATGATACTATGATACATCGAGTGGTTTTGATAAACAATTGCTTTTAGGCATTTCTTTTAAAGATTTTTGCCAGAATGTGGTGTACATGTAAAGTAGGAGATCTAAAAGTTTTCTATTGTTATTATTTGTTGTATAAGTAAACTATTGTTAATAAAATAAAAATAACAAAGGAAATATTTAAACTATTTTATAAAGGGTGATGAGTGTATTGATAATTATAATGGTTGACTATATGTATAATGTGGATAAATCGTTTTTCATATTAATGCTACCATTCATCTCATTGGATTAATGGACATATCAGTGATACAATAATCTTTAGTACGATGTATCTTAATGTAACATTTTTTAGAAATAAACTTATTACACATCGCCGGCTTAATCATCAGAGTTGCAAAAAGTGCATATGAGTGAATTTTACAGGTCCAACAAAAACTAATTTTCTTTTATAGTTTAAGAATTTTTTAACCATATAAAACCATTCTTACTTAAGGTGTAAAAATAAGTACTTATTGAGTTAAATATGAAGTATTCCATCGGCAAAGCTTTAAGATCATCCGTTAGATGGCATCATCGTGGATGACAAAGTGAGAAGTGAGAATAAACGGTTTTTGGAGTTACGACTTCTGATAATTAGCCCAACGATATTTTGTAAAGGCAGAGCCTCCAAAGACTAGTAAGTTCATCATCATCATCTTCTACTGGCCATAGTCAGTCATCTCATGGTCTCCCCCATTATAATGTGTGCCGCTGAGTCCTATTTTGAACTACATGTATCCAGTTTCTGCCTCATAGCCGCCCTATACAGATTGTCGCTCCATCTAGCCGGGTGGCGTCGCATACTACGTTTAACAAGATGCTGTCTCCATTGCAGCACTAGATAGTTTAGACACGATAAAATACTGCTACGCGTTTAATACGCTCGAAAATGACAATGGTTGTATCATAAGTATCCTATGACACGAATCGGTATTGTGTTAAATTAATATTTGTAGTGACATTCCCATCCTTTAGGTGAAATAACAATGAAACAAAGGCTAGAGGTACCCCATTAGTTTAACGTGTCCTTAGTTCACTTCGCGGTTGTAGGCGAAATATCATTGTTTGTTAGCGTTATGTCACGCGTCCTCAGTTCTTGTATTACTTAGATGTCCGCGTGATGTCTCATCGTGTTGCATTATCATGGTTTATTTTCACACATTTGTTTTTCATTTCAGGTTATAACCGCAGCTTCAATGCCTACCTCCAGCCTTAGCCTATATTATCACTGCCAATAATTCCGCCCTGCGTGCTTGATGTCGCCATGCTAGAAATTTTTCAAAATAGTGATAAGAAAAACGCTCAAACATTTATTAAGTTAATGTGCTGCTTGCGTACCTGACATTATCTAGAGCTGATAAATAGAAAAATGAGTCAATCCTCGGATGAGGCCCGAGCGGTCAGGATACAAAAATATAAAGATGAAAGACGAAAGCAGTTGATGGCCAGGACAGCTACTCTTTTCTCCGCCAATGTTACTGAAAGGTTAGTAAAAAACATTTAGCATTAAACTGTTTTTTAATTATGGTGAAAAAGGACATACTCGTATAGTAGTCGTAAAAATATCCCACACAAGAAATAAATCAATATTTTATTTGTTTTTAAATATTAAGTTGTGAGAATAACATAAAATGTTTTAATTTCAGGCGCCCGAAAAAGTCACCTAATCAATCATCGCCCGAAGATCCTAGCGGACATCTTAAGTCTTCTTCGGAGCTAAATCTCAACACAGCTTCTACTTCTGTGCCCATTAGAACTACGCGAACATCACGTTTAAGAGCTGCTGCTGCCAACTCAAACGATTCATATCAGCCTCCTAAAAATAGGAAATCTAGAAATAGAAGTTCTTCGGTGCAATCGTTATTAGAAGAAGACAAAACAAAGAATTCTAAAAATACTAAAATTGTAGATAGAGATAAAACACGTGCGCATAATAGGAGGCAGAGTAATGAAAAGGAAAATTTGAAAAGCGCTTCCACAACGTGTTGTTCTGATAAAGAAATTGGTGCTATTAGATCGAAAACTAAACATTCCAATAATAAAAATATTTTAGTAAAAGACAAAAGCAATTTTTTAGTCACTAGTTCTAAAGAAAGAGTTATTGATGAGAAGAATAATAGTTCGAAATTAGAAGAAAAGAAAAGGAAATCTTTTTCTGAAGAGGTCAAGTCAGATAATTTAAAAGACGATGTGAAAAACGACAATGTAGACGAAATCATCAATGACATCTTAGGTGGTAGAAGTCTTTCTAAAAGTCCTGATAAGGATAAATTTGAAGCTTTGTATAATAATCTTGTTGTTGGGAACAAAATTAAAGAAAAAGATGTCGAATTAAAAATGAACGGAGAACCATTAGATAAAAACTCCTCGTACGAACAAAAAAATTTAGTAACACTGAAAAATTCTAACATTCCAATTATTATAGAATCTAAGACTGACAATAAGTACGATAATAAATATTTAAATGTTGAAGATGATGAAAGTGTTGTGCCAAAAGTGAAAGATGATGTCGGGGCGTTGCTAGGAGCAGTGTGTGTGCGTAAAGTAGAAAAATTCAGTGAATTGCTCAGTAATTTATGTTCTCCGTGTGATGCTGACCTTTTGTTTGAGGATATCTTAGTAGAAAATGGAATTGATGGTGATAGTAACTCGGTAAGTTGTTATAAAAACAAACTGAAATATCTTTGTTGACATACAAAAATGGTTCAATAGAAATATTTAATGTCATTAGAGCAAGTTTTCGCTGGCTGGTCGTTATAATTCGTCGATATCCCCACTATGACCGAAACCCTAACATAGTAGAGGCCTGCGTTCTAAAGTAGAGTATTTATAACGTTGTACTGTCGCTATTCTGTTAAAAAAACTAAAATGGTAGATATAATAGTATACGCGATACTACATAATAAAAGAAGTTTTATTACGTTGTAATCAAGATTAAGTAATTCTAATTAAGTTTAAAAAACGGAACCCGTTAATTTTCGATATATTTGGCAGAAAATTCGAATGTAAATAATGTCTTTCAAAAATACTAAATATGCTCAAATGACTTGCAGAGACGCACATTAAACTATTTTTTTGTTATAATAATGAATTCTGTTTCAATCTGGTTTTAAACCCAGAAGAACCCAAGCTCATAATTCAAATGTTCTAACAACTGGGCCAAGTGGTCATAGATGCTATAAATGCAACTAACTTTATAGCACCTTCCTATTTGTTTTAAGAAGAAGAGTTCATAATCTGTTCTTGCTGCAAAATTCGTGATCTGGGATCGCCAATCGCAAATTTCTCTGAATTTCGTACAGATATACGTTATGCAGTATACGTCATACGTTATGCAAATCTTCACCTATCAAACTTTACTCATTAGCACCAAAGTTTTAAACGAGGGTTCTATTTGAAACACTATTTGGGCACATAGAGGTTGGGTGAAAGACGACTGGTGAAAGAAATTGACGTTGCGAATATGGATGGAAGGGCCGGTAGGGGAAGACCAAGGAAATTATACCTTGACCAAATTGCCGAAGTTTTTAGGAGGCCAGGTCAAGAGTACATTTATTGGCAAGCTTGCATGTAGAGAGTGATGAGTGTGGAGGAAGCAAGGAAATTATGCCAGGATCGTAACAGATGGAGATCTGTGGTCTCTGCCTACCCTTATGGGAAACAGGCGTGACGTATGTATGTATGTATGTTAATGTAGCTACGCCATTTAATAAATACATACTGAAGGCATGGGCTTAAACACACCATGCTTATCCAAGGTGGATAAGCGGGGCATGCAGACTCTGATTACATACCAGTAAACCATTCATATATAAATCCCGATGCGGAATTCGAATACGCGACCAGCGACTATAAAGACGGAAACATCGACTCCGAGCTAATTAGGTCGATAAGAAACAATGTGAGTTATAAAAAAAGACCCTGAATAAATTTGTATTAATATATTTAATCGTTAACAGTGTGCGAAATATGATTGCAATGAGTCAATCCTTCACCTTTGTACTTTGATAATTCTCACGACTCGTAAATAATGTGCGTCCTTATATTTTTGTCACTTGAACGGAACGCCTTTAACAAGTTTTTTAAAATATTTTCTGTTAATTTTAGTTTTTTCTTTTCTTTTGAGAAACGTGTAGGTTTGTTTTTTTGAAGGTCCCAATGTCGTATAAATAAATATCAATTAATATTTTAACTTAATATTAATATAGGGTGGCCAATGACGAGATTCTACGACCAGTCAAGCAAAAACATGAATTTTTGAAGACCGTCAATGGTAGAAAAGTTGCTTACCTGGGTCATATCATGAGACATGATACGTACAGGCATCAAGATCAGTTGCAGCAACTTTGCTGCAACTGATCTTGATGGAAAAATCGCGGGCAAAAGACAATTTGGTCGAAAAAGAAAGTCTTGGCTGCGTAATATCAGGGAGTGGACCGGGATAGCGAGTGCTCCAGAACTGCTTCACCTCGCGAAAGAGGAGGAGAGTTGTACTGAATTGGCTGCCAACCTTCGCAAGTCGGAGAGGCACTCTTAGAAGAAGATAAATGTAATAAATACATTACAATTCATATTATATTCATTATCATTTGACCAATTGGCTCAGCGGCGGGGCTGTTGCCTACGATGTCAATGGTCACAGGTACGATCCCCGCGTCGGGATAAATATGTGTATGACCTATAGATAGTTATTCCGAATCTTGTTACCCCGTTTATCCGCTTTGCCAAGAGATGTTCTTCTAGAAATGAAAAGGCCTGTGCTCCATAGTAGGACATATGGACTATGAACAAAAATACTCTTAAATTGACTGGTACAGAATGCCTTCCAATATTAAGCCGCCTCTGTACCAACATAAATATATAAATAAATACAAACTACTTACATACATATAAACAAACATAAGTAAATATTTATTTATGAATACAAGAAAAATATTTTATGTATGTGCCTTTGTGCGATTAATTTGTTAATTCTCTGTGATAAAATACTCTAACTAAAAGTGGTTATGGCATTTTAAAAACTCGGACAAAGGTTCCTTGTTCATTTTCCAACTCTGTATTAAAACAGTTTTCACATTTTCTACTCCTAAAATTGTGTTTCTATTGAGAATCCCTTACTCAAGAGGTTGTATATATTGTCTCGCAGTTTTCGATTTCATATCTGTCCCACAAGTGGAAATTCACTGAAGTGTTTGAGTACTTTGAAAAAAGTATTGCATACAAAGTGAAAGAGTAGTTTGCTTTTGTCCATACAACCCTCTGTTATTGTTAGAGAAAAATCAACACTGGATTTTCCTGACAACACTAGTGGTTACTCACTTGTATTGTTTTGAACGTGACGAATCTCTATTGTGTGTTTCACAGTAGCAACATGTTATGGAAGTAATATCACGTATTGGCTTACAATTCGAACTATATCTATAATTATGTGAAGTTGGTTTAATCAATATCATCTCTCATACATACACCATACATCCATAACTATATGGCTTCGCGCGTATTCAAGTCATTGTCATTTTCTTCCATCCAATGCTGTCTCCTCAATTTCTTTTACGTCTCCAACTATTTTTAGATGGTTTGTAAGCTCTTTGTCGTCTTTTCTTCTCCCTTCAATTTTCCTTTTGCTAAAAGAATTGCTTTGCCTTCTAGTCTCTAGTATCTTCACAATTAAAACATTACTGTCTATGCGCAAGATATTATCTTTTACTTAGTTATTATCTTTTACTTTTTTACTAATTACTAGTACTTTTGTTCATGAATTTTTTTTACTGGATTATGGAATGGACTATAATGGAAAATAATATATTCCATAATAATCATAATATTGGGTAAATATGTAACCGTAGGTTGATATCAATGCATACAATGATAATTGATGTGATTAATTAATTAATATTGCGTGCGTTATTACTATAGAAAAATAGCTTACAACCTAGGTAGGTTGTAATCTATTTTTCTGTAGTTTTTTTAACTTATATTATGTTAAATTTCTTTTTAATTGATTCACAAACAACTAGCGCTATCTAACGGTATTATGTTAAATTTCCTATGGAAATAAAAATTATGTAAAATGTAAAACATTTTCATAAAATTAAAGAATAATAACAATTAAGACATTCACTACGATAGTGTGGTACATTTGACGCATCATATTTTTTACCTCAGAGCCTAAAGACTCTCTTACGGCGCCGAAAGGTGGACGCTGACAGTCCGTCTGCTTCACAAGCTCAGAGTCGCTCAGATAGCTATGGAGAGAGCTATGCTCGGAGTTTCTCTGGTAGATATGATTCGAAATCAACAAATCCGCCCGAGAACTAAAGTCACCGACATAGCCTTTCGAATTAGCAAACTAAAGTGGCAACGGACTGGTCACGTTTGTTGGAGATTCGACAACCGTTGGAGCAGACAAGTGCTGGAGTGGAGACCGCGTCTCGGTAAACCTAGTGTGGGACGCTCCCCGGCTAGATGGTGCGACGATCTGCGCAGGGCGGCTGGTAGAAACTGGATGCGTGAAGCCGAAGACCGGGCTAGGTGGCGTTTCTTGGGGTAGGCCTATGTCCTGCAGTGGTCTGCCGCAGGCTGTTGCCTGATTTAATGTAGCATGTAAGCTGTTGTAAAACTTATATAATATCTCTCTAGTACAGTCTCGTCTCACTGTATGGTGATGTTGTGTCCGTCTGTAATTAGAGTTACATTTTAATATATTTTACGTGTAAATTAGAAAGTAACATTAATTTATGAATAAAAAAACTGGATGTATAAAGCCGAAGATCGAGCTAGGTTGTGCTTCTTGTGGGAGGGCTATGTCCAGCCGTGGGCTGCCGCGGGTTGTTGATTGATTGCACATAACGGTATTTATTGCACAGCACAATCGCGGTAGGTGTCCTAAGAGGTTTTCGCAATTCCCAGAAGCAGCCGGCTCACTTATGGAATAAATAAAAATTGCTCACAGCGAGGTTCGACATTATTAATTTTAACAAAGGCAGAGTAGCCATGGTAGCCCCAATGGGCCGGCTCAACTGGGGAAGTACCACACAGAATATCGGCTTCAAATGATAGATAGCACTTTACTGTTACCGCGTTTCTCACCGTACAGTAAGAGCAGGTATCCAGAGGCCCAATTACTTTTCCTTTCCTTTAGTTCCTTCTTCCCTCCAATCACTTTCTTCTTCCTCTTCTATTATTTACATCCTTACCCAACCGGTGACCTGCTTACTACTTACTGACTTTTGTCTACAGCTTCCATAAAAAAAGTAAAACCGGGAATTGGAATTTAACTATTTATGTCGCCTTATTTTAATAATGGATTTACTATCAGTTCGATCGAGAGTCCTTGTCTGTTGTATAACAAGGTTTTTATGATGGACAGATGTGTTTGACGGTTAAGGAAATATGATTCGAGAAATTGCATCCTTATTTATATTCATGGCATGTTATGGTTCACAGTATCGCGTTTCATGATCATTAGCGCTCTTTGCCGATGCTTAGTATCAAATTACTTTATACAAGTGGTAGTCCAGTGGTCGAAAATCAGTCGCAACAATTAACATTTATATATTTTTGTATTATTATCTTCCTGTTTTCCTTTTCAATGTTAACTTTAATTGTGCCAAATTTTATACTCTTTGCTGTGTGTAAAAAGGGGAAAACAGGTTTTTACGTATTATAATATGGACACAATCTTTAAAGTATGTTACTACTTTTTGCTAATATATATCAACATAGTAAAGATATCAAAATAACTTCGAAGATTAAGTATAAATGTCGTTGAAACGACTTTTAAAAACCTCTAAATATAAAAACTTGATATCTTAAATTTACTAGATACGTCTGAGTACTTTTTATGAACTTCACCGAGTTAATCTCTCTTTCATTTTTAATCCAATTTTATGATTATATATAATTTTTGGGTTAGAATTAAAATTTATCAAACCATGTAGATGGTCATACAGTAAAAAATCATTCTTCGGTTTCTTGAATTGTTATGAACAAAAAACAAACAAACGCAGTTCTTTGAGTATACTAGGAGTATAGTGGTGTTATTTTTTTAATTATCGCGTTTTGTACGGTGAAAAGCACAGTCCTTGGAATGTTATGATTATAAACCAGTACGTACCATGCCTAGCTCTTAAAAAAAAAGTAAGACAAGGATAAATTATATATTTTGATATTTATTATTATAAATATAACTTAATTATTATTATTAAAATTTATAATATAATAAACCTTTTTTGTGTTCGTTGTGCAGTATCAATAATAGAATTTATATATTTTTTGTATTATTACATGACCATGATTAATAAATGTAACCTTCACAAAAACAACAACATTATATCTGGTTGTGTTGCAAAATTTTAATGAGAGGCATATATGAAATGACTTATAGTCTCCGAAACATTGCAGAATACTCGTCATTTAAATATACCTATAAACCGACAGTGGTGTTTCAAGTGCTAGGCGGTACGTTTAGCTTAATCGGCTGTGCCAAGTTTGGTCGTAACAATGAACGTTTTCCATTTTCAAATGACTTCTAACGACTTCAAACAGCATAGGGTGGGTTCCTTTACAGTTAAGGGGTAATTACGTAATACTTTACGATTGATTTTTACATCGGAAATAATAATAATATTATCATCTGTCTATCCCATTGTACAACTAGAGGTAGAACTTTCCTGAACTAAGCAATAACGGTGTTTCTTTTAGTTGCCATTCAGGACATGCGGTATGGCGATTGAATGTTAGTGAAGATATAAGTTTCGTAACGAAACGCTTTCTCGTTTGCCTTTTTATCCCATAAAAAAGCAACTAATCTCATAACTGTTAATAATATAGTCAAAACATTTGTCTCAAGTGAACTACTAACGCCATCTATCTGGTATAACCAATGTGTGCAGGGTCAATACAATAAATTAGTTCTGTTGTTACAGTCAAGCGTTTCATTTTAACAATAACTTTTTTCCTCAAGTAGCATCCGGACAGTCCAGTAATATATGACCTTATATCAAAAAAAACTTTTATCGTTTCCCCGATAATATTGCGCAATATTTATCAGAGAGTGCTGTATACGGTTTCAGTATTCAGGGTGCCAATAAAATTGGCCGTCGCGCGTATCGCCAATTTTGGTATCGCCCACGCTTTTTAATCGATTGTTGTTGCAGCACGGCTCGTTGACAAGCTGTCGACCTCGCATCACCGTACAGAGATGTTCGTATTTGGTTACGATGTTCGTGGCCGGCGCTCGTCCCCTTTTTGTTTGTGCGAAATACTCCCAGTTCCACGAAATGTACGAACTGAGTTCGTGTTAACGGGTTGTTGGGGAGTTTAAAACTACACCATTGATAAGTGCGTAGTATTGTTCGCAGGTTACCTATATGAGTGACTTCATATGTTGCTACTACCTTGTAGTATTTCGTGTGACGACCTATTTAGCTCAGTAGCAAACTCCGCTTATGGAGTCAATGAACGCGGATTACATTACAATACAATAAAATATACATATATTTATATCGATGCGTTATGGTCTACAAATATATATTTAGAATCTAGGTTCTCTGCTTCTCCAGTTTGGACAAGCTTGGTAGGTACACATGTAAATATCCATTTCTCCAGAATGAAATGAAAGAAAAGGAGGCCCGTACCCAGCAATTGGACATATATGGACTTTAAAAATATAGTGAAATGTTGGATAATACAGAGACAGAAGGGGTGCTGTTAGGAATAATTTTAAATAATATTATATTTAAATGAAATTGCAAATCCAATTTTATTTAAATATGTTTGCGTTATCATTTCTGTTCTTGTTAAAAAAAATGATTCATATTTTCCATCGAACGTGAATTGACAGCAGATACAAACTGAGATAACGAGTGCTAAAATGTATTTATAAGATCTATTTACCAAATTTTAACTGACATACATTGTAATTCTCAGAATATACGTATAAAATAAAAGCTTCGTTCCCCAATCATAAATGCGATTTGGGTCACAAACAAACATAATTTTCATCGATCATGCATAATACATCCGTCCAGAATGCTTTATTGTTCGTACTGGAATTCCCCATAGCTTGTAAAATATAATATCATTGTTTATTTGCTATATTTTTCTTGAACTATGCGCTCCGCTACTTTGTGGAAAATGTATTCATTCTGTCTATTCGTGCGATATCAATTTGGAATTTATATTTCAATTTATGAAATGTATCGCATATCTTGATCTTTCAGAGCGTGAACTTTGAGCTTTGCGCTACTTGATGATAACGTGAAATTGTTTAGTCATATTTAATTTTTTTATTTATCGCAAAGTCATACTTTAATGATTGGTGAATATATTATACATGCTAAAATAACTTATCATATAGTTATATAATAATATTTATTTTAGCATAATATCAATAATCCATTTTTTATTGTACTAAAGATATTAAGCTGATAATAACCTGAAGGTGGCTATAGTAGTGTTTTCACAAATGCGAAGGAACCTATTATTTGTATTATATTAACAGGTTCGAGAGACGAAACGGTTTAATGATAAAATGTAAGATATTGTGACATTAAATTATAACACACTGAGTGAAAAATTATTAAATATTAAGAAGTATGTGTGGGGTAACTTTGAATATGTGGACAGTCAAAAGTTTTACTTAGCTAAGATCCGCGACAAGCAAACAATAACAGAAAATTAATAATGTGTATTTTCCTGCTGGACGAAGTGGATTTATTTGGAACTTAAACCAAAAACTTATCGAAAAACGGCCAGTAACTCTCCACCCACCAACCACTATACACAACACCAAACACATACTACCACTTTTTACCTTGTAAACGACACGACTCGAGGACGGGAGAGGTATAGTAGACTCTACGGAAGACAACCGAAAAGTTTATCATTTTTTTTGTCGCGGCTATGTAAAACTTTTGACTGTCCACATAGTGATGGATTTCCGCAAAGTAACGCCTGACTCCATTAATCATCGTAACTTTGAATGATAGAATAAAGAATGAAGATATAATAGAGCGATGTGGAGTAAAAGGTGTCGTGACAAAAGTGGAGAAAAGGATGCTTAGTTGGTTTGGCCACATAGAGAGAATGGATGAGAGACGACTGGCCAAAGAAATTTACGTTGCGGATGTGAATAGAAGGGTGAAGTTTTTAAAAAAGGCCATGTCAAGAGTACCCTTAAACGACGAGCTTGCATGAAGAGAGTGACGAGTGTGGAGTACGCAAGGAAAATATGCGGAGATCGTAGCACATGGAGATCTATGGTCTCTGCCTACCCCTACGGGAAACAGGCGTGACGATATGTATGTATGAAAAATTTACTTTAATATTGTATTGTGTCAGTAACACATATTCCTCGCGGGTGCGTGAATCTATTTCTTTGAGTACACTTAAAATCATTACAATCATACATACATCATCACAATCATCAAGCGACACGCTTGCTCGTTCGCTCTCCTATCCCATACAAAATTCGGCTGAGATTTTTTTTCTATAATATTTACAAATAAATTAGATTTGATTTTCTATTACTTTATGTTTCGAAGGAAATTAACCAGTGTTGCATTTGATTAGTGGATAATTTTAATGTCAAAATGGTAGTAGTCCGTTAGGGGTAAATACTTTTTGCCGATTATTCTTAAAGTAAGTCAAATGAAATTTTAGTTACAAGTCTCTTTATAAATTGAGATTAGTTTACAAGCAAATAACCGATTTTCGGTTACCGTGACGTAATATTATATTTAAATGAGCGAATAGTTTCAAAAAATCTTTTCATTGGTTCCTAGGTATGTTCGCGCGAGAGAATTCATTCTATGTGTTTATTTAAGTTTTTTAAATATATTTTCTACACAGCTGTGTTGAATTATCCTGAAGAAGTAAAATTAAGTAGAAGTTTATAATAAAAATAAACCAACACTTTTTTCAAAGAACGGCAACGCTTTTACAATGGATATGGTATTGTAGATATCTATGGGCAGCGTTGATTGTTTATCAACACGCGAAACATTTTGCTCCTTTTCCTTCCTATCTCATAAATTAAATTCAAAAGGACTTAAGAGTCCACTTGGGCAAAGGAATTTAATGTTTTGGGTAAAGCTATTATGAATTTGGTGTAGACTACTGGAATGTATAATAATGTAGTCTGGAGGTAGCTCCAATAAGTTTTCTTTCATCTGAGAGGCGGGTGTCCTGTTCACATAGTTGAAGGTCGTTAAGTTCCAAGTATGCAGGTGGTTCGGTCCGCCTTTGCCGTGGAAGTGAAAGAAGCGTTGCGGCACGGCCGGCTGGCGATATTCAGTTTATACGAAGCGCTTGCTCGCGCGCATCGCGATTTGTTTTATTGGTATTGTGCTCGTTTGGAAGTGTGTCGTGATCTGTCAGCGGATTTCTTTTTTTTACAACAATATATTCGAGGAGATTAAGTTTGTGACTGCTGCACGCTAGTTTCCGCCTCTAATTTGTTTTTTTTTCATTCGATTGAGACGTTTCTATCCAGTTTGTTGTCTACCAATCTGGTCTCGATATAATTTGCATGGTGTTTGTATGTTGTAGAAATTCACAGATATATTTTAAATTCTGAGAATTCTGCGCTTTCGTTGGCCAGTCACGCAATGTTAAGTCAGGTGGTAGATAGATGTCGATAAGTGACGGCTGAGGAAATCTGCACTTTCTTTTTCATAGGTGTCATGTAAGAATTTGTGATGTATCGATAAAATGGATTTTATTGAATATGTACACTGTATATGTACACAAAGATTATAATTTATATTGTTACATTGTACTTTATATTGCCGAAATTTATATTTATTATATTAAAACGTTAAATAAATACAATATACGCAAAACAATCGTGTCAACAGCCAAACTAATTGAATTGCTCCACTTACGACATTGAAAAATAAAATAGAGTTACGAAAAAACAATCGTCTTCTCACTAGAAATACTATAATATTTATTATATTGTACATATATAATCAGTTATTTATTTATTCAATGGAAATATGAAACAGGTTTGCTCATCTTTTCAAATTCTACGGTTCTACAATATACAATTTCTAATTACAGGTACTTTTTTATAATAATGGTATCGAAATTTAATTTATCATTATCATGAAATTAATTAATATTAGAAAAAAACATCTTTGAAAGTGTGACTTATCTTTTAAATTAAAAAAAGATGAATAGTAATGTTTTTGATACTACGAAAATTCTAGTTTATCATTTCAACTAAGATAATATAATGCTTCTGCTAGTAAATGGTTCACATCAATAGTCCAAAGGCAGATACGTTTTTATGACCTTAGATCCTAATCTTAGATCTTATGACCGATTTTTGCCAAATGTGCTAATACTGCTTCATTTTAGGAAAAAATATTTATTATTCATTTCGATATATTAAGAATACATTTAACCTTTACCGGGATTTAAAGTTTAAATTATTTCTGTTAAAAAAGTCATTCGGTTTGGAATATAAGGTGTCAATATTCCAACGCCGACAGTGACTCCAATTCTATTAACTACTTCACTGAATACTGTCACAGTTGTCGGAAGTGATATGGAGCGGTAACCTCGTTTTGAACAGGCCATTTACGGGGAAACGCAACGGTGTAAGGCAGGCAGCGTAAGAGACAGGAAACAATTCATTCATATTGTATCTAAGGAAAATAATATAAGCCAGACGCCGTTTTATAATTTTCTGCGACTTGATTGACGTCTTATTTTTGCATTGATAAATAGCAATGGTTCAGTTGGTAAGGATACGATACTATTTGAGGTCTTGAATTCGAGTCCTCTATTGAACTAATTATATGAAACATATCCTAGCACAAGCTTTATAAGCTTAGTTAGGTAGTTATAATGGTAACAAGAATTTAATTAATTCTAAAACATTGCTATTCTTCTTTTTTAAAAATTACTTAATTTTTCGAACTAAATCATATTGAATAATACTCTTTTTCAAACTTTAGATGCATCTGAAAAATGTGACAGTTACATTTAACGTTTTATTGGCTAATTTGAATTCTAGCTTATTAGAATAGTTATAGCAGTCGAGTACCTATGGTAGTCCAAAAGTCAAGCGGTCGCTATATCTTATTACTAATTTGTTTATCGTTATTTTAAGCGTTAATGCTTAAAATAACGATAAACAAATTAACGATATAAATAATATAGATTTTTTTACTATATAACTTTTATAACACGTTTAACTCGTTTAATTGACGTGATAATGGAACAGACAATAATGTATTTAAAAAAAATAACTATGAAAAAAAATTAGTATAAATACATACATAATTTATATTCAGGAAACCGATAATAGTGATAACAAACAATTATAAATTATTCGGCTTTGTGATAATGAGTCCAAAAGAATACATGTTATCTACAAAACAGAAATAAAAACAACGCTTTTATAGTATTCTAATGATGAACATTAACTCACTTGACAATGGTTAGGTCAAGGGCATACGGTCATTGTAGTCTAACAACAAAACAAATTACATTTGCATTAAGAAATAGTGACTTCAAAATATATGGATTATACTCATAATCCATACATTTTGAAGTGCGGTAGTCACATCTTAAATAATGTTCCTAGGAATCGCTTGAAACTATATCACCATATTCCTTATTTTTTTGTAGTCCATTTTTATGAGGCTTATCATGTTTGTGATCGATATTCCCAATAAGCGTTTTTCTTCAATAATTTTTTTTTTCAAATAGGAAGGCAAACGAGCAAATGACGCACCCGTCTGATCGAATCGCCCATAAAACAGTGCCCACAAAACCAGAGGCGTTACAGAAGTGTTGCTGACCATTAAACTTTATGCAAATTTGATATTGTTGGCTTTAAATAAAGTAAAATATTTGTCATTAGAACACAATACATTCTTTTATCATATCGACTATATTCTGCGTCGGTTCTCGGTTTTAGGCATACATCTGAATTTCAAAGACGGCTTCGGTTTTTAAGTCTCACGTAATAACTGAGAATTGCAATCAACTTGAAGAGAAACTAATAGCAATGAATCAAACTTTGGCGATCATTGCTATATTTTTAAATCACTCTACAGGTGCGCGTCAAACAACCGAAATGGATTTCTTTCTCATTGTTTAAGTTAGCATTAAAATGAATGGTAGTAATGGTTCACCTAAATTTGAAACTGTCTTGTTTTAGGTTAAAGTTATGATTATAAAGGGTTTTACATAATTTTCTGCGTTTAAATCGTTAAATATTTTGATGGCGTAACAATTTTTGTGGTTAGCGGTGACACGATGTTGAGTGGGAGGTATGCTATTATATTTAAAGCGACATTCTATCTGGTTGCCGAAGGACATTTTATTTCATTACAGTTAGTGTTCAGGCTTTAACTTGAAGCTGTTTTGCAATACTAGATGAAAAGATTGCGTTGCATAAACTAATGTAGGTTCTTTTTAGTCCAGTCTCAAATGACCTTAAGGTGTATACCGATACATAACGTGCATATATCTAACATAACTTATATCTAGAATCTAGGCTAATTAAGATTCATTTGTCAATTTGATCTGGTAGTTTGTTTAATGTAATAAATTTTTGCTATAATTTTGATGTTATTAATTTATTTTTTAATCTGTTGCGAACGTTGAAACCATTGTTGTGGTTTTTACCACTTGACACAGTAGTTAAGTGAGGAGGTATGTCAATTATTTGTCATAATTTCAACTTTTTCGGGTCTTATTCTCTCACATGTTTAAATCTTGATCGTAAAAATATTTTGGTTTTTAAATTTCCGTATATGCGCCTATTCCGTTTTTTCTTTCCTTCATTGCTTTTATAGAAACATTATTACATTTTGTTCTTAATTTAATTTTTGTTTAAATTTTATGTTATAGTGTAAAATTTAGTATCATAGTTGTTATATTTTAAATCTTTTGTTTTTTTTTAATTCGATTTGTCTTGTTCAATTCATGATAATCTTGTTACCATAAAACTGCTATAGAATTGAGATGAGTCGTGCTTACGTAGATTGTTGAATTAGTGCAAACATTTTACAATAATTGGTGTGATCTTTGTTTTCCTTCGTTTTGTTTTAATGAGCCCTAAAAAAACTTGAGAGAAAGAGACATACTATTTACTGTGGAGCGCAATTTGTTATTTTTTAATAATGCAGATGTTGTCTACACTTGACATGTTTGTGGAGTTGGGTCAAGTGCTTGTCACGGTTTGGCAGGTTAATAGGTTTGGTTTTTGCCCTCGTGCAACTCTTGAATTACTTACATCGATAATTGGAACTATCCCGCTGTTCACTAGTTCTAATATTTGTTCTATAATTCGATATACATATGAGTGTAACAATTTCATATTTAAGTTCTCTTTGATTTTGAAATATCTAGATTTAATATAATACAAAATCGTATGTTAAATACAGTGAATAGACTCTTGCTTTTATGTTGAAATTATCATAAAATTAATGAGTCGCTAATACTTTAACGAAGATGCGAGTTTACTTCAAAGAATATAAAGCAAAAGTGGTAAGTTTTTTTAAGTGGAAAACAAAAAATAAAAAAAGGACATTAAATGCATTTAAAAATAATAATATGAAAAAAATAGAACTAAAGTACTGAGGACAACGGCCACAATATTTGTTAGTGTAGTCTCCGTTTTTTTACGAGAAAGAGAGGCAAACAAGCAAGCGTCTAGCGTGACAGAATGCATTCAACGTTGCCCATAGACATCTACCACGATTTAGACATTATAGAAGCGGTGTGGGTTTTTGACATGTTTAGGCTTGTTTTTGAAGGTTCCATTGTCGGTTTGGTTCGGAATTACTATTGTAGAAGCAGTTTCTCCTTGCACGTACAAATTAATGTGCATATAAATGTTTCGATAAAAGGTGACGTGAAAAAAATATGATTTTCCTAATGTGACTACTGTGATTTCAGCGCACAAAGGGTCCAGAATGCACGCCTCCATGTCGGCGTGCCCAGCCGTCCCCTCGCACTACAAGCACGCCCACACGTGCTGGTGTCCTCGTTGCTTCAGCCAACGATGGAGATGGTAAGCCCAAATTATTTTATTCATTTTGATATTAACCGTATATTTAATAAAAGTGAGTAATTTTTTTATGGAAGAAAAGAACAAGTGGGTCACATCAATTTTTCATATAGCAGACCAGGCAAACGAACATGCGGGTCAACTTGAAAATGATCACCGCCGTCCATTAGAAATCTAAAACGCCGGAGGCGTCTCAGAAGCGTTGCTGGCTTTTAATGCACTTACCTTGTCGACAACACTAAGGGATATTATCGATACCTACGATATATCGACAACCGCCAATACTAAGGGATATTATCGATTACCTACCTTAATATAAAATGTGAATAATCCGAAAGTAAGATGGACGGTCAAATTTACTTTGCTAACATCCGTGAAGAGCAATCAAAAAAGAAAAATAGAGGAACAAGTAACGGCAGGGGGACAAGGAGTAATGAAGGAGGTGAAAAGGAATTAATAATCAAATTGTTATTACCGTTATATAATGATGAATACCTTATCACGGTGTCAGGTATACTAACCACACTAAGCTGTAATGACAGCTACAACCACATACATTTATTATAAGTAAATAATTCTATATGACGTGAATTATGGTTAATGAGATGTATTAAGGACTCACCAATAGTCCTTTGAAAGCGCAACGTACCTATTCTTTAAAATTCCCGACTTTAGAAGCTAGTGGCTTTGTTTATCTATTTTCATTTAATCTGTAATTAAGTTAGGATGAAAGGCGCGTCTGGTAAAGACATTCAAAAACATGCAAATTATTATTTTCTCTAATTTAAAGCAGTACATATTGTTAATATTTATTGTTTATATTTAAGTGAATATATGAATTCTTCACTAATTGTATCAAAAATAAAATAATTTCTTTGAATTCGGATGAGAGAATGCCATCTATGTTTTTACTATATACTGTAAAGTTGCCATTTTTGGGTTTGCCCCGAAGAGTCTAATTGCCTCATGACAATAATCGAATGCTGTTCACAAGACTCTCAAAAGTAGTTACAATTTGTTTATAATTACCTCGCTGGACAGGCGGATTGATTCTGATTTCCCAATATCAATCTAAAATAAACAGAATGTTGGGAGTAATTTCAATAGTCCAGTACTATATATATAGCCATGGTAGAACTGAAGCGAATTCGTATCATCGATATAGGGAGTGCAGGGATCGGGGGCCCAAAATATTTCCTTTCTTCCCCTCTTATTAGAAGTCTTTTTTCCTCCCCTGTTATTCAAATTATTACCCTAATATAGGCATATGCATTGCCCATAGGCAATGTATCTGCAATGCTATGAGTCCTGTAGATAGTCATGGGGTCGTCGGTCGATAATTACTATCAGGTGATCCCCTACGCGTTTGCCTATCACTTCCATAAAAATATTAAGATAAAGTATAAATGGCCATATTTATACTTTATCTTAATATCTGTAATATGGTGCCATTGACATATAACATTGACCAGCATAGGCACCATCAAAAAACAAGCCTACACATACCTAAATGGCTGGTAATGCTTCCGGGACTCCTGCGGTGTTACGATTGTCTATGGGCGGCGTTGATTGCTTTCCAACAGGCGACATGCTTGCTCGTTTGCCTTCCTATCCCATAAAAAAAACATAAGCATGACGTATTTAATATGTACTTCAAGATCTAACTGTCTAAATAAAAGGAGTAATTGGTTATATGCCAATTTGCATTGATGATCAATCCTCCAAGTTAATCTGCACGTTTAGTAAATTTGGCAACGAGATTTGAATCTGCAATTGAGTATTCAACGAAGCGCTTCATTAGTGAAAACGTGGTTGAAATTTAAACGGTTATTTAAAAAAAACAATATTGTTTTTTGTTTCGACACTTGTTAATAGTTTCTTTTCTTTTTTTGATGGCAATTAGTTACAACTATTAAACCAGTGTCAAATAAAGTATAATAATATATAACTAGTCAGCTTATCACGTTTCGTCTAGATAAAATGGTGGCTGTTCTACCAAAATCATCTATGGACTTTTTCAATCAACTTGAAAAGTTACGATACACGCATTTATTTCATATAATTTCTCTTATATACCTACATCGAATTATGTTGTATAATACGCCACCACAATTAAACAATATAAATAACTGATAATATAAGATTATGAAAATAAAATAAAAACACAACTTCACTGATGTAAGTTGGCGGGAAAAGTCGTTTAATAGTTGATTACAATTTTGGTTTCAATCAGTCAATACAGCCCTAAACTCAACTGCTGGCTATTGCACTGTCTCATAATTGAGGGGTCTTGCTGAAATTCCCACACGGTTTTAATTATTCAGACGAACCCAAGAGAAGAAACAACGAAATAATTTGAAATTCAATTTATCTGCTTTCTTATGGGATAGGAAGGAAAACGAGCAGGCTTGCACTCGATAGAAAGCAATTAACGCCGCCCATAGATAGATAGACATCAATACTACAATATTTATATAATTGATACTTTTATTCAGTACTGATAATTTTACTCAGCGTATTTGATATGTGACAATTTTCATTCGAAATAAGGTAATATGTTAAATATTACAATGTATGTTCTATTAAAAACAATATTTGACGTTAGTTACATAAGAGTTACGGCACGTATATAAACGTGTTTCGTAAAACGTTACGGCTGATTTATTTTTATACTAAATAAGAACGTGTGGATTTACCCGCCATAATGGTCTCTTTTTTAAATTAACAGATCGTACTGTTGTCTGTTTCATCAAGATTTACAATGTAATTACAATTATTAGAATTGCTGCACGGAAACAACTTCCAGTTAACAAATAAAGCTATTGCTATACTTATAGTGGATGGTTGACGTAACTAATACTTGAATGGTGAATCGAACGTGCTATATTCAATCGCCCGCTCAACCTCTAATCAACCAGTCTATTGTAGTTTCTCAATTTAAAAAAAAATTCGTAATGTTTTTATGAGGATTATTTTGAATACTCCAAGCTTATCAATTACGTTATCGCCACATTAACTACGACAAATAATAAAATTTAAATTTAGTTCTGAATAACTTTATCTCCTTCGCTTAACTGAGTGGAATTAATAAACTGATTTTCCAACGTACCTACTGCTTACCTTAAATCCAAGCTGTTTGTTATAAAGAGAGAAATAACTCAAGATAATTCAACGGAGGGCTTTCCCTATAAATCTTATCTATGTAATTGCTTTGGGTAAGAAAATTCTAAGATTGCTTTAAAATTTATTTTTTGCTGATTTGTTTAATTAAGAAGAAAAGTTAACTTTGATTTGCTGCAAATATTTTTAATTAGTTAAATCTGGTTTTCGCAATGAAAATTAACTTACGAGTATCTCCTATCCTAGTAATCAAGGAGTAAGAGACTCAGTCTCGCTAACTGAGATTTTCATTCTTCAAAAAAAGACTCGCAATGTTTCTATAACATTTCTAGAATACTTGCAAAAGTGTTAAAAATCTAAATGCTTGACAAGTTTCTACGTATCTATTCAGTGGATTGCAGAATCCGCACCATATAGTATTTTGGTTAACGGCGTACCTACTAAGAAGAGTTATTTGCTTACGTGTTTCAAAGACTAGCATGTTAAATTTACACCGCACCTTTTGCATGCGCGATTATTTTCTAGAGTTCTTTTCTAGATTACAGCGATCGTGTTGTATTCGATACACGAAAATGAAAGTAACAAATCGTAAAAAGCAAGCCTATCACAGATAATAGTATGTCTGACATTTTACATTCAGTATATGATATAATATATGAATATTCGTATAGCTACAGGTATTTATTCCGAGTCTAGATGAGACGCAATGTTATATTATTTATAATTTTTAAAGCTAAAAACATACTGAGAATTTCAGTGTGAGGCTATGAATGTAATTTTATTTGGTTCAGTCAGGGGTTATTTTGTGGAAATTCAATATTAAGATGGACAGTCAAACCTTACTTTGCTAAGATCTGCGATAATCAAATTAAAATTAGTCGTCTAATTTTTACTGAAACGGCCGTCATCAAAATCCTCCACCTCTTAAGTGTCTTACAAAAACAATCAACCTTTCAACAATATATACGATACGTGTTTCGCCTCAACACGAGGCATCTTTAGATATAGTAAATTACGGAAGAAAACCGTTAAGTCGTACTACATATCCGTTTCATTATTTATTTATTATTTCGTTAAAGTAGTCCCTTGCTACAATTTTCAGGCTTAGACATGCTCCGTCGTCTATAACAGCGTTATTAATTATTAAGGCGACTCTATTTGTGGCCATAAGAAGCTATGTGTAATATTTAGTTGTAGTAGGTACCAAGAGACTAGTAACTTCGCAGAGTTCTAAGCTCGTGTAGGCAGCGTTAATATCTGAAGCGGTGGTTATTAGCTCTGTTGCGCTGCAGTATTGTCGAGATGGCCTTACAAACGAATACTGTGGTATACGGAACAATATTAACTTTCTTTTCATAACTCGTTTTCCAAACATAAACTTATCTTGTAAAAAGTTTTATATTATAATAATTAATGGAGTCAGGCGTTACTTTGCGAAAATCACTATATGGACAGTCAAAAGTTTTACTTAGCTAAGATCTGCGACAAGCAAAAACAATAACAGAAAATTAATAACGTGTGTTCCTCTACTGGACTAAGTGGATTCATTTGGAACTTAAACCAAAAACTTACCGAAAATCGGTCATCAATTAGTTTTTGGTTTAAGTTCCAATTTTTAACACAACATATTATTAATTTACTGTTATTGTTTTTGCTTGTCGCGGATCTTAGCTAAGTAAAACTTTTGTCTATCCATATTTATATTATAATACATTGAAACATTGTTACAATAATTTAATAAGCGAATTACTATATTAATCATATACACAATATTTGCATATTTTTATAATTTAAATTTTTACCTGTTGCTGATACAAAATAGTTCTTACTAAGAAAAAGCTTACTCGATCAAGAACTTTGTTGAAATAATTTAAAGTAAAACAGCGACACAGAACATATAACATTTCTATTGATTTTCCTTTCCTCTTTTTGTCTTTATATTTCGTCTTTCCTCCAATTAAATTCTTTTTTAAATCTGTTCGCTTTTGAATATCAATATTAAAATATATGGTAACAAAACACTTAAACTAAAAAAAAAATATTTGAACCTTTCATTCTGGTTAATGTGGTGAAAGAAATTCTAAAGACGTCGAACGAAATGGTGCGTGCTAATACTACAGCGCTTGTGAGATCAAATTATCTCGTGCCCGTACTTCATTGCGTTTTAAAAATAAATAAATAATAAATGTGGGATACCTTATTTCTCGGCACACTTTATCGATTACTTAGGGGAGTGTTTCGAGGAATTGTAGATAAATAAAATATTAAGGTAGTGTTGATAATTGGTTGACAATAAACTAATTGAGTAATGTAACTTTTTTTTTTGATAACATAGTAGAGGCGTCAACAATGTACTGTGATAAACTGTTTATGTTTAAACATCGTTATCGCGCTTCCATAACTTCGTTTTTCTCGATATTACGTGTCTTGCTTAGCTTTGGGTCACGTTTTCTGACACAGCTCTGGTTATATGTGACTCATATAACAGTCGTTGCTTCTTACATCCTTCATCATTCGATTTTACTATTAATTTTATACTAAGAAAAATGGACAAGGCAAATTCATCATCATTACCAGTCCATAGCGTTTCGCTGTTGTACAGTGTAGCCGGGGGTGCCCACACTATATTTACTGAGACGGACAGAGCGGTTTTCACTTCAAGGCTTTATACATATACACAGTCACGCCTATTTCCCGTAAGGGTAAGGCAGGGTTTCATCTGCAACGATCCCGGCACACTTGGCTTTCTCTATACTAATCACTCTCTTCATACAAGCTTGTCGCTTAAGGGTACACAAGGCAGATTAATTCTTTAACTCTTTATAATTTATTTCTGTTTGAATAAATTATTACACTTACAATATATTTTAAGAGAATAAATTATAATACCACAATGAAAAGTAAATCGTCATAAGATGTCCCTAGTGGATCACTACCAAACGAAAGCTCCTATTACAACAACAGAAACACTGCAGATGAGAATGATGTAAAATAGTCCCTTCCAATCGAGTAGAGTGGTTAGAACTTCAGCTCATGTTTATTGAAGAAAACGCTATAGTAAAGCTAGTGTTCTGAAGTCTTGTCACAAGAAAATCATATTTTCAACGGACGAGTCGACACATTCACGTTGCCCGCAGCCTGTCCCGTCCTTGTGTTCTCTTTATATATTTTTAAATGTTAATATTTTAAAATGATATTTTTTTAATATCGTTTTAAATGTTTTCCCCCATATAAAATGCATTCGAAAGTATTAAACACGCTTAGTCATGGTATAACAGTGAACGTTTAAAATTCTAAACATGCGTTAATACTCAATTTTATTTAGTTCGCTTCATTATAAAGTCTCTAATCCCCTTTGATAACAATGCGTTATTAACGATAGAACTCTAAAAGCCACACTTGAGGTCACAGGTTCGCAAGGAACTAGTACAAGGTCGATATAACGCCTGCGGGCATCCCTGAACATTCGCAGCCTTCACGGTTTAATGAAAATTGATATTAGAGTAAACTTTTAGTACATAGAAGCTCCAGAGAATGTAGGTGGAAAAATAATTTAAGTTTATAAAGTTGTGAAGGTTTATTAATATCGATACTTAATCATAAGTATCGATTCTTGATATCGGCTCAAATTACTGTACCTATAAAAACTCTAGCCACACCGTAGATTGATGGGCAGAGAATGCTTAAGGACACTTAATCCGCTCTTTGTAATCTGTTATTAGTATGATATGCAATGAAGTGAAATAAATTAAAATGTTCTCATTTGCAATAATATCCATTAACAGACTGCAACAGTTCACTGGTGGACAAGTCAATTGCGCTGTTTCACTCAATCAGTTTCTGCCAGTCGTTCTGCGCAAATAGTCGCTCCATTGAGCAATAACTTTATTGAACTAATAATAATAAAAATATGAAAGAACTCTATAACTATTTAATTATTTATAGTTTTTGAAACAATATTAAGGTTTTCCCCAAAAAACTTATAACTTTTGAATATTCATCAAGTTCAAAATTTCATTATTATTATATGTATATATAGATTTATATTATATTGTTAACCTTACATGGGAAAATACACTCGCGATATGTTTTTACTGGGTTACAAATAATTATGTCATCCATAATGTGTATTGAGCGATCAAGTTATATTTTGTCTGTAAGAAAATTTTTATCCTTTTAATACAGTAAGTTGGAGACGAAATGAGTTCCATGAATGTCGGTTTTCATGTTATAAATTAGATATCTTATGATTGTGAGTGTATCTCCTATTGATATAAATACTTGATTTGATGTAACACATAGTAACTCTATTTAAAGAAATAGAATATGTAGGCTGAGAAATAATATTGGTATAGAAAGATTACATCTTGCGAAGATAGTGTATGTTATCTATTTTATTCTGACGGCCTATAATGTTCACAATATCTAATGTCAGTTAATAATCTTTATGTGAGTACTATTTATTTAATAACATTTGTTAAAAATAACCTTTTTCTTGTGCCTCAATAGACGTATATTTTGTTCTATTTTTTTTTCATTTATTTCCTGCGTGTTTTATCTATTTTTTTTATTTTTATCCACTGCTTTGAATACGAAGACATATTTTACTATTTAAAAGTAGCCTGAAACAAGCAACAAAGATCCATATTTTTCGACAAAGTCGTAATGGTTGAAAGTACAGAAAATCTGTGATTACATATGAGAAACGAATATTGTTTTAGATTCGTTTTCAGAATAGATCCATTTCCAATTTACGTTGAGTTTCAAACGAAAATTAGGTTTATATTTTAGAAATATCAGATTGAAATTGAAATTAAATTTGATTAAATTGGCCTGTCCATCTGGTTGCTGATCGGCCTTAAAATTATATTGCCAAGTAAAAACTATCAAAATAAAATTTGTTTTATTCTTAATCTTTGTGTTATGTCTTAAACCACTTTTTCCGACACTCGCGTAAACTTGCCAGCGTCAAGAGCTCTTCATACATAAAGGGTAAGTGTGGGATAACGCTCTTATGCGTCCTTTCAGTGCGGACATCAAAGGGGTGTTCTTTACGTACCTCTTTCAGCGGAACGGATGAAATTTGTGTTGATGACTTGCAGTTATGTTATTTCATCTAAGTCGCTCCTAACGAATACGTGGTGGTTTTAATATCTCAATCGAAAGAAAATAAGCAGAAATTAAAATCTCTAAAGTAAGTCTATTAGTTAATTTACGTCTAATAGATTCGCATAGAATAAATGTTTTAGCATATAGAGTTAATTTGTCATAAAACAAGATAAATGTAATGAAAACATAAACAAGTTGGAAGAAAAACCCAAAAAAACATATGCTAACATTTCTTGGTAATATGAAAGTTTTGATATAAAGGATCTCTGAAAAATCATAGTCAAAGGAAAACACGCCGATAGATGCCTGTTAATACTGGCACAACAAAAAAGCATATATCATTTTGTAATTTTTGAAGTGAGCATTGCTTCAAATATATTTGCCAACTTTTTTTTATCATAAAATAATATTTGAATATAAAATAATATATGACTTCCATTCACCATCTTGCTGGCATGATCGCCACGAACCGTGCAATTCAGCTGTTATTTTTTGCCACGAAGGTGCAACAATGACAAGAACTACAACCTGTGCTGTTCGAACAATTATGACACCGGGGTATTCAAAGGACAAGCGTACGTCGTGTTCACTACAGTAGTCTAACCGATTCGACAACTTTATTTTTTCACTGAAATTTTTGATACCAGTGGTAGCGGTTCCGACGAGATATAATTATGTAGCGTTTAATTAATTTTGTAGCGTCCAGTTTGAACATTTTACAGCTGATATATGTATATCTCACTACTTGGCACGGGACCTACCAATTTCTAAAGAAATTAATATTAACCCCCCACACTTATCCAAGGTGGATTGAAGGGACACTTAGACTCGAAATAAATACATCTAAGTCACACATATACATATATTAATTGCAGGAATTAAATTCGCGACCTAAAGCGATAACTCTGCCACTAAACCAATTAGGTACTACAACACATAACTAATTGTATGCATTACTAATTATTTGGACCAACACCAAACACACAATCACTCTTCCACAATGTACACGACACGTGTTTCACCTCAATACGAGGCATCATGAGGTAT
This sequence comes from Baronia brevicornis, assembly GCA_031353405.1. Lineage (NCBI taxonomy): Eukaryota > Metazoa > Arthropoda > Insecta > Lepidoptera > Papilionidae > Baronia > Baronia brevicornis. Next base: position 235,095 of record JASFAT010003971.1, on the reverse strand, counting down.
AATATGACTCTACGGAAGACAATCGTTAAGACAACTTAACTTGGTGTTTTTGATAGTGGTTAGAAAGTGGAGAGTTGCTGACGTTGCTGCTGAGTTTTTCGTTAAGATTTAATTTAGGTTCCCCGTAAATTCACTTCTTTTATTAAAAAAAAAACACACATTATTAATTTTTATCTTTGTTTGCTTGTCGCGGATTTTAGCTACGTAAGAATTCTAACTGTCCACATAGTAATGGATTTCCGCAAAGAAACGCCTGACTCCATTAATCACACATTACTAATTGTAAAATAGAATCATTTCGCATACTTCACTAAGGAGTAATTGATTGCGTTAGTACATTATAGAGCGGCAGTACAAAGGCGTTGTACGGACGATGACTTCTTGCGAACATCTTGATAATAATAATAAATCGAATAATCGGTGCGAATTCAGGTTTAGTGCCTGTCCGCGGGATCCAATAGTTAGCGGTGCACATATGTACACGCTCTGAAATACGTGATACTTGTTGATCGTAAACGATTATGCAATACTCCATTCGCTAGTCATCTACTTGTTACATCTAAGTGCCAATTGATTGCTTTACGACGCTTTGGAATTAAAGGCTGTAAAGCTTTTGTTGATGTTTTCAGTATGAGCAGAAATAATTTTCACCAATCCCTCAGTGTTGAAATCAATAGCAGCGATGATTATTTTTCTTTTAGCAAACAGCACCTGTGTGTTACTTTTATTAGATTAATAAGCGTCGCACCTGATGGAAGGCAATCAATAACGCACAAAGACATAAAACCATAGGCATTGCAAGTTACTTTAAAAATTTTAAATAAACGCCTATTTCAGAGTTATTAACTAAAAACAGTCGAGTAGTATTTAAATAAAAAATACAGGGAAAATTTTCATTGTTATTATAATTTACTTAATTTACATAATGTTCTACTAAAAAGTTTTTCAATATGTTTCGGTGGCATGTTTAACGATCAAAAGATAAACAAGGTCGCCCAGCCCTTTTTATGTAAGTGGATCAAAACATAAAATTGTGATTCATCATCTAACTAACGCATTTATGGCTATGCTAACATTGAGTTGAAAATTAGACGATTTTAAGGGGGGGTAGGTACACATATGTTATTGTCTCGTAAATTTGTTATGACACATGTATGTGCCCCACGCGTTGCCAATCAGGCAATCAGCTGATTCAGAATTCATCTGAATACAGACAGTACGATTATACACACTTTGTAAAAAAACGGCCGGTTTTGATTTTTCTATGCTATTGGTAATAATTTAGTTCTAAAGAGGTTTTAATAGCCAAACTATGTTACTGGCTCTTAATAAAGAGTCTGGGTATGAAAAAAAAAATAATTCCAAATTCGTAGCTTTTGTTTTTTTTTTTTTCAAAACATTAGAGTTTAAATGTGTGATCTTGGCTGAGTGGAAACACATTCCACAGGACACCATCAAAAGCCTCGTGGAAAGCATGCCAAGACGATTACATACCGTAATTCCTGCAAATGGAGGTCGTACTTGTTATTAATTTTATTTTTTTTAATGCCTATACCCATAAAAATCTTTTTCATTAATCTTTTTCACTATGCCCATAAAATGGCCATTGTCTCACGGATTTCTGTTTCCATTGACTAAAATACCGATTTTATTAACAATTAAATCCTAGGATACAAGTATTAAAAAAATTCTAAAAAAGAAATTTTTAGTCATTTAAGCTAATGACATATTGAAAATATTAATATTATCCATAGAAAAGCCAATGACTGTAAGGTGTTCGTTTTTTTTTTTGCAAAGGAGGTTATTTTTTTTTGTTTTATCGTCCTGAATGAATATCGATGATGTGATGGTCTTTGAACGATAAGCATGTAATTAAACTATTGCAAATTAAAGAGATTATGTATTGCCTACTAGAAGGGAGATACCTAGAAGGGATATAAATGTACATCTTGATATGGCAATCTATTTGTTTTTTTTTTATAATTTACCTTATAAAATTTACCTTAATTTACCTTGACGACCGATTGGCACAGTGGCGGGGCCCTCCGCCCGCGGAGTCAATGGTCGCGGGTTCGATTCCCGCATCGGAATAAATATTTATATGGATTTTTAAATGTTTATTCCGAGTCTGATAACCCCCCCAATCCGCATTTCCTTTCCTGCCCCTTCCTTTCTTCTCTATCCTTTCCCTTCCTCTCCGCCAATCCACGGTCGTGCCGATGGATGCGTGGCTAGGGGCGAGCCTAGTCGTAAGCGTGCCGATCGTCCCGGGGTCGGGCTCCCCCGGGGACTATGGTGCCTTACCTCAGCATGCAGGGCTCTGCTGGGGCTGACCTCCATCCTCCCTTGCGGCTCGTGGGATTCACTAAAGACGAATTTAATATACCTAATTTGTCGAAAATGACGGCGACGTGGTTCGCCACCCGTCACGTCCTGATTCTCACGAAGGGCGAAAAGCGACCAATGACGAGCCGTTTCGCTGCGATGAATGGCAGCGGATGGAGCTCTGTGGTCTCTGCCAACCCCTGCGGGGGATAGGCGTAAATATATATATATATATATATATAAATTTACCTTGTTTGTTCGTGCAACTTATCACATCTTTTTTAAGATTTATTTGATAGTTTGATACGTATTATCAGTTATCATTATCATTATTAATTCACACACACTTGCACATTGACTTTTCTCATAATCGAGGGTCTTTTATTCTCAGGTAGACTTTGCCTAGTATCTGCTGATATTTGGTCCGTTGATCGTCTCGTATTACTATGGGAGCAAATACCGATATATCGGATATACCGATAGATCGGATATATCGGATATTATTTTAAGAAATTTAAATACTGTACCGTATGTACCGCAGCTGCAAGTATATTTTTGACTCAAATATCAATTACAACTGGCATGTACGAAATCACAAGATGTATCTTGATTTACAAAAGGGGTGGTTATGAAAAGTTTACTATGACGTATAAAATAACCGTTTTGAAGTCAGAATTATAATTCTTTGTATAGAATCAGTTCGAAGTTAAAATAGTCGCTTGAAATAAATATATGTTTTTTTACAGCTTACATATGTAGGTACGATGCCTCCACATTTTGAAAGGAATTTGTATAATTAAAATTACCTGATCGAATCACTTAAGTATTTTAAAAGTTGATATATGGTTTTCGAATTTAATCTTATGTTTTGTAGTTTGAGTCGAGTTCTTATTAATTAACTAAAACCAACAAAATTATAGGCGCGATATACTCTAATTTGTAAAAGAGAACGATTTATAGATTCTAAATAATCCTGAATAGACCGATACATTTTTGTTTACCATTAAAATTGAAATCAATTTTTTTAGTCGCACATTTGTGTGAAGCCTTATGTTTTCATTATTTTATGATGAGGTCCTAATGTGACTCGTGTCGGATCGAATGCGATGAATCACTTTTTACAACAATACCGGTTTTAGGTGCCATCTGCTAGCCGGTACATGCCATTTTGGAGTCTCGATAAGTGTAAGCTCAGGCCATAATAGCATAAAGGGGCCATTATTCAGTGAGGTATTTATGTCACGGGTGTCCTTTGTAAGCTAGTCACGTCTTTACGCCATTACCATCGCAATTTTTCATACCATCGTTAATGTTATACGACTTTTACTTTGAAGTTATGGAGACGTATTAGGTTTTAACTGCGTAAGCCTGTATTAACAGCTTGTACTTTGTAATGTAATGCGCAGGGCCGGTTATATGATAAGTCATAAGTTTATTTGGGCAATAAACAAATCTCTGCCTTTTAAATCATTTGTACAAAGATTAGGAATGACAAATTCAGAATGTATGCTACACTTAAGTTGTTTTCTCATTTGTTACTTATTATGGCAGGGGTCTGGGGTCAGGAGGTTTTAAATATTTTATATTGTTTAAGCCGAACTGTTCGCCAAGTTTTTTAATCATCTTTCAACGTATTTTTGGTCGAGAGTCGAAGTTTTTGCGGGGTTTGCTTTTTATTGTTATATCGTATTTCATGTAAAAGAGAATCTATCATCATCAACCCGCGACAGTCAGCTGCTGCTTCTTCCGAGGCGCGCTACCCAGATCAATTTTCGACTATACGCATCCACTTTCTATCAAACGGACGACGTTTTATTCCACGTTTGCCAAGACGCGATTTCCACTCTATCACTCGTCTAACTAACCCAAGGGTTGTTGGTTCTCCGACAAACGTGACAAGCCCATTTTCAGTAGGTAAGCTAACTCGAAGAAGTATGTCAATTACTTTTAAGTATAAAAATAACGAATTTTTTTAAAATACCTAATGTATATTAATTATATTTATGTTAAAAGCTGATATTCTAGAACCCGGAACAGAAGCGGAAAAATAGCACATCTACATAGATCTAAAGTGCAAACCGTCTAAATAAATACCCTGGCGCCGGGCTTTCTTTCTCTAGTTCATTGACATGTCATCGGGTTTTGAACGTGAGTGACATTAGCATTTATCTCATTGTTAGAAATTTACATTTATTTACTACCCACACGACTAGTTTTTACTTTTCTATTTTTTTATTTATTAACAAAATGCACGGCACTTAGACAAAAAATATTTACATATATTACTGCCAATAAAAGATTCAAATAATTAATACAATTTTATTTAAATTTAATTAAAAGCAACGAAAAGTTGGACATTAACCTAAAGTAGACGTTACACTACACTTACTTTCAGGTTTGCGTTTCATATATAAATAAAATGGATGACGCTATGTATAATAATAATAATTCTTTATTTGCATAATATGAGGTATAACAAGATGAATATATGCGTATGTATCTGTGTGTTTGTGTGTGTACTTGTTATAAATATATATAAATATTATTTTATATTTTCAAGGAGTTTAAGAGTATTGTTTTTGAATGTTTTACCGACAAATTAAAAGTAACAGAAAAAAAAGAAATAATTTATTGTATGATGATAATCCATTAAGCTAGTCACAAGTAGATTGGCGGAGCACCCAGTATCAAAATAAAAAATGTAAGTTAAACTTATGTATATTTATGCCAACGCGTGAATTGAACCCGCGACCACTGTAGCTTCGGAAGCAGGAATAGAGAGGAATAATACTCTGAAATACTCTGAAAGTGAATCTGCCAACAGGCAGTAAATAATAAAATAACTGTTCAGTACGTATCTGAAAGTGAATTATCATGTAATGAATTATTCAAGTTTTTGATTTTATTTAATTCTTCTTCTTCACAATACATATATATCCGTATTTCCTATTGCGGACATGAACCCACCACCCTTGTTCAATTTCGGATTGGCTGTGAAACCAATAGGCCATACATATATTTATTCCGTTGCTGGAATCGAACCCGCGACCTTTGACTCCTTAGACTCTTAACTCAGTGACGGAGTGTTTAGTTAAATTATAATTATTCATACCGACTGAGTTACTTATAGCAGTAGACTATTTATTACCTTTTCAGAAATTAAATTTTGTTTGAATTCTAATTATTGAGAAGACATTTCTCGTATAACAATAGTATATTTGAAGGCAAGAACGTAAAGTATATTAAAAGAAGAGAACTTGCAAAAAATTTTTGTTCTGTTCCTGTTATGAATTGGGGGAAACTTTTGTTTCGAACGTTAAATTTCACCTACCCCTGTTATGATTAATTCCATGTTATTATGCTATGCAAAAGAAGTCGTGAATAACTGCTAGTGAAAGTTTTTTGTTTCTATCCCTCCTTGGGAGGCGAGATTTATTTTTGTTATCATTTACGAGTGTATTGTACCGTCGACACATGCTCAGCGAAGTCGTTCCCGCGTGCGTCTGCGCGGGTCAGTCCACGCGACGGGTTCGTTGTGCGCGTTTATCCGACCGAAGATCGCTACACATCCGTCGCCGTTGTGGCGGGAATTTTAAAAAATGTCCTAAATATTATTATTGTAATTGCAAATGATTACAGTGCCTAATAAACATTTGTGATTAGAGAAAATGAAAATGACCTGAAATTTTATTTTAATTGATTCCTCTTTGCCTTTATTCTTATTATTAAATTAAATAAAACGATACTGTTTTAAATTATACGGTTAAAAACAATTGTATTGTTAACATATAAAACAAATTTGGACGTGATGAATCTTAAGTTAAATTTTAAAGTATTTCTCGAAAACAATGATTATTTGATTGAACTTTCTACGTATAAATAATTTCCGGGTACAACTAATTAAATAATTTTTCTGTCAAACATTTGGACTGCGTAACCCTCTCATGTGCCAAACGGGTGAGCACACCGCATATCTTTAGTGTCAGCTAGTGACATCGACCCGTGCCTACCCACATGCTCCTGTGTACACTCAGTGCTGAGAAAACAAAGGAACAACTCCTTTCCACTACACTTAATCGTCATAGTCGCGTACGGGGATTTGCCTTATTACTCGGTTAAAGTGTGCTTCTGTAGTATTGGCTTTGTTGTATACGAGATTGAACTGCATTTCGGAAATGGATACTCTGCTGGTGCAAGACGGTCCCATTGTGCTATCGTGGATTATCTTCCTTTTGTTAATTTGCCGTTGTTATTACCAAATTGGTAAGTCTTAGTGTTTGTTTTCTATTAATTTTGCCTCTTTTTACATTTCAAGCGTCGATACATCTAGGCAATATATTTATAAATATTATTATAATGACAATTTGTTTCGGTTACAGAAATATTTTTAATTCTCCATTGTGAAATATAGTTTGCTTAGGAAAGGACCAGGAAGTTCGTAAAAAACAAATATATGTAATAAATGTAATTTGACAATTTGTGGCGTTTGACAAATGAAAGTAAGGTCTTGTGTCGAAATATAAACAATTCAAGCCATTCAAACATAAATTTTAATATGCTTCATTTATATCAGAATTTTGTAAATACATTATTATAGTATCGTAATTAATGTGAATATTCTTTGTGTAGGTACATAATATGTTTTACATTTAACACTGCTTTTTCTTTTAATAATTACGGATATTTTTAAAATACTATTGTGTGTTTAACATTTGTCATATGTGCTTTATTATTGTAATTTATATACAAAAATAAAATTAAAGATGAAGCAATAGCTTAATAAGAAGGAGAGGACGATAATGATGATGAGAAGCTTAATTGGTAAAGATTGTCAGGGGTTTGAATTTACCATTTAAATACTTATTTGAATCATATATTCCTAGCAATTTAGTTTAGTTATAATTGTTCAAAAGAAGTCAAGTATGATAATATCGTATGTACATTGTTAGTCTTCTTTGAAAAGTATGAAATAATAGAGGGATCCCTTACATTGGATCGTTGAGGCAGAATCAGGTGATAACGATAAACTTTCTCTTTAAGAGCATATTTACATAACATACCTCTGCGTCTGAAAGTAGGTATTTTTAAAGCAACCGTCTGTCTTGCATTTTATGTATGCGTTTCCATCTGTTTATATTTATTTGGTCTGTCCATTGTGCATACTGTCAACAGCATTCAAACGCATGTTAATGTGTCGTGGCATACGAAAACAGATATGTTAATTTCATGCGAATTACATCGACACCCGACGGAATATGTCAACGGGCGCGTCCGTAACTATACGTTGGTCATATAATACATATGTAAGTATGTATATAATACATATTTACGGGTTGCATGAATCCAGATCGTATCGACAGATATGTCAACGGCTGAGAGATGAAACGCCGCAAATATATTTCAAGTTGGAAATTTGAAATTGTGTTTATTACCTTTATGACCATGACTTATTCTAATAATTGTACAGTATTTATGATTTACTATTTATGAAAAATCTTATTATATCCGTTCTTCTGCAAACGTTTCTTTGCCACTGTAGGTGGATGTCTCATTTCTCAGGTGATTTATCATGCGGAGTGCTTCGAGGAAATGTTCAGAATAATTCCTACTGTTGAATTCCACAACTCCCTAAAAAAAAAATTTATCCCTACAATACAATGATGATTTTTCCCCAATTTATATAATTTCTTACCACGCACAACCACTCTGTGGTACCAGTTACCTACAACAACAGTATTTCCGATACGATATTAAAAGAAATCTACAAATTTCTCAAAGGCCGGCAACGCTTCTACAATGCATATGGTGTTACAGATTTCAATAGATGGCGTTGATTACACACCTTTAGGAGCTTAATTATGAGAGACGCTTAATTAATAAAAATAACGTTAAATAATGTAGATTCAGTTATTGTGTGTTTGCAATAAAATGTAAAATTTTCTGTGAGTATTGTGTTCTTGTTTGGTTTAGTAATCGATTTTGTACGAATAAAACGAGTATATATTATGAATCCTTCAGGTTTCTTTACTGTATACAAGTTCAGGCCTGAGTCATTAATATTTTATTATATCAGTCCAAGTCTTTTCAAGGCACAAGCGAAATTGAATTTGTAATTTGAATGTAAGGAGTAAATTTAAAGTAGACTATTGTGGCAAGGTTTTTCCATTACTATTATATTTCATACCATTCCCCGTAGCCAATTACTCCGGAATCGCTTGAATTTAAAATGATTTGAAATCACATAAAAATATTTTATTATTTTTCTTTTCGTAAAATAATCTCAAAGTAACTCTTATTATTTAATATTATAATATAATAACCATTCTGTGTGCAAATATTCAGAATCTAGTGTAGGCGAGAATATATGTTCATACAATGTACTTTTCTTTCAATGACCGTAATGTGTTCTTTGTGTCAAATAAATAAAATAAAAAATTGTTGCATGTTTTTTTTTCAGTTTTCATTCTAATTTTAATTGTAATATGTAACATGAAACTAATAAATAACAAAGTGTTGAGACTATAAAAAAGAGAAAAAAAACAAACAATAGATACTTCTAGCATCCGTTAGTATTACTTGAAACCTACTATTATTAACGAATATGATTGCATCAGCTCTAGGGAACTCAAATATTCTACTCTCGCAGAAGACCAATGAATATATATCATTGCTGTTTCAATCCTAGCATTCGCGGTGCCCCTGGAGATGCATGTGTCCGTGGGAAGATTTGAGTACTTTCTGCTTTTACACTCGCTTACATCTATAAAATATGACGAATTTCGTTGATGATAGTTTTCGATTGTAAGCGATTCGTTTATGGACAAATGTTTGCAAATTGTTGGTAGAATCCTATTTATCGAAGCAGTTATATTTGTTTTCTCAAAATGTTCAGGTTTTTTTATAAGCAGTTCAAGTGGTGTAGTGAAATTTTGGTTCTGTTCGTAGTTTCTTTCTGCTTGAAACTGTGTTGGTCATTGCTCTGTTGGCTTTGTTTACTGGATGGAGTATTTTTGGGCGATTCATCGTTAACGCTCCGAACCGGATGATTGTTTAAAGTCGTTGTTGTTCGACACGATTAATAATGGGTAGGCATTTATTGGCTCAGTGGCAAAGCTTTGAACCACTTTCTGAGTAAATGGTTGCGGTTTCAATTCTTTCATATAGGAAAATATCGAATCCGCTATAGGCAAATATGGTGGGTTAATGTCCATTCCTCCAAAAATGAGAAACCCCGCCCATCAGTGACGTATATGGCATGTGAAAAAAGTTTGGTACTTAAAATGTTAGTAAATAATAATACTTCATTTTGACATTCATGTTACGGTCGATTGGTTTCCTACGGAGAATAGATTAGATCCAATATAGATTTATTGTTATACAGCCTATTTTCTTGATTAATATTTATCGTCATTATTATGTTTTAAAAAAAATTCTTCATACACGGGTTAATATTAATTAAAACGATTAGGAATAATGAATTAACGCCAGACGTTTTTTTAATGTAGCTTAACGAATGTCGAGAAGTGGCGGGCGAGGTGAAAGAAGTGGAGACTGCGAAGGATATGAAAGGAGGAGGGGGAGGCAGGCAAAAAAGCATAGACAGCGTAAGATCGATACGGACTTACGATACAAAATAAATACTAATGAAGAACACGATGGCGGGTTGCCTTCGTGAACCATGCCGTTTATTATTGACTGATCCTCTTTCCAAGTTCAAACTGAAGCCGGTACTAGTCCATATTCTTCTGTTATGACGTCTCTTTCATCGTTACAGAAGAGACTTGAAAATGACAATTTAATTGGGAAAACGAAGGCTCCTCCAGCTATTTATGGGATATGAGGGCAAACGAGCAAGCGTGCTGCCCGATGGAAAGCAATCAACGCCACCTATAGACAACCGTGACACCAGAGGCGTCACGGAAGCGTTTTAGGTATTTTAGGTTTTCTTAGTTGAAAGCTCGCGAGTCCTCATGAAGCTTAATACTCAGCCTCAACAACGTCTAACCATTATAAAAGTTAATAAACTGACAAAAGCGTAATTGGTTGGCATTTTTGCATACAGTGAAAGATTGCAGCTTTGATTTTTTGCAGCTTTAACATTGTCTATCTCTATAGCAACCGTACCTATGGAAAACAATCTTCATAACAACTACGTGCTGAATGCATGAGTGAGTGTGGGTGACAGATATTTAACGCAAGTGCCAGTAATAACTATATAACTTTCATCGCAATTGGATGAATAATGCGCGAACGCATAGGGAACGAATACATATACATTCATTTTCATATTTATATATGTTAGATTAAAGTGCTAAGTGACGCGTATTTAATTGGGTAATAGCAGAAGTTAATTTGGACCACAACAGCTGGTCGTAACCGCAAACCAGAAAGAAGATGACAAAGCACAATGCTCAGTTTACGTGATATATTTCAATAATTGGAACAAGCGTGTCTATTTCAGACGCAAATTGCTTTAAGGCGGAAAGACGCGACCCGTTTAACGACCGTACTGCGGCCATAAATTTATTGTATATTTAAAACTACTGGATGCATTTGCATAATAGATTAATTTGTTTTATATAAACATTAAATCAGTACTCACTGACGAACTGTTCCACTTGATCTACCGGATGTACCTTTCCAGTTAACTCAATGGGTCGGGAGTATCATGGTGCGTGATTCAATCGTAATTCCTTTTGTAGATACTAAAATAGGCAATAGTTATACTGTCTATATACTAATGGTATTCAAAATGTTGCTAGACATGTAAACAATTATTTTGTTTTATTTTTACACAAATTAAGTTAATTTGGTAGTAACTCAAAATGCAGATATGCTAGACTATAATACAATTTAAGGTAATGAAATAAAATTAAGGGAATAAGGCAATTAGAGGCAATTAAAGTTTTTTCATTTTATTTCATTATTATTTTTAGACTTCTAAAAAAAGCTTTAGTTGTTCTCAATAAACAGATAACTGACTAAAGATAGACAAGAAACATGCATGTTAGAACACTTCATAAGTATATCTCATTTCTAACTAAAATCGTACACAAATTTCATTACATAATAATAGTAGGAACAACTATACAAAAATAATATTATAAATACATAATAAACAATTTTTTTTGCCTAATACCGCCTAGTGTTATTGCCAATCCTATAAAAACCTTTTAATTAAAAATTATTAAATTTTTAAAAATAATTAATGTACCAATGTTTAAGTTAAGAGTTATCCACTCTTAAAGTTGAACGTGCTCGCTTGAGAGTTCTGAAGGTGCTCATTTGGTAAAGTAGATCCTTATGTACGGAGATATATAATATTCAACGCTGGATGCCAGACGTCTCGCTCCTTGGTCCCCGAGCTCGTCGTAACTGGGTGACCTGGTTCGCCGTGCCTCGCTGCAACCTATGTGCATTACAAATTGTATACGTTAATCTCGACCATGGCAGCGTAAAAGTTAAATGTAGTTAACATTTTACTCTACTGATATTTTATTTTATGTTAACATGCAAACAAATTGAGATGTATGTCACTGAAAAACAGTAACTAGATAGTTAAAAGGTATATTATATTTCGGGATATTAAATATATTCATTTCTTTTTCTTTAAGTAAATACATATATCCTACTAATATTATAAATGCGAAAGTTTGTGAGTATGGATGTGTGTTTGTTACTCTTTCACTAAAAAACTACTGGACGGATTTGGATGAAACTTTACAGTAATATAGGTTATACATCGGAATAACATAAACAATTTGTAATGATTTTATGTAATTTTGATCGTAATATAACGATATATGTCAATTAAGTCGGAAAAAAATCTCGCCTCTGAGAGCTATCTTGGCGTACGCTGTCTAAACCATTGGAGTTATACAAAGATGATTTACCGTAGGATTGTTTGCCTTGAATAGTTCTAAATAAAAGTCCGCGTCAGCATATAACTTTTTATGTGGAAGTGACTATGAAGAAAACTGTGAGCCATAAATTAAATAAAAAAATATATATATTTATTTAAAATGATCTGTCACGAAACATAATGTGGCAGACCAAATTCCACGCGAGCGAAGCCGCAAAAAGGGCAAAAGCCAGTTATAAATAAATTTGTGATAAATATTAAATATTTATGTGAGATATTATACCTGTTGTATGTAAAGTTTATGGCAACATTTTGGTGAAAACCAATGTTCAAAGTACTAGTTTTAAAAACTAGTATTTGATCAAAAACCCAATTTTTTTTACAGCAGATTAGGTAAACGAATATGCGAGTCACCAGGTGGTAAGTGATCATCGCCGCCCATAGATATCCGCGACGCCGGAGTCGTCTCTGATGTGTTATTACCAGATTATCCATATAAAATGTAATAATATTATCATTTGCCACCTAGATAAGCAGGAACTTAAGTATAGAAAGGAAGTTGGAAAACGTGCTTTGCAATCGCATTGAATTGCTTGCATAAGTTCTCTGTGTCGTGATGGTCAGAGAACTGTCGCTCTTCGTAAAAACAAGTAAGTGTCATGTTCTTATGTGTCTGTCTGGTCGTAAAGTAGGCCTTATACGTTGGTTTGGGTAAGGATCGGTATTAATATAGGATGAAGGATAAACTAGGCAATTGGACGTTCGCACATAAGCGTAGCCTAATATTGACATATGGTAGAAAATGACTTAATATTTTTTTGGATAACCATAGCTGTCTGATAAATGTTGTCTTTTTTTCCCATTTAATGTATTAAAAGTGTGCATTTTGAATTATTGAAATTGAAGAAAAGTGTAACTCTGAAATTGGACCTAAAGTTTTTAAAAAATGGCTTCAAACGAGTCGATGTGTGACCTAATATGAGTATTCATAAACGTCTACTTTACTAATGACACTGTAGATGCGTTACCCAACTTAAGATATGACAAATAAGAGGCAAAGAAGGAAGTAAAAGAATTTGAAAGGAGTTTGGTCCTCGGCTTTCAACTAGTTACTATTCAGTAGTCGATTTTTAAGAGAATATGTGTTGTATTTGAACGGAAGAGCTCACTCATTCATGCTCTATACAAAAATTTTGCCCCATTTTTTTTGTCTGAAATTTGCTTGCAACTTAGTTCTGCCACATATGAAGCTTCTTTTTAACTGACTCTGAATTTTTTTACAAATTGATAAATTGATGCTCTTTATTTACTAACTTACCACTTCTAAGTATTTTATAATGGTGTAGTCGAAATTAAATTCGGCTTTCAAAAAGCTCTCAAATTTAATTTGGCTGTGAATGGCGAGATTGTAAAACCTCAGACTATAATACTGTGTTTTATTAGTTTCGCTTCAACATTTCATAAAGTTAAAATGATGTTTTATTTATTAATTAATGTTTCGTGCTTTAATTGGTTTCACATTAATTAGATTTACGCTTAGAAAAAAAAAATCTTTCATCGAATTTCGCTAAATCATATAACTGCTCCATCGAATAAACCGTACTCATATTTACGAAAGCTATTACGTTGCTAATTAATAATTTTTTCATGTAATTTAATTGAATATGAAGTTTATTTTATCATTTGTATTTTAATATCATATGTTAGGTTTTAAATCTAGCTAGCTTTAAAACCTAACATTTTAGAGCTTTAAAACCTAAGATTTTAGAGTACTGAATTCTAGTATTATATCTTTATGTACTAACTCAAAATTACTTTTTTTTCGTAGAAGGTATCGTATTGCTGGCTTCTGTTTCCATCTTCCTTTTTTTAATTAAATAGTTTGGCAAACCAGCAAAGGGCCAGCTAGTGGGCCCTTTAGTATGTAATCATCGTTGCCCATGGATGTATGTAATACTAAGAACACTGCAGATACATTACCAACCTTAGACTAAGGATGTGAATAATGCGAGGGGAAGAAAGATTAACTATTGCGAGGGGAGTGCAAGAAGAAAGTAATGAGAGGAGAAGAGGAAATATAGAGAAGTAAAAAGAGTTATGTCTTCGAGTCCTTCACTCACTGTACGAAACACGTTAACAAAGATGTTGACTGGTACAACTTAGTGACAGTCGAGACATGCTCTACTATTTAATTTCTCCATTACTATCATCATTGTGGTTTATGTCTTAATCATCACGCTGAGTTTTTAAACATCATGCTGAGTTTATCTATACATTGGATTACCCGTTTCGTTACCATCTGAGCCTTTTGTTAAATATAGAATGTGTACTTTAACAAATAAATAGTACACTTATTTTTCTTAATACATATAATAGTATGTAAGAAATAATACAAATCCATCCATCAGGTGACATGCCTGCTCGCTTGCCTTCCTATCTCATAAAAAAAACATTACGACCTTAAAATATGTTATCGAATAATAATAAATCGATATATTATAATCATATTATCGATGTTTGCTCGTGTAAAGTAATCACATTAAATTGTGAGTGAAACGGTGAGCAGATGCGTCCGGTCGAAGCGAGTCGATACATTGATGTGAAGTTACTGGCGGTTTCAACTATCTAATGCTTTTTAGCTCGCTGCATATGTACTACGAGTAGTCAAGTAGTAAAACTCTTTGTTACAGTTCTCTTAGGTATTCAAGGAGTGTTTTCGTTCTATATTTGACGTTAAAAGTTTTGTTTGTTTGCATCGTGTAAGGGTAATTGTAATTAAACCAGAAATTCAGCAATTTAAATAAACTTTCGTTTTGAAATTCGGTTCGTACTTAGTTAGTGCTGTTAGAGTTGAACAACGCTATATGATTATAAAACTATAAAATTTGTGTACATATAAAATATGTTTATTTAAATAGGGCTGATTGCATGAACATGAAACATTTGAAAATCTTTCACAAAGGACTTCACAATAAAGCTTACAATTCAAATATGTAAATAACACAAACGGGAACTGAATGTCAAATCGTTTACTCTATTTTGTTTCACTATTGTATCCAGGATTGTTTTTATAATAACCTCCGATGTTTCATACAATTTTGGCTTAAATAACGGAACTTCTTTCATTGAATCAGTGTGTGTGATTATCATTTTCATTAAAAACACTATATATAGACATTCTATTAGTTATAATTTTTGTAGGTCTCTATTAGTATAAGGGGTTTTGTCCTAAACAATAATGATAAAATTTTTAAACGAAAATTTCTTTCCAAACATTTTTCGTATGAAATGGCTTTAATTCGTATTCATCCAGTCTGGCAGAGACTGGATTCTGCGTTTGCCCAGTCGTCTCCGTTCTAATATTCATCTACTGCAACGGTTGTTCGTTATTATATCATGTTACAATCACAATATATATATATATATATATATATATATATATATATATATATATATATATATATACATATATATATGTATGTATATATATGGAATCATCAATTTACTTTGGAAAATATACTGCTACCCTAATTATTACTACAGTATTACATTACGCTATTTTATTATGACACTATATTTTTATAAATATAATATTTCATTTCGACATTTTTAACAAAATATTTTATGTGAAATAAATATTTCGGAGTGTTATCTTCGTTAGATATTACTTACAAACTTTTCCATTTGAGTGTATGCACTAACTTATTCCTCGTGATTAAGCGTTAGTTACTGCTGTAAATATTTTCTGGGTAGTCCATTTTATCTTGCAACGTAAAATATGTTTGTAGTTGAATACATAACTCTTAAATGTTCGCTATTTAAGATAAAGATAACTTCTGTAACACTGAACTCCGCGCGATTAATTTAGTTACGTTAACTAAAGTATATTCTTAACTGGGTCAGAGGATAGCAACAAACTATCTTTACATGGACCAGTTATCTTTATTTGAGCTATTTAAAGAACAACGATCAATTGGCTTAGTGGCCCCCCGCCCATGGAATGAATGGTCGCGAGTTTGATCCCCGCATCGGAATAATATATGTACGGCCTAAAGATATTTATTCCGAGTCTGGTAATACCGCCAAACCTCATTGGACAGGCGTGGTGAGTTATTGTACGTTCCTCCAGAAATGGAGAGGCCCGTGCTCAGCAGTCACATATACGAACGAGCTGCAGAAAAAAAAGTATAAGTTTTGTTTTGCTTATTTTCAGAGAATTGACTGTTTTTTTAAAATGACAAATTACCTAAAACTAATCATAAACGTTGAAATATATTCTTACAAAGACTACAAAGGGATTAACGATATTAAAAATACAGACGAAATACTCTTATACATTTTAACTTATGTGTGACCTATTTTCGGCGTATTATCCTATTTTAAGCCGACTTAATTTCATGACATAATCTGGTTATGTTTATACTGTCGTTTAGTGGTTAATATATGGTGGAATCTAAATCAAGAATCAAAATTATAAATAATATAAAAACCGATCTGCAATCTTTAATACGCGTGCCAAACTATTATTACATAAGTACATATACAATATAACTACCTATTATTACCATTATTACATGCTCCTTAATTTGATTAAGCCCAATGTCCAGCGGTGAACTGATACGGTAGTACTGGTGATGATCGTTGGAGCTTATTTTATTTGAGTGTAGTAGGGACTCTATTCTTCACAGGATCTTTTTGACAGATGTAAATTTTATATCATACTACACATAACATACTTACACATAATATAAATGTTACATCGGTCGGACGGATGGGACACGAATAACAGTATAGACCGATGTAACATTGTACAAGCGTCTATTATTATCAGTATTCCTATTTAAATTTTACTTTGAAGTAATAAAAAGTCTTAAAATTTTCGGATAACGCTTGAATCTTTAGGGACTTTTGTGTTATATGTATTTTTTTAATATGTTTCAATTTTTAAAAACATTAAATTAAGAAAATAATATGTTCGTCATTGCAAAGTTATGTCGATCAGAAAAATTTACATTTGTCAAAAAGATCAAGCTGACTTGTACAGAGTATAAGACCCTAATCCTGTGCGTATGTGTTTGTAAAGGTCGGCAACACATTTGAGACGCCTCTGACGTTGCGCGTGTCTATGGGCGGTGGTGATCGCCTGCGACCAGGTGTCCCACGTCGTTTACCTGCTCTGCTTATAAAAAACAGTTAATAGGTTACTTTAATATAACTGACAGGTATGCTCCTATAATTTAGCTTCTTTAATTAAATTAACCCGAAACTGCCTTGCGTCGCAAAAGCGCTACGATTATGCGTCTCACGTTTCGTTTAATAAAATGGCTTTAATTAAAACATTAAGGCGCTTTCTTCACAGATTACTAATACCTTCGTTATTTTTTTAAACTTTATAAACAAAATAACTGTAGATAAAATGACTTAATATTTTATTTTCTTATTATTCTATTCTACAGAGCAAATGTGTTCTGTAATGTTTTACATTTTTAATAGTACTTACAGAGAAAATATTTTATTTTTTGTTTGTATAAATATTATTTTACTATTAAATATATATAGTTATTATAAATTGGAATAATTATACAATTATAAATAGAAATCGAATTTTGAAGTAAAAAAAAAAATAAGTTTCCGATAAACTAAACAATGAAACTACAACGTCTTTCCTCATACTACGATTCTGTGGAACCAGCTACATTCCGTGATATTTCCATACCGATACGACATTGGAACCTTCAAAAAATCTAGCCTTCATATTTTTTAAAGGCAGGCAATGTCTATGGTGTTGCAGATGTCCATAGGCGGCGTTCATTGCTTTCCATCAAGTGACCATGTCGCTCGTTCTCCTTACTGTTCCATAAAAAAAACGAATATTTTAAATATTCAATTTTAATCCAATATAAAACTATTAATATTATATCTATGAACATCTGAATATATCTATGGGCTAATAAGTGTCCACAGTAAATTACTAAAGGACGATATTGGATGACGTCATTGCCCCATTGCGACGGCCTTCGCGGCCGGTTGTTGACCTCGGCGCATGGTCCGTTAGCGATGCAAATACCATAACAAATGAATGTCCGTCTCGTGTATGGAGTTTCAGCTGTCAACACTGCGCACAAGAAATAACTACCGAGAATGCATTAGAAGATAATCGTGTCTTGTATGTACTTCTTACGTTTCAAGAACACGCGTCCGCCTTATTTATAGATATTCTTGTCCACGATTTTGTCCATGTAAGATATAAATGAGGACCAATTAGTTTAGGGGCGCGGCCGCCCACAGAGTCAATAGTCGCGGGTTCGATCCCCGCATCGCAATAATTATATGTATGGCCTACAGATATCTAGAGTACAGGTATCTAGACTCCAGTAACCCCGACAATACGCATTGAACAATCGTGGTGAGTTAACGTCCGTTCCTCCAGAAATGGGGAGGCCCGTGCTCAGTAGTAGGACGTATATGGGCTGTCGAATAAAATAAAGATATAAACTTTGTTATAAAGTAACAATAGCTCAGTTCACAAGAATTGGGATTACGATCTGTGGTCGTGAGTATGTATCTTCCATTGGATTATATGTGAACCATTTTCTAGCATAAGAATTATTTACTTATTTGTGAAAAGTAATAAAAATTCTAGTAATGTTTAAACATTCGCAGTCATGTTTCTACTAAAATACTCGTCAAAACCGTTGTCACGAGATTACTTCTGACAACTAATTACACACACAGAATATTTCTAAAAAGAACAAAAGATTGGTAGTTATTTTGACATCACAGATAAAATAAAATTATTTAGGAATATTAACGTGAAATGTAATTCGTTGTGTGAATGGTACGACAAATACATGAAAAGAAACAAGGCTTTAGACATTCTCTACGACAGTGTGGTAGAAATTACACACCGTATTAAATCTAACATTTAAGTCTGTATAATTATTTGATTTATCTGCTTTCACTTTATGTTAATGTTGTGTCCATCTATAATTAGGATTACATTTACGTATCTTTTTAGAACTATTTATAATATTGTATAATGAATGTAACTCATGTTGAGGGTCCATAAATAAATAAAAAATAAAATAATTTAAAAATAAATTCGATTGCAAATTCATCTAAATTTTTACGTCAAAATGATTCATTTCTTTGGATGAAAATGATAACATTACAAATCACCAGCTTTTATAGCAGGAATTTAATAGACATAACATTACTAGAACTTTTTTAACCCTTGTCAAAACTCGTTCCTTTGTTGTATCAAATTAAACGCCGTGCTCGGCTTAACAAAACTTTTTGTTAGAAGTTGTGTAAAATTAATTACCTTATTCCATGTATAATTTAATGTGCCTTGTTCCGTTTACTTTGTACTGTAATACCTACGGTGTTGTACATGTCTATGGCATTGATTGATTTCCATTAGGCAACACGTCTACTCATTTGCCCTCTTATCTCATAAAAACCTATAAAATCATGAAAACTATACCGTCTTATACGTAGTGTCGAACGCCCGGCGACTGGCAGAGATTGGATGCGTGAAGCTGATGATTGGGCTAGGTGGCGCTTCATGGGGGAGGCATAAGTATATCCACTACTGCACATAGGTCCAACAGTGGACTGCCGCAGGCTGTTGATGAAACTGTCTAATCGAGAAGAATAAATATTTAACCTTTGTAGGCCAAAGATATAACACAAAAAGATTACTTTTTATGAGCCTCTCTCGACTACATAAGATGACTTCTACAATTTTTGAACTGAAAAATATGGTCACCTATTTTCACTTCATTTCATTATCATAACAAGCAATGTCTCTGTTCTCCGATGTATTCTTTCTTCAGAGTTTCATCGGCATGTTAAGTCGGTCTAAACATAGCCGTGTAATTTTTTTTACGATTTTTATAACAATTTCAATTAAGCCCTGTAATCAAAAGTTATCAAAATAAGGCATGCAATGTAATGTTTTGATATTATTGTGCAAATGTTTGTGCAAATTATTGTGCAACCATTCCGACTAAGCTGATATTGGTAGTGAGTGCTTGTGCTTGTAAAAGATGGCTCATATCTAAATTAGTAGAATCGAACCCACGATTTAGATCATAAGCGCAATCCTTACCTATTGAGCTATTGCTGTTTTTTTTAATTAATTGAGATTAATTTAGAGGACAGCTACTTAATTACTTACTGATTGGTGGTTGATAGTGGTGTCTGGAACAAATCCTTTGTATAGCGATAAGACGGCCTTTTCTACTTTTAGTTTATACTATAGTACTAAATTTACTTATATTTAGATGTGCTAAAAAGGATACAAATATACTAAAAGTATTATGCAAATAATTAAAGGATTTAAAATTTAATGAAGAAATGATTTAAAATTAAATCGTGCTCACTATTTGATTTTTTTTTATATAGCAGAGTAGGCAAACGAGCATGCGGGTCACCTTGTGGTAAGTGATCACCGCCGCCTATAGTTATTCTCAACGCCGGAAGCATTTCAGATACAACGCCAGCTTTTTGTGAAAACATATTCTTGTCTCTTGAATACCTATATAACTTTTTTTACGAAATACCGCAGGTGGTAAATCGTTCCACAGTTGTACAGTTCGTGGCAGAAAATTGTGACTAAATCGCATTGGTGGTGGACTGCCAGCCATCTAGGTGATAGGGATGGACTCTTTTAATGTAAAAAAGAAAGTTAATAAATAACTGAGTAGACATAGGACTAAATTGGAAATTGGGCACGATTTTATGGACTTAAGGATTACAAAAAGTATGTGCATGAATACAGGTTTCCGAGCGATGATTTTCGACAATCCAGAGCATTGAACAAATCTATAATATTACGTCGGGGCAAAAGTATTTTCGTATTTTGAATGTATTATTAGTAATCAAACCTCTTTGGCTGTACTGAATGTAACTGGCTGGTTTTAATACCATTAAATGAGACATTCTGACGATGCAATAAATAAAAAAAAAACTAGTTCCCGCCATTTTTCAATTGTTTTTCAAGCAAGCAAAATGAACGTATGTGACGAAGAAATGCGGTACATTTTAAAGTTTTCTTACAAAAAAGGTAAAAATGCGACGAACGCCGCGAATACATTTTGTCCGGTTTACGGACCTAATGTGCTATCAATAAGAGTAGCACAAATGTGGTTCAAGCGTTTCAAGCCTAGAAATTTTAGTGTTAAAGATGAGGTTCGCTCTGGACGTGATGGATCTTTGAGAACGTGGAGCAAACTATCGATTCTGACCTCTACTGTCAGCAATTGATGAGGTTAAAAAAAGCTATTGAGAAAATCCGGCCGGAGCTGGTGAATAGGAAGGGCGTGGTGTTCCACCATGACAACGCCAGACCGCACTCATCTATAGTCACGCAGCCAAAATTGAGAGAGCTTGGCTGGGATGTGTTGATGCATCCTCCATATAGCCCTGACCTTGCTCCATCAGATTTCCACCTGTTTCGGTCATTGCAGAACTCTTTAGGAAGCATAAAGCTAACCTCAAAAGAACACTGTGAACACTACCTGCCAGATTTTTTCAAGCAAAAATCTCAAAATTTCTACAGGAATGGGATCATGGCACTACCCACAAGATGGCAACAAATCATCGATCAAAACGACACATACATAATATAAATAAATAAAAAATTATACCTAAAAAAATATTTTCCTTTGTATGAACAATACGAAAATATTTTTGCCCCGACCTCATATTATATAAAATGGAAAATAAGTACTTTCCTGGTATGCGCAGCCGGATTCCTACCCAGTTAGCTCACTTTAATTGAAACTTCGTTTCCTTTGATCCATCGTGACGCATTACTAAGGGACCATTTAATAAATAAAACCTTTTATAATATTATATAATATATTCAACGGGAACAAAACATTTATAAAGTTAAGTTTTAACATTTCTTTAGGACTTTTTCGTTTGGCTATGGTTCTTATAGTAGATATTGTAGATTTATTTTCAACTCTCAACGTCGAAAAATCATTTAACTCTCTTTAAGCGTTTACATCGTTGGGTATAAACGAAATTCGTTGTCAATCCGAAAGCGAATTAATGTCCGCGATGTCAAAAATTGGGGCAACGGACTCGAGCTCTCGGCTCGACGGCTGCATTCTGCATTCCACACATGACGAACCCGGATAATTATTCAGTTTCTTTAATACTAGCATTTCGACGTTAAAAAACGCATCCAAATTGAATCAATAAATAAAAAATATCAAATATTATATAGAAAGCATTGAAACAGCAATAGCTCAATTGCTAAGGATATGTGAAAAATCTTAGGTTGCGGGTTCGATTTGACAATTAGACTATTGACTTAAACCATACCTTGCAGTAGGTATAAGCTAAGTTGTAATGATTAAGAAAAATTCTAGTAATATCAAAACAGTGCTATTATTTCCTCGAAAAGCAGAGAAAGTCATAATTGTATAGTGCTATAACATAACTGTGATTGTTTGTGAAATTTTATTCAAAAGTTACTTATATTATAAATTGGTATATACATTTTTTATCTAAAATTATAAATTGGTATATCATAAAAATCATGATAATATATATCACAAAAATGATGATAATATCCTATATCATATATATCATAAGAAACAAGCTCATACATACAAAAGACATTGTTAAAAATGTGATCTAAATTGATAGAGCAAAGAATTTCATTCCCTTTTTGTAATGGCATGCAATAAACGTAGTCTAGGTACGGCTGAGCAGTCTCTATAATTACATAATTATGGAGACTGCTATAAAGTTGAAATAAAAATACTTCCATTTTACATTTTACTTATGATAATTTTGATCTTAATATTGTATATTATATAGACGCGTTATATATTAGAAGTATTCGATCAAATCGGACTTCTCCAGTCCGATGATAATAAATTCATCGCTTATACGACTGCAAGCGTTAAATTGCCGGATTACGCCTGTCATCTTGTTTCCAGCTATGCGAACAACAATGTTATTTTAGTATTTCTCGCTCGGACCTGTTTTCATGAAAACTAAACGGATCTGTTGGTCGACTCGTGCCGTCCGACCGCTTTGAATAAAACAAAACCTCGGACACAGTGCTCGCGTATATTGCTCAGGTCTCAAGCAAGACCATTAACACTGCTTTCTGGGGTCAATGGACTTGGTTGACCTAATGAGTGTAGTTACTTTTAATAACAGAGTGATTTTGCAACATAAATTGTTTCCTAAGAGTGAATGCAATAAATCACCTTGTTAAAGCTATAATTGCGGTGACAGGCAACTCTATGTTAAGTTCTGGCTCTAAGTTTTAGATCAAAATTAAATATAATATTGAAAATAATACTGTTTTGATAGAATTTTGATGTATTATTTAGAACATTGATTTGATCATTGTAAGAAACTAAACTAAAAAACCCTAAATATACTTGAAAAAATTACACTATTCAGTATTAACCTTAGAAACACGTTGTAAAGTTAATTTTTTTATCAAATATATTTTATCCTCAATATAATTTTGATGTGAAACATCATATCGCGGAGTATGGGAGTGACATTGTAGACCGAGACAACGTCTCGATTCAGGCTACGCTCCCTTCCATTCGACTCTATTCAGGGTCACTTACACGTGGCCGTGAGCATACGGTAGAGACCGAGCCGTCGTCAATGTTTCACATCCACCAAGCGTCCAAAGACTTCTTTTTTATTAAGTACATGTCTCCATGCAATAATTCTAGTCATTTTACCGTTGCTAATAACAATGAAGAACACAATATATGTATAACTACAACGAGAAGTAAACGAAAAAAAGGAACTAAAATTTGAGATAATCTATAAAAATAATTTTATTCCGATGTATGTATGAAGCGTGTACAAATTTCAGAACTTAAAATCGCTATCTTATTCTTTGAAGTGAGAAACATTATTAAGGAAAGAAGTAAATGTGACATGAAGTTTATGGCTACAGCAAAAAAATATGAGAGATTTTATGAAGTATGCAAAGAGCGTAAAATGATGTTGCAAAGACACTATGCGCATGTCTGCGTGGGTGGTGAAACTTATCCTTTCTTTGCTACCTCCTTCCCGTCTTCCTAATACACTTATTGTATTCTCTTAACACACTTAGTTATTCTATAATTTGGGTAATAACGTATCATAAATATGTATATATAAATATTATAGTATTATAATATAATATGTAAGGAGTGGTATTGTTTTCAATGAAATAATTTCTTATACGAGTTTGGGAGCGTTTACAAACAGTAATAACTGTTCTTCACACCCCGTTAATGTTATTTGTTACTTCACGAAACTAATATATGAGTTGTTCAACAACAGAAGATTGTATGAAATACAATAGTGTGTGTAGAGATGAACGGGGAAGTTTTTGTCTTTACAAGTCGAAAGCAAAATGTTACGAATGTATACGGTAAATATCTTGTTGTTGAACTTCTAATAAGTACTGCTTCCTTTGATTCTTAATATAATATAAGAAAAGAACGGTTGGATATGGAATTTTTACAACGGGGAGTGTTTCGGAAACTTAGATGGTTTGGGCACATAGAGAGGATGGATGAAAGACGACTGGCAAGAGAAATTTACGTTGCGAATGTGGATAGAAGTGTCGGTAGGGGAAGACCACGGAAAACATACCTTGATCAAATTTCTGAAGTTTTTAAGAATAATGAGTGTGGAGGAAGCAAGGAAAGTTTGCCGAGTTCGTAGCAGATGGAGATCTGTGGTCTCTGCCTGCCCCTACGAGAAACAGGCGTGACGATATGTATGTATGTGTTTCGGGAAATTGTTCGAAATAAATTAAATAAAATATATAGAGTTTATATTTTCGCAAATTTCATCTGCCTTATCTGGATAGTTGGCGATTGATTACGGTGCGTATTCCCTGAAACCTCCCATGTACCATCACTCCGTGGATCCGAATACTTTCAGCTGCATTTGGACAGTAAAATCTTAAAAAATAAGCTTACGCATATATTGAAAATCAGCAACACTTCTGAAATTCTTCTGATATTGTATACATTTATAGTCGGTGCTAATTACTTATTCAATAAGGCGACACGCTTGCTCGTTTGGGTTCTTATTACATAAAACGATTTATAATTTTGAGTTAATGAGGCCTTGACTACGAACGTAGACTTTAGGTAACCTTCGGCGTACGTACGAATGTACGTAACGTGGATTACGTGAACTAGAGATGTTAAAATAAAGATCAAACTTAATGGCGCACCTTGGGAGACACCGCAGTTTGCAGACCTTTATTTTTCCAAGTAAAAATTGTTACAAAGTGTAAAAGACTATACTTATAGGTAGAATAATAATTTTCTTTTAAATACTCTTATTAACGTCCCTTGTTCACAATTACTGTTGTATTATTAATGAGAATAGATGACATATACAGCTTTTTACGACACCGCTTTCACTAGGTTTTTTGATACATACACACACTGTCAAACAATGTTTGTATATGTAACCTTTATAATTATGTACTCGGTTGGAAATTAAACCATGCAAAGGGTAATGAGGATGTGGGGATGTCTGGGTCGTTTTTAAGATTTAAAGGGACCTTTTCACTCAATTACGTCGAGGCGGTCTCGCTACTAATTAAAACTAAACACTCCACCGCACTCGGCGACGCCGTATTTGCTGTTCATTACAAAAAGGTATTCAAGATGTTACGGTGTTGCTAGTGGTAGTTTATTGTTGAGAGTTTTTCTTAGATTTACCCTTCGAATGTTTAATTTAAGATTTTTTGCATTTAACACTTTTAGCCTTATGTTATGGTTATGTATTTTTTAACAGCTTTAATATGTTCAACGATTATACACGAGGTCTCCCGATTTTCGCACATTAACCCACCATGCTTTTCTGGGGCGGGTTGGGAATAATGTATGTTGTATTTATTACATACCAGGATTCAAACTTTACATATACCCAGGATACATCTAATATCTGTATGCAATAGTATAGAAATAAAGTTTCCGAATTGCACCCACGATGCTTGTTTCCAAAGTCATGCCTTCAAATAGAGGATATATTTGATAACATCGGCGTAGATTTCTTATATTTAAATTATTTATTGTAATAGTTCAGTAATTATAAAAGGTTTTTTTTATATAAAACTATCTGAAGTTAACGGTTATAATTTTACATATAACATTATTTTATAATAAAAAAAAAAAGGGAATTCTATATATTATTTTAAGAGGTTTCTTCTGCACTCAAAAAATCTTATTGAAAATGTAAAATTCTATAAACATGTTGGTTGACATATTTAAATTTAATGCTCGAAAAGAAAGTTTTATTTTTATCTACATTTTTATATTTTCTTTTTTGCATTCAAGGATTTGTAATTTAATATCTCAATGTTTACGTTTCAGAACTTGCTTCGGGTTCAAATTGCTATAATGTTAAAATGTGAAGATTGTTTAAGAAACAAAATAAACAATATAATACACGTCCTAATTGAATTTACATAGCGAAATATATCTAAGACATTGGAAATATGTATTTGTACAAAAACAAAAAACCTTTACTTGTTTCAAACATCCCTTTTCAGATAGAACCACAAAGCAATGAAAATCTAATCTGCTGTACATAAAACAAACAATAGGAATAGTTTTGTTCGTCAGACTAGTTGTCTAACATAATCCCCTAACATTGTTTTTGTCACGTTCTATTGTTGTACACACCTATTTGGTATTGGGATGTGACTAGTTCATTTGAATATAATTTTTATTTATTCATTCACAGTCTCACTAGGCTGGCTTGAGCTGAGACATACCGATTCGATACTTTTAAATATACACACGCCAGAAATTTCGCTGTTTTTCGCTTTTCTGCGTAAAACGGTTGGCAGAATCTTGATGCTTGTAGCCGAAAATGGTATTAGATCGTTCACCTTGGGAGAGCTCTATGTTCAGCAGTGATTGCTGGTAGTGATAATAATAATGTTTAGCTTAAAACTACTACCTCACGTGCACGCGGTGCCTCTTACTGAAAGATGTAACATACTCACATTAGCGGCTTGTAGCGGTATATCCATTTATTTTTAAAGGATAATATTAATATTTGCATGACTGGTTTCATAGATATTATTCAATCCAATCTTCCTAAAGTATTAACTTCGTTGGAAGCGAAAATTGCATCTTGCGTTAGCTGTGAACGTTTTATATTACGAAATGTAAACATGACGATACACATTAAAATTATCTCGTTTCTTGTGAGTCCGGGCTTTTTCCGTTTCTTGCGTAGTTGTTTTGTCCGTTTTACAATTCATCGATGTGGTTCAAGTTACATGTATTATTTATAACTTCAACTCTTCCGATCTCAGAATAAATGTGACCTTTGTATCGCCAAATGAATTCACTGTGTTTCAAGAACAATGAGCGATATTATCACGCCCAAATTTTACATGGGGACTTTCTAATTTCCATTTGCCCTGTCGGGATTTATATTGTATATGTATGGCCTACACTTATTTATCTCAGTCGGATTGTCCTGCCATATCTCAGTCGTGAATCAGTGTGGTGGGTTAATGTCCACTCGGGAATACCGCTCAAGGTAGGTAGAAGGCTCCACAGGGTACAGGTGCGTGAAAAGAAATTTCAGGAGAAGCGGACCGTATTGGATCGTCACTTGCATAAAGTCCCTTTTCTATGAAAAGTGACTTTATCGCCGTACCTATAATACGTAGACTAATTTTTTTAAATATTCGTTCTAATTAGCATATAATCATTATTATATGGTAGATCACATATATTTTAAAATAATATGTACTATTTGGTAGCATGACGGTCGTCGAGGCGATAGCTTTGTACGTCCTAAGTTTGCGAAATGGCGACAAGCCTTCTTCGTACTATAGAAGGCAGATGGCATTTATATTACATTATTATTCAGATTTTGTAGTAACATGCAAACATCGATGTAACACCATAGGGGTTCCGTTTTTACCAAACACCTAGTATAGCTAGGGTCGATAATTTAAATAGCTAAGTGGCGAAGAATCTCGGGATATATTTAATAAATGTATGGTCACAGATATTCATTCCTAGCCTGGAAGCCCCATCAATTCTACTTAGACAAGCGTAGTGGGTTAATAGCCATTCCTCAGAAATCAATGCTCCGTGCTCAACAATAGGACTAATATGTAATAGTTTTTAAAAGATTTCTTAATTCATTGTTATAACATACACATTACTGATTATTCATGTATTGAATTATACATCCTTGTATATATATTTAGTTATAGTTAATAGATTTTTTTTCTTTTTTTCTTTAATCTAGATTTTATAATTTGTAAAATATTAAATTTTATTTCAAAGAAAAAGTTTTATAAAATAAAATAAAGTTCAGTACGGTTCAGAAATGTAATTTTGTGTTGTAATTTCATGCAAAGAGAGTGTACTGTAGTGATACATTTATAAATGTATCACTAATGCATTAAAACGTTTTATATTATGTTACTGTCTTTTACATTCCTAATATTGAAATATAAATGAAAAAGAAATGAATTGTTATAAAACAAAATACATTAGTTCGATTGACGTCTCTTAAATAGACATATCACCCTTCCGGCATAAAAATTGAAATTATATATATATTAAAATATGTAAAAGTGAAAAGTGTTAATAAAATATAATAAAGTATAAATATGAAAAAATAAATTAATATCGTTTTGAAGAAAATTTATTTGAAAAAGCCCCCTAAAGATACCGGGTGTCGGCGTAAGCAGCACGGCAGGTGGCACGTTATATGGTTATAAAGAGTAGGTAGGTATCTTTGTCCATCGTTTTAATATTGCAAGGGAGTTGCGAAAAGGTTGTTAATTTAAGGTCTCTTAGTAAATAAGATTATATTCGAAGACTTTTTAATACTATGTTACTTTTTTTATTGAAAACAATGTCGCCTATATAGACATCAGCAAGAGCATTGTTACTGCATAAACCGTGCCGGCTTTTTAGAAACATGTAGGCTTGTTTTTTGCAAGGTTTGCCTAACTTATTTAATACATACACATACTGATATAATGAAACAAACATTTAATACGCATTACCTTTAATTTTTTTATATATTTCTTTAATTATTTGGCCATGACCACCAAGTAACGTAAAATAATAAATAAATAACAAAAAAGTAATATTAAGCAAGACATAAGCTGCTTTCTTGTTACTAATTAGATGGGAGGAACTGAAAAGAATTGTTGCGGAACGGTGCTTTACGATGTCAGCTTACGCCTACAATTTCATTTGAAAACGATTTCCAGGTATTCCAGAAGGCAATACTTATATTGAAACATTGATTATCTTGTATATCTTTTGAAAAATTGATTATCGAGTATTTTAAAAGTGGTATTATTGAGTATAGTGTATTTTTAAATGATTCAAATATTTGAAATGAAAAGTTTCATCACAATGCATAGTGTTATCTTCATTATGCATAAAAACTTTATTACCAAATGTTTGCTTTACATAATTTTTTTTCCTGAATAATTTTCGTTTGTTTTTCAGGCATTTTGGTATTTTTGTAATTATGTATTTGGCAAAAGTGAAAACCATAAGTGTCTATGTAACATGAAGGCACACGAGATATTACAAACTAGATTTATGGACCTCGGCAGTTAGACGGCTTGCGAAAATACTATAATATTTTTTAGATATTACAATATAATACATATTATTTTTTTAATGTTGTAATTATAACAAAGGCATATATATTTTTACTGTTTTCTGTACTACTGTTCTGAAATATCTCTATTTTGTTATATATTTGTTTTGTGCATCTAGTGGCAAAACATTAAAATGCGAAAACAGATCACACTGGACTTGTGTTTAAAGATCGACACTTCGATCGAAAATCAAGTGATATTTAAATAAAAATATTTTTCGATGTTTGTTTTTTTTACTTCGTTGAAACATGCCAGGAGTTGTTTATGCAACGATAAATAGCGCATCGCAACTCAACCAACCCGCTTGTTTATAAACGTTGTTCAATAAAATTGCATACGAGACAAACACGCAAATACCATTAAACTCAAAGGTCTTGCAGCGTCTGCAAACGTCATTCTGTTTACGAATGTACTAGAAGTTAATTATTCGTCTACAACTACGGCAAGCTAGGGGAAAAGTTATTATGCTAGTGACATCATTGGTATCCTCATCGCCTGACTTACATGATTCATATTAATATATATATATATATATATATATATATATATATATATATATATATATATATATATATATATATATATATATATATATATATATGTATATGGAAGGCAAACGAGCAGGTGTGTCACTTGATGGAAAGCAAGTAACGCCGCTCATAGACGCGCCATAGGGAGTGCAGAAGCGTTGCCGGCCTTTAAAGGAAAGTGCCGTTATGGCAGAGGGTAGGGACGGTTGGGCCTCCGGAACTCAACCAGACCAAGCGCAGTAGGTTAGCTACCACTTAGACGCTGGTTTTCTGCGGGAGTGTGGTACTTCCCCGGGCGAGCCGGCCCATACATGCTACAGATATATAATATGCCATTTTTGACAAAGTATTCGTCTGCAGCGTGGCTCTACCATTAGGTTATGTATTATATTCAATCAAGTATATTAATTCTAAAGTTCATGACATTTCACAATCCATCATCATCTGCTGAATATATACGGCGCCAAGGCGCATCGCTTCATCTGAACTTAGACAACGCATCAAGTCTCTGCAAACTGCCCTGTGTAGATCGTTGCTCCAATATTTAGTTGATAACTGCTGCTGTGTTGTGATAATGTTATTTATGAATTTTTCTTTTATTTTACTGAACTTGAGGTAAGATAAGTAATAAAGGATTATGACAGACTATCTAGTATTTTAGCTTGCAACAGTCTGGTCTTAAATTATTTATATATAACTGGCCATTGTACAGTATACATCTGCCGGCTAAATGGTTTTACAGTAAGTGCTGGGAATTCAGGGGACCAAATAAATTTCAAGAGCAAAATTATTTATGAAATCTTGCCTTTCGTGTCCATACTATCTCTTTCTTTAGTTTGCGCAGACTGCTTACTTTGAATAACGCCTACGTACGTAATTCATGTAATATTCATAATCCACTTTTGAATAAAGTCTACTTACACAGTTTTAGATACATTGTAGATTTAGAGATTGTAAAGACGAAGATATACGTAAAATAAATGTTAAATTGAATTAGTAAAGATTTGCGCTTTAACAATTTTATTTCGCGGGTCTCTACAAATTAGATTTTCAATTAACGTATAGGGAATTATAATCTAGAGCTTTATACAAATGTTGTCTGTAAGTTTCTATGTGCACCAGTTATTGAATAAACACCGTCTGCATAAGTATCTATTTGAACAAGTTCGTGTAAAATTATTCAAACTGGTTCCCTAGATACTTCTCTATCGTCGGTTGAGTGCAGGCGGGTGGGTCTATTACTGGGTAACAGACCGCCGGTGCATTCTGCATAGCTAGGGATGCCGCCATGAGGGCGTTAGTGCAAACGAAGGAACACTACAATTCGGATACAGTTTGAACACGGAGCTTTAAATATCTTCCAAGAACGCAACAATTGTTCTTTGAAAGCAATAAAACAAAAGTGTAGGTTGAGAAGCAAAGCTACCTATTGTTAATATAATAAATGAATATTTTGTTTTATTACTTAAGATTATGAGTACTACACCATAACTTTATTAACCATTCCGCATTTAGTGCATCGGTGATAGAACGTTAAGAGTCACTAACTGTTAAGTTTATTTAAAAAAAGAACTGATTTAAAATTAACATTTATATTTTTATATTAAACCAATGGCCCGGTGAAGTTCGTTTCACCTACAATTTATGTTCCCCTGTATTTATCTTCTCCTGGTATGTTAGTACTAAAGTATGTAATACTTTTCAGAACGGCACAAAAGAAACTACAGTTTTGTATAACAACACGTCTGTTAGACGATAAAGCCGACTATTGAAAGTAATTGGAAGTAAAAAGAATTATGTTTTTCAAGCTGTTCTTTTATGTTTTCTCTAGATTTTTTATGAGCGAACAAAATAAAAAAAAATATTCAAATCAATCGAGTCGTTTTTGAGTTTTAGCGAGACTAACAAAATAGCTCTCCATTTATATAAATATATATATATATATATATATATATATATATATATATATATATATATATATATATATATATATATATATATATATGTTTCTACCATAAGAAGAAGAATTTAGAACTGAATATATATTATAGAATTGTTAAAAATAGATAAGTTATAGATTTTCTGAACACATTGTATTGAATCTAATCTTCTATATTATACATTTCTTTATTTATATTTTGTCTAACATAAAATCCAGGCATTGACTTTCAAACTCCCTCGACACTTTATAAATAAAAACTTATAGACAGCCCTATGCAAACCTCATGCTACGGTGCCTCGCCCCGCGAATTATTTATACCAGCCTTGAATCCAGCTTTTTTTTAGCAATTACTGTAATTGTGAAACGTCAATCTTCAGAACAAGTTCATTGAATCATCAAACAACATTTCTAAAGGGCAACTTTCTAATTCTTCAGTTATTGAAAATCATTTATTCACGAAATATTATTAATTTATTTATATAGGAAGGGAAATGTAATTGGAATTAAAAATTATACTATTTACAATATCTTTTGACGAATTGCTATGATTGACTGGAAAAAAGAGAGCCCAGGAAATATAATATCAGTTGACTGAAATGATTTTTTTATATAGCAGGCAAATGAACATGCGGGTCACCCGGTAGTAAGTGATCACCTCCATGATGCAATTTATTATTTTTTATTGATACCCCATCAATTAAATGAGTTTTTCCTTAGAACTTCTTTGTCGCAATACCTGATGCTTTCGTTGTGTGGCATGTACAACGGCAGTATTCATTCGGTCGCGGTAGGAGTCGGACGCCCTTTGTCGCTGTTACGCACGCAACCCTTAAATCGAAACTGGAACGAATATTTTTAATCCGCGGAAATGTCCGCAGATGGAAGAGTGTTTTAATTTAGTTTTCTGTGGAAGCTTAAATTTAAATTAAACGGTGTGTAGCATCACCGGTATTATAGTGTTTATAGTTATATGAAATAAGTTTGTTTATTCATCGATCAGCTGTATTACATTTGAGGACTCTTCATGTGGTTAGTATATGTTCGTCGTTATAATGTCACAATTACAGTGTCTCCAATTTCAATGAAAGTTACAATACACAATTATATTTTTTTTACAATATTTTTTTCTTCTGTTAATAGGATTATTATACTTTTGTAGGAGTATAGAAATTTAA
Source organism: Baronia brevicornis (assembly GCA_031353405.1). Lineage (NCBI taxonomy): Eukaryota > Metazoa > Arthropoda > Insecta > Lepidoptera > Papilionidae > Baronia > Baronia brevicornis. The sequence continues at coordinate 201,593 of JASFAT010003971.1, read as the reverse complement.
ATTGTGTTAGTCTCCGTAAGTTAGTCAATCGTCTTTTATTTAGATTTTTTATAATATTGACATTTTGTATTTCGGAGTACAATAAACTATTTTACGAGAAATGAAGAAAATTGTTAATTTGAGATATTTTTTTCACTGTTATAAACGTCATCAGTCGTTCCAATCTTAAACTGCACTCTCATTCCAGACATCATACAAATGTTATTTATATGATTTTATGAGACTATTTTTTATCTATTACGTGCTTGTTGTTTTATTTAACTCCTGTTTAATAGTTTGGTTTCATCATTTTATTGAAATAATTTTTTTTTGTCTGCATCAACAAGTACATTATTTTCTTCAATATCTACAATATCATAATGATCTTTTTTAAACTTCAGGCTTTTAAGTTATTTAAAAATTTTATTGTAATAATTAATTATTACTTGATGTTTGTCGCCACTCATTCAAAGTCAAAGGCAAAGGTGTTTTATTCGTTTTACGCTTTTTAAAATCTCTTAGGTATATTTAAAAAATCGACCACCTATGCGCTTTCGGCAAAGAAGGATCGGCAAGAAATTATAGCGCCGTTTCCACTTTACTACGTAAGAATATTTATTTGTTGTAAATATTTAAATATTCCTTATAGATCTCCATAAGGAATATTGTTTTTACAACAAAAAATAAGTTCAGATAATAAATTAATTGAAATGTATTATACGGTAATATATAATTTCATTTAATTAAAGGGTCATGGCAGCTTGATTTTCATGGAATTAGTTGTTTTAAATTTAATAATAGCTTAGTTTTCACTGAACTCGTGGTGACCTAAATAACAACTATTCTATTTCTGCTACTTGCAAAATAACTAAATTAAAAAAATTGTCAACGAATTTTTTTAATTATCCAAGCCCCTTTTGAGTAGTTATTTAAAAAAATCGAAATTTTTACCGGTGATATGTTATTTGTTAAAATGTTTCACATTTTTCAGAGTTATGGTTGATTTGTATCCAAACTTATCTAGTTTATTGGATTTGATGTTTAGTAACAGGTATTAACTTTTTCATCATAATATTTATATAATATAGTATGGTGGAGGAGATGACTAAATTATGGACGCGCTCCACATAATTGCCAATTTTCACTTTAACTACAATTCCATCGCCTCATTGAGTGCCTTGTCTCTTAAAAGATAAACTGTTTAATTTTTTGTTTTATAATTTATCCTGAATATGTGTACAATATATATTGTCAAATTTATTATATATTCTCCTTATCTATATATATATATATATATAAATGGAGAGCTTTTTTGTTGATCTTGATAAAACTCAAAAACGGCTCGACTGATTTGAATTTATTTTTCATTTTGTTCGCTATAATACAGGGAAGGTTTACGAATAAAAAAATATAGGTATAACATATAAAAATTTTCAAAATGAAAAATTCTTTTTCTTCCAATTACTTTCAATAGATAGTGTTCGTGACGTGACTAACAGACATGTTGTTTTACAAAACTGTCATTTCTTTTGTGCGATTTTGAGAAGTATTGCACACTTAAACACTAACATACCAGGAGAAGATAAGCCTACCAAGAGATATCATTTTCGTTAATTTGAATTAAATAAATGGGAAAAAATCATCATATGCTTATATTTGTATGCGAATAATATCGTTTAAAATCGAATATTTTAATTATATATATATATTTTAATCAACCCATATATGTTCCACTGCGTTGCACGGGCCATCCCCATTTCTGCAGGATTTGACATTAACCAGCAGTTCCGTCAGCCACTCTCTCTCTCTCTCTCTCTCTGAGCCATTTAGGTCTATACCCCTAAACAAAATGTTGAAATCGAGTTACATTACATAATACAACAATGAATATTTAATACTGCGTGTTAACCAACAGTTAAGCTCGAAGAAAAATAAAATATTTGCATTTTAAGGCTTAATTTTAGCGATACTTTATTACCTTGCCTAATTGTATATAAATATAAACGAATACGATAACAAATAAACACAAACAACCGCACAAATTGACATAGAAAAGTCTCAACCTCACTATGTGGCAAATGAATGGCGATTTTGTACGGTGCTTTTTTCCGAAACTTTATCCACTCACTATTAATCTGTTGAAACAGCTACCTCCAGCTGTGTAAAAGTAGCCAACACATTTCTTAAAAATCGACAACACTTCTGCAATGTCTATCGTATTGCGGATGTGATGGGCGGCGTTGATTGCTTTTTATCAGGCGATACCCTTGCTCGTTTTCCTTCCTATCATACAAGAAAAGAATAAAACAACAAATGTTTTATTGCGTAATTTTCATAACTAATAAGCGACGAAGAAGAACTTATAGTATTACATAGGCACAATTTATTGAATTAGTACATGTTACTATTATTTCTTTACGTTAACCGCCTGTTCTACCTAATTAATTTTAGGTATCCACATTTCAACAATAATAATAATAATACATAAAGTTTAATTTTTAAGTATGCCAATATATCTGAACCATATTGCCACAAATTTAACTAAGTAACTAAATATACTTCAGGTTTTTATTAATTAATTTATAGTACTTAAAAAACATTTTGAAAAATATTTACATACCTTACTGCCAATAAAGTTACTTACATACATTTGCTGTTTTTTTTATGGGAAAGGAGGACAAACGAGCAAGCGTGTCGCCTGATGGAAAGCAATCAACGCCGCCCATGGACAACCGCGCCACCGCAGGAGTCGAGAAAGCGTTGCCGGCCTTTTAGGTATGTATCGGCTTGTTTTTTGAAGGTTCCAATGTTGATTTGGTGTTTTTTTTTTCACAGCCCATATATGTCCAACTGCTAGTGCCCCTCTCCATTTTATAGAAACGGAAATAAACCCACCACGTTACATAATTGGTCTCGGAATAATTATTTGTAGGCCCTACAGATATTTATCCCGATGTGGGGTCTAACACACGACCATTGACTGTGGGTGCTCCGCCACTGATCCATTTGATTTGATGTTTTATGGTTTACAACTTTAAAACTGTGATAACAGTATGCGTCTTCATGGTGAATAAAACCACTTTTTAAGTATAGTATATTTAAAAGAACATTGCTAGTCTTCTTAAATAATAATTATATAAATTCACATACAGTGCAGATAAACGTATCCTATACTTATAAGTAAATGGATAACCACATTTACAGTCGGGTGTTTGAATTTGTTACGTTTGCCTGACCTTTGGTTTTCACCTGTGAGCTGTTGCACAACGTATTCTGGTGTGAACATTGTCATGAATATCAATCATTGACAGATTATACCGTTTTTGTATTGCGATGAATATTGCTTTAAACACTTAGATTACATAATTTTTCTTTAACATATATCTATATATGTCCCACTGGTGGGCATGGCTTTCCCCTATGCTGATGGAACACACGTTAACCTACCACGCTTGTCCGAGGCAGATTGGCAAGGTACCAAGGTTGGAGACTCGGAATAAGTAATTTTTATTTTAATTTTTAAAATTAATAATTTAAAAAGAAATAATATAATATAAAAGGTTTTTTTTATATTGGAATAAAAAGTTTTAATACATTAGTGATACATTTATCAATGTATCACTAGAGTACCTAGGCCATACATATGCGGGAATCGAACTTGCTACTACAAATTCCGTAAACGGTAGCTTCGCCACTGTTTGATCGTTACATATTGAAAATACAATTATTATTACATATATAATTACTATTATTATAATAGTTTTTTTTACGAAATAAAAATTAACGTATAGATACATAGTATGTAATTTGTTATATTCAAAAATATTCATCTGGATTCATAGGAATGTCGCCAAGTCTTTGTTTTCTTTCGTCTACTACTTGTGTTACTCTGCGCACGTTATTTATGATTCAATAAATGCCACCATCCATTATCTTAGTGTATCATCGTATCAAACGGATATAATGAGAGCGATTGGCTTTGATCGCGCGAATATTCATCGCCACAATCGTTTATTGATCGACTTGTTCTTATTTCGATTTCGTTGACGTGCGTGCACATGATTTTTATGGAGTAGTTAGGCAAACGAGCTGGCGAGTCACTTGACGTAAGCAACTAGCGGCGTCCATGGAAATACGCTAAACTGCCTTTGGAATTGGGAAAATGAGATAAAGGAAGAGAAATTGAGTTGGGCCTCCAGCCTCCCCGCACTCACCGTACCAAACGCAGAAACCAAACGAGTTAAGTTCTCTTTGCTGGTAGCCTATTGGCTTTTACAGCCTTATCTGCTACTGGGTTTGAAAGCTCCGACCTCGCGCGTAAATTTAAGTTTGTGGGAATCTGCGCGAATCGCAGATCCCATAGGACTGATGCTGTGTCGGACGTACACGTGTGTGTGTATAGATTTTAAACTTGTCATAACGCTACCTTATGCTGTTACCGTGTTGGCGAAGAATGGACCCATAACACTAGGGTTCCTACTAGTCACGTACCCATTCGGTGAAAATCGACCAGGTACATGAGAGTATCCCGTGTTAACGGCCGGTGTTCGGAAAGTTCCCTACTGTACGTGCTCGGCTGGTGCCGGGATGGGTGTGAGTGTTGGTATCGTGGGTGGATACGAATGATGCCATTTCATTATCCGGGCATTGTATGCGGGCACGATCTTATCGAGGCCGCGTTCAAAATTAACCGACTGAGTAAAATACTACTTAAGGATATTAAAGATATTTTACGAGGGTGTGGTACTTCCCCGGTCCAGTACTGGCCCATTCGCGGTACTATGGCTCTACCACTACTGAGTCAAGTTTCATTTCGTAGAGCATGTTTTAATTGTTTCCTTTTACTTTCATTCAAGTTTTTGAGAGGGTGTAAGAGAAAACGTCTAAAAGCTCTTCAGTATTTTCAAGTCGAACCCATTCGTAGAAATTGTGTTCGTAATTTGAGTACTTGTAGTTTAAGTGACGGTACTTAACGTTCTCATTGACGGCGACTCAACTTTTGTTGATGTTTGTTGAAAACTTTGCTCAAAGATACACGAGGAGCGCTACAAACAAATTATTAACCGCGAACTTTGCGTTTTTTTGTTCTTTTTATATTTGTCGTATAATTTATGCTATTCATTGGGATTATGCTATTAGACAAATATAATAGATAGGCACGTTTATTTCCTTCTGCATATGAAAACATTTTAAATTATAAATCATCTACTGAAATTGTATATAAATATGTATCGATGAGTGATGAGAGAAATGGGCCATGGCTCAGTCACAACGTCCACTCATCGAGTAGAAAAACTGATTTCTCGCCCGATCTCCTAAGGTAAGGGGTAAAAACCATACTATTAAAAGTGAATTACAAGTACGTTTTTTATTTTATGATTAAAAGGTATATTGTTTACTATTTTATATAATTTTATGATAGGCTGAGCAAATAATGTTATTTAAACCTCTATACTGAGCTATTTTTTGTGTGAAATTGCGTTATTCGCCAAATGGTTCCAGAGTGGCTGGAAGGCCCTTGTAAATATGTTTTAAATAATTTGTATGGGCATATGAAATCGATCCAATTTTAAAACAGTGATTAGCTATAATTTAAATGAAACTACAATGTTTTTTATAGAAGTCTAGCAATTTTTGATATTACTATTATTATTCTTGTTAACTATTCTAACAAAGCTAATAAAAGAATACGAAGTCATATCCTTACCAACTTAGCTCCTGTTGTTTTTAAAGTGGAATAAAAATTAGTTCTTTACTTAATCTAATTGCCTGAAGTGTCTTATTTTTTTAAATGCGGCCTCGTATAAGACAAGGTTCGTGGCGTGATCAATATCCTGCTTAATGATTATTAACTACGTTACCAGATATAAATTTAAGATACACGAAAAAGATGTAGGATTAATTGTCCCAACCGACTTATGATTTGAATTATTTGTGTGCTCATTTCACGTAAACAATTTTAAAATGGTTTAAATGTAATTACAAAACTATAAATTAAATACACTTTAGATGATGTGATAGTAAACAAAATTTTATTTTATATAAAGTAAAACTTGTATTTTAATCACCTATAATATAATTTGCATGTGTCTTTTACTATTTTTCTCTCCAAATTTCACTTTGTTTTTAAATAATTCTATTTTATTATAGCTACTAAGACTGTCAGTAAGAAATACTCTGGTTTAACATAGCGTTTATGCTGAGTTATTTTCGATTTCGCTACTGCAGTATATACAAAAAATTGAACATTAATTTAAAATTTTTTTTAATGTATTAATTAATAAATATAATATAATTGTTCTATTCTTCTTGTAATTTATTCTGTTGTCTACTATTCAAAGTAATAATGTATAAGATGAATAACGATACCGACAAATTAGTATATATAATAGAGCATATTAACAGTATGTAACACGGCCTTTTGTTACATTTCGCAACATCGGAATTAATTTTCATTGATCACATTTTGAAAGTAAAACATCATATGGACAGTCAAAAGTTTTACTTAGCTAAGATCCGCGACAAGCAAAACTTAGCTTAGCTAAGTAAAACTTTTGACTGTCCATATAGTGATGGATTTCCGCAAAGTAACGCCTGACTCCATTAATAAGTAAAACATCGCCGGGACAAGCCGAAAGTAATTTGTGTTATTTACCGACATCAGGCAGTTATGAAACACTTATACAACCCTGGCTATCCTACCGCAATAAAATAGTTTGTGAAATTTACTGATGTGTCATTTGATATTTGCTCTTAATTAACTTTTATTTACTGACATCATTTATGTAAACACAAAATACAAATTGTACTTATATTAAATAAAAAGAATTGAGTTATCAAACTTGTTATGTGGTTACTGATATGGAATAGGGTCATCTCATTTAGGCCTTAACTTGCTCCCGATTGGTTGCAGAAAACAAGGTCGGCGGCATTTGGCCTACGCGGCCTGAATGCTATTTTAACGAGGACTTGCAGATAATTGATGGGGGGGGAGGTCCATCACTCACTCATTTAAATCTTGAGCTGAATAGTGCCCTCAGTGCTCCCTGGCACCTATAGCGATGTGAGGTAGAAATCTGAAGTCTCCAACTTCAAAACGGGGCCATAAAGGCAACGCCGCCTGGGTTACGGAGCAAAGGTGTTCCCGTTACTCCGGTGTTCGGGTCAAGGGTCAAGCCATTTCTTTTTGTACATGTCAGTACATGAGTAGTAGTATCAACTTGAGTAATAAATACAAATCCGCGATTGCGTATTACTTCTCTCCTCCAAAACTCCTCAAGTTTAAAGGATACCAATGTTCCGCGGTAGAGGTGTTTATTAATTGTAATTTGTAAATGATCTATGAGGATAGTGAAGAGATGTAGTAATCAACAGTTAGTTCATCTAATTTAAGAAAGAATAGTGGAAGATAAATTATATTTTGAAAAAAAAAATAACTATGAATTTTAAAACTTATTAAAACTGATTAAACTGTCGCGATCATTACCATGCATTAAAATGATCACTTAAAAACTATAAGTTTTCAATTTGTGTTTAAATATAAAATGAGCTCAATCGATCATAGACATGACAGAACGGTCAAACAACTTGTCTGCAAAGTTTTAGGCAGCAAATCAATAATATGAGGACACACGTACGTTAGTTATTACTTAGAAATATCATATTCATTTGCATACAATATTAAATTCCGGTGACCTAATTATCTAAGTGGTGACGTTACAGCTTCCGAAGTCAATGGTCGCGGTTTAATTCCAGTATTGGGTTTAATATTTGTATAGCCTATTTATCGTGAGTCTGGGTGTCCTGTTGATCCAACTTAGATCAGCTACAGACAAATAATATGCCATTCCTGACAAACTATTCGTCTGCAACGTGGCTCTACCAGTAGCATAATAACATGAAAAGGTATTTCAATATGCTAGCGATGTAGCAGTGCGGTTGTCGTTGATTAAATTTAGATGAAGTTTGATCGCTAGTGTCCATAAGTTTCAAAAAGCTATGAATTTTTTGCTACTTTTACTCAAAATATTTTTATTAAATTTTTCAAAAATTGGTATTCCTACAAAAAGCAGGCAACAACTTAAAATTAAAGTACGTAACCTTATTAGTACGATGCAAAAATAATTAAGAGTGATAGTTAAAAGAAGTTAAATAACACATTCTCAAATCTGTTGTTGACAGTGAGGCTCTTACACTGTAATTACGACGGAAAAACTTATGGAGAATTTGTAAAGTAAACACAGCTTTTGTAATCGTTCTTAATTGTCTTTTTATGTCTGAGTTATACAAATAAGTCTCTTAAAAGGTAGTGTTTTTTTCGGTCTGAATATGACTATTGTATATGTTGGGATTTTTTATTTTAAAGGCGTTATAAGTAATAAATATTAATTCATGATTATTAAGTCGCTAGTGTTGTACCACTATTTGATGATACTACACAACTTTTTATTATATTTTTTAGCCATTATCTCAACCATTTCTGAATCACTCTTGAACAGCTACTAGCTCCTTCGCTGCTGCTGTGATGCGTTTTTCATCATTCATCGTTTGATTGAATGGGGTTTAAAGTCTTAGAAGCCTTCTTCCGCGAGTTATCGTAATGTTTGTCGTTGTCCCCAGTCCGCAAACGATGGGTTTCCTGCTCCGTATATACATATACATATATACAAAGTTGTAAAGGCCCTACAATAACATTATTCCACACAAAAATATTATTATGAGTATATAATTATAAAAATGTCATATTTGTCTTTAATGGTAAATCAAAGTAACTTTGTCTCCTTTTTCTTTATCATCATAGTGGTAGAGCCACGCTGCAGACAAATACTTTGTCAAGAATGGCATATTATTTGTCTGTAGCATGAATGGGCCGGCTCGCCCGGGGAAGTACCACACTCCCGCAGAAAAGTGGCGTCTGAGTGGTAGGTTAGCTACCGCGCTTCGTACGCTGAGCGGTCTGAGTTCCGGAGGCCCAACGCCCTCCCCTTCTCACTCCCCCTCCGATTTCCACTCCACTCCCCCTCTCACTCCCACTCCCATAATTTCACTTTTCTTTACGGTTGGCAACACTTTCGCACTGCCTATGGCGTTGCAGATGTCTATGGCCGGTGTTGGTTGCTTTCCATCAGGTGACACGCCTGCTCGTTTGCCTTCCTATGCCATAAAAAAAGACTTTACTTACGTTTTACGCACTACGCGTATACGTGTATTAAATATTGAGCAATGATCGTTCCCCTTTATTGCCATCTTCAATATCGGCATAGTGCTTCTGCTAATATTGCTTTCTATTTGTGTTTATTATTTCCTTTTGCGTCATATTGATATCTTCTATTGTGGCTTTAACTTGCTTATTCATTCTGTATTGGAATATTTTAGTCATTTGTGGGCAGTTTTGTTGGCAGTTTCGGAAATACATTGAGCAGTAGTTTCCCAATTCGATGGAATATTACTATTTGTAATATTATGATAAGATTTCAAAATAAATGAAGATTATATATTGAGTGTTGTAAATTGTCATGAATATCTTTTGTCCAGTAACATCAGTATGCTTCGAACTGATATGAAGTTTATTAGATTTAATTATATTCACTTTTTTGTTCTGTTAAAGTACAGAAAACGCATTCTCCTAGGAAAGATTGAATGTATGTTTTCCCATCGGGTATGCAAATTTGATGTTAGCATTTGATACAATGAAAATATAGTTTACGATCAATTGATATTCGATGTAGGATCTCATATGCCTAAATAACCGGATCGGTTCTCGTTTTAAAAAGGTCAAAATGGTAATTTTTCGGTTTAAGTTTCTGCCAGATTTATTTTTATTTTCATTAATGATAAAATTTTAGTTAGTAAACAGAAGTGACAATTATCATGTCACGTTTTCACGTTAATAAATTGATAAATCGTAATGTTATCATTACAAACTGCCAGGTTTATATTTAAATAAAAGTGGTCTGTTATCATTCAATATACAGACTTGCGTATTTTTGTTTCGTTAGTCCAGAGCGCAAGAACCCTGTCCATGTCTGTATTTACAGTCTCTTGTTTGCTTATACACGCACGCCATAACCTTGCCAGTGAGAAATGTGCCTCATTTCTGTAGAGTTCGCTCAATACTCCAGTCTTATTATTGTTTCAATAATAATCAGGTGGAGTGTTCATATACTTCACGACTGTGTAAACTCGACACAAAATGTAAGTGGACCCCACAATTTGCTATCTTATAATACGGATAAACATTTTATGTAATTATCATGTATTATAGATATGTGCAAATTTATCTGCCGATTTTTTATAACAACACGTAAACAAGCATCCGGGTCATGCAATAATAACATATGCGTTCTTCTCATAAATATTCTATAGTTGCAATTGTTCAGAAACACTGATTAGGGGATTACATAATTTTCACTAATCATCCCCAATTAATGGTATTATTTTTTCCATGTAAGCGTGTTTGGTACGGAGTGTACAACTCCCGTTCTCTTCCATTAGCTTCCTTCTTTTCCTCCCACTAATCATATCCCTGGTCCATTGTATACACCCTTAAGTTAGGCAATGAATGTGCAGTGCCAATGTATTGATGATGATTACTTAACATCAAGAAACCCTTTTGCTTAGTCGCACTACATATCAATAATTTTACTGAAGTTATTAATTTAAAAAATTATATCGTGCCGTATTATTTATAAGGCCGTTGTATTGTGATCGTCTTTTTAATTTATTATAATATAATGTAATATAATAATAATATATATGAACCCTATTATGTGAACTAAATAATTTAATAATCTTATAATCTATAAAAATAGTCTATTTAACCATTATAATTGAATATAGTTATTTGATATTTTATACAGCGTATTAAAAATGGTTGGTTGTAGGGAATAGTGAGATAGCAATGTGGTTTAAAGAAGTAGTGGCGCTTGTGCTTCGGTCAAATATACAAGATCTAAATCACCGGTTGGGGTAATTTAAATATATGCCATATTTAGTAAAGTGGTTTTTGATATTTGAAATAGGTCAGGACATTTGGTGGCGTATGATATAAATATTGTATAATTTATACGTATCTTATCCAAGCAATAATTAAATATATTTTTGCTTTTTTTAAAGGTTTTGAATGTATCTACGTGCGTAGATTAAACTACCATTGAAGGTAATTGCTATTTCTACTTTTTAAATAGCGACGAGACTTATTCACATTTAAATTCAGTGTGCTTGCGAAATTTATTCGACCTTGCTTAAATTTTCTCAATTGTATATTTTATTTTAACGTATCATTTAATGTCTTCATTACCAACGTTTAATTTAAACATAAACGCTCGAACTTTATTAGCTAACATTTTTTTAAATTGCTAGGTATAGATATAAAATAGTAATACACTTTGTTATTTTTAGATTTTATATTATTATATATGATTTTATATTCATCTTGTTACACCTCATATTATGCAAATAAATAATTATTATTACTATTATGCAATTTCGTAACTTTAGACCAAGTTGACTGGAAAGAACTAATTTTAGAAACAATAGCTCTATAAAGTGTTTCGAACAAAATGAAATTTATCTATTAGCTCAGTTTTAAAGGTAATAAAGAACCTAAATTTGACTTTGAATACAGAAGGAATAAAAGTATAAAAAATAAAAACTCAATCGTGCGATCAATTCCATGTTTTAAATGTCTTATACAATTAATATACGATAGTACAAATAATCAAGAATATTACGTGTTTATCCAAAAATCAAATATTTTTGGATGAAATATAAACCTTATAAATAGAGAAAAATATTTTTTATTATAGATTTGTGTTATTTACGTTATAATAAAAATATAGCAAACACTACGTTTTAAGGTGATTTACAGAATGCTTGATTGATTGCGGCAAATTTGTGAAATTGAGGTATGGGTTGTTTCCATACCGTAATGTATGTAGGTCCTATGAATAATGCGTTCGCACTAAAACGCACTTTGCGCATAAGATTATTCTTTGCTGAGTAATGAGGTTTCATATCAAATATAACTTTATATCGTATTTTGTTTCACATGTTCTCTCTATATGTATGCAGTACATAACGAAAGCACCTCCCAGTCACAGCAGTGACTGAGAGGTACGCTACCCCAATGAATAGTATCACATGGCAGCGCCATCAAGCTTATTATATTTTTAAACAACCACTTAAACACATTTCGTTTGTTTGATACGAAAAATAAAAAAAAACAGTACATTTTTTAAAAAAGTTAGCATGATGAGAGTGGGACATTTTATTTTTATTTTCGTGTCTATTCATTTATTATTAGTAAAATGTTTTATAAATTACGATACTTTTCACAGTTAAAGTTTAGTTTCAATAAAGAAAAAAAAAATATGCTTTGCTTTTTACATTTGTAATAGACAGATTTGCACGAGTCGACGATTATGCACGATACGATGTTCATTTATTTTACGTTTTTGAAATTGTTTTTCTTTTTTGATATCTTTGTTTTCGATTATTACAATCTTTCTAGCAAATTTCTCTACCGAAGCTTTGCTTTACACTCGTTTATTTACAATAGTTATCTCGAACAGTTTGACCAGCTAACTCACAAAACTACACATGTGGGCGTGAAACGTATCTCTTTTTAAAATATCTCTATTTAACGTGTTTTTTATTTTATTTTTTTTATTAATTAAATTACTTTAATAAATGAATTTCTTTTATCATATCGACGTAAAAAAGCGAAAACGTAGTAAACTGCAAATTGAAAACTCAAAAATAATCACTCAAAAATAGTTTGAAGGCTATACAAAATTATCCATTGATTGTATAGCTGAGACTCGGACTATTCAACGCAGTATGTTTTTAATTCATTTCATTTAGAACGTTTTCACTTTATTGCCTCGATTTTTTCCTTCGGTAATGTTTTACTTTAATAATTTAATTCAAACATAAATGATGTCAAGTTGCTAGGGATAGGAGTTGATGCGTGAAATAAAGTGTGTTCAAAGGAGACGTGGGCGGTTCGCAATATCGCTGGGCTCTATATTGTAACGACACGTAAGTCAAGTAGTTCTGGGAATACGAAAGCACACCTACGCTATTTATTTACATGTATTACATTAATTATTATTTACTCTAAAACTATGACGTATAGAACAATTTAAGTACTATAGTATTATTATATTATATACTAAAAACTTTTTATATTTTTATTTATATATTCACGCCTACCCCCCGCAGGGGTTGGCAGAGACCACAGAGCTCCATCCGCTACCATTCATCGCAGCGAAACGGCTCTCCAATGAACACTTTTTATATTTATTGTTAATAATCTTATTTCAGTACCGACATCATGTTTTTAGATAAGGCTATTAGTCCGCTGGGGAATTAGTGGTAGACTCTCGGATGATTCCTGTTACTTTTGGGATTTTATTATGAGTAGGAAGGCAAAAGAACAAGTGTGTTCTGTGGTGGGTTATTCTCGTCGCTTATAGACATCTGCAACATTGCATTGTAGAAGCGTTGCAGGCCTTTGAGATAGATAGGTCCAGGTTTGTTTTTGTCTATTTCGATGTTGTGTTGGATCAGAAATACCGCAGCAAATTAAATCTAATAATTTAAATATGTGATACCAAAAATTTTAGTGAACTCTGATTTAAAAAAAATTAAGTCTCATCCATTATGTTTAAGAATTACCAGATTTGATTTCTTTAATCGCGTTCTATTTAATTGCTAGACTTTGATAAAACGTATTGAGAGCTCTTTGTAGTATAGAATATTAATCCGGCGTTAGTGATAAACTCGGTCATAATATATCAATTCATACTATCACATATTAACGACTAAAAAGCATTAACTTTTATATTTATATACTCGCATCGGTATACAAGATTGTTTATAACTTCAACCAATTAATAGTCAAAATAAAATCTAATGTAGAGTACATTTTCATTTGTCATGAATTTTTTTTCAACATTTACAAAAGAAACACTTCAATCGAAGAGCTCTGTTTGATATTACTTAAAAGGAGCTTATGTCTTTTAAAGCAGCGAAAAAGTTACTTAAAGATATGTTCGACGTCTTTCAAATAAATTGTATCTTAAATTATTTTCACGGTGAGGGATAAAACATTTGATGTTTATTCAGACTTATAACACCTTAAAGTTCCTATCTATTTGAGTAATCAACATTATTCATTTTTGCACCTTCACAAAATAACAAAAGTGAGGTAGGTATACATATTAAAACGTCTGTGATGTGGGTGTATGAGATTATAGAATTATATGATAACGTATTTGAATTTCACATTCTTTATGTTCTAACATAATATTATTAACGTTCAACTATCGCCGTATCCTAATGGGGTTCCCCTGTAAGAAGCAGATACGCAAAAGATAATCCGCAGGGAACTCCCTTTTTTCTCTCTCTCAATTACAATGCAGTTACTAATATGCAAACATTATTTTGGAAGACATGCGAGTAAGCGTTTTATTTAATGATCACTGCTGCCCACTTGTAATAATAAGGCCAGATGCGTGAATAATGCGATGAAGAGACAGAAGTAAAGGAAGGGAGAATTAGATGTATCTCCGGCTCCGCTCAACGAACGAGGCAAATGTTGAAATATCTGTATTTAATAAAGTTTAACGAGTTTTCTTATTGCGAATATTAATTAATAACCTTTAACCAGTTCTGTTATCGCTAATATTAAATAAATTTACACATTAATGCACCTTAATTATTCGTTCTTGAATATTTATTAATTTTAATTATAATTTAAAGTGTTTTATAATATGGCTTGAGGTGGAGGCATGTAGAAACATATTTATGTAAAATGTATTCACTGGTGGTACAATTTAAGCTTAAAATTAAAAAAACATTGAGTTTGCTCATCGTCACATATTGTGTATGTATCATCACAAGTGCTGAAGTGGAGATCGCGTTTTGGTAAGTGTAATGTAGGAGCCTACCTACCTACCAGATGGAGCGATGATTTGTGTAGGCCGGCTGGTAAAATCTTGATGCGTGCAGCCGAAGATCGGGTTAGGTGGCGCGTCTTAGGCCTATGTCTTGCGGATGACTGTCACAAACTGTTTATGATGATGATTGACTACAAACTGTATTATATGCTACCTGTGTTACTTACTCATATAAACGGATGCTTGCTATCAGCTGGACTCAAAGGGTGGCCAATAACGACAAGTCAAGCAAAAACGTGAACTTTTGCAGACCGGCAAAGGTAGAAAAGTTGCTTACCTGTGTCATATCATGAGACATGACAGGTACAAATTGCTGCAACCGATCATGATGGGAAAAATTGCGGGCAAAAGACAAGTTGGTCGAAAAGGAAAGTCTTGGCTACGTAATATCAGGGAGTGGACCGGGATAGCGAGTGCTCCAGAACTGCTGCACCTCGCGAAGGAGGGGTAAAGTTGTGCTGAATTGGCTGCCAAGTCGGAGGGGCATTCTTAGAAGAAGAAGTAACTTACTCAAAGCCAGTTGTAAAATTTTTTGTATTAATTTTTCGTGTACCTTTAAAATAAAATATATTGAGCGCATAAAAATTTTAAAACTTAGCATTCCGTAATGTATTATAGTGCCGTAAAATCACAAACGAGCGTCTGCAATATTCTTTACAAAATGCGGCAAATTTTTACTGGATTGCTCGAAGGTTGCTGGTCGGTTCGCGCGGGCTATGAACTTAGAATCGTGCGTCGATGAAACCATTAGTTTCCCTCACGAAAATAGGGATTACCGTGAAAGATAGTTCACTCAACTTATTTTTCACTTTGAAGTAATCTCATCTAACATGGGATAAGTAGGGACTTTTGAGCTGGAAGTTTCGTGTGATTTCGTACTAAATCTGGCTAGACGTGTGAAATTGCACATTGGATTATACAGTGTATTAATTCTGTGCACTTTTATTTTTATCTCGGAGGGTTCTGTAATACCTTTATAAAATATTTAAAAATATTTTTGTAAGATTTAAAATTTGGATCCCAAAAGACAAATGGTTTATTTTATTTATGCAGATTAATTATACGAATCTTAACACTAAAACACGAAAATCTCTTTTGCATTGGTACTAAAACATATTCTTTGACTTTTACATTTTCCTTGAATTGTTCTTTGACACTAAAATAAAATATTTTATACAACTTGCTGAAAGAATCTAGCTAAATCCGCATCCTTATTTGACATTTGTTTGATCCTTATACAATGGACACTGGCTTTTCTTGTATGAAATATATTTTACCAAAAGAATATTTCGCTGAAGTGCGGCATCATATGACTCTTACTGTCTTGTGATGACAAAGAATGAAAAAGTAAGATCTCGTTGTTTACTTGCGTAAGTGCCACACATTTATATTAGAGATGTTTTCTTAGTATCGTGTCAACTGTTTTAATAATTATTTTATTTTATCTATATTCCCATATTTTATATATATATATATATATATATATATATATATATATATATATATATATATATATATATATATATATATATATATATATATATATAACGAACTACTGTTCTTATTGAAATAATTTCAATTTCAATTGCTATAACATAGATGATTGTATTATATGAAAAAAATATTATATTTGTGCTGTCATGCTATTTAAATATTTTCTAAACTTCATTCAATGATGACTTTGAAATGTAGAATAAGAAATGAAGATATAAGAGAGCGATGAGGAGTTAAAGGTGTTGTGACAAAAGTGGAGAGAGGGACGCTTAGATGGTTTGGGCATATAGAAGAGGATCGATGAAAGACGACTGGCAAAAGAAATTTACGTTGCGAATGTGGATGGTAGGATCGGTAAGAGAAGACCACGAAAAACATACCTTGACCAAATTGCTGAAGTTTTTAAGAATGGCCAGGTCAAGAGTACCGTTAACCGGCGGGCTTGCATGAGGAAAGTAATAAGTGTGGAGGAAGCGTGGAAAGTATGCCGAGATCGTAGCAGATGGAGATCTGTGGTCAAATGTCATACATACATATCGTCACGCCTACCCCTACGGGAGACAAGCGTGATGATATATATGTATGTAAACTTCATTAAAATAGCGATAGTAAACTTCCGATGTCCAACGTCCGTTTCTGTTAATATTTAGTTACATTTATGTTACAGCTGCACTGTTTTCATAAAATTTAAAGAGCGTTGCATTATTAAAATATTTCGGCGAACTATTAGCGAGTTGTGCCCTGGCATTGTAATGTTTGCGAATATTTATTATAACTTTAAAATAATATTCTTGTTAGAGTTGTCGAGACTTCGAATATTAAAGTTATTACTTAGAAGGTCAAGTTGTCTAGCGACCATAAACACTACAATTATATAATATAAAGACTTGAAACTAGTTCTTAATTTTTGAGATACGAGTATGGGTGGTATAGCTTTAGTTGCTGAGAATGGATATACTATAAATAAGACATGTTCTTCAGGATGTTTAGAGAGGTACTGTTACTTTATGCGCACTCTATATAATACATTGCCACAGCGTCGAGAATGCCGGAAGATATCACATACGTTCTGAGTATACTTAGAACCCAACTGAAAATATTTGAAGGCATCTCCACCGAATCTGAATAGCGCTTTCTCGCTATGAGAAACGCGCGTTTTGCGTGTATGTGGGTTCAAGGCGAGATGCCAGTACTCGGCAACTAAACTGTCACTTTAATAAGTGGCAGCACAAGACCGGGGTGGGGCTGCATTGCACCCCGAGAAGATGCCTAGTGGACTTAAGTCCCTGCGGCTGGCTCTCACGTCCCTATAGGGGCTTGAACAACCCACGTAATAATATTAATTGTCATTAGAAAATAGGTAGGCAAAGACAAGATGGTCGGAGAAAGAAGTCTTGGCTACGTAATATCAAGGAGTGGACCGGGATAGCGAGTGCTCCAGAACTGCTGCACCTCGCGAAGGAAAAAGAGAGTTGTACTGAATTGACTGCCAACCTTCGCAAGTCAAAGAGGCTCTCTTAGAAAAAAAAGAAGAAAATAGGCACTCATACTCATCATAACAGTGGACTTAAGTCCCTGCGGCTGGCTCTCACGTCCCTATAGGGGCTTAAACGACCCACGTAATAATATTAATTGTCATTAGAAAATAGGTAGGCAAAGAGAAGATGGTCGGAGAAGGAAGTCTTGGCTACGTAATATCAAGGAGTGGACCGGGATAGCGAGTGCTCCAGAACTGCTCGCGAAGGAAAAGGAGAGTTGTACTGAATTGACTGCCAACCTTCGCAAGTCAAAGAGGCTCTCTTAGAAAAAAAAAGAAGAAAATAGGCACTCATACTCATCATAATAGCATTATTAATTGTTATCACGTGATACCTGTCTGGTGCATTCTTTACTGTTAGGTTAATAAGTTTTTCAATTACAAATTTGTTTCGTAAAATCTACCAGTAAACGAATAAAGGGAAGTATTTTGAAATCATGCTAACACACAAGTTTCACAAAACAATTGTGATTTATATCGCTTGTTTACATGGAAACTTGTCATTTACTTCACGTGGAGTGGTCTTCTTTATTTTACCCTTGTTTAAAAATAAAAGATATGCTGTACAATAAAACTGCAATCCAATTAAATGCAAGATAAAACATTTTAAACGCGCATCGTCTCACGAAATCCATCCATTTCTTTTGTCCTTTTAACTCGAGCAATAAAAGCTACTGAGCTGTATAGGTTTGTTTTATATAGATGTACTTTTTTATCCTTCACTCGTTTTATCACTGCGCCGTTAATTTTTAATGGGCTGTGTTGCGACCTAGGTAATGGTCAGCCGTAAATGATAATAAGATTGATAATATAAACATTGACATATGTATAACATCAGACTAACGACAAAGGTCCATCATTCATGAATTAAGTGAGGTCAAATTTCTTCGATCCAAGGCTAGCTGCTTCAATTCTCTATACGTATCTACCTATGCCATTGCCTTTAATTGTTTGTTAACGTTCTTCTAAGTCTAACTCTTTTCCTTTTCTCTCCAATTCATCCCTCTATGGTAGTTAAAATAACATACAATAATAACAACGAACCAAATGCCCAGTGCATTTGGTTTCACAATATAGGGCTATGTTCCAGATCACGTCTTGATATTTTCAATGAAATATATGTCTGGCTATTTCTATTCTAATTTTGATGTCGATGGCTGATTTTATCGGTTCTGTATTTATTTTAATGTTAGATACTGCACATTGTTGTTGTTAGCGCGTTTAAGCTACCTTGCAGTTAACTGAATCCTTATTAGAAGTAATTGTGGAATTGTGTGAATCCCTACATTTATTTTCACAATATTTTGTTTACAATTTCCGCAACTATTTTAATTAGTTTTCTGGAAATTGTGGAAATAATACATTGTGTAAATTTTAACATTAAAACGTATAATTTGATATGGTCTCGTGGTAGTGCTTAGTTTCAAGTACGTACATTTCGAGTTCTTGTTTAAGGAATTATTTAATTGGGCATATTTTTGTGTGATCTTAACGTTCCCATTTATATGATATAAATAATACTTAACATTGATTATTAATGTTGCATTCCTTGCAGTCACTTATACATTGTGCTACTAATGTTCCTGAATGGAACAGAGACCTTGAGCGTGACTTCTGAGAGACATTTCTTCCGAGTTGGGCCTACAGATCGCGACGTCTCCGCAATCAGACGTAAAGGCGACGTAATCATGTCATATCTCGTAATTGGATGCCATCATTTCTCTCTCTACTTTTCGTGTCACACTGTTTTTACGATCTTATCGTCCAGCGTCGTTATGCCACTTTCGGCATCTAAGATTTAAAAGCATAACGCTATTGACATTTCATCAGTGGTTACTGACATTTATAAAGATGTACTTATAATAAAGAAACTTTAAACATAGATTTAGTCATTAGCGTATTTATCTCGTAGTTAATTAAGGATTCTGTATTCACATTTTGATCAAAACATTTTTCATAATTCAATCATCATCAGCCAAGGCCTTTCCCAAGGCACACCAATTACATCTATCTTCGACTACACACGCATCCAGTTTCTGCTTGCCGTTCTGTCCAGGTCGTCGCACAATCTAACCGTCAGGCTTACCACTGTATATTATGTGGACACACAATGTGGAATGTTTAATTAGTAAACATTAATAAGTTTTTGAGTCTTTTTATCAAATTATAATATATAATTGTATAGAAATTTCGTTTCTTTGGATTTATGCTTTGTACAGAATGCCTCCTGGTATTAACCTTATGTTCTACCTACTATGTATTCGTCCTACCATAACTGTGTATTTAGTAAAAATAAATAAAAAGTAACAGTAAGTGCCTCATAAATAAAAACGTAACGAACTCAGTGTTATGTGTTTCCACAGGTTTAAGGTATTGATTAACCGTATTCCTAACAGTATGTATTTGTGGCTGGAAAATGTATGTAAAAGGACAAATGCACTGCGTTTGTTGCTTGACTAGCTTTAAAATTTAATCGGAATTCCTTCCTGTTTTATTGTCCATAAAAAAAAACAAAGACTTCTTTGACCTTCTATTTTTTGCTGTCACCAAGTATTGCTTTGAAGAAATTTTCTTTAATCAAGTTTTATTTCAAACAAAAAGAGTGTTTAAACGTTTGGTGAATTTCGCACTCCAAAAAGTTGGAATAGTTAAGTTACACATGAAACATGTCGTAAAGTTTTATAGCTGCTGTCTCATATTTATAGCCTTATTAGCTTTTATACTGACTTGAACGCTATTTTTTACATACCACAATTTATATTCACCTTTATCAATAAATTCATAAATAATAATGATATTTTCATCATTTACTAACATCGTTAATAATAATAATACAATTTATTATTATTGTTAAGGCTCATAGCTTCACACATAAATTCCCTATTTCGTGAGTATACATTATAACGTATACATACCACAACGGTATGTATACGTAGACACAAACAAAAAGGACCATAACCAAATTCAGAATAGATACTTAGCAAAACAAATGTTTCTCTGTATGCGGGAATCGAGCCCGCGACCATTGGCTCACAAAGTGAACATTGCTTTATTATAACATTTGGGTCGGCAATTCCTGTTTTTTATACATGAGAAAGGCAAACTAGTAGAAAATTAGTGGAAAATAAACTAGTAAACTAGTTTCAATAATTATTCCTCTCATTCTATAAATCAAACATTGGAACCTTCACAATAAGCCTACGTAGTTTTCAATGGCTGGCACTGTTGCATTGCCTATGGTGGTGCGGATCTCTATGGACAGTAGTGGTTAATCATCAGTTTAGCCCGCTTGCTCGTTTAAATATGTTTCCATCATCATCTCTTTAAAATTGGCGTTATTATATTAAATTGCAAAATATGAGACTTCAAAGACTGTTTCGTCATGAAACGATTTCTTTAAAAAAATGTAAACTGGTAACAATTGATTGATTTACGCTGTGTCAAGGACACAATTACTGTACCATTGGATTAGTGACGCATTTCTAAACGTTCTAGATACTCAGTGGGTGTCCTTCCTCACCCTTATTGACAAATTTGTTCGCATGATGTGAATAGCAGGGCGGACGATGACATTTCAACTCCATTCGTGCCATTTAGTACATGTGGTTGCCTCATCGTTTTGTCAAGCGTATTGAAGTGTGGAGATGATAAAATGAGTACAACTTTTCAAAATTGTTATAGGCAGGTACTGGGCACGGGAGTCCCCGTGGCAATGGATTAAGCCCAACAAAATGTTTTATTCATATTTAACTAAGTTGTTAATACTTTGGAATTCTTAGTTCATACGTCACTTTGTTTTAATTTTTGTTAAATAATATTTTTATCATTTTTTTTATATGTTTTATAAAGTCAAAATCTTTTAATGTGTATGTTTAATTAAAGGTAAGGATTTAAGATTGTAATTTATAAGAACACGATATAATTATTTTTAATCATTAATCAACATAGTCATAACTGTCCACCGTTGCACATTCCTCTCATATGAAGGATTTTACTGCTATCGTCATGCGTGGGTTGAGGATTGCTGGTTGTTTTTTTTTTACTAAGAATGCTCGTGGTCAATCTATTGGATTTTTTCATGGAATAGGAAGGCAAACGTGCAGGCATGTGATCTGATGGAAAACCATTAACGCCGCCCATAGACATCCGCTGTGCCATAAGTAGAAACAATGTCGGGCTGTGTTTTTTAAAGGTTCCAATGTCATATCGGTTCGAAAACACCGCTAGAGGTAGCTGGTTCTGCAGGGTTTGCTCTTATACCACAGCCGTCTTGTACCACACCCACGAGAAAAAATGTGCATGGCGGGTATTTTAATATTATTGTTAGCACATTTTGAAATATTTTAATAAATGTACTTCAGACATAACTCATTTCTTGCAAAGCTTTGTTATTTGAAAAATAAATCACTATCTTAAATTCACGTGTTTTCTTACATTCACGTGTACATCAAGTATTCCACTGAGGACTTGTAATTTTATTTAAGAACATTTTTGTAAGTTGCAAACGAGTTATGCCTGTAAATCATCAGTTGAAAGTTACGAAAGCAATTAAAAAGTTTGTTATCTGCTCCACTCAGTGTTGCATTACTGCTAATGACGTTACAACGGTTAAGAAGTAATTAATCGTTTAAACATCACTCCTGGAAGAGTAAATGCGTTATTAGGCTGTGGGAGAATGCTTCTCTCATATTAGGAGTTTAGCTAGGGTAAAAGGGTGATCGACGTAGATGGTCAACAGTGTTTGACAGATATGATTTAAGCTTTTTATATATACGGATATGATATGAGATTATGCTTCTTCGCTTATAAGTAGTAGTATATTTAAATGTATATATTTAAATATACTACTACTTATAAGCGAAGTAAGAATATATAATATATATATATATATATATATATATATATATATATATATATATATATATATATATATATATATATATATATATATATATATATATATATATATATATATATATATATATATATATATATATATATATATATATATATATATATATATATATATGTATATATATATATATATATATATATATATATAGTGTGCATCATTATAGTTTAGTGTTGTGAAACACTAAACTATTATGAGACGTGAATACGACTTTGGGGCATTCATAAGACCTCTCCGGCGTTGAGGATGTCTATGATGACTGGCGGTGTTCACTTACCACCAGGTAACCCGCATGTTCGTTCGGTGCTTTGCTATATATAATAATACAAAAAAAAATACAATGATTTGTAGCCATTTATGACATTTTGATGACTTGTAGTTAATTGAGTGTAGTTTTTTACTATTAAAACGAAACGATATTAATGCTAGAACTATTAAAATTAGTATACGTCTATAATTCTGAATTATATCGAAAAATTTGCACTTTATATAGGCCTACTTAGCTATATTCGAAATAGGTTGTCAAAAAGGCAAAAATGTATTTTTCTACGACTAAGATTTTCGGCAAATCGCTACAAACTTTGTGATTATTAACGCTTAAAAAAATTGAGGGTGGTCGATGTTGTTGTTGTTTAATAATAATTAAAGAAATATTTTTGTAAATAAATATGAAGTGAGTTCCTTAGTCTTAGAAGTTCCTTAGAAAAAGAACGTGATAATTTCTTTTAAAGGTGCCTTGATAGAAACTATGTTTTCTCCATACCTTCAATTCGTGATACGTATTCATACGATTGAAAACAATAACTCCACACCCGTTTTACTATTTAATTCTAATCCAAATTAGTCACCTGCAGTTAGCCGCTACTAATTGCTTTCCGTGAAAAAGTAGCTGCACTGTGACGTCACTGCCAGTGATAATTAGGGCGGAATGTAGGGCGCGATCCGGATGGGCAAGGATATTAAAATTTGGATCGCAGCAGGTGTTGGTGATGCTTATTGGAACGATTTATCTTTGTTTATTTATTTTTTGTCCTTTTTATAATTACATTATATATTTATGTTTCGGTGTTATTGCTATAAAATTGATGTCTTTTAGTAAAATCAATATGTAATTTTATGGAAAACTGTAGTGTAACAAAATCAAAGTTGAACATTGAATGGTTTATAGTAATTCAGTTATAAAACAAAGAAATTAGAGGGAGCAGTTGATTATTAAATAAAAACGTAGGAACATGTAACTTTAGGAAACTGTCCTTTTTTCCCGTAAATTTTATAAGATAGTTACAAAATTACAAACATTTAAAAAAAATTGCTATTTAAAGAAATGACAAAATGAAGTACAAAGGAATCTTATTTATTATAATTGATTTCCTGTCTCATATATTAAAAGCTAATTACCCAGCATGCCTATAATGCTATTTAAAAGTGTTTGTTTTCTCATACGCACACAATTAATAGATACACTACCTAAGAATTTGCGTGCCACCCACTATAAAAAATATACTAATTCAAAAACCTTTTTGGAACAAGGCACTTGAACTAAACAAAGTTTAATCGCATTCGGGTTTGTATAACGTTTTAGGAACGTATACGGATATTATATAATACGAGATTATCCGGTGAACTTAATTTCACTTACAATTTATGTGATTATGACTTTTGATCTGCGATTATCAATCCATAATCCATTTTCCAATTTCAATTCATCAAGATCAATGGCTGCATCGTGTTTGGTTAGAATTTTAGATATTCAATGAAAGTTTATTGTTATTCAAATAAATGAATAATGTATATTATTTACATAAAAGATAAATAACACAATTATTTAATTTGATCCTTCGTATCGTAAATATGCAATAATGCTGTCTTTTCGAAACGCGAACAT
This sequence comes from Baronia brevicornis, assembly GCA_031353405.1. NCBI lineage: Eukaryota > Metazoa > Arthropoda > Insecta > Lepidoptera > Papilionidae > Baronia > Baronia brevicornis. Next base: position 176,823 of record JASFAT010003971.1, on the reverse strand, counting down.
GTTACATATATATGTACAATAGTTGTCCATGCGCGAAACATGGTACCTCCAAGTTATTTTCGGAGAAATTTAGTTTTTTTAAGTTTTCCTTATAATTTTGGACCCACGGATATAATGCTTATAGATCGTATATACATATGTATGTATACAACGAATTTTAAATTTCATCTCCTAGTAACTTATATGTTACCCTAGTATCTTAGTATTGGGAAAAAGGTTATATTTTTTAATTATATCTCCTTCCAACTTATCTTCAGTTGGTATCTACCAACTGATCATTATGTCATCATGGAAGTCTTTTGGTTCTTTGATCAGGCACAACAAAATCTTCAGAGTCCTCTTAATTAATATTTTCAAGGTTTTTTTCGGAATAACTGGAAAACGTATTTCTACTGGACATTTAGGTGTGGAAGAATTGCTAAAAGCGGTATCAGTGAATGCATTCGGAGTTGCTGTTTTGGGTGAAATGCATTATATGACGAATTTCGTTTCTAGTTATATATTCTTCGAATTTGTTGTATTTGTATTGACTATTTAGTTCCTTCGTCATTTCTATGTTGTTTTGTAGTTATATTTTAACAGGTTACCTTTATTTTAATAGTGGTATTTTTAGCCCTTCAAATTCAATCATTTTTTCTTGGAGCATGGTTTGTAAAATAAAATTTCTGAAAAAAATCTTTTGACAAATCAGTCAAATTATCGACTCCACAAAGATATCCACACAAGGGACTTCCTTTTATAAAATCAAAAAAGTAAAGGTTTGAAAAGCAGCAATGGGACATTTGTATAAAAAGCCGTTTAATAGAATAAGGCAGAATATTTGAAAGCAAGGGGAAAGACGTTTACATTGACTATAACACCCATTCTAGGATATAAGTGTTAAAAGTAATTCTAAAAAGAAATTTCTAGTCATGTATGCAAATGACATACTAAAAATACTAATATTATCCATAGATAAGTCAGTGACTGTAGGTGCCTGTATGTATATATATATATATATATATATATATATATATATATATATATATATATATATACATACATACATACGGAATCAGTATCAGTGGTAAAATATGTAAGTCTAATTGAAACTTAATCTAATAACTATTGCTTAAAGTCAAGTATCAAATATCTTCACTAATGGAACGTCAAGACAAGCTGGCCAGTATTATCGAAAACTGGATATTGGACAAGCAGAGCTATTTCATTGCGACATCGAATACCGTAATGTTTTCTTAGTGTAGTCATTTCTTAAGATTATCAGGTGTACATATATAGAGTAGCTTAGATATAGCTAGAAATTGTTTTCATAAAGCTACCAGTTCTGTGACTAATAGTGTAAATTGTATTCTATGAAGTTCATAGTTTGTAGTTGCAAGGGTAAAGAGTTGATAATGTTAGTAATCACATTGCTTATTAAACGGTATTTTGTTATTGTGTTCCCCGTTGCGGTCCACAACCGCTCTAACCGCAGCCTTCGATGTGATGCACCTGGTTGCATATCGTGTGGTCGAGATATTTTTTGTGATATTATTATTTAAATTAAGCAAATATAATAAAAAACATTATTAATTCATAAAAAACCATTATACCATACCATATTAATATAATATAAGCCATAATTTATTGTACCTTTACAAGTATCACTAATATTTGATTAGAAAATGTGACGTTTTATATTTAAGTCCGTTTAATTTTTATTAACTACAAAGTTTGTGTTATGATTTTCTGTGTAAATAATTTAAATTGTTTTTGTTACAGGAACGATAACAAAAGGAAGAAGCCGTCGAACCCTCGAAGCGTCACACCCTAAGACTGAAAGCTCAATACCGTCTTCCAAAATATCTCCTAAAAATACTGTTAATTTATCTTTTGGAATCAAGCAAGCTATTAATAAGTCTCCGCCTTACCCCAATTCTCCAAACAAAATTTACGAAAAGCGAATATCAAAAGGTTCAAAACCAAGCTGTATTCCAGTTTCAAAGAAATCTCCTGAGAAATCGAGGCATGTTTCCACGTCACCCAATAAACAAGATTTAAACAAAGAAACTACATTGAACATAGATAGTAAATCGAGACGTGAATTGTCCAGAAATAGTTCTTTATATAAAAGCCCAGATAAGAACGGGAGCGATAAAGATAGTAATCGTAATGACAGAAAACACCAAGCTCAAAAAGAAAGTGACCATCTTAGCGAAAAATATCATAACTCAAAGAAAAGACTGACTAGTATAGATAGTTCTTCAAAAGATACGAAAGATGTAAAAAGAAATTCTGCCAAAATTATTTCAACTGATGATTCTGTCGCAGATTCTAATTTAAATTCCAGTAGTCCTATTTTGGAGGGATTAAAAGATAGCACGACTATGTTTACACTTCACGAAACTATGAGACCCCAAGCAAGTAATTCCAGACTATCGCAAGAAATGGATAGTTTAACAGCATTGACAAAACAAACATTAGATAGGGTTAACAAATTGTCTAATAACGTAACTAGTAATAAGTTCAATTTAAATACAACACAGCCACCTTATGACTATTTGTATACGGCTGCATCTGAACAGTCAAATAACAATCATACATGTAATTATGGTATAATAAATGAGAAGTCATTCTCTAATAGAGGCGTTACAGAGAGACTAAAGGATATCGATATAGCAGCTCAACGATTGATCGACTTTGAAAAACAAAGTGCAATGTTTTCAGATCTCAGTAATGATACATCTAGTCAAAATCGCCGTGTTGATAACTTGTCGATGTCCAATCATCACACACCTGTATCCATTTTAAAGAGAAAATCTATTAACGAGGAGAACATTATTACTAATATCTCAAACCATGCCATCACTTCTCCTCCGGTCACATTTTCGCCCAGTGTTGTTGAAACGCCTAATTGCCGATCTGAAAATCGACAAAGGCAAGGAATACTTAAGAAGCGACGCAGTTTAGATGAGTCCCAAGTTGCTCGAAGACGATCTTGTAGTCCTGAAGTCTCTTTCGCTGATGATGGATCTTCAGATATAAGTAAACCAATCCTCAAGAATAGACGATCATCTCTAGAGGATGTAGTGCGGAACAGGTCTCCGGATGGGCAAATTCAAGGTATTTTAAAGAGAAAATTGAGCAGAGAAGAGGATCACAATATTGATGATTTATCACATAGTTCACCTGAGCCTCATGGTATTTTGAAACGAAAATCAAACTCTAGTTCAAGTAGTAGTTCGACTTCATCACACGTTTCTATTGCTCAAGCTGTACTTTTGGCTGCTGCCGGGGGTGCTGAAATAGTTGAAGAAGAAAAAGATGTAGTCCGACCTATTCTAAAGAAAAAAAGTTTTTCTGAAGAACGACCGTGTCTAGATATCTTACCTTTAGAAACGCCTAAACCAATCCTAAAGAAGAAGTCGATAGAGCACGATGATCACGATTTTGATCTGCCTAAGAAACCAATTCTCAAGACATCAAAAAAATTGTCTTGCGATGAAGGCCATGGTTCTAGTTTCGATATGAGCGAAGATGACAGAAGTTCGCGTAGACCGTCACTTCTTAGATCACGCACGTCTGATCACTCGAGTTCGGAATGTGAAGCGACAGTAAAACCTATTTTAAAACAAAGATGTTCGAGCCTGACCAGGGAACGTAGCCAATCTCCGCGTCCACGACTTTCGTTTTGTGCTGAAAACAGTTCAGATATTAGTGCGGCAAACTTCAGCAGCGACATAAGCGATTTGCCTGCGGCTGGACCGCGACGAGTGTTAAATATTACACCTGACCAAGAAGAAAGCTATCCGACTGCTGTTATTCGTCGAAGAAACTTACGCCCCAAAGCTAGTCCCCGGTCTTTGAGCCTAGTATATGACGTCAATGATGAATTGCTTTCAATTTTAAATAATCGCCGATCAAAAGTAGATGAAGATTGTAACAATGAACAACGGGATATATTAATAAATTCTGATAAAAAAGAGAACAAACCTAAATCGTTTCCATCAATTGCATCAAGGATAAAGAGTATGGAGCAGGCTCTCACGAAAGAAATGTTTTTAAAAGATCAGCCATCGTCATCAAAGTCTAAATCTCGAGACAAGGAGCGCAACAAAACTCAACCTGTAACAATCGACGAAATGAGGTCGATCGCATCAAGGTAATAAAATTTTATTTATAATTATTTTCCTATGTGCGTGTAGAAAGGCGCTTAGTTAGCAAAAAGATTTTTTTTATATCATGAAGTTTTTAATATAATCAAATTTATACGAAAGATATATATAAAACAATTATACAAATGAGTATTGAGACGATCGATTGGCTCAGTGGCGGGGCCCTCCGCCCGCGGAGACAATGGTCGCGGGTTCGATTCCCGCGTCGGAATAAATATTTATATGGATTTATAAATGTTTATTCCAAGTCTGGTAACCCCCCAAATCCGCATTTCCTTTCCTGCCCCTTTCTTCTCTATCCTTTCCTTTCCTCTCCGCCAATCCACGGTCTGCCGTGCCAATGGATGCGTGGCTAGGGGCAAGCCTAGTCGCAAGCGTGCCGATCGTCCGGGGATCGGGCTCCCCCGGGTACTATGGTGCCTTACCTCAACATGCAGGGCTCTGCTGGGGCTGACCTTCCATCCTCCCTTGCGGCTCGTGGGATTCACTAAGACGAATTTAATATACCTAATTTGTCGAAAATGACGGCGACGTGGTTCGCCACCCGTCACGTCCTGATTCTCACGAGGGCGAAAAGCGACCAATGACGAGCCGTTTCGCTGCGATGAATGGCAGCGGATGGAGCTCTGTGGTCTATATATCGTATATATATATATATATATATATATATATATATATATATATATATATATATATATATATATATATATATATATATATATATATATATATATATATATATATATATATATATATATATATATATATATATATATATTGATGAGAGTTAGAATATGTTAAAATATTTAGATAATATAATATAAACTTCAACACGAAAGGAATGTATCTAATTCAATCGTTACATATTTGATAGGTCTTGAAACTATATCTTAATATGAGGTAATAATAAATAAAGATAATATTTCGCTTCCGTGGAAAATTCATTCATTCATTTTAGTAAAAGAGTATTAGTACATAAATAACAAACATGTTTTGGTTTTTTAGATCTATGAATATGTTAAAGATAAATCGTTTATTTGTAATATTGTAATCGTGTAAAAATAAGGAACGATATTTGTATTGCGTTAACTTTCTTTCGTTCTGTTTTTCTTCCCCATCTTCTAATTACTTTACTCTACTTCTGCTATACATAATGTTATCTCTACTGTTCTGGTTGTCTTAAATAGAGAATGAAATTTTAACTGATAAAAATGTACAGTATTTATCACCATTTGGTATGATGTGAGGTTTTAATATCCGATGTTCACTTTCTGCCATTAAGAAACTTACTAACTACTTTATCTGTTGTACGTTATAATCAATTTCTCTTTTAAAAACATCTTTTGTGGTTTGTTTTCAAATGATTTTTAACAATTTTCTTAGTAAAGGTGATTGTGCTTTATGTCGACCAATGTTGGAAACTCTGATTCGTATATTGGCATCCTGCCATTATTATGATTTGTCAGAGCGCGTTGCGGGAAGATATCAAAGATTTCGTTGCTCTCAATTGGCATTCTCTTCAGATTAACGCAATAAAATTTATATTTGAAATATTGTTTCCTAGTATTTTTGTATGTCTAGTATGAGTTAACGAGAGTTTTGTTTTAATATTTTAATCATTGAAAATAATAGCTACTATTGTTATATGACATTCTTCTATTTCTCAAAATGTCACTGTTCTATTAGTCAGTGAAGCTAAGAAAAGATTAAAATGAATTTACTTTTAGTGCCAAGCATTGGACTAGACAAGATAAGACGTGCTCCACGTTGTTTTTCTTTGTGTAAATTATAAAAAGTCATATAAACCTCTTAAACATTAATTTGTGTAACATTATTCGACAAATTGTATGTCTGTGATATATGTATGAGTATTAATCTATTGAAACATTCCATTAAATATTTTGATTTTGTTACCCTAACGTTCCTTGTTTTTAATTAACAAACCGTAAAATCAGTGAACAGTTTGTGCTAATTTTGTGTTTTCATGTATCTGACATCATCTTGACTGGTTCAGTTTACTGTTTGAATCATTTTCAGTACATTGATAGCGTAAGAATTAAATTTGAGTTGCGGCATACAATAGTGTGTTCTCTAGTGGTTGTGTAGTGATTTTAATAAAACAAGAAAAATAATCATGGAACACTATGAATTGCAATTCCCGTTTTTAGAATTGTAAGTACTCTTCTTTAATCGTGACCCTTTAAGAGATTCTGTTATCATTTGTAAAAAATGATAGGAGCTTAAGTCCGTTCTTTTAGTGGTACTTAATTGCATATATGTACATGTGGAATTTTTTTTACCAATATTTAGGTTTTTATTACATACTTTAAATATTTACGTTGAAATACAAATAGTGTATTTATTATATCGGTTACAATTCTTTTTGTAAACTGGTAACAGTTTCGGATGGAATATTTTATTTTTGTTATTTTTAATATTAAATATAATATATTACGTATAACACAGACATCATCCCAAAAATTAAACATACATTTTTTTCAGCTAAAATTGTGCAGCTTTTATATTTTTGCTATAATTGTGTTAACAATTTTAAAATATACTTTAAAAGTCTATTTCTACCGCTTTTTAAAATATTAATCTACCATGTTAACATCGTCAAGTTTAGCAGTTAGTTGCTTGTCTTGTCTGGATGGCATATTGATGACGGAAATAAGCGTTCCAGTCGTTACTGGGTCAAGCACTATTTCTGGATCTGTTGTGCCTCACAGCATGGCTGTAAGTGTTACAGATCCCTATAACACTTTTTATATTGCATAGCATTGGTATTCTTAGATACTGTGTTAAACAATCAACAACCGTTCAATTGGTATCTTTTGTGCTTTTGATTTAAGGTCGTGGGTTCAAACCTAATATTAGACTATTGGTTTGAATCATATATTCTTAGTTCAAGTTTAAGCTTACTTGGAATAGTTAACAATAATTCTAGTACTAATAAATATTGGTTGTCTTCTTTAAAAGAAAATATTGTATGTAGTTACTTTGAAGAGTTATTAAACACGTAATAAATTTTGAATTTTATTTTTTGTTTCATAATTCAATTCAATGATTGTTTTTAAATTCTTTGGCGGGCGTATTATATTTAGATAATTTTTTGATGGTGTTAAGCATTTCTAAATCGATATATCGATTCCGCTTGTCCAGATCACTTGTGCCATAATTCATTTTAATATATGAAGGTGAGCTGAAACCGCGGTCGTCTCTTTCTTACGAACCGCTATGTTCTATATTAACGCGTTTCTTTTCTCATTTCGCAGTTTGGAGTCGAGCCAAGCGAGTTTCCAAGCGTACGGCCCCGCGGGCTGTAGTTTTCCGAGTCAACCCGTCGAGTCCGGTGCTGCTCTTTCGTCGAAGGACCCCTGCGCGGAGGAACCTGAACGAGATCCCTTCGCAAACTTAGACTCTCCCCCATTCGGCTCTAGTTCTTTTAAGGTGACATCGCCCGCAGACGCGAGCCTCGCATCGGATGGTGCGTGTGCCAAATACGACATTTACGGCGAAGCAACATTTTTGGATTTCGAAAACATAGGCGAGAGTTCAGGAAGGCAGCAATCTACATTAGATGAAATAGAGCAAGAGGTGAACAAAGTCCGCGTGGCGTTGGACGAGGATAGCCGTGCATTAGAAGAAGACGAGAGGCAGCAAGGTGAGGGCGATAACTGGAGTTTGAACGTTTCCTGTGACAGTGGAGTGTACAATCGCGCGTCGTCAAGAGACTCCGGACCGCATTCTGGTAAGTTTTTTCATGGAAAGTGTTGCTAATCCCGCCGAGTATAAGGTAATCGTCGCCGTTCTCAACGGGTATTAAATTTATTTTTATCGAGGACAACATGCGGAATTGTAACTTGTGGCGCAAACAACGTTTGACTTATTTAATGAGTATCGCGAGATCAAAACTAACTGTTACAGCGTCGTCGAGTAAAACATGTGGAAGGAATCAGGACGGCCGGCTTGCATTTACTTGCTGTTTGTTTATGTTGTGTTTGTTAAATTTAGACTTGTGAACGCCGCTACGCTCATATTAGGACGGTTTTGAAAATAAACACCGGCCAACCTTGCTGATGTCTCTCTGTCCTTTTAATTTGGGTCAATGTAATGCACATTCATTGTCAACAGCCGATCAGATGTGCTGCTTTTTTGTTGTTTGGATTATAATATTTCAAGAATTGATAACGTTTTTGGTTGCATTGGAAGCGTACGAATATTACAAGGAATGCTGCATCACTTGTTCATTACCTATCGACTCGTCTATTTTCAACTTTGTGACTAATGTTTCCCGTGTCGAATTCCAGGTGAAGAGTTAGGCTTGATTGAAAGCCAAGAAATTGGAGAAAACCACGCCACAAACAGTAGCAATAACGATTGGTCGGCAACTTCAATCGAACACGAATTTATGACGATGGAACGCGAGAGGAGGTCTACCGAAAACGAGGCGCTTAAGAGCCCAGAAAGCAGAGAAAGCGATGGTGAAGAGAAAGGAGATCACAGTGGCTTTGCTCTCGGCTTAGTTAAGAGCAATAGCGTCGTTGCACGCGCTAGCATGTGGCAGCAGCTACAACAGAAAGCTAAAGGTATGTAGACCTAATTCAAAGTAAATTATCTAATTCATTATGATATTTGAAAACATCAACACTCGAAGCCCTCGTGTCTTCTTTGGAATTAGCCAAATGACAGGCTATAGACTTTCAGGCTGACATCTGTCGTAAAGGTGACAATAGTTAAACTAGTTCTGGATTTTCCATGTATTGTGGAAATCTGGCTAACTGGTGTTGTGTTTTCTTGAAAGGGCTGGTTAACGGTTGTCGGTGGGCGAAAGAAAAAATGAAAGGCGTGCGTGCGTCTTGTTCGATGTCTAATTCGGTAAGGGGCCGATCTCGATCCCGATCTAATCCTCTTACAGTAAGCAAAATATTATAGTATTATCAACGCTATCTATTCCTCTCAAGGACCCACATAAAGGATACCTAGCATCTTCGATATGCGATTTAGTAATATAAAGTAGAGGAAATAGATGGTTATACCTAATAACAGGTTTAGTGATATGTGTTGGGCGAAGCCATATATTAAGTTTGAGAGAGTTTATATTCAGCAGTGGACTATTAAAGGATAAGGTGATATGGAAGTTATATTGAATCAATGTTACCACGCATATAATATATTGGATTACTTCATGTAGACATAAGATTTCGTTTATTAATAAATCGATCTAACATGTACTTTGTCATAGCGTGTAACCTATAATAAAATGGTTCCGTACATTCTATTACAGGCACTCCGAAACCACTGATTCGTCACAGTCGCTCAAAGATAAAGGAGGGTCCATTGGTGGCGGATCGGTTTAAAACCCAACCAATTTTGCAACTGGACAGTAGTAGTGAAGAACCTCAAGTTGAGAAGGGATTGCCACCTCTTAATCATTCGAAGAGTACAGCTAACGTGTTAGATAGAGATGAAGATGGTAAGAATAAATATGTATTTCTCTCTTTTATATAAGCAATTTAGTTTCAGTGCACATTTTTATAAGGCAGGCTATAGTCGCTTTCTTTTTTTGTTCTCTATTTGACATTTAGTGAAATATAGTGGAACAATTTATAATTTAATTTACATACATCAATATATGTCAATTGTATTCTCTGTCTAAAAGTAGTGCGTGGATTGAAAACTTAAATTATTCCTATTAAATACACATTTATTGGTTTTACACATTATGCAGATAAAGAAGCATGTAAATTGCATTTTGTACCATCACAGGATGACAAAAGGCTTCTATGTTGATTGTCGGCTTTGTTTCTTTTTTTTGCATGTCGACTACTATGTGTATGTCCCGGGGTCTATCGTTAACTGCACAATATAATGTATATACGCACGAATTCGGTGGCAGCTAAGTTAGATGAAGACGATCCCGCGAAGATGTCCTTAGCCGAGAAAATGAAGATGTTTAATGCGAAGCTCACTCATAAACCGCCTGTAGCGGGATTACCGAGGCCAAAAGAAGAAAGGGTGCCGCGGGCGTCGCGTCTGAGGACAATGCCAGTGTTAGCTAGCCAAGTCCAAGAGGCTATGGAGCAGAACGAAAGGTTAACGAAGTCGCTGACTCACGAAGACGTACCACGTAATTCTGATTTCCAACTCAAAATGGAATTATTCCGTTCGGCCAGTGCGCGGAACACATCATTGCAATATTTGATGCGGCAGGATTCAAAGTTTAAGAGCTTAGGTTTGATTTTCTACTTTTTTCTGGTTTTTTTTTTAATTTGACGTTTTTCGCTTGGATCGTTATGCTTCTGGGTTTAATTATTTACTAATTATATCTCGGCCCGTTTTAGTCGGAGGCCCCGAGGGTAAGTGGTTGTTTTGCAATGACGCCTGTATTCCGCATCAGACATTAAGAACTCTTTCTATCAAACCATACCATTTTGAGCTTTTAATTAAGGAAAGCATACTATAAACTAAGTTTCTGTTATTATTTACAGAACTTTATGAGAATGTAAATATGGGTATTTACATTTTAATGAAGTTGTCGATCGTAAAACAGTTTGTACGATAATGGCAAAGCCTAACTCAAAGGTACCTTTAATGCGTGCATGCTTAGTTTGAACTGCACTCTTAGACATTTATACCTTAAGGGATGGAATTAACAGTATTTTTCAGATCTCTCACAATGCTTGCTTTTGAAAATTGGAAATTACTTTAAAGTGTTACTTGGAACTAACATTTTTGATCAATTTGTATCGGTGTGTAATTTTGTCTTTAAGAACTTCGGATGCACGAATTTTTTAAACTGTAGATATTGACTTTTTTAACCTTTACAAGTTTCCAGATGCATTCTGATAGTTTTTGTTAAAACAAAACTGATATATGATATAACTTTTTAATTATTAAAGATTTGAATCGTTGGATATGTCCCTACAGCACAATCATAGTACCAAAATGTCTCTACGTGAAATGCATGAGTATTGTTTGCGATTACTGCAGAAAAAGAAAAAAAATATTCCATTTTTTTTTAACTCTATTTGAATAAAAATGCTATAGATTTTCAGTGTTTGGGCATGTCTAACAATTTAAACCTTTGATAAAATATCAAAAATAAAACAACAAACGTTAAAGAAGTTTTTACATAAAATAAAAAGGGATGACCGATTGGCTCCGTGTCAATGGTCGCGGGTTCGATTCCCGCATCGGAATAAATATATATATGGATTTATAAATATTTATTCCGAGTCTGGTAATCCCCCCCCCCCTTTCCGCATTTCCGTTCCTGCCCGTTCCTTTCTTATCTATCCTTTCCCTTCCTCTCCGCCAATCCACGGTCTGCCGTGCCAAAGGATGCGTGGCTAAGGGCGAGCTTAGTCGCAAGCGTGCCGACCGTCCTGAGATTGGGCTCCCCGGGTACTATGGTGCCTTACCTTAGCATGCAGGGCTCTGCTAGGGCTGACCTCCATCCTCCCTTGCGGCTCGTGAGATTCACTAACACGAATTTAATATACCTAATTTGTTGAAAAAATGACGGCAATGTGATTCCCCACCCGTCACATTCTGATTCTCACGAGGGCGAGAAGCGACCAATGGAGAGCCGTTTCGCTGCAATGAATGGTAGCGGATGGAGCTCTCTGGTCTCTGCCAACCCCTGCGGGGGATAGGCGTGAATATATATATACAAAAAATACTTTATGAATTGTAATATTATTAAAAAACTATTTCTAAAACTTGTATAACTTTAACAAAAACTTATATATGTATTATAGATACTGTATTTAAAGATTTTAGCAGGCATAGTATTCTTATCTCCTTTTAGATTCTCAACAAAGCATTTGGATACACAAATGGGGCTGTGATAACCAATTAACGGGTCACAATTTGCTTGGAAATTACTTTTAAAACATGAAAGTTGTTCGGAGTGTTGTTCGGTTTTGACATGTTAATTAAAGAGTTGTGTCAAATACTCCATTTTGTATTGCATGGTTAATGTACTACGCAAGTAACGAGAGCATGCACCGTGCGACGTTTTGTAATGCATATGGTTCCTCATTGGCACCGAACAATTATAAATCATCATCACTCAACTAGGTACGGACGCTTTATGAGTTGAGCTGTTTATTTTGAGCGCTCACTACTTACACGCTTACCGCATCCTTAATCTTAATTTCCTAGTATAAATTTTATTCGAGTATTTTGCATTAACAGTATGCAGAGTGTGTTATCTTTGTGATTGGGAGAGAATATATCTTTGTAATAATACCATCACAATCGCAAGTGTGCCAATTGTGTTTTGTAAACAATTTTATAAATAGGTCTTTGCGCGATCTTTGTGTATTTTTAAAAACACGTTTTATATTTTACATTGTTAACTTGCAACTTGCAAATATATTCATGTACAAGTTTACATTACATTCAGTAAAATAATGTAAAATTACTTTAATCTGCTTACTTCGTAATATTATCTTTTGAAGAATGTTGGATGTGTTCATTTTAAGTCGAGTTCGTACAACGCGGCGAACAAAAATTGAGCTTCTATGATATTCATGGAATAAATAAGCCAATATTTCGTTACAGACTTGGATGACGATTTACCAACGGAACGCGCTCAGAGAATGATTACACCAGAAGTGCGTGGCATATTGAAATCCGGATCTACTGTGGTGCCTGCCAGGCCCAAGACTTTAGCGAAAGGCGAGAGTTCTGAGGTGGGAATTTTATACTATTTACACATACATACATACATGGTACATACATATCATCATGCCTGTTTCATGTAGGGGTAGGCAGAGACCACAGAAACCCATCTGCTACTAACTCGAAACACTTTTCTTGCTCAATTTACACTCCTCATTCTTAATACAAGTTTGCCAGCTAAGGGTACCTTCGACTTGGCCTTTCTTAAGAACGTGAGCAATTTTGTCAGGATATGTTCTCTTTGGTCTTGCCCTAGCGACCCTTCCATTCATATCCGTAACGTAAATTTATTATCTAAATCTAAATATATAGTCTTCTTTTACACTCAAACCGTTATTTAACTTTTTATATTAAGAGGGCAATGCAAACATAATTATCAGGGACTTAATATCTGTCAGCTATCAACATTTTAGTGTGGGCCGCTAATCAAACTCGTACTTCACCTATCATCCAAATATTAAATATACAATATAAATAATTAAAAAATACTAACTTGTGCCATTTCACTGCTGGCAATAAGCCTTTACCAAGGTGCACTTTTTAGCCCGATCTTCACCTACAAATGCCTCCAGTTGCTGCCACCCACCATCATTAAGCCATTTGTTGACAACGTTGAGAGCGTTACCAATTAAGTTTGCCATAACGAGGTTTCCACTAATTCGCTTCAATATTTATGATGTCATTATTTAAAACAAAAACCTCTAAAAAGCGTTATAAATAGTTATAATACTTCCAGGGTCTCAAAGATGAAGGCATTGACAGTTCTTCAGAGGACGAATCTGCGTCTGCGTCAAGTGTGTCTTCCTCCGAAAAAAGTTGTTCTTCCTCCGATAGCTCTGAAGACATTCCAGAACCGAAACCTAGGCGTTTTCAACGAAAAAATAACAAATTAAAATCATCTAGAACAGATTCGGATATAGCTAGGACTCTTCAAGATCCTTATCCACGTAAAATTCAATTACCCGGAGCTAATGAGCTTCAGGAGCGTCTTCAAGTGAAAAAGGTGGAGGGAAAGTCTCCTTTACTGGGAAAACTTGGAAGGAGACCTACAGAGGAACGTAGTGAAGAAGATGATAAAAACGACAGATGTAGAAGATTCGTGAAAAAAAGTGATGAGCCCATACAACTAGGGAAATTAAGACGAACAGGAGAGAAATCTGAGAGTCAAACAGTGGAAGATAAATCTTCACCCGTGTCGAAAATTGTTCAGTTGAATCAAGCGGCGAAGAATAAATTTTTTGGACTTGATACGGGGAAGAAGGATAAGAGTATTGAAGAGTTAACCGCAGCTGTCAGGAAGTACATTCCACCTGTGAGTTTAAATTTGTATCTTTGATTTTTCTTTTGCTGTAACTTGTTTCCCGTTATGTGGTATCGGAAATTATCCAAATTTACATGTTTAAAATAATTTTCTTCGCCGCCTATAACATTTACTTCAATCTCATATATTTTGTCTCGTTCGTATTTGTTATATACTTCTCCATATTATATTTCGATAATAGTCAATCAATCCATCGTTTAGCGGTCTACAAACCTTTATAATTAATTTCTAGCACATTTATTTCCCAGTTGTGGGAAATAAATGGGCTGGAAATTTTTAGTATGTGTTTTTTTTATATTTGTAATGTGGTTATAACAGTACCGCCCGTTGTCATTCGCAATACTTAGAGCAAAACAAATGCGTTAGGCAACGTAACGTATCTGTTTTATTTTTAGTACGGTAAGGATGGGAATAAAATAAGGGGAAGAGAATTCGGCCGTCGGATTCCTTCACTAACTGTATAATACGTGATAGTAAAGTAAAATGCTATCATTCAACGCTGATATTAGTAGATACTTTGCTTCTATCACTCCAAGAATCACGATCGAGGAGGGTTTTTTTTGAATGATTTTAAAAGTATACCCCATTAATACGTAAAGAAAAATCTTTGTACCGCTTTTAAGGACTTTTCTATTGACTTTAATTTTTAAGGACGCACACGGAGGAATGTGAGATTTGACATGGTTATTGTTTATGTGTCGGTTTCATGGTCAATGTTGGAATGGCTCAGAGGCGGGGCTGTAGATTCGATCTCCGCATCAGAATAAATATATAATATGTATTATGGCCGACAGATATTTATTCCGAGTCTTGTAACCCCACCAATCCACACTTGACAAGCGTGGTGGGTTAATTTCTGTTCCTCCAGAAATGGAGAGGCCCGTGCTCAGTAGTGGGACATATATGGATTGTAAAAAAAAATTTTTTTCATGTAGAGTAGTGTACAAAAAAATTAATTGTCAAATTTAGACCATTGCTCGACCAGAAATCCTTATAAAGTCTTAAAATAAGAAGTACTAAAAAAAATTCTTTCGTTTTAGGTGAACAAGTCAATGTTGACGCATACAATGGAGATGGCGGGCTCCGGCAGTGACGGGGAAAGCAGTGGTGGTCGAGAAGTGCGCCGTATCAATAGCAGAGTTCGGCACAGGTACGTTAATATGCAGATTTTGTACTATTACATTTTTAGTTCTTTTGTTTGAGAAGGCGATATTTCAGGCATTTTCTTCGTGGTGTGTAAATGTTCTATACATAAGGTAGATAGATAGATTAATTTATGTCCCTATACAGCAACTCACATGAATACACATTAAATTATTTCATAATCAACAGCACATACAGATGGAAATGGGCGATGGCTCAGTCAAAACCTCCACTCGGTGAACGGAGAAGCTGATTTTCTGCCATCGCCCGAATCTCACGAAAATGCGACGTAGGCCAACTTGAGAAACACAAGTCCCATTTATATACATTTCTTTGGAATAAAAAGGGCGGTTTTACTTTTCTACATTATTGGTAATAATTTAGTTCTAAATAGGTTTTGATAGCCAAACTATGTCACTGGCATTTATTGAGGAGTCTGGGTATGAAAAAATGTTAATTCCAAATTCAAAGCTTTTGTTTTTTTGTTAAATAATTCCATGTCTGAATGAGATTTTAGTGGCTGATTAACGTAGTCGATGGTCAGCACGAGCCCTCTAGTTACTCCGTGAGAACCGGATTGTTCTCTCTCTCTCTCTGATTTTCTTTCTTGACACCAATTCTAGGATATAAGTGTTAAAAAAAACTAAAAAAGAAATTTCTATTCATTTTAGCTAATGACATAATAAAAATAAATAACATATAAATAAATATATATAAATACAGTCATAGAAAAGCCCATGACAGTAAGGTGCCCGTTTTTTTTGCAAAGGAGTTTACTTGTGATCGGTCCCACATACAAACTCACAATCTTTTAAGAAGCCTTATATAAGAGGCCTACATATTGTAATAACTTTTTTTATGGAAATTAATGGACTGAAATATTATTTCTCAATTCTTTTACAAATGTATTTGTTTATATAATAAAACAGAAGATAAGTTACACGTATAATTATTCTCGAAATACAGTTGTGAACGTTGGGTAGCACAGGATACGCTAGTGATCTTATAAAGAGTTACTTTAATTGATTAATATATCTCGACGTATTGAAACCGAACTGTTTTTAAATAGATTAATAACTGGTGATGAAAAGTGGATCATATGGATACAAGAATGTGTGAAAAAGGTCGTGGTCAAAGGTCGGTTAGGCTCCACAGACTGGCAAAACAGGTTTCATTCGCAATACGGTGACGCTATGTGTATGGTGGGAGACCACAGTTATCTTTAACCACTCAGCAAAAATTTAGAGTTTGACTGGGAGGTATTAATGCGTCTGCCATACAACCTTTACCTTTTATATTTAGATTTCCATCTGTTTTCTCTGTCTGCAAAATTCTTTAGGCAGTGTCAGATTAGCATAAAGAGAGGACTGGCAAAACTACTTGTCGCGTTCTTTGATCAGAAGTCCAAAAAAATTTACAGCATCTGTATAATGTCACTCACTAACTACAAGATGGCATAAAGTCATTGAACGTCTTGGAACATATATTATATAATTTAATGTTAATAAACTTGAAAAAAAATAGTCTTGAGTTTTCTTATAAAATGCGAAAAAGCTTTTCCCTCAACATATTAATTCTTTTGAAATATCATTTGATATTTGAGATTTGCAAAATTTCAAATATAATGTATCAAATGTGTCATATAAACTTTAGTGAAATAGTTCTATACCGTGTTATTTTTATTTTGCGAGTCTCTTTATGTCAATTACATGGTCATTATGTAATTTTATGAGTAAATTATATGTGCTATATAGTACTTCTATTGGACATTTGCGTAGAAGGATTCTACTTCAACGGAAACATTAGTCTACTAATTTTTATTGGTATGTACCGATGATTCCTCAGTTTTTTAATCATCGCCTGATGGAAAGCGATCAATGCCGTCCATAGACATCCGCGACAATACGGTCTAATAAGGTCCAAAGAAAGTGTTCAATTACCAGCGGAACGTGGTCGAGTAATCGTGTGTATCGGTGCGTTCACTACGACTTGTTGAAATATGCCTTGTAGCGGACGTTTCGACTCTCTCGACGATTGTTTCCCTTACTGTTTGTTGTTCTTTCTCGAATCCGTAGTTGATTGACTCTCGAGAAAAGTTGAGTTTCGAAATAGAACTATTATACAATCTTAGTTATGTAAGAACTTTGAGTGTCATTTAACTGAAGCGGCGATAGTTTCATCATTAAAATTTAATGCAAAAGTCTTATAAGAAATCTATAAACAATCTCGGTTTTAACTCGCATATTTAGAAGTAACTTGAAACACTTTCATTTTACGGTAGAATACTGCGCGCTTGCTATTATTGTTTTAGAAACGTTCTTGACAAAGATGTAAGACGATAACGTCTATTTTGGTCATTTTCCAGAATTACATACATATGGTACGCAACTGATATGGTGTCAGTGAACCGCTCTAATTTAGTAAAAATAGACTGGGCTCCTTACGTGTTTTATTTATGATACGTACCTCACTGTAAAGAACATACTGTTTTTCGATACTAAAATTAGAAGTTAAATGATTTATTTTTATTTTCATACGTTACCGTTACAAACACATGAACGACTAAATTAAACGCTAAGACGACAAATATTTATTATGATATGGGCGTGGACCCTATGGCATTTTGCTAATATATATATTTCGCCGTATAAGTATTTTCTTTATCGATTTATACAAACCAATCGATAATATTTTAAGATATAATATGAAATACAGGAAACTAAACGGCCTACTAGCACAATTGCTTCCTTGCGAAACGCTGTAGAAGCTGGCATTCCGCCTTTTATGGCGAAACGTTCTAGTCATGCTCGTTTTTATTCTGCAGCCTCGGAACTATATGTCACTATAATTGCACCGTTAGATTATTGCTATGTAAGGTCTGTTCTTATGTAAGGTCTTTGTTTAATTGTTACTATTTAAGTATCTTGGACATATCTATATTAGATTAGATGACTCGGCAAACTTCGTACCGCCTCAGAATCAGTTAATAAAAAACTGAACGATAATTGCGATCAAAACTTAACAGGAACAAAAAAAATATTTGTAATCAATAAAAAATGCTCGATATAAATTAGGTTTTATTATTATTGTTGCTTTTACTATATTTCTAATATTTTTATCACATTTACTGGTGAGTAAAACGTGGTCGTTTTAAACCTTCCCTGGACTTCCAAAAATAATTCAAAACCAAAATTAGTCAAATCGGACCGAAAAAGCCGTTCTCGAGTTTTAGCGAGGCTAACGAGCAGCAATTGATTTTATATATATATATATATATATATATATATATATATATATATATATATATATATATATATATATATATATATATATATATATATATATATATATATATATATATATATATATATATATATATATATATTAGATTAAAGAGAATTTAGATAAGTTTACATTATTTAGAGTTGTTTATTGTCACAGTTTATGCCTCAATGTAGTCGTCACACGACCTGTTTATATTTTTAATACCAAACAAGAGAGTTGCCTAAACAAAACAAGTACGCCACATCTCCAAAGATTAGAGCCACCTCTCCCACGTATAAAAGCAGTCAACACAAATAACGCTCAATGAATTCCTGTCAAATGTATTCAGTATTAAATGGGGCAGCGTTATTCTTCGCTCATTTATGACCTCTATTATGTGATTGAATCTCTTATCACCCTTTTGTGCAGTACGTTGCGTACGGAACGTAAACGATATGCATCAATCGAGACAGCTTTAACAGAATGAGGGAATCCGCCAGAGGACCAAAGTTACCGACGTAGTCATTCGAATTAGTAAATAAAAATGGCAATGGGTTAATGATGTTTGTTGGAGATCCGATAACCGCTAGAGCATACGAGTGCTAGTGTGGAAACCCCCTGGCTAGATGGTGTGACGATCTGCGCAGGGCGGCTGACAAAGACTTGATGCGTGAAGCCGAAGATCGGGCTAGGTGGCGCTTCTTGGGGGAGGCCTATGTTCAGCAGAGGATTGGCAGTTTTACAAGTATGTTTTAACAGAGTGAGTTTTAACAGTCCACTACTGGAGTTTGGCTTTCTCAAAAAGGTGTTACCGTAATGCGGACGCAAGCAGATTTGAAATCGCAGATTAATTTTTATAACTCTGATCGATGTTGTTGTCCGTCCACTGTAATTTGCCCCCATAAGCGACTTAACTTCATGCTACATAATACAGTTCTTATATTTACTGTAACTCAAAACTATAAACAACTTTAGTACAGTTCAAAAGCGTAAAATTTTGTTACCCTTAACATACTTATATCGCAAATTAGATTTGACATTTGAAACAATCTTCAAGGTGTGTAATTAAAATGAAAAATGGTTGTTTCACTTCCTCTTTAATCTATTAATTAATTTATTATAGAATGAAGTAATGTTAACATTATTTTTACAAATAATGTTGAAAAACATAGGATTTAACAATATATAATTTTTCTTTTAAAGTGATACCAAAATCACAGGTTCTCAAACTTATTTCGTCTACCTCTCACTCAGACTACTTCAACGACCCCCAAATTTCTCTGGGCCTTTTATTCTGTGCGCCTCTAGTGCTATCAATATGTCGGTATTGCTATGCCTCGTCCTGTGAGTATTAAACGCTAAAGACTCTTCGCCCATCGTCGTCGCCAATGTAGTATTTATAATACACTGTAAATGAGTTTGTCGCAATATAAGTATCAGGTTACGTAAAATAAAACACTTTTTATTGTTTACTCAATTAGTGGACAAACGCCTTGCTTAAGATTCACCACCTATCCCGATCTTCATTTTGTTGTATTTATTTATTTATTAGGTACAAAAACAAGTTACAGTCTTAAAGAATAATATATAACATAAACTTAACGCCCGGACTAAAACTCTTTAAATTTGCGCACAGCATGGCTACATTTTGACAATAGGGTTACTTTTTCTAATATGTATAATAATGAAATACTATAAAATTGAACAGATAAAATTAAACAAAAAAAAATAAGATGAGAAGAGATATAAAAAAAAGAAGAATAATAATTTTGTGATCTATCGGCTGCCAAAGATACCACAGAGCGATCGCTTTTATTGGTGTATTTTGATATTGAAAATATCGAACGTTTCTGTATCGTGATCAATATTATTATTGTATACGCGACAAATGCATACTATGGGATTATAATGGGATTATATTATTTGGATTAGATCACAGATAACCAATATGTATGGATTTTATTTATATATCTAAGAATAACGAAGTATTTATAATTGAAATTCGCAATGTAGTTACATGTTGCATGTAAAAACTGCACCAGTCCATAACAATTGTTGCATCCGCGTTGTTTTTAATTTATGGTTTACTTATTAATTATTTACGCAACAAGACTGACTAGGTCAAGTACGTTCCTGTGCTCGCACACAATGTTCAATTAGTGTCTGTTTTCGTTGCATCAATTGTAACAACTTAATTCTTCCTTTTATTTGGAAATCACATTAATCAACGCCTTCACGTCAATCAAAAGCGTTGCAGTGATTATTTGCGATGTGGAAAGTAACATTTTTAAACGTATAGAAACGTCTTTCATATTTATAATGTATTGCTTGTTCTATTTAGATTCTTGTTACACATAAAAGATACTATCGCTTGTTTCTAAATATGTTAGAAATAAATTGTACCTTTTTTTTTTGCTGTTAGAATACACGTACGAAAGGAATGCAGTTAGCAATATAATTTTTTCTGTAATTTTTGATTAGAGTTAGTCTATGCAAGCTTGAGCCGTGACATATTTTAACGAAATAATTGCTTGCCATTTGACAAACTTCACAAAAATTGTACCAATTAAATCTTTGTGTATATCCGGATAAATATATTCGCAACGTATTCATTCATGTTAAATAAAACAAAAATCTATTTATGTCCAGTATTAATAAATCATAAACAAACTCTATTTTTTTGTGCTATGTTAAAAATGAAAAAAAAGTGGAATCTGTATTACAATGTAAACGTTACAAATAAAATTGCAAAAAATGTTACAAATAAAATTACAAAAATGCACAATACTCTATATTGTGCATTTTTTGTTCGTGATCAATCTGAAGTATGAATTTACAATTAGGTGCTACAAAGGCGCGTTCCTAAATTAGTGTTTCAGCTATGCTTATCCGATTCGAAAATCACGCGTTATCCGTAACACGACTTAAATTTAGTATATTTAAGCTGTTATCTGTAACGTCTTACTTTATTTTAGGATATGGGTTCTTCGATGTTTTTTGAATATATTCAGACCACTCATTTGCTATGTATGAATTTTCATGTTCTTCAATTTCTGTTGAAATTAAAAAGTATATTATTTGTCTGGTTTTGGCTCGATTATCATATAAGATGGACAGTCAAAAGTTTTACTTAGCTAAGATCCGCGACAAGCAAAACAATAACCGAAAAGACTTTTCGGTTGTCTTCCGTAGAGTCTACTATACCTGAAGATGCCTCGTGTTGGGGCGAAACACGTGTCGTTTACAAGATGGAAAAGTGATAATGTGTGTTTGGTATTGTGTATATTGGTTGGTGGGTGGGGAGTTGATGGCCGATTTTCGGTAAGTTTTTGGTTTAAGTTCCAAATAAATCCACTTAACCCAACGGAAAAACACACATTGTTAATTTTCTGTTATTGTTTTGCTTGTCGCGGATCTTAGCTAAGTAAAACTTTTGACTGTCCATATAGTGATGGATTTCCGCAAAGTAACGCCTGACTCCATTAATAATATCATATAAGACTCTGATAATAAAACGACTTGTGTAATAATAACTCATCAACCACACTTTATATGTCGGCAAATTACAAGTAAAAAATAAAATGTACTAATTACACTTTTTATTTAAGTATTTTTTTTAATTCGTTTTTTTATTTTTGTGGTTTAGGAGGGCAAACGAGCAAGCGTGTCGCCTGATGAAAAGCAATCAACGCTGCCCATAGACAGTCGCGATATCGCTAGAGTCACATAAGCCTTTTAATTTAAAAAAATATTTAGCACTATAAACCATTTTTTACTATCATTTATTTTGCTAATTGTACTTTTGGCACTAAATTAAAATTACTTTTTTTAAGTAATAAATTCTGTATTTCGGAATACAAGAATTTCATTATAGGATTGTAAGTAGATCTTCTATAATAGATTCACAGCAGGGTCTTAAGTGAGATAAATTTATGTGTACCCCGCACCTATAAATGCTATCAAAAGCTCGTTCGACAATGACACACCTTGGCGAGCTTTCACTCGGGTCGCATGAGCCGCTGCGTATGTAGATGCAATCATCAACTTTGGTCGTCGTAGAGCTTATGAGTCACAACACTGATTTGTCGCTTTCACCACAACGTTTTCATAGTTTCTAACTCAATAAGGAGAATAAGGAGCCCTTTAATTCACACAGAGTCCATATTGCTAACTTCAATTAATCGCTTGCAGTCCTGTCATAGTTTAAATATTTAGCTTCATATCTGATATTATAAATCAAAAGAAAATAAATATTATCATTGCTAATTGGTATACATACTTAAAAATTAAGTTGAAATGTCCGTCTATAATGTTGGCGTAACTGCATTTTCATCAACATCACTTGTACGACATCAAAACTCTTTTACCAAATATTGTTTGTATATTTTTAGTTTTCTAAATACTTTATTGGCCCGTTTGTTATGTTGAGTAAATGTTTATATATATATATATATATATATATATATATATATATATATATATATATATATATATATATATATATATACTATATATATATATATATATATATATATATATACCTATAACCGATATATATATATATATATATATATATATATCGGTTATAGGTATCTATAACCTGATAAATGCTAAAACGTAAAGTTCTCGAATCGACAAACAAATAAAATTAAATATATTTTGTCGTATTTTTCAATACCTACCTACTATTTGTTCACACTCTCCCTTTATAAATACATATTTATATATCTTGTTCAAATTGTCAATCGTTAATAAAATACTTTTTTATTCATCCACTCAAGTTCAAATACATTTTTTTCAAACTTGTAGTGGATAATATTTGATGTTAAAACAGTTTTTTCAAGTATATTAAATATAATTTATATAGAAAAATAATTCTCTTATTATATAAGATATTTAGCAGGATATAAAAGTAGGTATTTTTATATTGTTTTTATTGCAATTTCACTACTCATTAATTTGATAAAGATTCATTGTTTCGGGTCTATTCAATGCCTGATTTTGAAAGTTTCTCCCGGCGATTGTGACGAATTACGCAGTTTAATATCCACGACGTTAGTGACAGTGACAGTAAATGCAATTAATATCAAACGTGATGGAAAGCTGGTTTGTAAAGGTCAAAAAGCAAGTCAAGTCTGTGTAAAAACCAGAACCTTGAAAATCGAACAATACTTTCTGAAACATTATAAAATGGGTGCCAATAATTCACCTAACTGTGACTCAACTTCATCTCGGTTTCCCGTCTTCCGAGCGATTATCCATTACACAATAGTCTACAATACAACACGACCGACACTATTATCATTGTTATTGAGTGTGCGAGCATACCAGTGGCCCACAAACCTAGCTTTTGTACGGACAACTCTCGCTGGAGGCAATTAAAACGATTGTTTTCGTGTGACTGCCAATTTCGATACGGACACAATCGATGTTTTATTTCACCTAGGTGGAAACAAAAGTTTTTCATTTTCGACTTCTTTGTCACTATTTATTTTTATTTGTTTTATAGTGACTATTTGAATAAATTCTAATATAAGACAAGAATTAATGCGCAGATGTTAAGTGATTGATAATTTTTTAAAGTATTAATGAGACAAGCTTCTTCAATAAATGGTTTGATATTTCTGATTTTAGTGTAGCTATTAAAACTATATAATTTCCTAACATTGCCATCAGTTATCTATATGATAATAACAGTCCACTCTTGAATATTGGCCAAACAATGTATTGCTGAATCCTCAAATTTGGAGGGCGGATTGAAAACTACAGCTATAATTTTTTTTTAGTACCCAAGTAGAAGCTTAACTCATCTGCTGGTATTTGCCTCGTACGCTCCCTATATGATACAAAAAATGAAATTGATTTATTCTATGCCGAGAACTACATGAGCAGCGTATCAAGCACTATAAAAAAGTAGAAAACAGGGCTCATCGGACGTTTTATGTTTAGTTGTAGATATAAAAATGATGGATGGATATCTCTATTGCAGTCTATACCTTAATATTGTGAATTAATTCCACGTAAATTAATTAAGAAGTCATACATCTCTCGACAACTTAATAAAAAAGTCAAGGTAGAGGTCAGAGGAGGATGCGTTACTTAAGAGGCCGAGACGGCGTGAGGTTATTATCTATTAGCACGCGTCTCGGTAGATTGTGTTTATTTCTAATTTTGCTGAATCACCTCCTAGTTTTGATGTATATATATAATATAATCTTACTCTTTATGTATACCAGGCTATGATTTATATGTGGAAATCAATCTTAATTTCTTGTAATATTGTTTTTAGTTTTGCAAGCCACTAAAAATAGTTGATAGGGAATCCTTTAAAAGTAAAAAATGAGCGGTTTATAATTATATCACATATTTATCAGGATTAGCTTAAAATATTTAGTCTGGATTAGTTTGTAAAAGAACTGCCTCTTTATGATAGGTGGTTTTGGGATAGATTTTTCTCCATAAAAATGCCTAAATATAAACAGAAAAAAAAAGAGATGTTTTTGATGACTTTTTAATTACTTTTAACTTTCTGATAATTATAATATAATTTGGGTTTGAATGTGGAGATGAGATAGTAGGTAGTAATTTTTTTTTGTTTAGTATTTACGAAAGTCTAAGAAACATATTTTAGCTTTGTAATATTTTAAGACGACCGATTGGCTCAGTGGCGCGGCCCTCCGCCCGCCGAGTCAATGGTTGTGGGTTCGATTCTCGCATCGGAATAAATATTTATATGGATTAATAAATGTTTATTCCGAGTCTGGTAACCCCCCCAATCCGCATTTCCTTTTCTGCCCCTTCCTTTCTTCTCTATCCTTTCCCTTCCTCTCCGCCAATCCACGGTCTGCCGTGCCAATGGATGCGTGGCTAGGGACGAGCCTAGACGTAAGCGTGCCGATCGTCCCGGGATCGGGTTCCCCCGGGGAATATGGTGCCTTACCTCAGCATGCAGGGCTCTGCTGGGGCTGACCTCCATCCTCCCTTGCGGCTCCCAGATTCACTAAGACGAATTTACTATTCCTAATTTGTCGAAGAATGACGGCGACGTGGTTCGCCACCCGTCACGTCCTGATTCTCACGAGGGCGAAAAGCGACCAATGACGAGCCGTTTCGCTGCGATGAATGGCAGCGGATGGAGCTCTGTGGTCTCTGCCAACCCCTGCGGGGGAAAGGCGTGAATATATAAAAAAATATATAATATTTTAAAAAATATTTGCGCTTTCTATTGACAGTTGAATCTTTATTCAAAGTAGTTGTTGTATGGTTTATGTAAATTATAAACTAATCGTTTAATGCGCGAGAGTATTTCCTATCGAGTTTTAACTGTTTATGAATATTTCTGATTTACACTATAATAACATTAAGCCATCAATTTCTTCATTAGCTAACTTGCATACAAAATGAAGACTGGCATCTTACAAATTACTGCTGAATTGAGATTTAACGCTTCTCAACTCGAATAAGCGTAGTATGTTGTTAATGATTTTGGGCGTATGTGTAGTCACATTCAGTGTATTTTTTCTATTTTATTTAGTATGTATATACACAAATTCTAATATTTATTCTATACAATAGTTCTAATTATCAACAACTGAAGTGGCAGTCTTTATGTCATGATTTTTCAAATTTAGAGACTGTGGTATATTTTTATAACAAAGGACTTATGAGCATATATGGGCTATATGGACAGTCAAAAATTTTACTTAGCTAAGATCCGCGACAAGCAAAACAATAACAGAAAATTAATAATGTGTGTTTTTCCGTTGGGTTTAGTGGATTATTTGGAACTTTAAACCAAAAACTTACCGAAAATCGGCCATCAACTCTCCACCCACCAACCACTATACACAACGCCAAACACACACTATCACTATATTTACACTACACACACACTATCACTATATCTATCACACATAGTAGACTCTACGGAAGACAACCGAAAAGTGAAAACCACTTTTCGGTTGTCTTCCGTAGAGTCTACTATACCTGAAGATGCCTCGTGTTGGGGCGAAACACGTGTCGTGTACAAGATGGAAAAGTGATAGTGTGTGTTTGGCGTTGTGTATAGTGGTTGGTGGGTGGAGAGTTGATGGCCGATTTTCGGTAAGTTTTTGGTTTAAAGTTCCAAATAATCCACTAAACCCAACGGAAAAACACACATTATTAATTTTCTGTTATTGTTTTGCTTGTCGCGGATCTTAGCTAAGTAAAACTTTTGACTGTCCATATAGTGATGGATTTCCGCAAAGTAACGCCTGACTCCATTAATAATCATATATGGGCTATTTGGTAAAAAGCTATAACTGCCGCTTGTATAACCCCGTGAAATCATAAGTTAAAAGAGATACGGATAATAATATATATTGAACAACAAATAATTAGTATAGTTCGTGATAACGCTTCATTCTTGGTTACATATCGAAATAATTGTATTTTCGAATTTTGCTTTACTCGATTTCAGAACACAAGTTTTCCAAAGAAAATAACACTTTAAACACGTATAGGTATAAGTATATCGTTGAGTTGCCGCGGTACTTAGAAACTAGAACTATTATTGACTCTCTAGCCAATAATGTGTTCGATTTCCAATAGCAGCCTCTCTTCCGACATGGCCATATTCAATGTAGGAGGAAGTAATTAAAACATCTCTGTGGAAGGTATATGAAAAAATGTGAAATGACTCACCTCTCTGTCGTTATCGTTTTCTTTCTGGTTCACTGTTTTGCCTTGTGTGCCGATATCAACTAAATTGCCTATTTATTTTCTCATTTGTTCCTCGTTTTTTCTTCCGCGTAGCATACAATACCCATCCATAGTAATATGTTAGTGTTATTATTATAATACGTTCTTGCCATTTTAACTTAATGTTTATATGTTTTGCTTAAAGTAATCTTTAATTTATCGAGACTACTCTATCGATTTCCATGACAGGGTTAAACACTTTGGAACGTAAGTTATGAGCCAGACAGAAGTCTAGACCGTGTCTAGACTAGGACTACCTTTACTAAAACTTACACCCGGACTTACACATACAGTAAAGTTATACATATGTATGTATATGATATAATATTTAACAAAAACCACCAATTCTGTTATAACCAAAATGTATAATAATTATCTACTTATATTTCAAAAATAATATTTTTATGGAATAGAAAAGAAAGGCAAAATAAATAGAGATTTGCAACACCAAGGGCGTTGTAAAAGCGGTTTCAGTCTTGAAATATGAAGGTTTTTTGAAGGTTGTAATCTCGTACGGCAATGTTGCTGAAGTTAGAGCTGGTCCCACAGAGTAATGGTGCATAGAAAGAAGTTTCGGGAAAACGCACCTTACTAAGACTATTGTGTTCCGTTAAAATTTTCGTTATATAAACTAAAATTTTTCATATAACTGCAAAGCGATATTATAAATAGTTTATGGGTATTGCCACAAGCACTTGTTACACACGATTAGAAATTATATCACTTTCGATTTCGTCATAAATTTGTAAAACGTTACCGTCTGCTCGCGTTGCACCGATTTCGTTCCGTCCTCATACGCAATCTGTTATGAGTTACAATTCGGATGTGGGTTAATGTTTCTGAGATAATGGACGACGTGGTGTGTGTGGAGCAACCAGTTGCAATTAAATTTTAAATCCATTCCGCATATATCTATATTTAAAAACACTATTTATTTATGCACCAGCGATTGTTAACACTGGCATATTGTTACAAACTTGTTATACTGATATTTATAAGTGTCATTATCCAATCAACAATAACAAAGTGAGACTTGAGGTAAACAGTACATTCACAACGTCGTTATGAGTTTTCCCCGACATTCTTTGTTGTATTGTTTGGTGTGCAGTTTTCGGCATAGAATAGAACCACCCCATTTCTTCTCGTGGTTGTTGTATAAGTCGAGTATGGGAGCAGACCAGTAGATCAGTACACAGCAGTAGGCAGCAGCGTCAACTTAAGAATAAAACCTATTTGCGATCACTATCTCGAATTTTTAGGAACGTCAATAGCCAGCAGTTGAAGGTATAATTGATAATGATGATTTTATGTAATGATGACAAATGTTTAAAAATCTCGATGAAAGCTTACAGCAAAAAACAACAAAAAGTACCAGAAAAAATATATATATGTATATCAAAATGACAATTTATTAAGAAGAATATACAACGTCAACTATTATGTCTTGAGCGTACTTCTATTTTCCAAATTCCATTTACCTTTATATTATTATTTGTTTGGTTGAAACAAGTTAGAAAATTATGTTTTTAAATTGCACAAAGCAAGTAATTATTAACGGATTACGGACCACAACCGCGTGAAGATGGCAATATTCAATGGTCTCGATTTACTTCAAAGTCGGTAAAAAGCCGATCGTGACCGCTCTTGTATCGACTTTTACCCACACATTTTCCCACGTTACCAAAGTATTTTTTCTGCGGATACCGCAGGCTATTTTTAAATTTTAGTAGGGGAACCAAGTTTAAACGACGATATTATTGCCTTTGAAAATAGATCTTATTTATTAGATTTGTTCTTGTTTTATTTTAGTTTTAAAATCAGCTATTGTGATGCCGTAGTATTCTTTTGGTATTTAAACAAACGTTTCAATTGACGTAAATATTACATAGGTTTATATTTCAAAAATTTAAGATGTAATGTACGCGCACGTGTTCGACTAAAGCGGGTTACGACGCTTAAAGGTCATTCTTTGAATAGCGTCGCTCGCAGATGCTGCATTCGCACAGTGGGACAGTAGAGACGATAACAATATTTTATTGTATCGCTCCATTAGGATAGAAACGTGCAATATGGTTCACCGGATCTCGTAAATTTAATATGGATCTTCCATTTTTTAGTCTTCCATTTTTTATTACTTTATGTTGTATTATTTCTTCACAGAAAAAAGATTTTTTGCAGTCGAGATTTGTTATAATTTTTAAAAGCAAATGCTACCGATGTTAAAAATGTCTTATAAACTTTAACTACAGCAGTCTAGTTTTACAAAGAATTGATTTTTAGAATAAAAAAGACGTATACTGAAACATCGTTATTTTCAGTATTTACCACTACGTTGCGAGAGACCCTAAAACTGTGTCGTTAGCCTGACAGTACAATAGTTCTAAAAGGAAATGTATAAACCAGTGCGTGAGATTTGGTCGTTGTTTACATCTTTCATAAAACTGTACGCATATTTCTATTGTATTATTTGCCGACTATGATATAGTCGTATTGTTAGCCGAGATTCTTATTTGGCGTTATATAACATTGTTGTTTTTTTTTTTGTTTATATTACAGTCTCGGATTTGACTTAAAATTTTACAATTAATCTTGCATATTTATTTTAGGTGAAGTGTATTATCATTATTCAATATTAAGTATTTATCGGTGAACCTTACCCAAGATACAACCGTATTGTTTATTTACGTGCTCGCTGTAGTACGTCCGCGTGTAGGTAACGGACCGTCGAGATGCCGCGGGGCGCTTCCACGGGCTTGCACCGCTGACTAGAGTGGAGCAACCGCAGCCAGTCAGTCGCGAGCGACAGTCGTGCTCGCTCATATTCATGTATTTTCGATATCTGTGTAACAGCTGATCGTCACCTTATGATATATAAACAAACATCACACAAAATATAACCGAACGTTCATACCTTAAATACGGATGAAGTTTTTGTAACCGGAGTACAGGGAACTCCCATGGGACTTGTAGCAAAGGATCAATAATGGGAAAACGGTCCTGCGAACTCTATCTATAAACCGGTGTTATAATGTTAAGCAGTTGTAATTACTATTTTGGTGCTTCTCAGTTGTAGTTATCAGTATATTGCAAAATGAGCTGTTTTATTAACAAATATTAGCATAATTCGTGAAGTGTGTGTGGCAATATTGAATTTTTTGACTTCAACTCCAGGTGAATTCGCTGTGTTTCTTCTTATTTGCTTATTTTCCAACAGGTACGTGTTGTTTATAACAAAAATGTGAACTAATGCTAATTTAACTCGTTGCACTTGCTATCATTATATAATTCTGGTAATGTAAACAGTCTTGAAATATTTGGCCATTCACTATTTATCGCACTTGTTTCTTTAATGATTGTAGCGTTAAGACACAACATATGACGACGAAGTTGCATGACATTTGCGCAAATCAATTCGTTTCTTTGTGTTGTCAGCATTGTATTGTTGGTATTGTAAATGCTTGTGTGTGTGTTTGTAACAATCTTCGACCCCCCAACTCCTGCAATCGGGGTTGACTGTGAACTTGAAGGGTGCGTTACCCTAAATACTCAATGCAGTATGATCGACTGACGCGGCTGGCAGTAAAGCCAAGGTTTTATATATAAATGCTATCTAAAAAATTTGAATTTCATTGTTTTTTATTATATTAAATGTCTTTTTTATACTCGTAATCCATGCTTAGTGTGAACATTAAAAAGAAGATAATTAAATTACTTAACATATATTTTTTCCCAATTTTTTACATCTGTTTTGTCTGTTTATTACATTACATTCTATTTATTATCTACCACAGTTTTGATTAATAACAATATCTTCTGCGTTGCATTTATGTTAAATTTCTCTTCCTTTTTTTGTATAATGATAGTTCTTACAAGCCACATGTAAAACTACGTAATTCCATTGCTCCAATTAGTTATGATAGCTATTTAAGCCAACACGGTGAGAGTTGTTATTAAATTTATATCAGTATCATACTATCTGACATA
The DNA here is from genome assembly GCA_031353405.1 of Baronia brevicornis. Classification (NCBI taxonomy): domain Eukaryota; kingdom Metazoa; phylum Arthropoda; class Insecta; order Lepidoptera; family Papilionidae; genus Baronia; species Baronia brevicornis. Next base: position 145,524 of record JASFAT010003971.1, on the reverse strand, counting down.
ACGGCACGCAATGGCTTACAAACTATATTACTAAGGACTTTCTCTGACAATTAGTCACCAGGAACCGAAATCAATTTATTACGTCTTGTAGCGATTAGAATTACGTTTTTAAGAATACTAATCGCGTTGCACTATTGTTCTGATCTAAGTTTATGAGTACACATATATACATATACATATATGTATATATACATATATATATATATATATATATATATATATATATATATATATATATATATATATATATATTTTTTTCTTTTCTCTCGTTCTTTCGTTACGTTAATGCTGTAGTTACCTTATCCGTAGAGATAAAAGAAATTGTTTTACAAGTTAAAGAAGAACCTGATAAAAGTATTTTATATAAACAGTACAGAAAAGAACAAGTTAGTCTAAATTTATTAATTTAGACTAACTTGTTCTTTTCTTATATATGTAAATCTTTCTTATATATATAATTTTGAATTTAAACACATTGGCAAAGACAAATAATTGTTATTTTTTATTTACAAAAAGTGCTCAATCTATGTACACACATATGTTTATAAAAATATTACGGGATTACTTTGCGATAATTTTAATAAGTGAGATATAAGCGAGAAAAGTGTCGAAGGAAAACAAGTTGACTTTTATGTACTGTACACCCATGGTTTGTGGTAATGAAAAATACATATACATATAATTATGATTTTTATAATCGTGTTATGCGTAGGTTATCGTAGTAATTTGCACATGGCAGTAATATTATCGCACAAACTTAATATTCGTAGATCCTAATCCTTTTTATTCTTTAACCAATAATTCGAGTAAAATTGTTTTACTATATATGGATTAGGACGTATATAAGCCATTAATATATACTTTTATATATTAATGACTATCCATATCCTAATAACACTTTTTGTATAAGAGTGTTTTCCCCACTCAGTTTCATTTTTTTGAAAGTTTTTTTAGTGCTTATTTATTCATAACTTTTTGTCAGAAATTGTTCCTCTAAATAGTGTTTTTATAATACTTGCAATGTAGAAGTCTATTATATTTTTTATTTTATATACATCTCAGTAATAGAGTGGAGTTTATGTTTTTGTGGTGATCCTTGATGGAATTAAATTTGCGACTCATTTGTGTGGTTCGCGCTAGCGACCACGTAGCAAGTTTGCTCGTCACGTTCCAAACAAGCTTGATTTGCTTAGTGATTGTATTTATTATACCTAACCTTGTGGTGCTCTCGCATCTTTACGTAATTTTAATTTAAAAACAACCATTTTTTGTGTCCTTTTCTATGTCCATAAAAATAGTTGTTTATTTATTTGTTTTATTGTCTAAAAAGTTACTTTAATATGTGTTTATCGTTTGCCGACTCTAGTAAGACACGTACATATGTATTTACACACTTCGTTTTGTTGATTTTATTTTTGGTTTCTAAAAATGTATCTGTATGTAAAATGTAAATGTGTTGGTTTCTCATTTTAGTTAGTACATAAGCGACGTTCTTGTCACGGTAATTAACTATTGAGCCCGGCTTCATTTCCGGAGCGTCTATTTTCATAACGTTGATTGATACTTGAGGGAATTACTTGCTTGGTTACAATCTATTTTTGCATTATTTCAGCTTTGAGGTAACCGTTAACGACACAAAGCTATTCTTTGTGCTTTAGTTGATGATGAAAGCATGTTACTAATATTCACACGTCTTTTGTTTTTTAAAATATCAAAAAATATTTCCGTGTTGTTATTTTTTTGATAATCGTTATTTTTAAAACACGCATTTTGTACTTAATAATTAACAATATTATGCGTATATTAATAATTAAATTAGACAAATTAACTAAATTTAGAAAATTATATATATAGATGCTTCTATTTGAGAGAAACTTTGTTTTTCTAGAATACAGATTTTATTTCGCGATTTACTTTAATTTATTCGTATCATCATATTTGATGACGATATTTTTTATGGGATATGGAGTGAAATGAGCAAGCGTGTCGCCTGATGCTTCTGCAATACTATAGGTATCGCAGAAGCGTTGTTGGCCTTTAAGAAATGTGTAGTAGAAAGGAATACAGCAAAAGGTTGTTGGTTCTACAGAATTGTGGTGCGTGGAAAGAAGCTTTAGGAAAACCGCACCGTGCTGGATCACCAAGTTTCTTGCTGAGAGTGAGACAAATAATCGTTGTTACATCACTCTAGGGTCTATCGGTGAGAGTAATGGCGTGCCGTACGACTGATGTGACCACGCCTTCATTTTTGCGCGCGCATTTGGAAAATAGAGAACGTGAGCCTTTGTACGAATGCATAGCACAGTGCGAAATTCGTAGAATCATTTGCCAAACTATACTTATGTACATATGTATGTATGTATGTATCTTTTACAAACAAGGCGCAACACAAAAGGCGTGTTCACAAACATTTCAGGCTACGTTGAAGATAAAAGGACTCTCTCCAAAGGCTGATTAGCCAGGATTACATATATTCAGTTACATATATACAGTTCAGTATATATATATATATATATATATATATATATATATATATATAGTTATATACAGTGTTATATAGTGTACACCACTAAACTTATTAAGTGAAGCCCAATAAAGGTTTTATTGCTATAGCATTGTTTATTAGCTTTCCCAATAACTCTTACAAAGAGCTAATATGTAGCGTTGTAAAAATTTTTTTTGCATTGCAGTTCAAATATGTCCTACTAATGAACACTTGTCTTCTCAATTTCTAGAAAAATAAACACTAACCCACCACGATTATCTTAGGCGGATTGGTGGGGCACCCAGATTGGGATTAAATATCTGTAGGGTATAAATGTATTTATTGATCCCCATACGCGCGCCTTATATAGGGTAAAATATGACGACGGTAAATCATAGCTATATACGAATATAGCTATGATTTACCATCATATGCGAAAAGAAGAGCAAAGTAATCAAATTAGTACAATGATAGAGATAATATTATTACTATTACCTCAATGAACTCTTTTTAAAAAACAAGTATTTAAGAAAGTTTTGTTTCTGTATAATAGTAATATTTTTATAGGATAAGAAGGCAAGAGAACGAGCGCGTCGCCTGATGGAAATGATAAATGCCGGCCATAGATATCTAAAACACAAGAGACATTGTATTAATTTGAGTTGTTGCCGCCTTTGAGCTATTTAAAATAATAATAACATGGTTTTTAAGTTCATTATATAAGTATATAACGGTACATATATATTGTTATACTTGCCAGGCTTGTCTATTAGCATCGAAATGTATGTATGTATATATAAATAGGTCTCACACTCGACGTCTGCACATTTGTGCGTTGTGCTTCTTCTAAATTCTACAAGTTTTTGTGCGAAATTAAGATGACTGGTCTTTGCGGGACAATTTGATATTTTTGTGTTGTGACATTTTTATTTAGTAAACTTAAATTTTCAATGAATTCCGATTTATTCACGCACCATATGGAATTTTGCCTTTGTGGTCGTTGATTTAAGTTTAATTTTAATATTGTTAATTAATATGGCATATAAGGTGTGACTTCAATTTCGTCAAACGTTAAAACTTTCAACTTTAAAGTTTTGTACGTTCAGCTCATGATTATTTCTAAAATTTGATTGTAATAATTTATTTGAATGTACACAAATGTGTGGTAGTATCACATCACATTTTTTTATTATAGTGGTGGATAATATCAATAAAAATCTGCTAAAAGATAAACGATATTTCCGTTTAATTTGATTTTATCAGGACTGTGTACAGTTGAAGGTATTAAACGATTATTAAGTGGCAAGAATATTTGTACTTCGCAGTATCTGACTCATTCGTATAGCCGTGAAGCCCCTTAGATTTAAATCTACAATGTGTTAAATTCCTTAGTCGGAAAATAGTCAAGATATTATTTTTTTCTTTTATAAAAAAACAATTATCAATTTCTAATCATCCACCGCGTTATTAGATTATTATAAAATGTAAGTAATGTAATGTAAAATGTAAGTCACCGTTTGTTTCAATTTATAAATATTGAGTTCGCTCTCAGTCCTCTTTAGACGCTATCTCGGTTTTTTATGCTCATTTAACATTGACAATATTTAGCATACATAAGTTAGATGTAGTTCATCAAAAATCATCATAATCCTGAGAACTAAATTTTCAGAGAAAAGATCTTGTAGAATCTTTTTGCAGAAACTTATGCGTGAAGCCAAAGATCGGGCAAAATGAGGCGTCTTAGGGAAGGATGTTTAGCGATTGATTGCTATAGGGTTTTGATGGTTGACATATTATTATTGTGTATAATGATTGTTGGCTTATGTTTCACTAGTTTATATAATTGTTTTCCAGCGGATGTAAACAGGAAAAGATAACACCCTTTACCCAGACAATAATAAACCTTTTATAATAATCATTTAATAGATTTTTTTTGTTAATACTAATCTTATTATCAATTGTTTACATACTAGACGGGTTCAATTCAAGATAAGAAAACCGCCCGGCTATTATCGCCACTTTTTAATTTATAGATATCAACGCAATTGATATATAACTTTGAACATGATTATTTTGACTCATATAGAGCACACGATAAGAAACCGTTTTTAAATATTGGGAAGCCCCTTGTAATTGAAACTACATCAAACACATATTTTTGGAACAATAAAAGGACACTAACAGCATTTTAAAGGGAGCAAACGGTAAGATTTTCTTTCTTACAGTCTTCCGTCAATTAGGAACGACAAACGTTCACTACGAAGGTTAACCATGGGAGCCATATAAAAGCGCGCGTAGGAGAATATTTGTGTGCGCGGGTTCATTAAAGACAACTATGTTAGCAAATATTATTAAATAATAGTAGATAGGCGTCTACCTAAAAATAAAAAACCAATATGTGATCCCCAATCTGTCCACCCAGCATATGAGGATTACAGCAACACCCCTTATTATGTGGGCGGGAAGGGAGGTATTGATGATGGATAAAGATTTTAGTTAACTATAATCGCTACTGAACAGACATAGTGTAAACTTACAATTTCAAACAATTTCTGTTCTTTTCTCTGACTTTATAATATTTTTTAAAAGTGTTACGTATTAATTATTTAAACACTTCAATTTAATATATTTATGCACTCAAGAAACCATATTGCACTCTGGCTTGCAAGTATTATTCAGCGGATGTAATAAAATAAATATTTAGCGGTCGTAACACTGAATTCATTTTGTATATTACTGCGTAATATATTTTAAAAAGTACGTATTAATGACATAAATACGTATTTAAATACAGATTTAATGTTTGAAAACTTGAAGATTATCTAACTTGAAAGCGTCGCAACCAGTAAATGTAATAATCTCACGATTAAAGAAGCGAGAAAGCATAAATTTGTTCCACTTTTAAACTGAATCGCTAACCGATTTGGTAGCGATAACTCCGTTTAAAATGGTTTCATGAAAACAATTACTTTTTTGCAATAAACAAATGATGCTTGAAACAGGTAAAGTTATAAAATGGTACCACCAGTTATCAGTCACTTAAATTTGGTATCCGTGCCAAAATATAGGATTAGTAGTGCTTAGGGATTTTTTTAGTTAACAAACTTGTAGTCTGCACAGTAGTCAACATTAAATATGAAATAGAATGGGGATTTAATAAAAACAATGTAAGTGTTTATAACGCATGACGATATGTGCGGAGCTAATGATTTAAGGTCATGATACTGTCTCATAGTTACTATTTTTTGAAGACAATAAATTTGTATTATTCTGGTAGTTCAACATTTATGTAAACCTCGTTCGTCTTCAGTATGCAAGTAGCGGATCTCTTTTTTCCGAGTGTGTTCGTAATGTCCACGGTTATCGGGCGGATTGTGGATCGCAGTTTGGTTTTCATTACTTCTGCTTTTTACTGATATTTTGCTCCTATAGTCGACTCATAAGTTTACCATGGGAAGGAAACGGGCTGGCTCTATTCTAGACAATAACACACAATGAGACATTACATATTTTTTTATTAGTTTAGTTTCAAAAATGGATTGAATTATGATTGAATGGATTGAAATCTTTTAAGTACTTTCTGATTTTACATACATATGTATCGTGACTGCCGCACCTGTGTAAAGAACTGTACTGTATGTGTCACAAAAGATTAATTAATGTTGGTACCGTGTGATGTCAAGGATTGTGGTTGATCGAATACCGTTTCTTTCTATTCTGAATGTTTAACCTAATTTATTTTATTATAATTTATATTTTTGAATGACATTGGCAGAGGTTTTGGACGCGAACATGTATGTATATTCATAGTTTTTTTTTGGTTGCGTGATTGTATAGTTACAATATTTGTTTTTGCTAAGATAACCTCGTTCTTTTGTTAATAATAATTAATTATAATATCTAAACAAAGGACATGTTTAAAAATATTACATATCGATTCCTTTGATTTGTTTTTTTAAATTTTAGTCTAGTATTTAATCATGTAAAAGCTATATTTTGTACGTTTTTTCCAATTTTCAAAAATAAAATACATCGGTTTACACTAGGAATCACATATATTAATTTATTTTAGCATTATAGTAAATGTTGTGTTATTTTTCCAAAATTGTTTTTTCTTATAATTTTAGTTTGCTTTTTGAGATTTTTAATAAGGATTAAAGTGTTTTCATTCAAAACTAGTTAATATAAAGTTAACACCTGTTCATTCGGAAGATTGTCGGTTTCTACGTCGTACAAGTGTACAATCAAATTTACACTGTTGTGTCCAGTTAGCCGAGGTCAGTAGGCCCTAGGTATATAAAAAAGTCTGTCTTTTGTCTGTTCGTGCGTTGCCGCTTCCGTTGTGTGAAAGCGGCTTTCTCTTTCAAAATTGGAGCATTTTATTGCTCGTTGAATAAAGGGACGAATTTGACAGTAGGTTTTAGTCGATAAATTATTATTAATTATTACTTTCGACGACCAAAATGGCGAACTGGTTACTTTCTAAACTAAGAGTCCTGAGTTTGATCCTCGTTTCTGGATAAATAAGGTCTCTGTCACTTGTGTGTTTATAATGACATACCGGGAATCCTTGTTGCCTACGAGCATAAAGCGTTTATTTTCTTAAAATAATTGAGTTTAGACTAATAATTTGCTAACAAAAATATTACAATTGTCTAGTTACTGGAAGGTACATTATTAATTATTTCGTATTTCACCAGTTTTATGTAAAAATATACCAGTTTTTTAAACTTGTTGTAAGAAATAAGAACTCGTATTGTTATTCTTGCAAACATATCGCTCGCTCTGTAAGGATGTTGTATAATTTTATTATTGGAAATAAAGGGCATGTAAAGGTTAGAATTTGGGGTAAACGCAGTTTTCAAAGATGGACAGGGAAATATGTAATTTATATGCGAATGTAGTTTATAATAGGTCTGACCAATAACGTGTGATTGAGATGGATTAAGGAAGTTGTATAGCAGTAAAGTTAAAAGACATACAGCTATAGTTTGAAAATCATCGGTACATAATTCTTTGTTTATCCAGCTCAAACATATTTGCTATTCATAATTCATAACGTGTGCGTTACACAATGGCGAGTACACATTATCATCTGACACGAATCCACAATTGTCCGCTAACGCGTATTAATCAGGTTATCTAATGTAACGCGATAATTTGCATATGTTCACTTACCACTAACGTTTATCCACACGTCTCCATTGCCTTCTGTTTAGGTTTCATTTACGGCTTTTCAGTACAGCGTTCTTTTATTAACTTTTATACTGTATGAGTTATTGTTGTCTTATGAGTCATTGATATCACATGTTACTAGTTTTTTTTTTGTGTGTGGCCACGGCCAAATGTTGTATTTTCATACAATTCTTATCTAATAATTTTATTAGGTAAAATAACTGCATATATATACATTTGATGTTTTCAACGATTTATTTTACTTCTTACAATGACGATATTTTTTTTTGTATAAATCGTTTAAGGATTATCGTCAGCATCACTTTTTATATTTGATTTAAATATAAAAATACACTTTAAATATTGAATCACCGTGATAATACGTGAAAGCGCAAACTGTGGAACACATTAATTAAGTTTCCTTAAGTGTTTGCGGTTACTTTTAGGCACTCGTTTGAATTTTCTCTTGCCTGTCAGAAAAATCCGATACCACCAAAGGATGTACGCAGATTAAATGTTATTCTAAAAGTTATACGCACTGTCTTTCTAACGGCTTCGCAGCTTGCATCTAGATTTATTTGTGAACGTCTATTCCGGGATATATTTTGATTAGAATTTAAACTCTGGGGAAAAAATTGTATACGTTGAAATAATATTAAAACAAAAAGAAACTGACACACAACATACAACAAAAAAAAACACACAACTGACTTAAGTCATGTGGGTTTTTTATAGTTCATATATATCTTGTTGAGAACGGGCCTAAATATCTGAAAGTCAAAAATGTATTTATCCTGATGGGGAAATCGAACATGCGACCATTGATTCTAAAAGGGTAACTGTGCCAATTAGGTCATCTAATCGTAGTCGAACTCGAAAAAATAAAATAGAATTCATTTTCTATTCTTATTTAAACTTAAATATTAACCGTACCAATCCAAATGAAAAACAAATATTCGACCCGTAATTCGAAGCAAAAACCTATAACTAGTAGGCATGTGCACTATTTATTCAGTGAAGCAGCCGTAGATGACAAAAACTTAACCATCGTTTTTAAATACTCTGCTATATGTAGCCTGATTATTTAGTTGGGGACCAGTTTATCGCCATACATATACTAGAGTTAAAATGCGACCGTCCTCACTAATTTGATATTTATTTAACCTGAATTGTACGGGACCTGTTTCTCGCTTGCTACAAAAACTAGATATAAAATTTATTTAACTAGCATTTATAAGAAATCTTTTGTAAGACAATTGAATATTTTTTAAACATAGGAAACAAGTAAAACCTTTATGCAGCATCTTCTGGTGTCACGATGTAAAGTATAAAGTCAAGAATATATTTATAGCCATTATATGTCCCACTTCTGTGTACGTAAGTAGAATAAGAAAACATTTTTTCTTATTCTACTTCTGTGTACGTAAGTAGAATAAGAAAACATTTTTTTTAATATAAGGGTGACAGGAAAAGTCTGTGAAGAAGGCTATTCTCAAATTTTCCTTAGCGTATAGTATTCACAATGATGATATCTCCAGGGAATCGTAGTCATCGACATGGCTCGTTGTGTTAGCAAACTGCCGGATAACCGACATTCGTTAGAGTGGACGAGTGCTGGAGTGGAAACCATGTCTGGGACGGAATATGTAGCGTTTGACAGTCCCGGCTATATGGAATAATGATCTGCGCAGGGCAGCTGGTGGAGACTGGATGCGCGAAGCCGACGATCGGGCTAAGTGTCGTTACCTTAGCACGAAGCGTTGCGGAGGTCTTTGTCGAACGATAGACTGCCTTAGACTGGTAATGATGATAATAGAAGTAATTTGTATATAAAATTGTTTTTAGTAACATATATTTTCCAGTTAAAATAACGTATTGTCAAGTATCGACTCCGTAGTCTGTTCCGTCGTTAGTGTCTTGTTGTTAGTATGTCGTATGACAATGTATAATAGTAAGAAATATTATATTTAAATATCATACAGGGGCCAAACACAATATTCAAGTAGTTTCAAATGCGAAGTTTTGTACGTTTTCTTTACCTTTTAAATGATGTATTGCTTTTTCAATACATCGTATTTATACACGATGTAGCAGAAATAAAATTGTATGTTCGTTGTCATTTTAAAGTTACTACACTCGATAACACAAGCCCGAGAGTTGTTTGTATGAATTACGTATTACATTGTTGGTTTACAATAGCGTATATCTCATACGGTGATTATCAAGACACTTTTGAATCAGTAATAGCTCAGTCGGTTAGCGTTGGCCTTCTCTTTCACTGGACTATGGATGTGAACCATATCCCAGCACGAGCAATATTAGCTCAGTTATTGGTTAATAAGAATTCATGTAATATTAAAAACATCTTCTTTAAATAGAAAACAAATATTTTAAAGACGGTAGATCAGCGCATTTTTCATATTACTACAAGATTAAAAAAAGAATTTTCTAGACGACACTTCAACAATATATTTTTATTCGAGTACTATTTAACAACCTCATTGAGTATGTCGAGAAGTTTTTGCTTAATACTTGCACCGGCATGGACTTATTTAGGTTAATAGAATTCAAGGGCCGATCTCATAATTTAAAAAAAAAAATTAAACTTCATTACGTATTTTTTTACATAACGTAACGTGAAAATATAAAAATTACAACCATATATACCTAAAACATTATTAATACGTCTGTATTGGAAATAAGCTTCGGTCAAAATTAAGGGTGTCGCCTTTGTTGTTTTCAATAGTTACAAATATTTTAAACAAACAATAAGAAGTATACTTTTAAATAATCATATTTAAACGATGTTTCAAAACCATATCCAACGCGTGATCGAACTGTTGCACTTTGTTTCGTGCTGACCTTTCACTCTGACGACCCTGACATTCTCAACTAACGAGCAATGCATCTCAATTATTTTAAATTCGTTACTGCACGAGTGTCCGGTCCGGTCAATATCAAGGTGATGTCATCGTGTTCACTTCTGAGACCTGTATACCTTGTGGATTGGAAAAATAGAATTATATTGTTTAGGACGAAAAGAATAAAATAAATATAAGTAGTTCGTACATTCGATTGCTGAAGTTTATTTATGTAAGAACATTTGGACTTGTTCTAGAAGAGATAGGTAAACGAACAGTACGGTCACGTTATTAAGTAACCCCGCTGCCCATGAGCATCATATAAGAGCGTTATAATCGTGTTGCCAGGGACGTACTTGAATCTTAAGTAAAGTTATAGAAAGGTGAAGTATAGGGGTGGTTAAGGAAGATGTGAAAGATTCGGCCGCCAATTTAATTCGTCGAACGTCATTATTCTGCCAGAATGCGGTACTTCCCTGGACTAGCTGATTTATTCATGTTACAAAACCTTAATTATATTAGCTCATCTCATTAATTCCTGATAGAAATACCCTATAGGTATAATATACAGTTTTTATTTAACTTGCTTTATCAATAGAAAATATCATTTTAATGTAGATATATTTTTTTCTCAGGCGGGCACGGGCTTTCCCATTTCTGAAGGAATAAATATATTTATTTTTATATTAATTTTGAGAATAAATATATATAACACTGAACTTGCGATCATTGATTCTGTAGGCGCCAGCCCCCCCCCCCCAATCGGTCGTCATAACGAAGACATATAAATTATTTATTGTAAAGGTTGGCATTGCTTCTACAACGTTCCTGATTTTGCAAATGTCTATGCGCCGCATTGATTGCTTTCCATCCGGTGACACGTTTGCTCGTTTCCTTTCCTATCCCTTAAAAAAGTTTTACACAAAAATACACGTTTTGATAATGCTGATAGTTAAACCTTGAAGGCTTATGACCGGTTAAACCTGTTTAATAACGAGCCAGTAAACAAAAAAGTATAATGATATTTTAATAGTATTACAATTGTGCGACCATGGGTGATCTTCAACATAGATGACGCAAAATATAATAATAGTATAGACGCGTATCGTTGTACATTCACCAGATGTCAGTTACTTGCGCACAGGTTCGTATGCGAGTAACTGGCACCAGTCGTACTTGAATAAAGTAAGAGGTTGGGTGTGGGAGGGCAGCCGTCCTCAGCTGTAACTGTGCTTTTGAAGGGTTTTATAATATACATACACCTGTTACGCTTTGAACTTATTAGGAAAACGTTGATTGAGCTGTGGAATATATCAAATAATACCTAAGTATAACTTATAGTGTGACTTTTAAGGGGATACATTCATACCTGGTCGCGTTATGTTATCACAACATATGTCCCCATGCTGAACACGGGCCTCTCCATATTATCGATTCTATAATAATTTACCTTAATTCTTATGGCAGCTTCTTGTTTCAATCAATGTTCAATTAATTTTTGCTAAAGTTATGACATAGTTGCTAAACATATCTAATAGCCTTCCGAACAAGCTGCTCTTCATACAAGCTCGTCTTTTAACCTGGCCTTGATGGCCTGGGTGGCTTTTGGCCTGGCCTTTCTTAAGAACTTCGGCAATTTAGTCAGGGTATGTTCTCTTTGGTCTTCCCACCGACTCTTCCATCCACATTCAAGTTCAATTACAATTTATTATAACAATCGTCTTTCATCCATCCTCTCTGTGTCTAAATCATCTAAGCATCCTTTTCTCAACTACTGTCACGACTCTTTCTTTTACTCCATATATCCTACTCCGTTTTTATAGGTAACTTGAATCTTTGAGAAAACTGAAATGTCTAAAATTTTCTGCGAGGTCGAATATTAAATAAATTATTATCTTAAAAAATTGATTATGATAATAAATAACCAATGTGTCAAATTATGTTACATAAAAAATACCTGTAAAATGAATTCCTTTGCTGGCTTTTAATAATGAAAATAAATAAGGATCAATGTACAATAACTTCCACTTGCCACAAACTCTATGGATCAAAAAGTAAGGGAATAGTAAAAATTATAAATAGCCTTATGGAAAAATGACTGTGGTAATAAATTGTCGGTCGTCTATTTACTGATGATAAAGCGGTGGACTCGGCTGGGTGTCTGTGTGCCACCCGCAGCGGAATGATGCCTCGCAGCGAATTGTTGCCACACGATTTGAACTTGAACCTACCGATATATTATTTCTTATTTTATTTAAAAAAACTTTACTTGTAACACCATAACGTAAGGGTAACGACAGGGCAGACTTAATAATGCCTTTAGGAATTCCTTGTTAATCAACCCAGATATTATAATATATACGTATTACTTTACATTTCTAATATTGTGCAGTCTAGCTTCACTGTATGTTGTGTCCGTCTGTAATTAGGGTTATATTTTAATATGTTGTATGACTGTTTTAGAATAATGTAATTTTTGTAACTCCTGTTCATGGTCCAAAAACATAACAATAAATACTTTTTAGGCATAGTACTTTAGTAGTTTTCTTTCACTCTATGTACATACCAAATAAGAAATTATTTCAAATAGGTTATAACTTTGTAAGCAAAAAATTAAATTATTTATTAATAAATATACGCTTTTTCAAATTAAGAAAAGTTACCAGATATGTTCGAATTAAATTTTCAACATCGGAATCCTCGTTAAAATTACATTTCAAGTTATGCAGATGAGTAAAAAATATATTTTATATGAATTAGGAATAAACGTTATTCTTTTATTATAATTCAGGTAAAATTAGTTACTCTCGGAAAAGGCCAAAAGCTTTTTCCAACTGTAATCGTAGTGTGAGCAAACGAGTTATAAATATTAAAAACAGTGATTTTTATTGTTTGTAGCTTACTAAGGAAAATAAAATTATTATTATATATTCGATATTCATCATCATCAAGGCATTACAGTCGCAATATTCGCTATTACAGACACTAATATTTTATTACATTTATTATACTTTTACCTACCAGTTTGCGTCATAGTTGATCAGATTTTTAGCGTTTCAGTGTTCGCAATAGGGTGCTGGTATTTAATAGAATTGCAAATACGTGCTTGAAAGGTGTTCACCTATCGGGTTACAACACGGCGTGGGATATAGCCTGTCGAGATGATCTTACGCAAGCACCTACGCCCTTTCTTGGCCTATACAGGATATCGTTAGATTTTCCGTGAGTATTCCTCACATGGGTGTACGAGAAAACGAGTTTCATGTTCACTTTCGTATTTCTTAACAGCTGGATACTTATTATGAATCCTTGCGTAAGTGATTTGCTATAGGTACCTGTATGATTTATTGCTCAGTGCTTTGGACGTAAACAGTTATATATTCAAGTTTACGTAAGCAAACATAGCTCGATGGTGATTTACTAATGAGGCCAAGGGCCTGTTCGCTATTAGGCGCCAACTCCACGAGCGTGTGTATCGCGGCCAGTCCACCCTGCTATCTTCGGGCAAACTCCACTAGACGATTATTCATCCATCCGCTTACATATCCTCGCGATTAGCCGCCGCACAACTGCCATGAACCGCCAAACTTTATCAAAATTTTAAAGTAACATTATTCAGACGCTGTGAGCAGGTCGCGTCTCAAAGCGGGCACGGCGGGCACGGAGTGACTCGTTGACGTTTGGCTTGTGACACGTTTATAGAGTTGGTATAGAATAAAGTAGCAGGACAATAATATCATCGTGATTAACTTGCTCGTGGAGTTGGCGCCTCAAAAAATACGAAGTAATAAAAAGTCAAGTCTTGATATACAATCTTATGTTGGGATTCCTATATATTTTACAGTTACATTCCAAATTTATCTACACTATTTGAATTTGTTTATAACTTATATCGTTTTTAAATTATTTAAATGAATTAGATTATTAAATGAACGAGTTTATGCGATTTGGGTGTTCTTTGTAACTAAAATATCGTTACTAAAAATAACTAAAACGTAAAAAATAGATGATAATTCTTAGGTAACCTTTCTTCATTTTATAACTAGTATTTATTTTCCTACCTTTTATATTTTGCAGTATTTAAAATACATTTAAATAGCATACTCAAATTTGCCTCTCTTTTTGAAACTCTTCTTTGAAAGTCTTCTTCCGCTATTAAAGTTGTGTTATTTATAATTATTTTATTAAATATATAATTCTATAAAGTTAGTAGACTTAGGAAGTCTTTTCGATACGATAAAACTGTACACCAAGTTAAGTTTTAAATCTAGGATAACTTCACACTATTCTTAATTATATAAATTATTAAACATTGACTATTCGTTTTTATAGTCCGATGACTAATATGAAATCGCACTATTTTTTACACTTATTTCCAAATCAACGCTTATCTTGTTCGCACCTGCGTCAGTTTATTTAAAGATCTTATCACCGTTCTCAAGTGTTCTCGACTACTAAAAGACTATTAAAGCAATCTATGATATAATGCCTTGTTGCTGTTATTCTGCAACTTATGAAGCTTATGAAGATATTTGTGATAGTACTGTTTCAGCTATTCTCGAGACGACTTTTAAACTTTGTCGTGTTATTTTGTTGACTCTTTGCAATTACGTTTAATCGTTCGTTTGCTTAGTCATTTCAACTGCAGTTGTTTCAAGGCCGTTTGCGTACTACTTGTAGGATGTTTTGTTCATGCTCTACATTTCAATACCTTGTCGAGGTAAACCATTCGATACTAATTAATTGGTCAATGATACGAGAGATTCTCTACCCATGTTGTCTTTGTTGATATTGGTTACATTCGTGGATGGAATGTGTTCCCGTTTAGGATGAGTTCACCCAATTTATTCCCTTGGGTGTTTCATGAGGCGACTATGTAAGGAAGGAAATACCAGTAAATGGGCAAAAACCGATCTGTATTCCCGAATACCCACCAAGTGTGGTAACCCCCACACTTGGAAACAACAAGTCTTAATTTAATTGAGGCCAATATCCCGCAGTGGACTATTACGGCTATGTTGATTATGATAATGTTAATGGAATGAATTGAATTTAAATGTCATGATATGACATGACAATACTCTCTGCCTCCCTCATAGATTAGATATTCCTTATTTAGATACAGATATATATTACAGAAGAAACAAAGTTATACTATAGTCGTTCCATGTTAGAATATACACTTCCTTAACACGTGTATTGGATTGGATAAATGCGCGTTTGTATATTATAAAGGTATTTCAAGTAAAACATTTGTAGCTTTCACGTGGAAATTTAATTGTATTGACTTTCTTTTTCAATGAAAGTGATATCTATATCTTCAACAAGGAAAGGAACATTTCGTTCACTGGTGTCTATAAAACCCTACAAGAGAGACTATTGCTTGAAAAGGACTCTTTTTAGTACTGGAAGAATTTGCTTTTGATGCCTATTAGACAGGCGGATCTCAATCTGCTAAGCATACATTGCTGTATGGATAGCAATGTATGCTTAGCAGATTGAGATATTACTTCATACCTGCCCACCACCTCGGATAATATAAAGCGCACGTACTACTACATAGAAGTACTGCTCTCATCACTAAATTGAAACTTCCAAGTATGAACTTTAAAATTTACTAAATTTTGATATTGGTAATGACGTCAACGTTCGGGGAAGCATGCTCGAGTTAACCTTATGATTTCATTAGTTGGTGCATCTGAAACAAGAGCTGAGGATCTCAGTTCCTTATACAATAGGTTCAGGAAAATGTTAATAAAATGAAATTTGTCGTTTTATTTAAAGAGGGAAGTTATAGTTGTTTATTATAATTATAACTGGACTCTTGTCCATGAATTATAATCATGAGGTATTTATAAATAAAATTGTCTGTGTGATGTGGGAATAACGGCTTTTGTCTGAGATCATATTGTTTATTTTTACAATAACTACACTCAAAACATCATTTATAAAATAAAAATATAATTTGATAATCTGTCTATTTAAATACTTTAATCTTGAGGAAGGCTGGAGTGATTTCATAGAAAATATAGTACTTTATTACGCGCAAATTAAAAAAAAACTACAATTTGTACTTCTGCGAAAATGATCTAATTGAAAATAGATCATTTTAAAATAGTAAAAGATAATCTTTTTAATTTTAACACATAAAACTTTTCGATGTTCGTCAAATAGTTCTTATTCGTATTTTCTGGGGTAGTGTTAAGCACGTTTTCTTCCTTTGCAGTTTTTCATACAACGCAGATTAAACTCCGTCGATGAAAATCATCAAAAATGTCAGTACTGCAAATCAAATGAAATTCATATGCTTTTACCCATTTCTTGTTCACGTACGTACTATCAGCCACTCAGATTCTTTAAATTACTCACGAACGTTCCTTAACTATTTATCAGACCTGTGGTCGAAATCTATCTGTTATACTTATTACATTTCCGATCGTTTGCAACTGCGGTTGACTTCGGAACGTAGATGTGAAACTTCAAATGGCGCATGCGATAATAGACGATTGGAGCTTAATCTATTTTGCGGTTAGCACAAACGAGAATGCTCGGCGAGCGGCGGAAGTGGAAACCGGCCAGAAACGTGCGTTAGAATTGGCTTTGGTAATGGTGTCCCGTAATTAAAGTCAAAG
Organism: Baronia brevicornis; assembly: GCA_031353405.1. Classification (NCBI taxonomy): domain Eukaryota; kingdom Metazoa; phylum Arthropoda; class Insecta; order Lepidoptera; family Papilionidae; genus Baronia; species Baronia brevicornis. The sequence continues at coordinate 128,371 of JASFAT010003971.1, read as the reverse complement.
AGGATTTGTCGTGAATTATGTTTACACAAAAGAAACGAGACGCTAGAAAACGCGACGCATGTCCTGTTTGATGTGTTTTCAATGATGCTAATGCAATCTAGATGGCGTCATTTAATTCTTTTGATATAAATTCAGTGTACCTAATGTTTGATGTAGATATTGCTACCGTTATGGTTGCATATTTATTACCTGCTCTAGTAAGATTGTTTATTTTTATAGAGATTGGAAATGTTTGGTTTCTACTCACGTTTTGTCGGATGCTACAGGTACTGTGGGTTTTTTAAATGTCCTTTCACCATATTTCATAATTTACTTTCTGTAACGACCTTTAGGTTAGTTTATAGTCATAGGCTTACCTTTTCTGTTATGTTGGCGGCAATAACGTTACTATCATTGCCAAGGTTTGCCGCTAAATCATTTTTTTTTAAATAATACACGTTAAGATCATAACCCCATATTAAGATGTTCCCGTGAGATACGATTACAAAACATAAAAATGACAATGACAAACGTATGAAGACTCAAAATTAATATCTAGAAGCCTTGTTGCTGGGAATCGAACCCATGACCCTCAGATAGACAGCTAGCATTTCGCTACTGCGCCATTGGAGTCGTCTATCGTAGGGTGGATATTTACAGGTTTGATAGGTAATATAGGTAGTTAGTACGCTAAAATGTCATTGACACTGAACGCATTCGAGTGCAAAGTGCAAGCGAGCAAGGGTCCGGCTTCCGCTTCGGGAAGCCTGTCCAGTGTTTCAGAAAGGTACACCATATCGCCAAGTCTTAATTGCTAGTTTATATGGAACCCGGTAACGATTTTAATGCTAGTATACTATACTTTACTTTAGAAGCGCTAAAGTTTCATCCTTTTAGTTAACACAAAGGATTTTGCGCTATGGAACTAGAGACGGCCAACTTAATTATATCCGAGATCTAGTGTTTACTATCTAGACTGTGCTATCTATCAATTACATAATCGTTGCTTCTTCATAATGAATCGTATTTCATATCACACAGATTATTCACAGTATATTAGAATGATATTTTTCATTGCCTAGCTACAATCGCCTGGACTAATTATTAGCCGCAATTCGCAATTGACTGGTTGGCTAATCCTGCGTTAGACTGTGACGTTTATTTTGATTTTCATGAATATGTCTAATTTAGGTAGAATCAGAAAATAAACTTTATTTACGTACATTGTAATTTCGTAAGTGATTAATTTTATTCTTGTTTTATTTACAGGTAAGGAAACCCATGGCTAATAAAGTTTACGTTTATTGTCAAGTGGTAAGTTCTTCTTCGTTCTTCATAATTCTTTTTTTGAAAACACTACAAAATTAAATAAAGTCTTGCGTATATTCGTTATAATAATTAGGAAATTAAAATTAAAGTAACAAGCCATTCACATCTCACTGTTGTGAACAACCAACCTCTTTGCTGTTATTATAAATACATAAAGGCCGAAGACATCTAGGCAAAATAAATATTAGTAGAAAACACAAATATTTATTTTGTTGCGTGGATCGAATCCGCGATCCTTGGCTGGGAAATTGAATCCATTTGGGCCGTCAAAGTATTACAATAACTAGATGTTACGATGTTTGATAAAAGTTGATAGTATAATGGATCCCGTTTCAATAACGTTCTATTACGTGTTATAAATTTAGTATTAACACGTAATAGAACGTTATGCATATGATTTTATAAAAGCAAACAAACCCATTACGGGTGTTTACAGTACAGGTCATAGACCCGCCGCACGTTGTTACGTCACGGAAACAAATTACCATGCGAGCCTATGTTAATACCACCGGCATGACCACTAACGATTTGTGTGGTAAAGCGGCGAAGCTACTATGACTCGGAACCAAATAAATAAACATTCAATGTTTTTCTGCATTATATATTATTTATTTACTTTTACTATCCTTGCTCAACAACCCAAACGGTGTTGTGTGGTTTCTTCTCAGTTGATTACTTGAAGCTCATTCAAATCGGCGATCACCGCATCGCTCCAACGGTGCCTTGTAGCGCTATCTTTTCCCATCCTCTATATGTGTCTGACCCTATGATAGCACGGACTTCTAGTCTAGGCTAGGCTATTGCATTATTTATTAACTGAAAAGAAGTTTTCTACTGAGATTTTATAATCATCTTAATAAATATATTTTAGTAGTACAAAATCTTTAATTTTTTTTGGATTTGATTTTTTTCGTTATTTTTTTTGTTTAGCCAATACGTGAAATACCAGGAATAAAGCTACTGTCCGTCACCCTGTTGTTAGAATTTAACCGTGAGGCTCATTATCTCCTACGTCTATTATCAGCAGGACAGCTTTGCGGGTAGGTGATTTTAACAGTTGAAACAATCTTATGACGTCTTAGTGAGGGTTCTTTTTTGTGGAGGAAATTTATGTTAAAATTGACTTGTTTTATGTTACACGATTCTAATCAACTAAAAAATGCTTTGAAGCAGATTTAAACAGTTTAGAAAAAATACTTTAATGTGACTAAAAGCGCAATGGTGCGGATCAATGATTTGAAAAGCTTAGTTTTGCACTGACGTACCTAGTATTTTTATATCCTAATATTATAGATAAGATTGATTGTTATTTAAGCTAAGATCACAATAACAAGAGAACGCAATTTGGTAGCAAGAAATATGAAAATAAGTAAAAAGAAATATGGACTAAATCTTTCTATACGTCGTATATTCGTTCTTTATATATGTATAGAGAACTAAAATAACTTTTAGTTTATATTTGACATAAAGAATGTGATTGAATAATAAAAGTACTTAACAACCAAAGTAAACGTTTAGGTTTTGTAAGTTAAATTGCTTTAGTACTGAAGTTTACTCATTACATTTATTTCTAAATGGTGTCTTACCAAACAATACTCCTCTTATCACGGTTAGTAGGCTGTAACTGATAGAAACTAGTTATCTGTACAAAGAAGTAATTACAAAACAAAAGCAAGGTCCCGGTCTTACAAAAATTACTAGTCAATTGCCACTACATGTGATTGCTTTGGTAGCAATGTGTGTTACAGTGTCAACATTTAATTGCTGATAAATGCAAAGGTTTGATAAATTTAGGACAATGAAAATAATATTTTAATTTTTATTTTTTTTAATTTGTTTATTATTTAAATTTATTTAGAATATGTTTATTACCAAATTAACTATATAATTATAGTTATAATATTTAAGTTTGTTCATATGTATGTACGTACCTTAAGATTCACCATTCTAAAATGTTATAAATGTATACTAAATGAAATGAAATGAAATAAAATAAAAAAAAAACAATCTAATGACAATGTGCTCGTATTTTCAAACAAATATCACATATTCAGTATTTTATTCATTTCAGTATACAAATGTAGCTCTATCTATATAAATAAAATATTAATGCTGTTCCTTGGTGGTCCTTAAGATTGTTAATTGTCTTTAAACACACGTTCATAATAGTTCGAATAAGGTTTTTTAGGGGAAAATCATTGGAAAAGTTGCCTTAAAAATTCGAAAATTCGGGAAATTCTGAGTATTTTTTCAATAGAATTTTCGTATAAACACACGTTCATAATAGTTCGAATAAGGTTTTTTAGGGACAACATTGGAAAAGATGCCCTAAAAGTTCGATAATTCGGGAAATTCTGAATATTTAGTTAATAGAATTTTCGTATGAACTAAAAACTAAAACTCACGTTCAAACAATAGGTATGCGTAGTTCTGTTTTTTATTTTGATCCCAAAATAATTTATTGGTCTACTACTGGTATCTAAAACAATTTAGTTTCTTCGTTTAATAAGTCACAGTGTTATTATACTAGGGTAATACTAGTGGTATTGTCATCGTCATCATCAACAGTCTGCGGAAGTCCACTGCTGGACAAAGGCCTTCCTCAAGAAGCGCCATCTAGCTTTAATACTAATGTGCCTTTTATTAATTGGGTTTAAGGTTTATTCAATAACGAAATAAAAATATATTAAACTATAAAAGATAGTGCTTTCTAGAATTCATTCAGTTGACTAGACATAAATCACGCGAAACCAAAATGTTGCATCGCAAAACAGAGAGAGCGCATGCGTACAAAAGATCCGCAGTCGGAAGTAACAAGATAAACGCGTCGGCGAATCTACCGGACGTGGCGAGAGGCATTCACGTCCGCAGACATTATCGTACCTGTGCTATGTTTTGTATTAACAATAGCTTCATGTTTACATTGCGTAAACAGAATATTGTTAAGTTGACATGCCTTCTTTAAAATTTAACGCTTATATGATTCCTAAAGAATCAAATTCCGGTCTTTAATTTTAATGGCAGTTTCTCAGTTTTATCTGATATCAACTATAACTTCATATAAGTTATAGTATTTTTATATCTTCATATTAGTTATTAGTTACTTGAGAAAAAAAATATCTCCAGAATATTTTTTTTCTTAAGTAACTAATTTTTTTTTATATATTTACGCCTATCCCCCGCAGGGGTTGGCAGAGACCACAGAGCTCCATCCGCTGCCATTCATCGCAGCGAAACGGCTCGTCATTGGTCGCTTTTCGCCCTCGTGAGAATCAGGACGTGACGGGTGGCGAACCACGTCGCCGTCATTTTCGACAAATTAGGTATATTAAATTCGTCTTTAGTGAATCCCACGAGCCGCAAGGGAGGATGGAGGTCAGCCCCAGCAGAGCCCTGCATGCTGAGGTAAGGCACCATAGTCCCCGGGGGAGCCCGACCCCGGGACGATCGGCACGTTTACGACTAGGCTCGCCCCTAGCCACGCATCCATTGGCACGGCAGACCGTGGATTGGTGGAGAGGAAGGGAAAGGATAGAGAAGAAAGGAAGGGGCAGGAAAGGAAATGCGGATTGGGGGGGTTACCAGACTCGGAATAAACATTTAAAAATCCATATAAATATTTATTCCGATGCGGGAATCGAACCCGCGACCATTGACTCCGCGGGCGGAGAGCCCCGCCACTGAGCCAATCGGTAGTAACTAAGGTGAACTTTAACGGGGATCGCTACTAGATGGAGCTACTTACTAAGGTTAAGACATTTATAGTGGTGAAGTGGAACAATTTAGATAGATAATAGGAATGAGAACGTAGATCGTTGTTTTTTCAATTTAAACTAAGTAAAACTAAAATCTTAAATTTAAAACTAAAATCAATATCTACATTCAGTTTAAAACCAGCTTATTCTTATTAAATAATATAATATATAAATATATGTTATCTGCATATTAATGAAATTTGTCTATAGGTATAAGTTAATGTCTAAATATCATGATTATCACCAATACAGCCGTAACGTTCTAAGTCTGAACACTAGCCACCAAGCGTGGGGTCTACAAAAATTCTCCTAAATATTCAGGCGTGTTGCTGTAATCCCCACTCTTAGTGGAAGAATTTGGGGTTTCTGGTTGTCTTTTATTATTCAGCTAAATTCTGCTAACAACCTACTGGTATTTGCTCCCATGTACTCAATTGAATCTTATAAATCTATGATAGAATAAAAAGTCTGTAAATGAATTGTTTTTCAGAGTTATTCAATTTCCTAAATAAAAGCATCATCGTCAACAATAACCAACGATAGTTTACTGTTAGATATATACCTTCCCCCAGCAAATAAATAAGAAAATAACGTAAGAAATACAGTTTTAATTTTTTCGTTGTCTTATGAAATTTTGAATTTTATCTGTATGTCTGTAAGTCAAACACGCAGGATTTATGTCAATTCCTCCTTTGGCACTACAACCCGATGTATATTTTGGCCTCTTCACTGGAGATCCAGCGTTTTATATCTTGGCCAACTTTTCTCCAGTTGGGCTTTTTTCCCAAAATAGCTAGCTCTCTATGCAATCTTTCTATCTTGGATCTTCCATGTGGTCTTTTATGCTGGGGTATCCAATTTGTAATGACTTTAGAGGCTTTAAAGTCTGGCATCCTCTCGAAATGGTCTGCCCACCCCAGTCATTGTGCTTTACAAAACCGTACAATAGTTCCGTTGCCTATCTAGATCATAGATGGTTTAATTCATGAGGAATTCGTAGGAATTGACTAGTATAACAAAATTATCCATTCAGTTGTAAACGCGTTCAAAAATTCGTCGATACTGTATACAGTATGACGGGTGTAAATTGCAAAGCCGAAGAGTGCACCAGCCCATGCACTTCCGGTCCGCTAGAGCGAGGACATCAACCTATCCACCTGACGGCCACATCGTAAAATAATTGACGTTCTATGCGATTAGTTCTTTTCGATATCACAACTTGGATACACTGCAGTTTTTAGTTTGCAACCACATTTACATGTAATATTTACTTGTATAGATTACAAGAGTATGTATCCTTATAATAACATACATGTTTATTTAAATATTTCAATGTATATATATTCGGGATTTGGGAGGTCCATGTGCCCAGCTGTGTTTATGGGCTGTAAAAATTATAAAATGTTATTTTTAAATACAAATATATATTTTTATAAAATTTTTCATATATTATTATTATTACTATATTTTAGAGAAATTCTATGTGGAAAGCAGTAGAAAATGGAATTTTTCTTTGAAAAACCTGGTTATCTTGATATGATATTCTTTTATACAATCTTATTTATTTAGCGATCAATAAACTTACCTTAAAACGTTTTTTTGTATTTACTCGATTATTTTTTTAATGTCATATTAGCGATCTTATGATGCAGGGTTGGAAATATATAATTATAAATAATAGCTTTTTACTCTACTGTAACTATTTCTTACTAATATTTTGGACAGCAAGTATTATGAAATTTCTTCATGCATATAGATAGACGCATTTCAAAATTGTTCGCTTCCTTATAAAACTAAAAAATTTGGAATATATAACTTGAGATTTGCAGTTGATAAGTTTTTAGACTTTATTGCATATGTGGTAGATATATGTAAGAGCGCCACTGACGGTCAATGATTGCGTTAAGATGTGGTAAAAATAATCTTGGTTTAGTGGCTAAATTTTAGCAGACCTGTGATCTGCGTTACTGATAAAATTTAAATATTTCTAATAATTGCAGTATGAGTTTTTACGTAAGTTTGCTACAGATTTAAATTGTATCTAAAGAGGTAACTAAAATGTTCTTTATCCATAACAATAGGTGTATAATTATTTTTTCAAAAATAAATTAAGCAATGACACCTTTCTCTTCTGAGTTTTCTTATGGAATGTTTTATTAATAATAAATATAATATCATTTGTAATAATATGGACAGTCAAAAGTTTTACTTAGCTAAGATCCGCGACAAGCAAAACAACAACAGAAAATTAATAATGTGTGTTTTTCCGTTGGGTTTAGTGGATTATTTGGAACTTTAAACCAAAAACTTACCGAAAATCGGCCATCAACTCTCCACCCATTATTAATTTTCTGTTGTTGTTTTGCTTGTCGCGGATCTTAGCTAAGTAAAACTTTTGACTGTCCATATAGTGATGGATTTCCGCAAAGTAACGCCTGACTCCATTAATAATCATTTGTAACAGATTATTGATATCTATATACACAATTTGTTAGTGAACAATAACGTATATTAGTAAGTTTAATACCGACCAAAATTATTTTTAAAATTTTAATTTTTTCACCGTGCAAATAACGACAGTTGTCCAGCCACTCACCGATTGGATTCCGTTTAGCCAGCTGCCGTGAGAATCGACTTAATTAATTTCACGCGCATCGATTTGCTACAACAACGTAATGTGACGTTTAGTCACAGCCCGAAGAGCACTGTTTGCATAATAACGATGTTTAATATGAGGAAAAAAATTTATGTAAATACGATATTTTTGTATTTGTTATAATACTTCTAAGTATCATAATAAATACTATCAATAAACTTCATAATCATGATCAATAGCCTGCCTGCGTCAACGCGCCACCTATTCCGATCTTCGGCTTCACGTATCCGGTTTCTACCATTACGGATCTATCGTACACTGTTCCTCAACACGTTTGCTTAGACGCGGTATCCAACACTCTACTTCATCAGTTTTCGAACAAACGTGACTAGTCCATTGCCACTTCAATTTGCCAACTCGGAGAGCTATGGTAGCTTTAATTCTCTGGTGGATTTTTTTTTATTGATTGGACAAACAAGATTCAAGTTATACTCCTAAGATCGCGCAAGGTGCAATTCTCGAAATTCCGATCGGACCATGCAAATATTTGTTACTATGTGAAACCCAAATATAAATATCCCTCACCTTCAAAACGTATTTACCATGTATCCAACCAGACCGAATTATGCTTGAGTCGGTTATTTTTTAGTAAATCAAAATAAATATTAACAATTTTGATAATAAAGAACATATCAAGTATATCTAGATTTAATAATCTATGAATCTGAATTATAATTATATATATGTATATGCTAGTGTAAATATCGTGAAACATTATTTTGTTAAAAAATACACAGTATGATATATTATTGTGTATACGTAAAATAAAAAAAAAACTTCTTTAATATTAATATAACTCGTAAGTTACATTGCAACGCATGAAATAAAAATAAGGGCAAAAATAAATTACTGATGATGTATGTACCTAATATTCTTTTATTTTTCACCGTAAAAGGGAAGTAGAATGTAAGGGTTGTTCACTTCAATTCCTAGGAAAACATGACGTGAGAAGCTTAAGAAGGCGTACCGGAAACGTTGGTTTCCAGAAGAACACTTGATTAAGACAGACGTCGGCACGTCGTCGCGTTTCAAATGAGGAAAATCCCAGATTAAAAACCGTCTGGCGTCCCGCATCGCACTGTATGCAATGCCTTTTAGTGAAAAAATTCTGTAAATGGTGAAAAAATAATATTTGTTTATTACAGAGTCCTACCCGTGTACATTTGTACGTTTATAACAATAAAAATATAGCTAAGAAATTTTTGATTTAAAAATGTTTCTCATTCATTATCTATGTTTTTAATTATCATCATAAATAAAACCATAACAGTCTACACCTGGAGATTGGCCTCTGAAATGAAGATAGATGCAGTACGCCCGCTTGCTTGACTGGCAGATTCGCTGATTGATTTTATTACTCGAACTTTTTATATAATATTTCTCTGTGTATTTCTTTTACTGGAAATATTATATTTTGTAGGAATTTCAAATGAGACAAATTAATAGTTAAACTAAATATGGTATATATTTAGTTTAACATGTTTACTGTTTTTAAAACCTTATATTTTCGTACTAGTTATTAAATGTACCTAGTTGATCCGGTAAAAGAATTATGTCGTTACCAATAAAATAACTCTGAAAATAAGTTGTAAATGAAACCATCGGCAACAAAGCATTTGAAGGACATTATTTATTTTGTGGTAGATTTTCGCTGCAATGTTTACATGACAATGTTGGCAAAGCGTTATAGTGACATTTCGGAATCAGCGCCTACAGTAAAGAAAAGGCAACAAGTTTTATCGAATCAACGCGAACAAGTCTCTCAGGCGGTTTATTGCCGTCTCCCGCATACAAAGCATGTCTTTCAGTCTTACGCTTAATTTATGATAACGAAATGCCAAGAGAGAATGATCAAAGAGTTGGGTGTTTTATGAATGTTTATATAAATTTGTTGCCTCCGCGTTAGAAAGAAAAGTAACATGTTGGATAATTTATTTTTGTATGGTATTGCGTTGTTGTGCTTAGCGCGTTTAAAACGTCGGAAGTGCTTACGAGCAGAAGGTCTACAAGCTGTGGCAGGGGAAGAACGACGTCGGTGATAACTCGACAATGATTGCTGCCTAGCTCTTCAAACCCCTTTGAAACAATGGAAGGGAATAAGCAATCACGAAGGAGGAGGAGAGGCTAGTAGCAGTCTAAGAGCCCCTGAGATGAGGTTGAGATCTTGGCTTGGAACGCTATTAGGAGGATGGGTCGTTTAATATTATTGGAATAACTTGTGTGTTAAAAATCTAAGGTGTGGGTTCCACAGAACGTAACGCATCCCAAATAGGGATAGTGGGGTAAACTGGGACAGTTTTCGTACCTTAGTCCTCCAGTAGGGAGGCTTCAGGTTAATGTAATAAATTACTAGCGGATAGAATACTATTTCAATTTGTGATTTTAGTTAGCAAGTAAACGTTCACTGAATTTTAAAAAATGAGCAGTGAAATTCACATTTCGTCTTTTATCGCGTTTCAAGAGTCGTGAGATCGCAGTTTTTTCCGAGTCTAGACGAGGGTGGCGGATAACGTTGACTTCTTGCATTTGCCAATCTTAATGTTTTTCTCACATTTTTACTACTTTGAATGAGGAAAAGAAAATGTTTTCTTGTGCGTTGTTTCAACTGCATCTGGAGTGCACGTGAATGAAGCGCTAAGTTTTTCCATTCTTCGCTTTTAATTACTTACTGCGTTTTCTACAACGGAATGATACGTATAGGTATATATAACTACATTGCGCATAAATTTTTCACGGTATCATGTCGGCTGCGCAATTTTGAAACCTATTTACTATATTCTATAAATTGTCTCGAGTCTCTGGAGACAATTTATAGAAGAGTCAAAAAGCAAGTTAATTTGTTTTTCAAATTAAAATTTCTAAGGTCTTTTAGACATTTTGGCAATGCGCATCGATGCTTTATGGCATAGTAAGCTGCATAATGCACAAACCCATTTTTTTTGGAGGTGTCTCCTACTAGGTTTTGAAATTGTACCGCCGATTTAATACATATTAATTATAAACAGTTATATTTATATATATAGTGGTACAACTGCGTATGCTGCAAACTTTGCAACATTATTTGGCTTGTCTGGTGAAAGAAGAAGGAGCCTCTCTCAAAATTTCGACGTCTGCGTTTTTGTGCTTTTTCCAAAATGCATGAGAGCTCTTCTCTTATCATTTGAATCATTTATAGGTATATTCTCTTATCACTTGAGGTGTATAGTGGCGATTTCGACCCGTTTGTTCGTTGTTTTTAGTTTCTGACTTAAAAAATATATACGATTTATTTGAAATTGGATTGAGATGTCGACTGTAAATCTTTCTTTTATTTCGAAACTCATATTAGCTAAGATTATGACGAATCCAACGCCCGCAAATAATTTTTAAGCAGATTTTATATGTCAAAGTCGCAGAAAGGCAATGGTTTGTTGATGGGATCAACGAGCAGCTCTCTAAGTTATTGTCCTGAAGGAGGGAGGTGTGACGATCAGACGATGTAATTACAATCACATCAATTGTGGGCTTTGATGGATAGGGGAGTGAAATGAACATTGAAGTGGAAGGTCTCTCTCTATGAGTAATGGACTTTTTTGTTTGATTTTTTTATAAGTACCTTTCTGTTGACAGTCTGTACTACTATAACAAGGAATTTACTTCCTATGCAAGAAGACTTTATAAAAATTGCTTATAGTGGATTATATTTTGATGGACTACAACATTTTTCTTTTTCTCTTGATCTCACAAAAAATGAATTACCTTTTTTACCTAAAATAGTTATTTTTTATAAAATATTCTCAAACTATGAAAATAAAAACAGATTTTTGTTGATCGTGTACAATTTACTCATCATTATCACTAGGTATCGTAAGCGTGTGGCATTCTACTGCTGGACATAGGTCCCCCTTCAAGAAGCGCTACTTAACCCGATCTTCGGCTTCTCGCATCCAGTTCCTGCCAGCCTCCTTGCGCAGATCGTCGCACAGATAGTGCGTGGGACGCCCTCCCCCCCGGGGTAGATAACCGGGGGGGGGGGCGTCCCACGCTACGTTTGCCAAGACGCGATCTCCACTCCAGCACTCGTCAAAATGTACTTATATGCTCTTACGAATTCTGATAATAAGGCTGACGATATAATATTTTAGTAACAATATAGCGGTGAGGTGAGTGTTTTAAATGTAGCTCATATTTTATTTAAAGCGAGTGGGCACGCTTCACCTATTTCATTGAATGCGTAGTTCTATACAACGACGGGGACGCGTCACCTACTTTCGTTTCCTGTCTTTAAACGAGTGTGATGTTGCAATATCTATGTAGCTAACCTATATGTAAAATGTTTCTTCGCTTGTTTAAAAAATAAACAGAACTTCTTGTTCTGTTTATCTTTTCATTGCCGTATATACATATACCTGTTAGTTGTAAAAGTAGTATTTAAAAATCAAATTACCTTTTTAGATCCCTTTCGACTGTTATGGGTTCAAAAATTTCGCCAAAAGCGTGTGGATATATATTTAAGTGATAAGTCGAAAGAGTGCATTCTACTCTCTCATGCGATACCTCCATAATTCAATACAACAATACTTCGTTACGATTGGGAAAACAAAAATAGCTAAATTATAACATAGATATTGCCATACATTTTATTCTTAGTAAACTACAGTTAAATAAAATTGAATAGTTGCGTTTTACAAATTAAACATTCTTAGACTTATTTTAAATATTGATTTTAAAAGAAGTTTATAATACCATTTTCACCTAAAACTTATAACGAGAAAAAGATGCAGGTTAGCCTTTTCGATTTGTGTTCCAGATGCGGAAGTTTGTTTACCTCATTTGTGTATTTTAATGATAATCACGATTAAAATCCTAGTTTCGCCCAAATTTTTTTTTAAAAAAAGGTGAACGTTATTTTTGTCCATGTTCTTGTTGTAAAGATGCATGCTGTCTTGTAACGCGACTGACAGCCACCCCCCCCCCCTGTGTGCTCGCAAAACATCTACGCACGTCACGTCTAGAGTAGACGAACATAATGCCTATCAACAGTATTGTCTGAGTTATTTCAAAAGGCTCTCGTCGCCTGCGTCAAGAATGCTCCGCCCTCGCCTATTCCAGCGTTTATGTCGCTCAAGCTCGTTTTCGAGGGTTATCAAGATATTGTACGTACAACATATGATACGTTCGTATGTTGTACATATGTTGGTTAAAATGCAATAACTTTGACTAAGAACAAAGTATTTAGTAAACTTGTGATGAATAAAATGAAGAATTTTCCATGATATGATGATGCGGCAACCCAGCAGTGAACTGTCGTAGGCTATTGATGATCATGATCACCATTATCATCATTTTCAGGCTAAGGTCGTTAACTAATGGATATATGTCTTGCTTAAGCATGCTAACTAGCCCGAGTTTTGTCAACCCACCTCCCTAGTCTGCCATCGGCAAGATATTGTTTAATTATTGATGTTATTATAATTTGAATGTTTGTACATTTATGGCAATATGCTTAACATGCTTCGCATGTATAATGAACATTTTTTCCATATTGATATTTTAATTCAATTTTTTGTTATGGTTTATCATCATCATTCTGCGGCATTCCACTGTCGGACATAGGACTCGCCAAAGGCGATCCTACCTAGCACGATCACCCATAAACATCAAATTTCTGCCAGATACCCTACTAACTAACATTACGCGTACCATGTCTTGGTATTCACTTCAGCACTCGATCACTCCAACAATTGTGGGTTCTCCAATAAATGTAAAAAAGGAAGCCCGATGTTATATGGTTATGATATTCATTTTTTTGACCATAATACACCATGATACTCTCACAAATAAACTATTAAAGTTATAGTCGAAAATTAATGTACATACTGCAGTGGTTATATCAACATGATATAAATACTACTACAATGTAAACGTGAAAATATATGACAGCCCTTACTCATGTCGATAACAGAGGGTGCAGGTTCATTTAATCGTCGAGTAATTTATGTTGCAAAGAGGATATTTACAGTCCATTCAGTACTTGCTATCATGGTCGCTGTTTATATTGCTTAGTTACCGACTATCGTTAATAATGGGGTTGGGGAGCAACATATCAACGGTTTCCGAACGATAAAGCTAGCTCTAAATTGCTATGTTAAATGTTTTTGCGTGAGTTATAATCGTTGCAAGTTTTTGTAGTAAGCGCATTTTTGTTTTTATGTAAAGTAGCTTTATTTTATATGTATATCAATTCGATGATTGATGTTTTTCTTGCCATTACAGCGATGGTAACATATTTGAGACAACGCAAAATTTAAAATTGCACAGAAGATACAATTAAATACTTTTAAGTATTACTATCGCGTGTAAAATACCTAAACTAAAATTTTATGATAATATTGTTAATATTGTAATTATGAGCTATAAGACTTTTTCGGCGATTATAAAACAAAGAAAGTCGTTCTTTGCTGAAACATTCTGCTATTTTTATCGGTAGCAAACTAAAAACTAAATAGTTAATATTAAAATGTTTGTTTTTTAATGAAAGCGAGCAATGTTTTTATTTTACTAGAATTATTGTTAACCATTTAGAAGAAAATTACAATGGTTGCAAAGGTTGATATTAAAAATTGAGCTAATATAATGGTGCTTATTAATTTAGTTTATTTATGACATAACAGATATATTTATATCAGTAAATGCTTCAATTTATTTGTAACTTGATTTTACCTTTTTTATTTCTCACTGCTTAATCGAATACTCCGAAAAACTCAATATATAAAACTTCGACTCCATTATTCAATAGAAAGGGGACCTTTGCCAGGTCCGTCCCTTTGCATGTTACGTAACATGCGGTAATATATTAGCGGAGTATGTCCAAAGCAGAAAACGATCTTTCATTTTAAACCAAAAAAATATTGATTTCTTTCTGGCGCAGATCTATTATAGTTTGGCTATATAGGCTTAAATGCATACGCTTTTATGTTGTTGTAAATATATAATAATTTGATATAATATGCAATCAAGTATTTCCATAATTGTTCCCTTATGGTTTTCGTCTTAAATCTAATTGTTCATACGTTTTATTTTTCTATATTTTATTATATCCCCAAATAGATAATGATTTAAAATTTTGTCCCCAAAAGATACGATCAGAACAGACAGTCATTAAAAATATATTTCAGCGCTAAAAGGCAACAAATGTACGGCGATATCAATCCAGTTTATTACTTAATCAGCAATTTGATATCATTGTTGCATTTATCGAACAAAATATATAGTTGATAACACAGTTAAGTAACCTGATTGTTTATTTATCATTATATTAATGCTGACACCATTTCAATGGTTTTTCAGTATTGTTTGGACTAGTGCAGTGAAATTATAATACTTTAGAATTTAAAATGTGCGCGTAGTGACTCTTATACAACTAGGTCAAGGCTAGATGTTGAACCGTAAATGTGAAGTGTTTCGTTAGTTTGCTATAGAAAACAGAACTCCCGTTATAGGTCAAAACTATGTGTAACCCAAACTATAAATTAAGTGTCATATTTGTGGAAAAGTATTCTTTTGAGCGGTCGATTTTTTTAATTATGTATATATAGGCTTGGATTTTTTTGATTCGTATTGTATCAAGAATAATTATTGTAGTATTTACTTGAGGAAATTTAAATTATTATTATTTATTTTTAACTGTATTATGATGATATTAAATTCATTTATTAATAGCGTTTACTACTAGATATTTACATCTAATTTTGGTAACAGTATAATAACTATAATATAAATACTCTAATAATAATTATAATACCCTTATAATAATTATAATATAAATACGTAATGTTCCTCAAACAGAATTTAATATGTGATTACTGTGCTCTCACAGATTCAATGAAATGTGGAGACAATCGGTGGACAATGTATGCTCAGATTGGGTCAGACGTTGTACTTCATCCAGAGACACAAAAATTAGCGAGTTCGAGTCTACTTGTTAATTTATTTGTATTATAATGGCAAGCAAAGCCAGTGGTCATATGTGTAGAAAATTTGCTCTTTTTAAGTAATCTTGTTCAAGCAGTGAGATGCCCTAGCCGCAAATTTAGGTTGTGTGTGTAGATAATCTTATTTCATACAACGGCCTAAATGGCGCGGTAGTAGGTATTCGCTTTCTGAGTCAAAGGTCGTAGGATCAGTTCATTACTATAAATATTTGAATGACGTTTAGGTATTTATTGGGAATCTGAGTAAAAGTACTCCAGTACAGAGAATCTGAATGTGAAACTGTGAATACAAGGCATTTATTTTATCTATTTTTATATCACAAAAATTTACTAAACTATTTTTGACTGTAGTTTTAAAAATTGGGCTATTCAGGTGATCTAATTAGGTGATTAACAAGAATTCTAAGTAATATAATTAGCGTTGTTAGACTTTGATAAATCATTTTCTTCATAAAAAAGATAATGCGAACTATGTTTGATAGCGCCGCGGTCTGTTTCGTCAACAAAAACAGAACGGTGTCAGATCTATCAAGTGTCCAATTGTTTATAATTACGATATACGCACGTAATACTATCACTAAACAATTTATTTGCCCATTGTTGCAGCTGATTACTGACATAAATAGACCCGTAGAATATGAAAAAAATTTCTTCTCTCTATTTCTTAGAAGAGGTCAAGTATCGTTGGACACTTAATTTATCAGCAGTATTAAGAATTGCAAGTGGTGATTCGTTTTAATCAGACAAAAGATCAAAGATTTTTTTCTCCAATTATATTTCAATTAAATAACTCAGAATTTATGTCTCAATCACAAGATAGCTTTTAAAATAGTGTAATGTATTTAAATAAATATATATAACTTCAATTTTAACATACTATTGTTGTATTGTATTTATAACAATAGCTAAACTATAATAGTGCAAAAATTCCCAACTAAATTCCGAACGGTTTCCAGTTCCCGATATCGTATTTTCCGCTTTGTTCCGGAAAAGCATGTGCATTCGGCGGGCGGTCATAATTCAAACGGAAAGGACTGCGCCAATACATAATGTTTGGGTTCTGGACTACTATATTTATTTAAAATGATTTTGTCAATTCGTCTTTCTGTAAATTATAGTAGACAACATCGATGACTCCAAATTGCAAAGTGGAAGTATTTTCTTTTGAAGTCTAGGAGTGTAGATTAGGTCTGATCTGATATGGTTGTTGGATTGGAATATTCTTATTGTCTATTTTGAGTCTAGTTGTACATGTCATTTTTATAACAACCATGATCTATCCCGATCACCAACGCCTGTACTTTCAATAAACTTGCATGAGGTTTATACCTTGAACTAAGCTACTATTTTTTTTTCAATATCATTTTTTTTATGTTACCTATGTGACTGCCACTTTCACAATTATGATGCCATAATTATTATTATTATTACTGCTATGCTAGGATACTATAATTACTATGATATTACTAATTATTATTATTATGCCATAATTATTATTATTATGGCATAATTATTGTTTTTAATTTAATATTTTATAGTGGCGTCGTTTATAAAGCCAAATAAATAAATAAAAACGATACAGGTAATAATCCCAATTTGACATCTTGAGTGTAAAACTTTCTTATTTAAAAAACAAAAAACAGTGATATGTATTTAGACTATTACTTTATATTTATAAAAAATAATAAATATTATGTATATATAAGATATAAGAACTATTAATTAATAATATAGATTTTATTACTCACTGACGAACTCAGTTTGTATTACAGTATTAAATTAATTGTATTACAGTTTAAATTCATTTATCTGATATTGCTTTGTGTGTTATATTACAGTTTAAAGTCATTTATGTGATAGTTTTATTGTTTGAAGTCTTGAATATTTATTATTTTATGTTACAAAACATTGATAAACTAAATTGCATATTGTAGTTGTCATCTGACAATCCTATAACGATTTACTCACACGAGTAGCGATAGATAGTAGTGTGCGTTTTCAGCCGAGACGAGACGGGCAATGTCCTGAACTTCACCAGTGTACATGAAAAAGCCGTGTTACATTTAGACGTAGCCACACATTGATATGTGTGCAATTGCAGCAGTGTATGGAACATTCGCAGCAAACGAGAAATTGATATCTTACCTGACTTTGTGCTATCATTTACAGAGCCTCTGCGACGATGCCTTTGACGTCGAATAAATTAATGCTATTTCTGATTTTAAAAAATCAAATCCAAAACCAAAAGGCCATTTATTATTATGTGCGCGACTAAGTTCTCGCTTTTTGTCATTAGATGGCTCCAGCAGTAAGTGTTGGTCCATTTTGACGTATCCAAAGCGTCATGAACCAAGCTTAGACATATGGTAAACTAAGCGCTGTGACACGTTAATGATTCTACATTTGAAGACGGTTAATTTTAAATAAAAATAAAAATTTAATGCCATACTTTTAAATTTTGTCTGGTTAATTACTGGTATATAAAGATATACATATATATATATATATATATATATATATATATATATATATATATATATATACCAGTGATTGACCCAGTGGACAAAATTCTAACGTGTGGCAATAAATTTTTATTTTTTTTTTCTAATGATGTCTTTCTGTACTCTATGTCAATCTAAAACTCAAAGAGTACAAAGTTTTTCTTCACTAATAATGTATAGATTGTAGAGTTTAATGTCACATGAGTATCGTAGTAGATGGTAAGTAAGTAAAACTGCTGCAAATTTATTCCACATAGGCATGAAAACATTCCTTAACGTATTGTTATAGGGAGTAAAATGGCGTATTAGAAGGATGAGTTTCATTTAAGTTGCAAGCTGGTGTCTCGGTGTTTAGTGTTGTGTTTTAATGAGCGAGGCGTCACAGTAGTTCCCTTTGTTTATACACAATACGGTCTGAATATACAAGACCCGGCTGTAGGTTCATAGTTAGTGTGCTTGTTAGCCGCGTGTAGCAGGATTTCTTATAGCAGGTCTCGGTAATAAAGCCTTGGAAATAACTTAAAGCTACACTCTTCTTTTCTTATTTTAACTTTTTTTATTATTTTATTATATTTTAATTTTATATCATTATTTTTCAAAGACAATGACACACAAAGCTTATGTCTAATTAAAGTATATACAAAAATGATTCAGGGAACTTACAGTATATATTTTCTAAGACAAAAAATGCATAGTAAAACCAGCCAATGTCGTTCATAATTCATTCGTCATATTTGAATATTATAAAAAATGAACGAAATATAAATACAATTTTATACATAAAATAATATATAATCCAGTATTAATTAATTAAAATGTTATATAATATAAACCTTATATAATATATCATTAATTAAAATAATATGCGAAATTCATTCTACATCAAAACAAAAACAATAACAATTCATCAAGTTAACAGTAGTGTGAATTAATATCAAAATTTCATCCAATATTATTTTATATATGTTTCAGAATTGCAAACTAATTGCATTGCTCGATACTTTGAAATGTGTATACAATAATATTGTAATACGAAAACTAATTGGTTTTGATTGCCTTCGCAGCGCTGTAAATTACAAACACAATAAAGCTCGCGAGTTCAGCTGCGGGCTTTGTCCGCAGGTCTGCGAAGCCTTGCAACAACCCCTACTATTTGTTGTCACTCGTAATTAAGTAACGTACTAGTAGTAAAAGGCTTCTCTATTATTTAATTTACACTCGAGAGAATTACTTAGGTACTATATTTGCACTATCCAGGATATTACATATATATTCGAATTTATCCTCTCTTTTAATCGCTAAAAGTAAAGCTTTTTTGGATATTATTATTATAGTTCTGTGAATCTAAAGGTTGACAGGCAGAGAATACCTTCTTGCGATAGCGAACTAGTGGGTCCGCTTTATGTATTATGTAAACATAAATTAAACTTATGTTATACACGTTAAATTATAAGAAATGTAGTAAAAATTAATTTATTTTATACCACTAATTAAAACTCCAAATATTAGTAATTACTTACTATAGATATTATTTAAAGTGCTTGCGGAGACGTAATTTTTCCAAATAGGCATTTGATTATTATATAAAACAAAACAATTAAAACTTATGTATTTACGTCTGCTGTCTTAAGCTTACGGAGGTACAACTTGACGAACTAGAGCGCCTTTAAAATTTCTGTATATTTGATTTATACAAATATGACCATTTTTCATATTTCTGCGCTAAGCTCCAGTGGCTCCCCATTTACCTTCGCCGGAATACCCACATACTCTTTTTTCTTTACTCTATTTTATTTAATCCTTCTTACCCCTCTTACCTCAAAACTCGCTTTGTATTTCTCAATGACTCACATTCAAGTTGTTTGAGATCATCTGAAAATTGAATAATAAAAATGCCTGCTCATCATACCAAATTCTTAGATTAATCTTTCACAGAACATGCTGGTTGGTTATGGAGTTAGTTGCCGCTGGAGGCGAAGTTTCTCCCAATTTTCAAAAAGCATATCAATAATCACTATCTTTATAAATATCTATGTTTTTTTGTATTTATTCGTTTATATATTATCTTTGTTTATTATTTAGATGAAATTATAGTTAAATATAATATTATTATATTTAACTATAATTTCATCAACCTACATCAAATTAAATAACATTGTGTCCATCCTATTTGTATATAATTGTTATAAGCGATAAGACAATTAATAATTGTATAACTTTGTTTTTGGTATACAATAAAGAATATCATCTAGCTGAAAAAAAATATATTAAAGCTATGTAAAGCTTATACTTTTGGGATTTAGGTGTTATTTCTAAAAAATATCATTTTTGTTATCAAATCACTCGAACAAAATTTACTTTCGAGTCTAATCGACAACAAAAAGTAACAAAAGCTGCGTTGTCTTGTACGCGCCGCCCGCCCAGCAGTCGTAGCCTGCACCCCGTAGGGCGCGCTCGCTTCACAGCCTCAATAAAGCGTCGCTTACACGCTTTTTGTTTTCAAACAACTACAGGTAGGGCAATAATTTAAAACGTGTTTATAATATTGTCCACGTGATTTTAAAATACATAAACTTTTCTAATGTTAAGTACTCGTATCTTATAAATGTCGGTCATCTATTGAATGGTGATATTCACATAATAATGATTATAATTTATATTTTATTTAACAATTATGTGTTTTTTTTTATGTGCTATTTAATGCCATACAAAATTTGTACTGAAAATTTATCGTTACTAATAAAGAGATTATTAGTAACGAGTTCTGTGTGATACAAATACTGCGCATTAACTTTGATACATATATATGAACATAACATTTTATTGAATTCAGAAAAAGTTTTTGTTGTTTTTTCTCTAATCAATTTTGACTACAGAACGTGATATCGTTCTGTTTGTTTTTCATCCTTGTAAACATATAAATGATTATTTGTTACATTTAAAAATGGAGCAGAATTTTCACATGTGAGTAATCAAGTTTCCTCTTCGGAACGAAGATAATAATTTTTTTTTCTATTAATAATTTATACTTAAGTTCAATTTCAAAGAAAAATAACAAAGCGTCGTATAACACTAAATTTTTAGAAAATAGAATTTTTAACAATTGAGCGATCTATTACTTGAATATAAAAAAATATTGCATAGTGAAGTAAAACAAACATATTTTAAGAATCGTATTTTGTGCTAAAACGTTTTAATTTTATAACTTCTTCATGAAATGAGTATTATGGCAGTTCCCCTAAACTATTCTAGTAACATTAGGCTTAGTAAATATAAATTATGCTCATCGGTAAAGTAAAAACTGGTAAATCCGCATGAAAGAGAATTATATTCGAGGAAAACGCTTCCGAAATTATACCTATACTTTGTTAAAAATATCCTAAGCAATAAAATTTACTAAAAGAATTGATGAATTCGGCGATATATGTATGTTCAATTAAAAAAAAGGAGATAAGCAATGGAATAGTCATAACTACAATTTTTAGTAATCATTTCAAAAAAAAATTATAGTTTATAAATATGCACCATTTTTGTTAGCCATGCTTATCCAAGCCGGATCACCGAGTTATTCAGATTCGAAATAGATGACTGTGGGCCATACATATATTTATTCTTATGCACGAATACCATCCGTGACTATTGACTGAAAGCGGTAACTTTGCCACTGAGACATAATGCTTATAAATTGTAAATAATTGAATTTTTTTTAAATTCCTGCATATTTTTATTTTCTCTTGTTACAATATTTCTTTATTAAATTATAAATATAGTATTATTAATGCTCATAGGGAATTAGGAATACATGTCAGTAAAATAATCGTAATATCCTTCCGTTGTACTATATTTGAATGAAATAATTCCATCTCATTTGCTTTGTGTATATTCATTGGGGTCTCCTTATCAGTAGGAAGTGTTACTTACTTTTCCTCCGTACTGCGGCTGCCCAGTAATTAGGTGGGTTAACTGTATTTTATCGGTGGCGGCTCGGGGCTCGTAGCAAACGATATTTAAATGTACAAAATCTGGACATATTTTTTTTTATCCTTGAAACAGGTTTATTCGCATTTAATTACGCGTTGTTTAAGTAAAATTAAATTTATTGCTTTAATTTAAAACTATATCGCAGTATTACACAGTTTATTTATTTATATAAATTATTGTTATTCATTTATAACTTTTATGAAATTATAAATATTTAATGGGCAGCGGATGTAGCTCTGTGGTCTCTGCCAACCCCTGCGGGGGATAGGCGTGAATATATAAATAAAAAAAAAAATATTTAATTTAATTTTTTCAAAATAATTTGAATAAAGTATTACATTTTTAATCATTGCTGAGTGGTTGCCGGCAATGAATAGGGCCACCAGTTTTCTTCCCATGGCACTGGCCACTCCATGGTGTCGTACAAGGCAACTGCGGGAACAAATACCAGAAGATAGGCAGCAGTCTACGTTTGAGAATTAAAAGCGTTTGAGATTGGTTCAATTGTCAATCTGTCTGACTATCGTGGCAGATACGGCGACATTTCTCAATTTATGAAGGATGCTAATGTCTACCTGTGGTCTGTTACGGAGGTTTTCATCGATGATAGCGATGGACGATTCTGTTATTTCCATGTTACAATTCCCTGTCTCGTTCGTGTAATCTATGTGTTTTACACAATGTACTTAATGTGTTTATTATAACACACAATATAGCCTTATACTTTTTCACCGATGCGGCTGTTATGCCCTAACCTGCTGCTACCACTTGGTTCGAAAACGGCTTTACAAATGTCGCTGTTACGCTTGTAGAGTAATTAATAATATTTCATTTGGATGTATCAAAATATAGAAAATTATTATATGCCATTCACCTTCAGACAAACGTGGTGGGTTCTTGTCCATTTCCCCAGAAATCGGGTAGCCCGTTATAAACAGCGGGACATATTTGACTTGTAAATAAATTCCATAGTACATAAAATATATTCATATGTATATGAAATGTATGTATAAAACTCCAAGTACTAAATTCCTTAGATGCAAAAAATAAGCCGAAATTTAAAATAATAATATATTTAACTATTCTATGTCCATATCGCTAAGCACTTGTCCCTTTTGTGCCCATTGTTCTTACAATTCCTTGAACTTGCCATTGCTACACTTATTCATAAATCCCTTAACAAGAAGACACGAAGATAATAAAATTACTTTTGTAACTTTATCTCTGTTCTAAATTTGTAAAATTTCTTACATAAGTGGTATGATATTCCGGTAAAGTGAGATAGTATATAATAGTATTAATGACCCACCACAAGGATAACGATGTGTGTTACGTCACGGCGGGACATTTGAATATGAACACACAAGTTCAGTTTAGTTATCGACAGAACGCGTCCGGAATTGAACCGATGACACTGTCATTGTCACATGTCATTCGACTGCAGCGCTTCGCGCATAGTCTTACATATATTATCTTTTTAATAATCACAAATTATTTTGTAATTGTTGATTTTACCATTATGAGTTTTTGTGTTTAGTGATATTTATAAATATTTTTTATGTCAAATTACATTACAATTGTAGTAATTTATATGGACGAGGTTTTAAGTGATGATTTTCTTATAAATATATAAGTATTTTTTTTTTAATTTTAAATCAAATGTTATAAGACAAAATCAATACAAAATGTTGTCTGTAAGATCAGTCGAAGAGAGACTCTTCAACTTCAAGTCTATCAAAGAGAAATTCGAGCAGACGAGGTAATTTATTACTTTTATTTCTGACCATTGGTCATTCATATTATTGTGTATTGAGACGCTTTAATGTTATTCTGCTCTATCAAGAAACCTGTTCAATTTTTACGTTTTCTTTATTTTATGAATACGAAATGATCACAAAAGTTAAAATATATTTTAGTTCTTGATAATATTAAGAGTTTGCAGACTATTATAGACTGTTCAAAGTGTTCATTGCATTTATATTACACCTGGCATTCAGTTACACATTGGAGATGTGTTGGAGTTATGTTAGGAGTCCTGGGATATATTTTTGGACGTAGTTGATGTTAAATAATATTTTGTTTGGAACAATTTATACTGGAATATGGCTTATCATTTATTTATTGTGAATAATCATTGTTAATGTTTTTAAAATGGAATTTAGGAAACTTAGAGCTATTGAACGTGACCTATCTACAAATTAAACGCAAGACCCTCTTTCTTGCTGTTAAGTTTCACCTTGAATATGCAATTAAAAATGTAGTTGAAAATATATTTGTGATTCGATAAACAGAGTAGAGACGGAGGGAATAAGGGACATCTTTATCCTCGACCGAAGCAGTGGCCTCCTTAAGTGTATGATTTCACTTAATGTTTACGTTTTGTTGTCAGGGTGGGTGGCGGAATACAGCGGAGCGCCACACATGCCGAGATGCCGCACCGAGGGGGCACTATTGCCGAAAGGTGGGTTACCTTTTATTCTTCTATTATACTTTAAAAATCTTAACATAGAAAGTCACTACATCTGAGAGGTCGATCATACTAGTACGGTAGAGGAAAACTACGAAAAACATACTTTGACCAAATTGCTGAACTTCTTAAGAAAGGCGAGGTCAAAAGTACCCTCAACCGGCAGGCTTGTATGAGGAGAATAATGAGTGTGGAGGAAGCAAGGGAAGTATGCCGAGATCGTAGCAGATGGAGATCTGTGGTCTCTGCCTGCCCCTATGGGGGACAGGCGTGACGATATGTATGTATGTACTATATCTTAAACTCTCAAGACCTGATAAGCTGTCGGCAAGATATGAAGTCTCTATATAACAGTTTCTCATTAGCAATAAGTGGTTTTAGTTGTCCAGTTTAATTAAATAAAATAACACTGGGAATGCACGTATAACCGTTGAAATAACTATAATAAAACATCTAAGGGTCTATAATGAGTGGACTGTGACGAATACATGTACATCTGTGTTTTGGGCACCAAGATTTTTATATTGAATTTTGTGTATTTAGCTTATCATATATATATTTAGGACTTAAATAAAGCAACTTGCATTATCCATGATTTATTTGTCGCACTGTTGTATCATAATAATTTGATCACATATTTGGATTTTAGATAGACTCTCACACACCCAATATAAAAAAGTCACTATCCAATTGTCATTAATTGTTTTTATGAAAGCTTTAAACTAACTAGAAAGTTAGTTATCTAATGCTAAGTAATCACCGCCGCCCATAAATATCTGCAATATCTAGGTCACTGTGAGCGTGTTGCCTAATTTAAGTTAACTCGTGATAAAGAAAGACGAAATAAATTCAGTCTCCGGGTTTATTCAAAACCAAAAGGGTATCATAGAAAAATGCTACCACTTAACGTCCATATTCTATGAGGGTGCAACTTTCCTCACACTCGTGCCGTGATATGACTCTACCACTTAAAAAGATGACTTAACCATTTTAATTAATCGATCTTTCTTGGATTATTTCATTTTCTCCGGCGCTAATGATGAAAATACTTATGATAATACATTCAAGACATAGATATAACATGTTACAAATATAGTATATTCGCGAATCAGTTAATTTATTTTATATTTTTAATGCATCTGTATGTTAGAGATAAGAGTAATTTATACGTAAAATACTTGATAGAGCTTTGCTAACTCCTTCAATTATTGCAGAAGTGTAATTGTCTGTATTACCATATTCAGAATAAAGAACAAAGCAATACAGTGTGGGTGCAATGGCTTTAATCGTACAGACAATCAGAAATCGAAATACTGTTTAAATAAGAACGAGAAATTTGGAAGAATTGCAGTTAAATGATGATAAGCGGAATATTTTATAAAATAATTAACATTTTATTATGAGACAGGGAGTATAAAATAGTATTTATTAACAAAGAATATTAAGTTTTATTGTCTTTTATATTAAAATATCATGAATATATTCACATCATTGTAAATTTTATTATTTACGTAGACTACAAGTCTATTTCAGTTTTAGTTTGCTTGTTTATTATTCACGTTGGACGGGCGGATTGGCGAATGCGAAACAGGACATAAGTCCCACTAGTAACAATGCTGCTAACCCTGGCCTCTGACAATTTTAGCCTGGCTTTGGTTTTATATACTGCCATCCACTGGTTGTCAAAGCCTGTACTGAATCGAAACTATATTAAAAATCATTATATGAGTTCACAGCGAAACTTCGATGTACTTTTATTTAAAAGAGAAACAAACAAACTTAGTTATTCAAAGAATATGTAAACAAAACAATTCACCACGATCTTATAAAGTCTAAAGTCTCTCGGCAGCGTGAATCATTTGAAGCACTTGAGTGATTTGTGTATAATGATAATATCGATTTTAAATCGTACGCCGCAACAGCGTCAACGACCTCCTGCTGCGCCATATCAGTGCTCTCAAGCGGTCTGGACTCCGGCTCGAAAGGAAATATAGATTAAAACTAATTACGGTGGCACTCAGTTAATACAGAAATAAGTACTTAAAAACATATACATACATATATTTTCCTGTTGTACAAAGCGGATTAATAGCGTAACAAACACACACACACACACACACAACGTTAACAGGAAACATTACCAGTAGATGGATGGTGGGTTAGTAGTTCACCACTATGCCATTCAGTCGTAATTTTCTGCTACAAACGGTGCAATTGTGAAATACACTACCACCACTACCATACTACCACTACTAAAAAAAAACACTAAAAAAAAAACACATTCCGCTGTTCCGAAAAGGCTGTTATTATGTACTATGTGTATCTCGAAAGGTCGGCAATGCGTGTACGACCCGCGTGCCTGTTTGCTTGCTTTTGTATAAAAAATATTGTAAACGCTTCGCTAGTCCCCGAATTTGTCAAAAATTTAAAAATAGCCTCAATATTATATATATAGTCTGAAAAAAAAAACAATGGGAGACACACTATATAAGCTAAGTTATGAAAAACTCTTTTACTTTGTCGTGAAATTCCCTTTAAACTCGGTCTTTTTTCGTAGGTTTTTTCATCAAGTCAGTTAAACAGACGTTTTTTTAAAAGACGAATTGAGAAAACATGAATGATTATGTAGTGTGTTTTTTAATGGGATAAAACTTATAAATGGTAAACGAGCAAGCGTGCGATCTAAAGCAATCAACGCCGCTCATAGACATCTGGAACACCATATGCATTAAAGAAGCGTTGCCGAGCTTTGAAATGTCTAGGCTTTTTGAAATGTCCAAGATCGCATCGGTTCGTAAATACCGCTGGAGGTAGCTAGTTTCACAGAGTAGTTGTGGAAAGAAGTTTCAGGAAAAAGTGCACCGCATCGGATCGCCTTATTCAAATTGTGGTTGAAACTTGTCTCTGTGACGAGTTGTGCGGCGGCAGTAGGATTTAATATTAATAAAGATCTTGCACAATATCGTACATGCATAGTATTCGAGCGTAACCCCTTGATCAGGGGTTCTCAAAGTGTGCGCCGCGGTGCCCTGATGCGCCGTAGAGAGCAAAGGCGGGCGCCGTTAGGCGTAATAGCTATTTGAATTTCGGTTTGCTATTTTTAATGCGGCGTGATTTGTATAATAGGAAGTTGCATAATTTACAAAAACAAACAAAAAACGTGTTCACTCAACAAGCCTCCATTAAGTCCTAAATAATAAATGAATTCTTGTGTCAATATAAATTATATTAACAATTATATGAACGTAGTTTCTTATTGTGGATGTTTTAATTTTTGTGCCTATCTAAAGTAAGCAAAAATCTAAACCTGTAAGTGCGCCTCGGACTGAAAAAGTTTGGGAACACGTGTCCTGGACCGTTGAAACTAATTCGTATTATTATTATGTATGTGTGTGTATAATCGTGGGTGGCCCAGATTTCTTAGGCATATTTGTTTGCGTTATCAAACATTAATTAACCGCAATTAGTAGACGTAATGCACAACGGACGTCAATTTGGTTTTCAAACTGTGTTACGAGCAAATACGTATTTAACAATAAGAGCTTGTATATGTCCAGTGTATGTAGGTGTATCTAATCTATTTTTATCAGTCGCTAATGAAGTTAAAACTTCTGTAATGATTTAAGTAAACATGTAGAGCTGGTGAAGATAAAGTCCGACTTTGTTTAGGTTTGTTACAAATTATTTAAAAAATTAAACTAGAATTTTATAAAAAGATCACTTATATGTATAATGGTTTAAATTATCTATTGGCTGCAAACGTATTTTTTCAATTCCTAGTATTAGTTCACATTCTCCCTTTATATAAATATTTATATATCTTACTTAAATTCTCAATTGTTAATAAAATACTTTTTATTCATTCAAGTTAACTTATTCAAGTTCAAAAACATTTTTTTAAACTTGTAGTGGAACATACTTGATGTTCAATAATAGAGTTTTTTCAAATATTATTTAATTAATTAAGGTTAGGTTAAGTTTATTTGGGAGAAAAATTATCTTATATAATTCTAATTATTTAATAAAAAGTAACTAAAATTATTTTTTTTTTGTTGACCTTAGAAATTAACTTAATGTTTTTATACGAAATTTTTATACTTGTTTTTAAATTAGATCCGTTATTAGCTGTTTTTTTTATCATAGCCCATATATTCACGGGCCTTCTCATTTCTGGATTAATGGGAATAAACACGTTTGTACAAGGCAGATTGGTGGAGCACCAAGACTTAGAATAAATACCTATATATATGTATGTGTATAAATATTTATACATTTATCCCGATGCAAAAATAGAACATCTGACTCCGAAAACGGAGTTAATTGACTATAAAAACTACATATATAAAAATGCGTGTGAACCTCTTTTTAATAACTTTATACAAAAATATATTCAATCCTTATTATTAGTATTTTCATCACAAGGATTGAATGAGGTCTACATCTGTTTATGCTCTCACTTAAACTCAAGCAGTAAATCGTGAATGAAGTGTTGTAGGGAATAAAAGCTGCAATTAAAGATAGAGAGAGGGAAATATTTAGATAGGCAGAAAAAGCCTGGTTTTATGTCTAAATAGATTTTGGAGGACTAGTAAAAAAACTATACTCGTATAAGTTATTAAGTCTAATTTTCTTAATAAGTATTTAATTTACGTAAAAGCAATTGGCATATATTTACCCACGAGGCAAGAGGTTTGATGCGAATGCAAGCGTGAATTGCACGCAGCCATGCGTTATTGAGGAATACGCTTCACAATTTTTAACCTACTTCTTCGCAATCTTCTATGTTGGCTTAATGAATACGGTGTTCGATGTCTGAAAAAAATGTATAGTATATATTAGTGGTAGAACCACGTATTTATTGTCAAGAATGGCATATTATTTGTCTGTAACATGAATGGGCCGGCTCTCCTGGGGAAGTACAACACTGCTGCAGAAAACCGGTGTCTTTGTGGTAGCTTAGCTACCGTACTTCGTCCAGTGAGCGGCTGAGTTCCGGAGGCCCAATCCCCCTCCCCCCCTCCCCCCCCTTCCTCCTTCCCATACTGAAAAGTTTCCTTAAAGGCCGGCAACGCTTATGCACTGCCTATGGTACTGCGGATGTTTATGGGCGGCGTTGATTGGTTTACACCAGGTAACACGCCTGCTCATTTGCCTTCATATCCCATAAAAAAATAAGGAATACTCTTAATCTTGGTATTGATTTATATTGTATGGTGTAATGGTACTTGGTACAAGATTAGAACCATAAAACAGTTATTAATTTTAATACACAAGAAACATTGTTGTCACATTAGATTAAATACGTAAACGTAATGTAAGACAAACCTATCTAATGTTTACTTTTAAAAACATATACAAGTTGTGCTCGATTAATTTCAATACTTTATTATCATTAAATATTTGTAGTTCATTATCAAATATAGGGAGAAGGCCTTTGTCCAGTAGTGGAGTGCCGCAAGCTGTTGATAGTGACAATGTTCGAATCTTCTCAAGATTATAGCAGTTATAGTGTTGGCTTACACTTATAAAAAATATGTATTGTGAAAGGATTTCTTATATATAAAGATACACTTTGGTCACGGTAGCAGCAATAGCTCAATTGGTTAGGTTTGTATTTTAGGTGTAAGATTGTGGGTTCGATTCTGATATTAAAATATTGATGTGCATTAACTTTTTTGGAGTTTCGACACGAGAACGCGCGACACTTCAACATTGCGACATTTAAACACCGCGATACTTAAACACGAGACTTTTAAACATGCGACACTTAATGTATGTTTTTATGTTGTTCATATTATAATGTTGTAATTTCGATTAATGGTTAATATATAATATATAATTTCTAGTAAATATATTGTGTGAAAGACCCGTGGTTAAGTCTTGTAGTGTTTTAATGTCGCAGTTTTAGAGTGTTGCGTGTTCTTTTCTTTTTTCTAGTATTATTAAAAACAAGCATATACATACCTAAAAAGCCAGCAACGCTTCCGCGACTCTTGCGGTGTCGCTGTTGTCTATGGGCGGCGTTGATTGCTTTCCATCAGGCGACACACTTGCTCGTTTGCCCTCCTTTCCCCTTAAAAAGAATTATTAACTTCGGTGTTAACCAAACAAGAATTCTAATAATATCAGAACATTAATAATAACAAAAAATTAGTATAAATTAAAATGGTGGGTCTACTAGTTATGTGTATTAGTTATATTAATATTATATATTATGTTCCGTTTCATTAAATATAAAAATTTGTTTATTTCCAGATTGGCGGCTCTTCAAGCGGCTGGCGCGAACGATTGGCGTGCCAGAGTGTGCCGTCTGAGCCCCGAAAAAGAAGATTCAAAAGCGATAGAGCGCGTGAAGAATCGTATTAATGTTAGTAACAATGCTTAATCATTATTTATTTTTTATTTATATATTCACGCCTATCCCCCGCAGGGGTTGGCAGAGACCACAGAAGCTCAGAGAAAAAATAAAAAATAATGGTAGCGGATTTTTTTTAAATCGCTTGAAATAACATTTTAAAAGAAAGTTATGCTACAAGAGAATATTTTTGTGGCAACACATTCGTTATTGTTTGCTGATTTTTGTGAATTAAATATGCCTCATTTTCTTCGTAATGATAAATGATCTGCTTAACATTAGACGAAGAGCGTGGATAAAATATGGTGGAGTGAAAAATACTGTATCAGATTTTTTTGAGATTTCTACTTTCAAATAGGAAGTGTAGTTCATTAAATAGTCTTTTGTACTCGCTGAGTTCTTACTGACTTCTGGAAAAACATTTATATACATACGTTTATGTTTTATGAATAATAATACTTTCCCATTTCTCCTCACTTTATGTTTAGTCAACTCATATATCAACGTATTGTTATTAATTTGTTTTTTTTATTGAAGGGAATCGTTTCCGAATGTCAATAAAATATAATATTTTTCATTCTTCACGTGTAATAAAGAAAGGAATATATACAGTAGAATAATCGTAAAACTCTCTGTATCTCATCAGAGTTAGTATTCTAATAGAAGAATACAAACGATACGATAGCTAATAACGCACGCAGCCAAAAAAGGATTTTTCATCATCTTACGATGAAAAATCCTTTTTTGGCTGCGTGCGTGGCTAAATTTATATATTTATCGATTAATTTGTCTTTGATAATATCTTTTAAGTTTATTGACATTAATATATTATGTCAATACGATCTAATTATTGCTACAACTAAATATGGTTGAATGGATAAATAACGTTTTTAGGTTTTTTAAAAGTTAATCTGTTAAATACACATACATACATTCTTAAGAATATTGTAAGATAAGTGGTTAATGAGAATTCTTAATACAATAAAGAATGATGTCTACACAGCTTACATTCCAAAGTATAAACATACAAGACTTGTCCTTATCAATATGAAGACCCTTTTGTTTCTAGCCATTTGTTGTGTATAAAAGGCAGTACAAAAGTACAATGAAACATTGACATGGGCAACGCTCCAACCCTAAACTGTATTAGGTTCAATGTCGTGACGTAGATTTCTATTAGATTGCCTGACTAAACAAATTACCTTTAATATTTTCATTCATACCAGCTTGCAACGGATCAAGCTATGAAACTTTGCGTTAATTTTTTCATGTCCACAATTTTTAATACTTAAATGTATACTATGTCGTCTACCTATGACGTCTCATTGGTTTTCTTCCATAGAAGAAGGATGGATTATTATTACATCGAATATCCCTAAAATTGTGGTAAATTTTATAATTGAGAGAGCCACGCTGCAGACGAATACTTTGTCAAGAACGGCATAATATTTGTCTGTAGCATAAATGGGCGGCTCGTCCGGGGAAGTACCACATTCCAGCAGAAAACCGGCGTCTGAGTGGTAGCTTAGCTACTGCGCTTCGTACGGTGAACGGGCGAGTTCCGGAGGCCCAAACCCCCCCCCCCATTCCCATTCCCATTACGACACTTTCCTTAAAGGTCGGCAACGCTTCCGCACTGCCTATGGCACTGCAGATATCTATGAGCAGCGTTGATTGCTTTCCATCAGGTGACACGCCTGCTTGTATGCCTTTCAATCCAATAAAAAAAATTAGCACGACTCCGCACGTTTTCTTTACTATAGAATTATAAATGTCACTCACGCCGAGCGATGGAAAGCTAACATGTCGAGTGGCACAGTCTAGACGAGTGCACTTGCCCCCGTGCCGACCTTGCAGTACCTTTGACTGCGGCCTTCTTGGTTTTAAATCGGCGTGCAATAACTACCTATAGATAAAATATAAATTTGCTCAGATTGCAACTTCATATTTTATCTGTAGGTAGTTATATCGCTTAAAAACTATGAATGTATTATACTTATATGGAAAAATGTAGCAAAATGTATTTATTATAAAAGTACCGAATCGATACAGCTACAATGGGAGGGATAGTGCCAGAATTTTGATTACAGATTTTTATTTTTTATTTCTAAGGTAGACGCTACTGCTGGTCCATTGGTATTTGCTCCCATAATGTTTTTGCCAAAATATATTGACAGTTTTGGACTTTATTTTAAATGTTTTTCATCTGTCCGTACCCCTACCAAAAAGCTGCATTGTTCCATCCATCATATGTCCCAATTTTGAGCTTTAAAATTACTTACAAAAATGACTTAAAGATGATTAAATTTAAAAATTAAACAATTTTATTGTAGGGCAGGAAGGCAAACGAGCAAGCCGGTCGCTTAATGGAAAGCAATCAACGCCGACTATAGATAGACATCTGCAACACCATAGACATTGCAGAAGCGTTGCCGATCTTTGAGATATTTTGAAACTTCCTATGAAACCATTTCGGATTAAGGATCATTGTGAAGCCTACATTTTGTATGATTTGAAATACTTCAATATATGCCACTAGTACTGAAGGATATTTTTATATACGCACACAGTTTAGTTCATATAACTTCTTTTCGATCATTATATTGACTTGAAGGATGTGAAATACGGTTATGAGAATGGACTATACATATAAATTTAATTTTCCACCAGTTTTAATCTTAAAATACAAAATAAATAGAATAAAAATCTATGCTTCACATTGCGTGATGACTTAGTTGATTTTATGTGTTTCACAAACCACGGAATCGCATGATCGATAATTTTGTATTATCAAGGGCAAGCTGATGTACTAGGCCACGATATCTCTGTTTGTGATCTCTAGTGGCACGTAAAAAGTCGCTATTTGGAAATAACCATTTATCCTCACGAAGACCTTACCGACACCTATAGAGAAATCTATGTGTGATTTTATCACACACATGTGTGCAGATAAATTTTTAACACCATATCACCAATATTCCATTCACTTTTACGTTCAACATCTTTCGTTTTTTTAGTATCTTTACGTTGGTAATCTGACAACTACATGCACATAGTCTCCCCTACCTTTATGGATAACTTCCGTTTGGCAAGCGAACAGCTCTTTGTATTATTTTAATAATCTATAATATTTAATAAATAAATATATTATTACTTTTACGACTGTTAAGTTATAACTTTTTTCTACTATTATGTTTATCTACCGAATTCCTCTTTTAAACAAGGGACTTCAATAAAATCCGTCTTAAGACGGATCCACTTTCCTCACTTTCCACCCTAGTGTCAGCAAAGAGTTTTTTACTTTAGTGCGATAAGTCGTTGAAACCTTGTCCCTTCTTTCAATACTTAGAAATGAGTGGAGTACGTCCTTAGCAGTGAAATCCGTCCTTCAGTTCGTCGAAAATATTACCACCTCTACTGATAGAAATATAGATCGCCGTTAAAAATACATTTATTGTATATAACCGATAAAAATTTGCCGTTATCGTATTACACATACATAAATATTATAGATATCGTCACGCCTGTCTCCCGCAGGGGTAGGCAGAGACCACAGATCTCCATCTGCTACGATCTCGACATACTTTCCTTGCTTCCACATTCAATACTTTCCTCATGCCCGCCGGTTAAGGGTACTCTTGACCTGGCCTTTCTTAAAAACTTCATCAAATTGGTCAAGGTATGTTTTCCGTGGTCTCCCCTACCGACCCTTCCATCCACATCCGCAACGTAAATTTCTTTTGCTTGTCGTTTTTCATTCATTCTCTCCATGTGCCCAAATCATCTAAGCATCCCTTTCTCAACTATTGTCACAGAACCTTATTTTGCTCTATATCGCTCTCTTATATCTTCATTTCTTATTCTATCATTCAAAGTTACACCACACATACTTCTTAATGCTGTATTTGCACCATATTCAATCTGCTTTCATGACTCTTCTGCCACACCCAATAAATGATATATAATATACCCAATAATTGATATATAATAGTAAATGATATAAAATATGTTCCTGCCATAAACGATATATAATATCGACATCTTGGGCAAACGGTTGACAAAAATGGTTTAGATAACTTTTCTATGATCTAACTACTAATTCACTCAATGGCGAAGTCACCGCGTTCAGTGTCAATGGTTGCGCGATTATTTCCGAATCGGTATAATGAATGTGTGGCCTACACTGATTTTTACAAGTCTGAATGATTACTTCTGAAATTTGGTACATACATCTGTATTGAAAAATTTTGAACATTTTTAGAAACATTGATAAATGTAGAGTGGGTCAAATACGCTACATTTTGAATTTGGTTAATTACATGTAATTACATGGTTAATTACAAAATAAAACTCAAATGCAGCGTACTTGGAACACGGTTTCATTGTTGCTCAAGTGTTTCTAAGAGAATGTAATAAAACCTTAAGTCCACCATAAACCGCCCTAAACCAATATAACGAACCTAATCTATTGGGTAATGTGGCCCATACCCTTTAATCAATAAGGATTCCCTCAGTGAAAGAGGAAACATACAGATTAACCTCCTTTTTTTTCAAACCTAACTTTATGTTCTACTGTACTTATTATTATAAAATGTTATGAGATTTTCTTACCTTGTTTTATAAAGATGTAAAAAAATGGAGTTTGTTTTAAAAAGATACCGGATAAATATAATTTTAATTAGTCATTATTCGCAAATTTATCAAAACTCTATTGAACATTTAATTTTTATAAAATTTTTTATGATTACACAGTTAAAAGTTAAAAATCAGATTTTTAAGTTTTATTTTTTCATGAAAGTCCTATGAATAACGGCTAAATTGTTTGCAAACATTGATTCGTGCCGACAGAGACAGGCGGACTTATAGTTTGAAAATAAGTTTTTTTACATTTGAGGATATGTGGGAATGAGACTTGAGAAAGGAGTATTATTTAAGTTCTATAAAAATTTACAGCTTATATGTTACATATGCTAACAGCTGACTAAGTACTTATACTGTGTCCCATTTATACATGTCAGGCATATTTTTTGTCATTTCATATGCTGACCTATTGTCACCTAGGCAATATATTGTGGGGTCGATCTACTTTGTTAGCATTAGTTAACAAGTATAGGCAGTGAGGAAAGTTCAAGCTATATTTAACGGGACCTTTTCTCTATTTATAGTTCAACATAAATGTCAGTACAGCGACCTTTTGTTTTAGTCTTTTAGTGTTTATTGACAGCTAAACTACTTTCAACATAATTATTGCAATATCATATTAATACAGTAATACTCAAACAATTATTTTTATTTAAATATCTCTTCTCTGTTTGGCTATGTAACTTTTTTTTTAATTTGTATTAATTAGCAGAAGGCAAACAGTTTTAAAAATGTTTGCTTAAAAATAATTAATTACACACAAATAAATGTATATATTGTTATTACAAGCAAAAGCCCCACAATATTTTATTATTGTTACGATCTTCTATTTTTTCATTATCGTGAAATTTTATTAGATTTAGCGCCATCTATGTGTCACTTTGAATATTACGAAAGCCCAAAGCGTCTGCCAACACTGCGGCGTAATTAAATTGCCGGTTCACCAGTAAACAAAGATGGCGTATTCCTACGCATATGTAGGTGCATATACATATTATACAGGTATTTACATATACATATGTATAACTGTTCAGGGCATTTACTTTGTAATTGTTGTTTACTCTACAGTTTGATAGACGGTTATTTTTAGATTAATTTTTAATTAAACTCTACACGAAACATTTCATTCAACGTATGTAAATAAGAAAGAATCCAATAGAAAAGAGAAGCCTGTGGAAAAGCCTGCTAGTTTTCTTGTAACTCATTATTTATCATACTTTTAGAAAAATAAAACTTAAAGATCAAACCGGTGTTTGATGGTTAGAATGTTCGGTTATGGTGATGTATTTTGCCAAATGCCAGACATATATGGTAAGCATATGTGTTTTAAGTAACTCTCGTCTCTAAAATCTCTCTCATTCAATGGGAATCAAATCAATTTTTTTACACAATTAGAAAATAGTTCCGAATGTGACTACATTACCATAGTAGACGGAAGTATTTAAATATGCCTTCTTAAAACTCAAAAGATTTGAATAGCACAAACCCTAAAGTTTTGCCAAAATCAGCTCGTGCACACATTTTTTTACCTCTTACTATGAAATCTCAGAGATCTTTTCATACTAATAGTTTCAATATTTTGCTTAGTTTCATTCGTTCTTATCCTTTTATCTCCGTTCTCGTCTCTCTTTTTTCTTTCTCTCTTTTTATGCACACTCCGTTATGGGATGAAATAATCGTTATGACTTTCGTGTTCTACAAGCTCTATTGACTTTATCGCGATGTATCTGCACAAATACAATACAAAAGGAAAACGCAAAAGGAAACGTTGCACTTCCTGTTACAGTCGTTTCAAGGCAATCTCAAAGGCAGATGTCTCATTATCTTAAAACTATAACGTTTCGAAATATATCCTTGCAATCTGTAGTCCTAATAAATTGCAATTTTTTTTTAAATTTACATTGTCTAAATATTAAGTATTGTATACATTTTTTATAAATCCTAATACTTCTCAGTGACTTTAGAAATCTCTATAAGGACGATTTAGCACGTAAAATTTATTAGGATACCAATGTGGTTCAATCATTATCGTCATTTTAATAGCTGTCCATTGCTGGACACTGCCCTATTTCGAATATGATTGGTGTTGCAGTAGCCCTCAAGCTTGTCAGGCGGATAGTGTATTGCATATTGGATACTATTACATAAGTCATGTATACGCAGCCATTAGCCTATCTACTGTTATTTGCTCATTATCACCTCTTACAAGTACAAGTTAAGAATGACAAGAAATGGTGTAGGACAGGGCCACCCCATTTCAATTTTTCTTCCTCCCTATTTCTGGCGTAGGCTTGAAACTACACGTGATTAAATCAACATTTGTAAAAATTTATACCAGTAGACGATATGGAGAGATTGTGTCATGTTTAGAAAACTGTAAAAAGGAATATTCTAATTTTATCTTTCGACTAGGTGCTTCTGAAATGACTCATTGGCGAAATTACTGCATTCGTAATAAATTGTCATGGGTTCGATTACGGCATCGGGACAAATATATGCGTGAACTGCAGTTGGTCTGAATCTACAGGCCCGCAAATTCGCCTTAGACAAGCGTCGTAGGTTGAAATCCGTTCCTCCAGAGATGAGGAGTTCCATGTCCAGAAGTAAAAAATATCTCTGTCTCTGAGTGCACGCAGGAAGTAAGGAAACTGTAAGTTGTTTTTATTGTTTAAATTAATGTAATGCGATTAAAAAGCGTGTACTGTAATGGATAGCCTTCTAGACTGCATAATTCAGGGTTAATAATGCGTCCTCCTTGCCTTACATGGCGCATAGCACTCCGCGTAGCCCTTACCATAAGTGGCGTTGTCGGAAGGAGGTCGACGCTCACTCCAGGTGTCGCTCGTAATCGGTATGTATCTACGCTTCCTACGGTTGCGAGAGGTCGCGGATTTATCGATACTTGATGGCTTAAACGACATCAAAGGACGAAAGGTGTTTCACTATGCAGATTTAAAACAATGAAGAGTTTACTTAGGTTTTAAGTAATTTTACTTATAATTTTAAACAAATGGTTTTGTTTTGAGAAAACTTTATTTTTTGTATTTCTTTTCTTCTGGAAAACAATTCTCAATCCATGTTAGTTTTACTGTATCAATAATATTTTTTATAAAATAGTTTTAAACTTCGTTTCACAGTTGGGCATATTGACAAAGTCCATATATCCTTTTAAATAATATTTTACGTTCATCATTGCTCAAAGTCGGAAGAGTGAGTGTATCATCTTCTTAGTCTTTTTTTTCGCGTAATTTCGGAAATACATCTGAAGGTACGGAAACTAGTACAAAGTTTTGTTTCATTTGTCGAAATTAATCCAATTAGTGAATAATGAATGATTTTAAACACGAAATTTAGGAGAAGGAAGTTCAGGTCGGTGATTCTTTTATGGTTAGGAAGGCAAACGAGCAGGCGTGTCGCCTGATAGAAAACAATCAACGCTGCCCATAGACAAAACCGGCAACACTTCTAAAATGATTATGGCACTTGATCCGTGCCATAGTCATTTTAGTAGTGTTGCCGGTCTTTGTGTATATCGAGAATCGGTGGTTGCTTACTCTAAATACTCAAAATAGTTGGTTGTTTAATCTGAATGTCCAAAAATAGTTGGTTGTATACTCTTTCAAAATCGTGTTTCGCTACCGTTTGCGTATTATTCTATATACATTACCTAAGTTATAGCAGTAGGTAGGATAAATATGCAACAAAATATTACGACATATACCAAGAATTTGCCATTTATTTAACGATTTCAAGTTGTTTCCTTAAAAACAGGAAATCAGTTTATTGAAATACTACATGTACATATTTGTGACCCTGCTTAGTAAAATAAGGATAATGGCGTTATAACAAGTGGATTTTATTATTACAAAAATACATTTCTTAATCACTTTGAAAAATATAAATAATAATTTATTTTATTGCTATATGATAGTGTACGCGTTTCATGACTATATGTGATGTATTTTATTCTTTATATTGTACTTGGAAGATACTTCTCTCCATTGAGGCAACCTGAAAAAATCAAAAATCAAAATATATTTTCTATATATTTCGATATATTTTAAAAGGATAAAATTGTTAGAGATTTGATAAGTTTACAGTTAAAAAAATAAGTTTCGCTATTATAAAGCTCTTCTGAACATTAAAACTGA
Source organism: Baronia brevicornis (assembly GCA_031353405.1). Taxonomy (NCBI): domain Eukaryota; kingdom Metazoa; phylum Arthropoda; class Insecta; order Lepidoptera; family Papilionidae; genus Baronia; species Baronia brevicornis. The sequence goes on along the minus strand of JASFAT010003971.1, from coordinate 88,583 downwards.
CTATAGGAAACATTAAATATAATAGGATTTATTACCAAAAATATAAAAAATTTATTTTTCCGATTAAATCTTATAATAATAAACACTTGTTAAAAAGCCATTATGATTATTTTATTGCGGCAGAGTCAAATATGTATGTGGACACATATTGTATTAAACTCACTTCATATTTTGATGTCGATATTTAATAAAAATGGAGATTCATCTAACTACTCAAAAACTAGTTTTATATATTTTTTGCATTATTGGTTCCACGCCACTTTTTTATTGGCAATATTTTTTTTATATATATATCTATTACCCTACCCTAAAAACTTCTTCGGAAGGAAAAAAACCTTTGTAGTAAAATTGAATTTCGTACTCATGCAAAACGACAGCAAAGGAGCGAATAGCGAAGATGCAAATATAAATTTATCCTCGGTTAAACCAGTTTTCATAGCGTCGTAATACACCTACAGCTATCTCCCTTGACATAAAGTGCATCTTGTGTAAGTACTTGCTTGTAGGTTTGTGCCCTTGCACTCCGGGTCTGAATTTTAACATAAAAAAGGATCTGGTTGTGGCGTTCGGCGTCATCTTGTAAAGATAGGTGAGATTCAAGTCCGATACTAAGATCTACTGTTCTTTAAATTTTTACAGTCCATATATGTCTTACTATTGGGCACGGTGCGTCCCGATTTATGGGGTAATGGGTATGGGGTCCGCCTTGGACAGCCGTGGTAATAATCTACTACTGTTGGCCGTATTTACGAGTATATTTATCCCAACGAGGGATTTTTGAATTCGCGATCATTGACTCCCGAAAGCGGTAACTTTGCTTCCTTAGTTATGCTGTATTGAATAAAAATCATTATATTATAAGCTTTTATCTTCTGAAACTTTTTGGTTCATGCCGCGATCTCTCGATTTCATTTATGCTCTTAGATTCTTCTTCTCTGTTGTCGATTGAGCCTTTTGCTCAAATTCCTTACGATGCAGTTGTAATCTTAGGACCAACTGTTATTTAATTCCACTAAAAACCTATGGTGGGATGAAATTATAGTTATCTTATAATATTCTAAGGTAAGCAAATTTCTTAAAGTTGTCATTTCTTTCAAATGCAAATGCAAAGCCTCGTAATATATTATAAAATGAACATTTTTGTCTTAGCGAAAAACTTAATTTAAAAGTCATCTTTCTGCGCGGAATAATTTACAGTCATCATTTTATTTTTGCAATATGATGCCTTAGTAAACTTTAAAATACACCATTAGCAAACCTTATTTGCGGCTCTGAGTCACACATACCTAATGCATTAACTCCATAATTACTATGTTTTACTGCGTCTACGCCTACGACATTTTTCTTACGATACTAAGAAACTTATTCTCCACATTTTTCCGTTCTGTTTATAGACTGATGTGACATTATATCTCTCAGCGAAGTTTCGGTATCGCATTCATTTTCGGTTACCTCATATTTTGTTTGTCGATGCTGTTTACTATAAAAATCATCAAATTATCAAAGATGATCATCTTCTTACTCGGGAGCATTTACAATCGCTTCATTTAGCGGGTGGTTTAACTATCTCAGAACTAAAAATCCCGCATCAATAATCCTGTCTTAACCCTATCCTTGATATATGGGTAACATTATACATCATTATTTAGTAATTCATGTGGATCTCTGATAATAATCAGATGCACAACATGATTTGGAAAACCATAAATAGCATTCTATTTATAGCATTATAAAATATTTCCATGCTATGACAACAAGCTTAATATTCATTTTCTTTTTTTACGACGACGAAATTGAAACTCTTATTTTAAAACAGTATTTATGCATTAAAACTGCAGTATTTAATTTCGCGCCGTTTCTGTTATGAAGCCCTCGGGTAAAAATCTCTGACACAAATGTTTAATTTGGTAAAATTTTCCTTTGTGACGAATTTGTTTTTCCGAATTATTTTTACTTCCGCCCGTTGCTCTTAAAGTTGTATTTATGTTCGTTGAAACAGTTCCACACTGAAAGAAGACGATTATTTTAGGTACATGTGAACATTTATTGGCGATGACTAAATTACTACGTAAGCGTCTTCTTACTATATTTCTCGTCTAGTTCTCTCTAGAGGAGACAATAGACCAAGACACTCTGATCTGTTAGCTTACAAAAGATATCCGAAGGAAATTATCACTATAGATATAAACTAGTTTTAAGAACTTTATATGTAGGATGGTCTGCATAAAGGCTTCTTATTATTAATAGTCCTTATTATTAATAGATTTTTTTTGTTTACATATTTGTATATTTGTTGTTATAATACTAGCTTATATATTTTACTAGGCCCTGGGCTCTGATGAATACATTCTGTTATAATAATCAAAGCCCTTTACAGACGCGTCGTGTCAATGCACTTTATCATTGCGACGCATGACCTCACAGACCTTTAAATTATATTCGTAAATCGATAAATCTAACATTTGAATAACACTATATTAATTAGTACTGGCATTGTTCATTGATTCATAAGAACCCTTTTTATTTATGTAATATTTTTTAAAATGGACTAGCAATGTTACTAAAATTACTAGAAATCATGTGAACTATTTCAAGAACCATCACCTGCTGAGCTGAAGTCAATCAAATCAATGGGGATCAGCCCCGGGACCTGATATATTTCCTGCTAGCGAAACGAACGAAACGGGGATATTCACACACCGTGTAGGGATGTGGGATCGAGCCTTATGAATGAACCCCACTGCTCGCGCAGCAACTCAGTGGGGTCACCCCCCGGTCCTAGGCGCTGCTAATTCCAGCGGTTTTTAAGCTTCTTTTAACGTTTTCGCGTTGGCGATATATGGACGAACCTATTCCTACATTGGGTCCGTCGCTGGCCCTCCCGGACGGAGACGGAATTCGCGTATGAGCGGACGTCTCTCAGGTGGACGAGTTCCTGCTAGGACGATATAGAATCCCCTGTTCGTTTATTAGCAAAACTATCACTCTGAAGTAGGTTTACTGTGAGAGTGTGGCATTTCTCCGGATGACATAACTAATTTATTTAGCAGATAAAACTCTGGAATTCTTTTTTAATTGTTGAACAACTTTTAACAACATAATTTATTCTAAAAAATAGAAAGGTATATTTTAAACACAGAGAAGCCTACAGCTTAAAGAGATTATAACATCATATAAATTCATACTTATGTATACAGGCACTACTTTTGACTTTGCCAGGGTTTTAGATTTTTAGAAACGTTCATAATTTATATTAGTAGCGTACAAAAATTAAGTCATTAGAAACTTCCGGAAAATACCAGGAATAATTAGTGTTAGTTTCATTCCCAATTAGTTGGTGAAATTGAATTTTTCTATATTGTTATATATTTAAAAAAAATAATGTTTAAACATATACCATGTGCGTCGCGTCTTCCGCCATTTCATCTCAAAGCAAATTGCTTTACTTTAACAGTAATAACGTGAACCATCCTGCTATGTCATAAATTAAGTCTGGTAAAAACCATTAGTCAATCTAGCACAAATCTTGAAAGCGCTTTGCAAGTCGTTGGCTTCAACGCGAAACTAATTATAAATTTTGGCCACCGCTGTGTTTCGCGTAAGCCGAATGACATATGCTTTATTATTTCCTCATAATTTTATAACGCTAATATACACTCAAGAGGCTATTATACAATTTTAACCAATTATTTATTTTAAGTTATTAAAATATGTTACATCATGAAAATTCATATAAAAAAATCCTTTATGGAGTACAAAAATATATTTTTATGGAGTATAAAAAGTAAAACAAAAGAAAAACGATTTACACTGTAAATTAGGATTCCCTATATCGTGGATGCCATTAAAAATATACAAAACACGGGGATAGAAACAAAATCAAAATTATTTTACGTTATAGGTTCTGAAAATATTGTACAGTGTTTGCTTTATGTTTTTAAGACGACATCTATCTATTATATTATATCTATTTAAAAACACAACACCATTATTCGAACTCATTTCGTTCTTGCTCCGTGGAATCTGCCTATAGCTGAACTGAAAAAACTCCCCATTGATCTTGAACTTTAAAACTTGTATTTGTAAGTGGCCCTTGATGTGTAAACCGGCATTGTACTACTGGGAACTATAAATTTATATAGTGCTTATCGTCGGGAGTTCAACGTTACCTTTAATATTGGAATGTTTAATAAAAAAATATTAAATTCCTTTCCAAAAAGTAGCCTTGCTTAAAATAAAAACTTTGCATATTGGACGGCGTGCGCTGAATATAAAGTTAAAATACTTCCGTACACTTAGGAACGTTTGGCTTATTGGACACATAATTCGTTGATCAATAAGCCAAGTGTACGCAAAGCAAAGTTTATCATGTTTCTAAGTTGATAATTGAAGTCGAATTATTTTTGAGCAATTATGAAAAACAAAAATGGCGGAGAGATGTGATGAGAATAAACAATCACATCTCCTAGTAGTAAGTACTCACCACCGACCATAGACATTGTATCGTGCAATACTGGGAGAACTTCATATGTATCTTTAAGAAAGTAGTAGGATACTGGTGAGGATCAAATCGTCTTTCATTGCTTATAGAGAAGGTTAGGAGAAATGAAGATGTAGTTTCTATAGTGATAAGACTAATGGATTAGTGTTTCGAGCTTTACTGAGTTTGCTATGTTATTAACCATCAGCCGTATTTATAGTCTAACGGTAATCTTTTAAATAAAATTTTAACTCGCATAAAAATTTATAGAACTTTTTAATTTTTTCATATGTAAAATAAAACCTATATACCAATGATCTTTTATGTATATCTAACACTACAGTTAAGGCATAATATAGTGAAATACGATATGTATAATATCCAGTTTCTTTTTTCCAAAAAGACTATAGGCGTGCATTCGACTATGACCCCAGTCAGTTGGCCAGACACACTGGCACCGCACCGTCAGTTGTTTTGGCGACCTCGGTAAACGTGCGCGCGCGCCGCTCTGCGCTTCTAACAATTTTTGATTCGATAAATAATCGCTTTCTCTATTACCGCTAACTTATCAATAAAATCGCAGCGTAATCGATTATTGCAACCAAAAGGAAAGGTTTCTCCTCCTATAGACATGCATGTATCTGTGATGTTAAGTGTGTTGTGACCTTACACTACGTTTATTATTATGAATCATGCGCAAGTGTTTTGCTTGTTTTTCATATTAGTGTATAATGGTGTACAATTGGAACTAATGATCAGTACACGTTCTATTAATTTTTGAATGGAAGTTCCTTTGAATTTTTTATTACTACTTGCTGGATTGATGTTATCTTTTGTTATCATAGAATTATCATATTATCTTCCTGACCTTGATTTGTTATTGTGTTGATATTTAGCGAAAATATAACAATTTTTTTCTGTTTCTCTTAATATTTCTTTGAGGTGTACCGTTGCATATCTTTGTTTAATTAGAGATACAATTAGTTTTGTCCTACATTATGTAACTTTCACTATTTTCTAGACACCATTTCTAATTGGGATTGAAATTTTAGGCTATAAGCATTGAGGTCGTCATGCGGTTAGTTTTATTCATTTGTATATACACGTATGTATGTAATGTAATATTATAAGTTTTTAGTTAAATTAATATTTAAAATCACTAATCTAATGTTCAGAGAAATGTTATTTGATATTAGCTATAGCTTTGAATAGAATCAATAATTAAAGTGTTGAAGACACTATCTATATCTATATCGATAATATATAGATCTTAAAAGATATTTTGTCTTCCATATAATTAAAATTATTGTTCGGTACAATTCGTAACTTAAAAATATTTCAAGTCACAATTCTTATATAGTAGTGTCATTATTCCAAATTAGTTTTAGCGTTATTAACTTCTTAGTGTTCACTTTTTTTTACGGTTTTCCATGTAGGGGTTGGACGGGTTCACGTATTAGGTAACCGACGGTCGAGAATTAAAATATTTCGCTTGAACTGATCGTTATGTTGATAGGTTGGTTAGTTGCGAGGAAAACAGCTATACGGTTTTCCTTGTAATACCGTTGGTGGAATTAAATTAAATGCTTTAAAAATCTTTACTTTATTTATATTTTGTTAACATGTTTATATTTGTTTCCATTGATGTTGCCATTTATCTTTTGATGATGTCGACTATTTTTTCTACGAAATTTATTTTTATTGTCTTAATGAGTTTATTTTATTCATTCTTATCTTATCAATAAACTGATATGAAAGGTTGATTAAAAGATCGATTCTCTTTTAATTAGTCGATGGTCAGCCTTTAAAAATATGTTCTAAAGATTGAATGTTCCTCATGCCTCTCCCAAGGCGCGCTGTTCGTCACGGGAGGTTCGTCATGGTCATATGTTATACGGGCTTACTGGTTTTGGCGCACCTTCGATGTTTATATACTTTACATCATGTGTGATGTGTCATGTTACTGCTCAAACCCGATAATGTTTGCCGACGATATAGGATTTACGCTTGAGTCAGACAGCGGCCACCAGATGATAATGGCGTCTACTTGATCAGTCTGTGCGCGCCCGTCAATCTGTTCTCGCGTTCGCGTTTGATTTGTTTCATACTTTATTATTTTTTTTTATTTTTACCTCACAGATACATATGTTAAGTAGATGTATATTTAATCTTCACTTTTTTAATTGAATGCCATTCAAATGCAATCGGGACATAATGTGTCTTAACAGTGCAAAAACAAATATTATATGCTTACAAATGGAGCGTGACACCTTCAAGGATAGTTGGACCCTGTGTTTAATAAACAAGATCTTATTTTAGTCAGTCATGTGATATTAGTGAAACAAACAAAATGATTTGTGAACTTATAATTGGCATTGGATTGGTATTTTATATAGTGTGGAAATATTGGGTTTCCAAGAAGAACCAAAGTGATTCAGTGGATTCACCTGTAAATAAAGAAAAGCATGGGACGAAGAAAGAATATAGATGTATATCATCGTCAGACAACGTCTTTAAAAACCAAAACATTGATTTGGATGATTCCAAAGGGCTAAATTTCGATTTAGAAAATAGTTTACATATACAGGAGATTCGACAAGAGATTCCTGTTGAAAACTACAATGCAAAGCTATTTGATGAACTACAAAATCAAAAATTTGAAAGCGTAAAGTTTCAGAAACGAGTTAGTCCGCCAAAAGAACGTTTAACGGAATTTTTAGAAAAAACAATTTTGAACGACGATAAATTAAATGCAATTATTCAAAATTTATCCCTGGACAAAACTGAAACTGAGCCATCGCCTTTGTTTAATTCTGTGACCGATTCTATTAAAAAAGAAACATTCAGTGAAAAAGTGAAAACTCTAGAAGACTCTCTTGCTCAGGTTGCCAACAAACTTAAGGATATAAATGAAACTAATCGTTTTGAAGACGATAACGACGATTTAAAAACACGAAACGAAGACGATAAATCTCTACTGCAACGTATGCAAAAAAAGTCAGGGTTACCTGCAACGTTAAACTTTGGTTCAGTTATAGGAGAGCTGAAAAGCAAAACAAAAAATGCAAATGGTTGTCTGAAGCCTGTTTTTAAGAAATTCGAGACCGATGTTGTGGATAACGTGGAGGCATGTTATTTTTTCTTTTTATTCAATATATTCAACTGTAAATAATAGGTTCGATTGTAATATAGCGGCTACGTGGTGCGTTTTAGGTAAAACATATGTCCAGCAGTGAACTGTCGGCTGTTGTTGATGATGATGATGATGGTAACGTCTACAGTTCTATATACATACAAAATTCTGAACATACTAATATTTAAAAGTCACCGCTATTCTATATTTAATGTATTTGTGCATTTCCAGTACACGAGGAAATGCACATATACGCTTCTTTTCCTATATTTACACCAGCTTTGTTGTTCTTAGCGTTCTTTTAATAATAATTTGCCATATGACTAAGGCTTTTTTATTATTAAATCAAAATAAATAGATTTGTTATTTCATGTATTGTGTTTCTTACCTTGCATAGGTACAGTAAAATAAACATAAATTTTTGTTAAATTAAAAATATTTTCACTTGGGAAAAATAGTTTACGATTGCATGACTATCTAAAAATTAACAGTGATTCATATGTATGTAAAACATTCACAGTACAATAGTTGTTTATAAAACCAGCTATTCTGTGAGGAAGAGAGGTATTTGATTATCTACAATTTATCTAACGTAATCTGTCTTATGGCGTACTATCACATGCTTGCAGCATAAGAATTAATATTCGTATCTTAAAGTAGAATTATTGTTTCATTGTTTCTATAAATTTATTTGTATTCAGAGCAACTTTGATGTCTTCATATAAATAACTAAAACAGTGAGCTAGATCTCTGAATAAAATCATTCAGTGTACACGATAAGAATTTAAACATGCAATAAAGCAATTTAAGGATTACATTTTTGTTCCATGTGATCATGAATTTGAAAAATGTTTATTGATACACACACACACACACACGCACATATATATATATATATATATATATATATATATATATATATATATAATGCTTGAAATCGTAGTGCCACATTTGGGTTCCCTATATCGTTTGCGGTTTTTTTAATAGGTGCTATTAAAATAAACCGTGACAAGGACAAAGACTCGAGTAAATATCTGGCCAGGCCATATACAAATGTATTTATCCTGATATAAAGCGAACACTTCCCCACTATGCCATTTCGATCGTTTTCAAATACTGATATATTTTAAGATGTATTTATTGCACAACGTAATATTTAATTAATATCAATTTTTTTTATACGTCTTAATATAAATTTATAGCGTCAGACTCCTAACACCGGAAGACTCGGTCTAGGGCAAGCATGTTGTTGACCATGACTGACGCTTGTTTATACTACTAATTCAATTCACCTTTATTTAGTTCACTTTTTTATGGAATAGATAGGCAAAAGAGTAAAACGCGTAAACAAATAGGGCCGCTTGTGGACATCCGCAATAAATTGATGATGCGTCCCCTTCACTTTATTGCGTAGTACCTTATTATCAGGATGAGAAGAAGGATTTAAATGAAGAAGAAAGAGCGAGCCATGTTAAGTTAAGGAGGAAATAAAGGTCGGGGAAAAGAGCTTACTTTAAAAGAGGCAATTGTTGTATTGTTTGCACAATACAATCGTCGCAGGCATGTCACTGATATGTTTGAACGTTCGTTCAAGTCCGCTGAATTCTTTGTGCTTGATGGACCAATGTCGACATCGAGTATATTATTTCATATCGCCAACAATTATATGTGCTTTTATAGATAAACACTTATCATATGATATGACATATGATCTCAGTGATTTGCAATTATTTACATATTTTAATTTCTAGTGCTTCTATGCCATAGAGCAGGAATAGGTCAGTTGGTAAGTTGATATTGATCTTATGATCTGACGTCGTGAGTTCGTATCCACCATTGGACTATTAATTTAAATCATATACTAGCACAAGCAATAAGCGTTGATGGAATGGTTAACAAAAATTATAGTCATATAAAAAAAGTACCTAGTCTTCTTTAAAAAAAAAAGATTAGAGTCAACTCTTTTCCTCTTGTGAGACTATGGGAGATATCAGTAGATTTGCAGTGGCGTTTACTTGAGAATCAATCCGCCCTCTAAGTGTTGTTACAGCAAGACCTCTCAGTTTAACAGTGGACTAATAAGGCTGTATTGATGATGTAAATAACGATCAACATACATGCCAACACTGTAGAAAACCGCTTTTCATTATGAGGCATGTGTGACACGGTGCTTCGTTGCAGGTTACCAGTATTCACATAACTTTGCCAATACTCTTAATGTTTATTTTTTCATGAAGTTGATTTCTGTTTCCACGGAACACTACTAAAATTGCACTATTCATATAAAATGCAAGCCAACGCCTGCTTTAAATGATCCTAGAAATTATTGTTACTATATAGAGCTTGATCCCAGACTTTTCTCCTGACAGAAAAAATAAAACAGCTTTTTAAATGATTTTACATCTTGATTATCACCGTCTGTTTCCAATGGGGTGATTATTTTTGTTTATACAAAAGAGTAAATTAGACATTCACTGTAAATGTAAATGTTTGTACATCTTTTTTTTTAATATTTAATGAACAACGGTCTGATAAACAGTGGTGTCAATGCGTCGTTTATCTCGTGCAGTAATAGCATTATCGTCGTTGTCATTAAAATTGGGAGAAACTCGCGTAATCAACTACTTGATAAGCGAAATATCGACATATTCATATAGACGTTGCTATCTCCCTCTGATTTACCATGGCTTCACATAAAAATTACCGCATGAACTTATTTAAAAGTTATTACTAAAGAATGAGTTCATATTTACTTATATTTGCAAAAATATTATTAGTTATGTATTTTTGTTATAACCAATATGTATTTCACTTCTAGGCACAGAGCCTCCTTATTTCTAGATGAATGGAGTTTGACCCACCACCCTTGTCCACCCAGACGGAATAAATACCTCTAGACCTTATACACATACACATGTACATATATCCATATACACACACACACACACACATATATATATATATATATATATATATATATATATATATATATATATATATATATATATATATATATATATATATATCCCGTCGCGGTAATTGAACTCACGATCATTGACTATCGGTCGTCCTTTCAGCTATAATTTTTTTTAAGATAAAGTCCCCGGTTTATTTAATATTTTTGTAGCTCTTAAATGATATTACATGTATATTATTTCATTGCAGGAATCCCTGAATGCAGTCGTAGATGAAAAGAAGAAGGTACTTATTGATGAGAACGAATTAGGCGCCAACATCCTAGCCGACCGGAGAAATAAGTTAGAAACCGCTGCGCAGGTAATAAATTATTCTTGTAACTTTCGATAGGAATAAAAGTACTTCTGTTTTAAAATTGTACCCATGGAGTCCTCATTGATCGATCGATAGTAGGTATATCATAATATACTACTATATAAACTATAGATACTTTAATTTTATTATTTCTAAATTATTTAAATATTAAATAAACATTAAATAATGGTTTTATAACGAATATTTCAATTATCTAACTGGTTTTATATTGAATATAGTTTGGTAGTTTAAATAGAATTATGTAAACGATATACTCACTTGGTGATGACAACGAGATGTATTTCTTTTTGAAACTGTAATACTGATACTTGCCATGATCAAATATACTCGTATATACATACATACACGTTATTTATTAATATTTAAATAAAATCTAGCAATGTTATCAAAATACAATAAAACATAGTTTATACAATATAGTTTCAACACTATGCATTTGCTTTGCATACACTTATAAATTTGCTTTGTTCGTAAAATCATTCAATTCGATCTCTTATCTCGATCGCGCGGGGAGAGTACAAATAAGCAGATTATATGCTCGTAGAAATAGGTATATGAGAAATGCCCATAAATCTCATGTCAAACATGAAATGCTTTAAACTATAATATAGCTTGTGTATAATAGGAAATACTCGGTATCAATAGTCCAATGATGAATTAGAAGTTGTGACACTTGGATCGTAAGCTAGGACTTTGACCCTAACCAATTAAGCCATTATTGCTTAGACCTAATTTGTTGAAAATGACGGCGACGTGGTTCGCCACCCGTCACGTCCTGATTCTCACGAGAGCGAAAAGCGACCAATGACGAGCCGTTTCGCTGCGATGAATGGCAGCGGATGGAGCTCTGTGGTCTCTGCCAACCCCTGCGGGGGATAGGCGTGAATATATATGCTAATAATAATAATATATCTTTGCTGGAGTACGATTGGAATACACGAATGCTGAATGGAGACTGCGACCAGGCAAACAATGTGGACGCCTCCCAGCCACATGAAGCGAAGAAAGGCGCCTAAAATTATATTCAGCAGTGGAAATACGGAGACTGGATGAATTAATGAATGAAATATGCAACAAAATATAATAATAACACTTATTTTGTAATAAAAGTAGTTGTAATATGAAAAGTTATTGGGAATATAAAAATAAAATTGGGAAATTTAATAGGGAGAAGAAATTGCAGGCTGATGAAAAATAATCATTTTTCATCACTGAAATAAATAACAAATATACAAAATGATATGTACGTAAGTATAGCATAACTGAGTTTTCAACTACAATATAATGCATTGAAAAAGAAAGAGCGGCTTAGAATAAAAAAGCAACAGGCATTACAAGTCGACGAACTTTTAACTCGTAATGTCCTTTCAGAATGGAGCATTGAACACTGTATTCGCTTTGCATACAAAGAAACCATTTCACAGCTATATTAAATTTGGGTAATAAATAAAGTTAACTTTCAATATATAAATTGTAATTGGGAATTTTATGAACGTTCAATTAACTGTATGGATTTATTTTTATTTGTTCTTTGAAGTTGAGAATGTTGAATGAATATCTGAAAACTTTTTTGTATATCCTTAATTCAACTAAATCTGTTGAAGAATGTTTAAATTATTTATTATTTAATTTCATTTTAAATCGAATATTTTATTATTGGGATAGGCAGACAAACGAGCAAAGCTTGTCGCCCGACGGAAAGAAAGCAACTTCTTCCATCGTTCTCCACAATATCATACGCATTGCAGAAGCGTCGCCGAATTTCAACTAAAAAAAAATTGTTGACTTGTTTTTTGAAGGTTCTAATGTCGTGTTGGTTCGGACATATCGCTGAAGGTATCTGGGTCCAAGTGGTGATGCGTTGAAGAAGTTTCGGGAAAATATATGCATGGATTTATAAATATTTATTCAGAGTCTGGTAACTCCCCTAATCCGCATTTCCGTTCCTTTTTTCCCTTTTCTTTCTTCTCTATCCTTTCCCTTGCTCTCCGCCAATCCACGGTCTGCCGTGCCAATGGGTGCGTGGCTAAGGACGAGCTTAGTCGCAAGCGTGCCGATCGTCCCGGGATCCAGCTCCCTCGGGTGCCTTACCTAATAATACTTGTTATAATCTCCCGTCTATGTTTAAAACTTTTATTCTGATTTCGTTTTAAATTAATTACGTAATACATATTAAATTAACACAATTCAATACAAGTGTGCGTTTAGAGTTGAAATGTAATATTGCTGGAATGTCATTAAATCATTGTTCGACCTTTGTGCAAGCTCTGCTTTCGAATGCTACTTGCCGCTACTTAAAACTTTAATGAACTTTATTTGTGTGATCACAAAGTCCACTTTACAATGGCCTTTATTGGTTGGTTTTAATTGTGATAGTAAACAGTATCCTTAACGCACATTCAAAGTGATTTCAGATATCAGGGTTTTTTTTAGTTTTTAACATTTTAGTTTCGTTGTCCAAATTGATTTCTTTGTGTTTCTGTATATTGAAACGTAAACATAATTGCATAAAATTTCAGCGTGCATGAGTAATTTCAAGTCCTAATCGTAATAATGAGTCATTGACCGCAAAATGTGTAATTCAATAAGTATAAATCGCAATATTTTAAAGCTGGTATTACATGTCCATCGAAAATGATATATTATTGAATTATGATTTATTATTAAATATTAGATCTATAGGAGATACTACTGAGTGATTTACTTTTTCGTTTTTTTTTTATTTCAGCGAGTGATTGACTTTTTATACATATACTTAAAAAACATCTTACAATTAAATATGATATATATATATATATATATATATATATATATATATATATATATATATATATATATATATATATATATATATATATATATATATATATATACATGGATTTATATTCAGGTCTCCTTAATATACATATACACTCCATATATAATCCCTTACTACGAGCATTCGCATTGTAAATGTATCTATCTTTACCTTTATTTTTTCTCGTTAACCTTTGTAATATTTATTCCCTTGTTTGTGCGACGGAATGATTCAGTAAATCAAGTAACCACACACACATCATATCTTTCGCGAGGTTATACAGATATGACTATTTCTTGTTTTTTTTTTTCAAATAGAATTGTTTTACCACAGTATGTCCTCATATATAATACATTTTCAATTTATAGTATGTTAAATTATTTATATCTATCCTGTATATATTAATACTCGAAGAAAAATCTTTTTGGAAAAAGCTGTAAACTTTATATAGTAAAGAGTACATAAATATAAAATTAAAAAAGAATTAATAATAATTACAAACTCCATAAATTTCGGTCGAATATCGACCACTGGGTGAACGCTAGTTATGTTATATCAAAAACTTCCGTAAATAAAAAAGCAAAGAAACATATAAAAGGTCATGATTCTGGAAAAATCTCCAATAAAGGCTTGAGATAAATTACCGAGACCTTATCTTTCTCGGAGACTCTGTCTGTCTGTGGCCTATTGCCTATATTTGGCCTTTTTAACGAGCTATTGTGTATCTAATAGGTTAATCAGATTATCTTCTGCCGTTTGTACCTTTATATTTTGTAGCTATACTCATGCAGATGTTAATATTGTTCATTTTCATAATACACTTGGTTTATAATTATATTTAAACTACATTAACAATCTAGGCGCTGAACTCTTACCGAGACATAAGGAAGTCTCTTCCGTAAAACTGACCCTTAAAGTTTGTTACAGTAGAAATAATTACGAAAGTTAAAAGTAATAAACATTGCGAGACGTGGATAGAAATAAAAAAGGTTCTTCTTGTTTAATTTGAAAACTTTTCTTGCTTTTGCTTGCACGGGGGTATTTTCTATTACGTGCGTGTTGAAGGCGGAAAATTTGTGTAAGGATTTTTTAAAAAGGTATTTCATTCATTTATTCAGGGACAAATCGTGGAAAGATTGATAAAAAATATATAAATGGCTCAGTCGCAAAGTCACCACCCTCGTAGTCGTGGGTTAAGTTGCCGCATCGAGCTTAATAAATATGGCTAATATGTATGGCTTACAGATATTTATTCCTACCCTAGAATCACGCCACCTTGGGCAAGTGTTTCTACTGAGTGACCGTCAGTTATTTTGTTTTAAATAATTACCTAACGTTTAATATAGATTTAAAAATGTAAATCTTTTGTTTTGTTCCCCAGGGTTGGCGCAAACGTGTACCTCAGAGCGATGCGTCACTTTTTACTGTCGCTGGCCGCTTGGAGAGGGACAAGGTCGCAGTTGCTACACCCCCCCTCACCCCACCACCACTGAACCCACCACAGACTGCGTCGCCGGGAATACCTGCGCCTAACAAGTTCAGGTAATTGATAATTACTTTAATATATAGAAATAAAATTTAATTGTCTGTCTATAATATAATATAAAATGGTAATGCCTTCTCTTAACCGCATATGCTTAAACGCAAAAACAAAGCTCTAAACAAGTTTGACAAGCTTTTGCTTGTCCGTATATATCTTTACATTTATGGAAGAGGTGGGCTAATGAGTAAACATCTTGCCTGATGGTAAGTAATCATGACAAGCTAGAGAATTGAAATTAAGCTTCTTTTTATTTCTAAAAGTAATAATTATAAAAATAACTACACAACACAACAAAGCTAGTTATTAAGTTAAAGTTTAAGAAAAATATGTTTTTTATAAAAACAAATTTTTGTAGTAACAAAGTAAATATTCTTACCTACTGTATAGGCAATCTATGGAGATATTGCATTCGTATATTTGAAGACCTTTTGCTTCCTTAGACCTTTAAATGTTTCTCTCCGGTAATTGCTTGCGTTTCGACATCGGCATGTAATTGTCTGTCGCTTCCACTAACTACTTGATTTGTGTCCGGCAAACTTAACGATCCGTTTTTATCTCCTCGCCTTTAGGTTTGCATTTTTGCATTTAAAACTTTTAGTTAAATTCCAACAGAAAGAGTATTGCGTTGACTGTGAAAATAGTATTTTGCTTATTTTCTCTTTTTCGCATCTACTTTCTAAGGCCATAAATGAAATAGTTTTTTACTTTTTGTTTCTTCTCTTCGAGTATCACGTAAAAAAATGTTAATACTGGTAGAGCCACGCTGCAGACGAATACTTTGTCAAGAATGGCATAATATTTGTCTGTAGCATAAATGGGCCGGCTCGTCTGGGGAATTACCACTCTCTCGCACAAAACCGGCGTCTGAGTGGTAGCTTAACTACCGCGCTTCGTACGGTGAGCGGCCGAGTTCCGGAGGCCCAACACCCTCCCTCTTCCTTTACCCTTCCATTCCTACTCCCATAATGACACTTTCCTTAAAGGTCGGTAACGCTTCCGCACTGCCTATGGCGCTGCGGAAGTCTATGGGCGGCGTTGATTGCTTTCCATCAGGTGACACGCCGGCTCGTTTGCCTTCCTAACCCATAAAAAAACTACGGAAAAGAGTAGGACATGACGAAGAACGAGAGGTTGAGCCATTGGCTATCGCAGCTAACTGATCCAGTCGCAACAGCAAAACTACAACTGATACGGACGTATTTTGCGAAAGTAATATATAATCCTGACCCGAACGAGCCCCAGTCTAAATTACTCGAACATGACTCTATCACAGTAACTTGTTTATATCATTTAATAGCGTAAGAAGTGTGGGTGTTTTACGGTTATCCTAAACCATTAATCGGCAACTAGTAGACGCGATTCACCGGATGTTTGTATGATGTAACTCAGATATTTTTGCTTCGCCGCTGAACAGAAACAAAACAAGTTGTCTCCAATCGTCGATGTGTATATGTATGGATCAATTAAAAATTAATCAAACGCCGATCCACCTTGAGCAAGAGATATAGTTCTCGGCAGTCTTCTCTCAGACATCGACCTCTCCCAAAAAGCGTCACCTAAGCTGATCTTCGGCTTCACGCATCCAGTTTCTGCTGGTATGCAGATTATCGCATCAAATAGCTGGCGGACGTCTCACTTCGTTTGCCAAGACGCGGCCTTGCAATAATTACTAGTTTAGTTCTGACCTATCTCTGATATTTGAAATTATAGTACAGAGTGTTTTATTACATTTGGCGGCTACAGCATCATTGATTTCTATAATCATAAATTTATAATTCAATCAATTTTTTCTCAGATCTCGCAAGCAGCCCACATCACCCACAAATGGGTTCGCTTCGGGCCCACTTCGTTCCGCGTCGTGCGTCGTAGTTTGTGCTGCAGCAGAGGTCAAGCCTAAAGAGGTCCCGCGGCCGGACCGAGAGTCATTTAAACGGAGTCACTCTGTCAGCGAGAACATCAGTCGAGTTGACGAGAGTAAGAAGACCAATACTATATTTTTTTTTTATATACAGGGGTTGGCAGAGACCACAGAGCTCCATCCGCTGCCATTCATCGCAGCCAAACGGCTCGTCATTGGTCGTTTTTCGCCCTCGTGAGAATCAGGACGTGACGGGTGGCGAACCACGTCGCCGTCATTTTCGACAAATTAGGTATATTAAATTCGTCTTAGTGAATCCCACAAGCCGCAAGGGAGGATGGAGGACAGCCGCAGCAGAGCCCTGCATGCTGAGGTAAGGCACCATAGTATCCGGGGGAGCCGGTCCCGGGACGATCGGCACGCTTGCAACTAGGCACGCCCCTAGCCACGCATCCATTGGCACGGCAGACCGTGGATTGGCGGAGAGAAAAGGAAGGACCGAGAAGAAAGGAAGGGGTAGGAAAGGAAATGCGGATTGGGGGGATTACTAGACTCGGAATAAACATTTATAAATCCATATAAATATTTATTCCGATGCGGGAATCGACCACGCGACCATTGACTCCACGGTCAATCGGTCGTCTACGCATATAAGCATAATGCATAAGCATTTCTTCCTCAACTTTTGCCACGACACCTTTTTTATTGCATATCGTTCTCTATATCTTCATACCTTATTACATAATATATTAATTCCCTTACAACAATACATATTTATTTCACTACATGATTCACATCAGATGTTAATTGTTCTAGACGAGGAGTCACCAGGTGCTGAAAAGTCCGGTTGCCCGGTGCAAGTACCCCGTGCTGACGATGAAACCTTCCATGCGTTCTTCGCTCCGTTGCAGCAGAACGACAAGCAGAATGTCGCCGATCTGGACGTAGACCTTGACGCTATTGATAGCGGCTCTAGGCAGTTGTTAGTAATTTTTAACTATAAATTATTATAGTCCTTTAATAAAATAGATCAGGGATTGCCAAACGTTTTTAATCATCGACCCATATATAATTTTTCGAAAACTCCATCGACCCCAACCCAAAAAAGTAATTGTCATTTAATTCAAATAAAACATTCATTTTGTGATTTTTAACATTTATTAAATTAATTTTACATTGTTACACAATAGTTTTATGAAAAATATCTTAACGTTAAAATTTAAATACCTTAATATTTATTAAATCATAAGTAAGATGTAAATTGTTCTCAAAAGTAAAGGGTTCGAACAGAAGAAAATTTCAAAGATTATCGTTATATCCAGTTTATTTTCTTCGTTTAACAAAAACTATTAGCCAACCGACTAATTTATAACTATCCCACAGTATCCACTCCCTTACTACAATTTAGTTCAACCGTCAACACAGACTGCCGTCCGTTTCTTTTTTGCATAATCGGAATTTGTGTTGCCCGTTAGCAAAACTAAAATCAAAAGTGCTGCCAGAGTGCGAAATATAGTAAAAAGTTAGCTTAAGTGTTAAAATATTACAAAACCTTACAAATATAACAACAGTTTTAAGGCTTATCTTTATTTATTATATATATTATATTACCAAAAAGATGGGTGTGCCTGCTGTTTCTTGTTTCACGTATCTTGAATGTCTACAATGACCCCCGTCAGCTACGTTGTTGGCACACTTTCCTTGCTTCCTCCACACTCATCATTCTTTTCATACAAGCAAGCCAGCTAAGGGTACTTTTTTCAATTTGGTGTCATTACAGATTGGCGAGCGAATGGGCGAGAAGAGCAAAGCGTGAAAGGCGACACGTTGCCTCCCGTAATCCACTCAAAGCGTTAGCGGCGCGCACTGACCTCAAGGAAGAGTATGTCGCGCCGCCCTCAACCATACGCGATCAGCTCATTAAGGAGAAAGGTATTTCATCATAAATCTGTAACTGTCTCTATGCTAACCATAAGTTGAGAGGCAGTAACTCTTTGCCATGAATCAGTACATCTTAATTAGAATTATTTGTGTAGTGCCCTAACATTATAAATATAAATAACAAAGACGAACGACCACCCCGTCCCAGAATAAATCGCTGTAGGCCATAAAAATATTCATCCTGATGAGTAATTCCTTGTGCTTATGCTGATATTGGATTTTACCCACGATCTGCGCGAGGCGGTTGACAGAAATTTTGTATGTGTTGCTTAAGATTGGACTATGTGGCACGAACTGGGGAATGTTCATCTTTAACAATGGACAGCTGTAGGATGATGATGATGAGAATAATGATCCTGAAATTAGCAAGCTGTGGTGAAATAAATATTGTGACGAAGTCTACCCTCTTCAAATGAAGTCGTCCCGAATGGAACAGTTTAGCATAGCTATGTTTCCTCTTCGAACATTTAATTAAAGCTGTAATTTTATGATACGAGAATAATTTTAAATATTGTAGAGAATCCTTTTTCGCATTAACGCAGGGAAAATTCAATTGTTACCTTCAATACAATTTTTACAGCCTAATTATCGATAGCTAGCATAACTATTAATGCCCTGGTAAATGTAGACACGCACATTATGTAATAATTTAATATATCCGTAGTACTACACGCAATCGCATGTGTGCGATATCTGATTCTTTTTCTTCGTTAAGGATAATTAAGCTTACTAAGTACGAATAAATTGTTTCTCAGAATGTAGAAACTTTTAATAGTGGTAGAGCCATGCATGCATTGACCGGCTTGACCCTCCTCCGGTCGAGTCGCAAGTACCTTGCCTTCACGGGTACTGGGTATTGTTACTGTGGCATTTTTAGAATAGAATAGAATAGAAAAACTTTATTTATGACACCTTTTTTTACAATAACTAAAATTAAATCCTTAATAATATTCTATATACAAATAAATACACAAAACAAAAAGAAAATAATTTTAATCTAACGAGTGTCATAAAATGGTTCTTGCTCAGCATCAGCCGGGCGCACTATTGGAGCACCCGGCGCTGGTTTTCAGCAAGAACCAACGTCGTCAGATCGCGGACCACAGTGACGACTTTCATACTGACACACTCGTACATACATCTATATTTCTGTCTTACCTTCCCATTACTTTCTCCTTCTCTTCTCATAACTTTCTCCTTCGCTTTCCATTAAATTCTTATACTCTGTTATATCATTCTTCAACTCCCGTTATTAACATCCTTACCCTGATAGTCAATTCCCTTAGTATATTACAGATATACTAAATGTTTTTATCGTGATTGTCTTGCATGAAACTGTATTATATTATGCTAAAGTCAATGTTATGCTCAGTTCAATGAAACTCTTCTTGCACGGGGTCACTCTATTCTTGGAGGGATGGACATTAACTTACCTCGCTTGTCCGAGGCGGATTGGCAGGTCACCGAAACTCTTAACCTGTAGGCCATTAATATCTTAATCTCGATGCGGGAATCGTACTATTGATCATCGACCCCAAAAGCGGTAACTTCGTCACTAAACCCGTTTGGTCGCCTATTCTTTTTTAAATATATTTTTTTAAATATTTTTAGCGACTGCAAATTGCGGTCTTGCCGCGGAAGCATTAGCAGCCCTGGCAAGCAAGGAAGACTTCTCCAATGTAGCTCTAAAAAGTGCCTCCATCAACATCCCTAGTCACGGCACCAAGCCTCTCATGTTGCTTCACATCAAAGGGCGAAGAAGAGTTCAGGTACGTCATATTTGTGTGTATATATTTGCCTAGAAATGGAAGTTAATAAAAACATCGATGTTTTTTTAAATATAATCACAATCTTATATATAGGTCTTGCATCAACAGTAGTGGGGATAATATTAGTAGTGGGGATGATAATAATTTACGCCTGCATTCTGTCTTTTAATATAATCAATTAAAGTGAAGCGAATAAAGTTATGACACGATCGTATTTAATCTCTTACAACTGAAATTGGGCTTCGTTGCAAGACCGATGTATAAGACCGGGGATATAATGCATCGCATAGTGTACAAAATAAATAGATGTTTTCCAACAATCGATTGTTTTTACATATTAGAAACGTATGTGGAAAAGAAGTCAAAGAAGAAATAGACATTACTCAAAATTCTTGCTTTCGGTTACAATTTTACAACTGCTGATTAAATTTTTAGGAGTAAAAATGGACCAACGACGTAACGGTGTAATTAAAAGACGAAAAATAGTTATCAACATTCAACGTAGGTTTTACATTCCTCTTTACTCATTACATAGTTACCTCGCACGATATCCACAGGAATAAATTGGGTGACCTTATTTTGTTCCGAGAACCATAAAGCATCTTGAAATCACGGCAATAATATCGCAACTTAAATGACGTCGATAAAAAACCACTAAACTACCTAAAAAATTACGTCACCAATATCAACCCACGAATATCTCTTCGTATGGATGCCAAAGCAGCGATTCGCAATTTTGAACGTTTCTGTATCGTCATCTCATTATATTATTTCAATACAAATAAAAAACTTCGTATTTCAGACGAGACTTGTGGAGCCTGTACATACAAGCGTAAACCGCGGCGATTGTTTCCTTTTGGTCACTCCAGATCAAGTGTTCCTGTATATTGGGCTCTATGCAAATGTGATTGAGAGGTAAGATTTAAATTACTCTGATACGTCAAAACTGTGTAATTTTAGTCTTCACGTTCAAATTTTTTAAATGCAGCAATTAATTTTTCATTTAAATGTGACTTATCTATAAAATCAACCAAAGTTATCTTTTAAACAATTTAATTTAGTTCTCGTAAGAATATTTGTGACTTTTAAATCCATCACGTCCCCTAGAGTCTATTATTCGTTAATGAAAAATCACGTTATTTCACTAATAAATTATTTATTACTAATAGAGCTAAGCATTCAGATATTAAAACAAATATAAACATTTTCCAGGAATCGAAGCGCCGATATCGCTTTACATATCTACAACACTAAAGATCTCGGTTGTAAGAACTCAACGGGTATTATCAAAATTGATGAGCAAACGAAAAATTTTAACAACAAACATTGGAATCAGTTCTGGTCACTGCTTGGTGTAACTGATGACATCGAAAATTACAAACCAATTGAGACCGGAAACGCTGATGAAGATGAGATATTTGAGTCTTCTATTCTACAAACGAACATGTGCTATGAGGTCGTTGATGATGAGTTGGTGCCAATAAAAGAATACTGGGGGCAAGTGCCAAAGATCGCCATGTTGCATCAATCGAAAATAATTGTATTCGACTTCGGTTCGGAGATGTATATTTGGTACGGGAAGAACATACCGCTTGAGAGTAGACGACGTGCTGCCCAATTAGCCCAAGAACTATTCGATGACGGCTACAATTACGAAGAGTGTCATATTAACCCGTTAAATGCAGCTGCATACCAAGGGGCGAGGGGGGAGTTAAATGTTCCCGAAAAATCTTCAAAGTCCAGACCCGAATGGGCGATTTTATCCAAAGTAACACAACATATGGAGACCATCCTTTTTAAAGAGAAATTCATCGACTGGCCCGACTACACTCGAGTCATCAAAGTGAAAACCCAAGAGAACAAATCGAATAGTATGGAAATAACACCGTGTGACGCGGATGAGATGTATTCGAACGAATATCAAGATCCTGATCTCGTTTTGGAAGGATCACATCTCGGTCGAGGGACGCACTACTATGATAAAGAAAATATGAGGCATTATGAAATAAAAACGAAATCAGTTTGCAAATGGTTAATACAAGAATATGACTATCAAAAAGTTGAAAATGACTCCGAGATCGGCGAGTTCTTTTCCGCAGACAGTTATATCATCAGATGGGAGTATCAGATCACAGTTACAGGCCGCGAATTGAACGGTAAACCGTCTAAGCATAACCTGACGGGTAGAGATCGTTGCGCATATTTCTGCTGGCAAGGCAAGGACGCATCGTCGAACGAAAAAGGCACCGCTGCGCTATTAACAGTTGAATTGGATAAAGAGAAAGGTCCACAAGTAAGAGTCTCTCAAGGCACTGAACCGCCAGTCTTTTTAAACCTTTTCCAGGGTAATCTGGTGATACACCAAGGCAAAAAGGATACCGACAAGAGCAGATACAAACTTTTCGTAACGCGCGGCAATTTATCGAATGAAGCGTATTTGTTACAAGTGCCGTGCTCGGTTAGACAATTGCGCAGCCGTGGCTCGTTGCTTCTGATCGACTCCGAAAAGGGATGCCTCTATATATGGCACGGGAGTCGAAGTTTGAAGCACACGAAGAACGTGGCGATCGAATTGGCGAACAAGCTAATAGCGCGAAAGTCCGAGTACCTTTTCGGAGAAAATGCGTCCAATGTGAAAATAACCGAAGTGAAGGAAGGAGAGGAGCCAAAGGAAGTGTTGGAGGCGTTGGGCGTGGCCAACAAGCAGTATTACAACTCTATGCTCTGCGCCGGGAAGGAGATAAATGCAACGTTGCGACTTTTCCACTTCACGGACTTGGGAGGGCAGTTCGAAGCCAACGAGGTGTTGTCGCCGTTGCGTCACGAGCACTTGGTGACACCCTTCCCTTTTGAACAAAAGGAGTTGTATTCGGCTTCGCAACCAGGTGAGACTATGTAGCTATAATTTTAATATATTTCAATATGACCATTCGCGAACTTTAGCGGTCGCTTAACTTCTGGATAACCGTTTAGAATCAAATTTACACAATATATATTTATTAAGTAAATTGTAATATTAAATTACAAAGATTTACATGTTATATTATAAAGATAGCGGAATATTATATACATGTAAACACAGGAGGCCTTTCACCAGTATTCATCCTGGGAATCGTGGCCCCTCGCCACGGGAATTGATACACTCACTGACAATAGATTTTAATTATTACAGTACATTTCACTTTAGATATAAAGCGCTTTAAAAACAAATCACTTATGAAATCGAACACTTAGCAGTTCGTCGTACACACGGTGCGCTGGCGGCACCTCAGTTCGAACTGTGCCGAATATGTCCGCCCCACATCCATATAAACGACGCTCCGCTAGAGGGGCGCACAAAGACCACCCACTCTTTGTTTCCGACACAGATAACGCACGCTTTGTCTATGATTAAAATGACTCAGTCTTTGTCGTTGACAACGATAAATCACTCTCGGCGCTGAAGCGCCCTCATACATGTTATGATCACCTTTATTTACATATATTTTTCTCTTGATAAGAATATTATTAATATAAAAAAAACTATAAAAATTATATTATTATTACTAGGGTTTATTAATCCTTCGTGCCTGGATATACCAAGCACACAAAGGATGCATGATGATGAATATGATGAAGATAAGAAACCTCACGATCCTAAGTGTGCACAACATGGCTGCTTTTTGAATTTTGAATTTAACCCACTTAGTGGACAGTCAAAAGTTTTACCTAGCTAAGATCCGCGACAAGCAAAACAATAACAGAAAATCAATAATGTGTTTTTCTGTTGGATTAAGTGGATTTATTTGGAACTTAAACCAAACACTTACCGAAAATCGGCCATCAATTCTCCACCCACCAACCACTATACACAACACCAAACACACATTACCACTTTTCCATCTTGTAAACGACACGTGTTTCGCCCCAACACGAGGCATCACCAGGTATAGTAGACTCTACGGAAGACAACCGAAAAGTCACTTTTCGGTTGTCTTCCGTAGAGTCTACATATAGTGATGGATTTCCGCAAAGTAACGCCTGACTCCATTAATAATCGTAACCCACTTACCTAAACCTAACTTGGACAGATGGGCGTCCAAATTGTTTTTATTTGATTATAATTATTTGATTATTATTATATGTTTTTATTTGATTATAATATATTAAAGGCGTTGCTTCGGTTTCTATCTAATTTATTAACAAATTATTTATTTATGGACCAAATTAACTAGTATACAATATACTGTATTGCATGGACTTCAAGTCAGAGACTAAAGACGTCCCTGCAACGTGGCGTCCTTGGATGACTTCACTTCGTCTCTAAATGTCCTATCCTAAGCCCTTAGTCCACCCGTCATTCCGACCCGCCTAGGGCAGACCTAAAACTTATGAGATAGGAAGGCAAATGAGCGGGCGTGTCACCTGATGGAAAGTCATCAACACCGCATAGATATCCGCAGTGCCATAGAAAATCGTTACCGGCCTTTACGGAAAGTGTAGGATTATTTTTGAAGGTTCCTATGTCGTATCGGTTCCGAAATATCGTTGGAGTTAGGTTACACAGGATAGTGATGCGTAGAAAGAAGTTACTAGAAAACAGAAAGGATTTCTTATGGGAGTGACAGTTCTGTGATCCTCTGCTCCCTCCTCAGGAACGGCTGCTCCCGTGTGGCCGCCGTTAGAATGAAAATGTGTCATTAATCATGTATGATTGTATTTTCAGCTTTATTTCTCTTGGACGACGGACATGCGGTATGGCTGTGGCAGGGCTGGTGGCCTCGCGGGGAAGACGGAGAGTTGGAACCGGCAGAGATTAACACAGGTTTGTGAATATATGATTAAATTATTAAAACTCTTTACATTCATAGCCCTTCAGTTGTCCTTGTATCGTGGGTACCATGATTATATTATTTATATAGAAATGAGAAGGAGAAACAATCGGACTGGAAAAATATATATCCGTAGCTTATAGAAATATTTCTGAAGGATATTGTTCAATAAAAAATTGACAAAGGAATCACATCTATGACTATTAACATATAAAGTGAATCCGCTGGATCACTTAAATCAAAGACATAACTTATCCGTGTTAGCAAACTGAATCGCTGAAGTAATAGAGTACTGCAGTGATTCCAGCCAAATGAAGCGAAGGGCTGAGCAGGATGACTGGCAGAAATTGGATTTGTGAATCGTTTATTTGGACTCGATGCTGCGTCTTGGGGGAGGCCTCTGTTCAGCAGTGATCTGCTGTTGGGGTTCTTCATGGTGATAATTTTAAAATAAAAAGAACGTTGAATACGTTTAGACAATGGTCAATATTTGTGTTTTCAGGTGTGGGAGCATTCGCCGGTCGTTGGCAGGCGTTGCGTGTAGCGGCTTTGCGTACCGCCGAAGCCTACTCCAAGGTAGCGGGGCGAGGGGACGTCCATCTCGTTGCGGCCGGACTTGAACCCGCAGAGTTCGTGCGCCTGTTCGACACGTGGCACGAGTGCGACGACGCCGCCGAGGCTAATATTGCGGTAAATTTCTTACTTTCTGGAGGTTTGGGAATTAGACATGGTATTTGTATGGTATGTATATTTGGGGGTCTCTGAGGTGTGCTTGTTGTGAATGCGATGGTTCAGGTTGCGTGTTAAATAAATTAGCACTCAGATCCATCAACAATTATTTATTTCTTGTTTTTACATTTATATTAACATTAAATATGTATATAAATTAACATGTTTTATACAACAGCAGATCAGAATACTGAGAGTGTTTAGACAGAACTAATGAACAGAAGGTTATAGCGAGCGTGTGCCTTGACTGTTTAATATCTGTGCTTTGTTTCCTTCTCGACCAGGTCTTTATACGGTACCTGAATCAAACCGCGGGAAACCGAAAAGGCGGTCACAGCGTGTGACAAAGATTTATTATTTAAATCGTTAGGTTAGCAATACAATTTTTCTCCGCCGCTGTTAGAAGGTTGTAAAGTAACGTTATGATGGCGGCTTGCTCACGGAGCTGTGCGGTAATGCCGTTATTTACTGAGAACTATTCTTGTTGAACATTTTAACACTAGATTGTGTAGTCTATTACATATACATAAAAACTGACCATGTAATCTGTGGTAAAACATATTTCCATAAAAATTACACGGCATTTTTGTAAATAACTATAGACAATCAGAAGCTGTTTTGTAAATACACTCAATCAATACAGCTGTTATAGTATGCTTTGAACTTTGTTCCCCCTTAGAAATGAATAGTATTATAATTATACGCTCGGCAAGCGGATTATGGTAACACCATTCATTTCTGAGTGTATAATATTTTGATACGGTACAAGTCTCAATTTTAATATATCCCTGGCCTTAACCCTTTCGGTACGGATGCCGGATATATCCGGCGTCCAGTGGCGTAGCGAGGGGTCACCATTCTCCGGGCGCTACTCGCAAAGGGGCGCCAAATGGTCCGCAAAACAAAAAAATTGCTGGATAATTTTTAATTTTATTATAAATGATTTCCGGAAAATATATTTTAAACATTAGTGCCAGTGTAATATTATAAATGTTAATTCCTTAATGTATTGTTTAAATAAATAAAGAATAAATTCCGAGGTGAAATCCCTAATATGACTGGACTACAAATATAACGCTTTTGAACGCTTGAGCACTGTACCTTATGGCACTGGCACTGTACGGGGCGCTGTACGGGACGCTGTACGGGGCGCTGTACGGGGCGCTGTACGGGGCGCTGTACGAGGCACTGTAAATTGCAGCACGGGTTTAAGGCGGGTGAAGTGATGTCGGGCCGATGCGAGTTGTCCCGACTGACGAACTGCGACGCGCTGCTACCTCTAGCGGCGCTGCAGAGGCGCCCTCTACCGGACCACGTCGACCCACACCACCTTGAGCGGCATCTCTCCTCTCCCGACTTTATGGTACGTATGACTTGGTGACTCTGCGACAAGCTGACAGGGAGAAGATAGACACCCTAGAAGAGGTGGGCCAGAAAAGAGTTATTTGGTATGGTGTATAAAATGGCTGTGACTGCTTCAGTGGAATAACTTATAATATTAATACCCGAAGAAAATACTTTTACCCTTTTTAAGTACCTTACTCACCGGAGTTAAGATTTTTTACGTTTAATATGTAGCAGTGTTGCTAAAATAAACAGTTAAATTTTTAAAAATTAAAAAGAAAATTGATTACGTTCGAATTTCGATTATCAATGACATGATAAGTTATAAATATAATAAGTTTTGCTTCACTTTTTAATGGTTTTGTTAAGTTTATGACATAACAACAGTACAGTGACGAAGTGATCGCTTTCACAGCCAAGAGATGTGGGTTTCCAATTTTATATCAAAATATTTTGTTTTACATTTGAGTTTAAAATCCTACTCTTAACATAGGAGATCGTAGTGTGAAACTATAACCTCTAATGCTCCCTTTGGCAACCATGGTTGCCAATTTTTTCGCCCAACTTTCATCGAGACAATCCATGTCTCGATTTCTATAATTTCTGACAATTTTTATAATTAAAAATCATTTTTTGAGTTTAGTATCAAGCACTTCAGCGGATAAGAGTAAAGTATATTATTTATTTATTTATTTTATATTTAAAGGAGGCGTTTGGCATGACCAAAGAGGAGTTCGCGGCACTACCAGCTTGGAAGCAAACCAATATGAAGAAGGATGTTGGCTTGTTTTGACCCAACGGCGCCGAATCTACCACTGAACTGAATCACGTCACGCGCACAAAGCTCGCGGGCGCGGGCGCGGGCTGAACGCACTCGGCGTACTCGTACATAAGAGGGGAGGCGCGGGCCAATAGCAACACGACTTACGGACGATTTTCGTTACGTACCTTCCACGTATAGATATATAGCCTCATTCATAAACGTTAATTATCTTTTAAGCAACTTTTTAAACAATGTTTAACATATATAGCGTTCATAAATACCGTTTAGAGTTAATCGTCTGCTTAAATCGGTTACATAAGTGGCTGTCAAATTAAACAATCTCGCACGCTAGTTTAAAACTTAACCAATAAAATTGAGAATAAAAATTACACAATGAACAGCTGTTTATAATGACATCGTAATGATACTAGCTAGCCAGTAGTGATACTACTAGCTAGTTAGTAATAGAGCGGGGTTTTCCATTTTTTTTACACAGATGATACACGGATTTATTTTAAAATAAGGCAAAAATCAAAAATTATACTCATACAGCCAAATTTTTACCAATAAAATCCAATGATTCCAGTGTTGCAAGTGTGAAAATTAATAAGCTATGCGCTTAACTAAGCAAATGTCAAAGTAACTTTTATGAATTAAATTAAAAAACAAAATTCTAAGCATTGTTTAAAGTTTAATTTGTTAAATAATGCTTAAAACCTCAATTAACGAAGTTTTATGAATAAGGCTGATAAAGTTTTATACAATCGCAGCTATTTCGTACTTTTTTACTGAACCACGTCGAAGGAATTTGATACTAGTGTTAAGAGCACGCTTTAAATTTGATAGCAGACGGAACAGTCGCTATTTTGTACTAATGGAATGTAACATTGTATTCGTTCTCGTGATATTTTTCATGTAACCGCCGTAGACATAGGGTTAGGAGTATATAGGGATACCGACAACATGGATTTGGCAGGAATTGTAAGTTGAAGTTTCGACATTTGTCGTATCTCTAGCACGACGCTCTATTTGTATATAACCGTTTATTATTTTTATTTATTTATTTTCGAGCGAGTCCTCCCTTTCTTACTCTGTCTTTACCTGTGCTCTTTTCTATTCTAGTAATTTATAAAGTAACGTTAACTTTAGACTTTTAGAAATATTTATTTTTCGTTATTTTGAACCGCTAGTTTAGATGCGATAAAATGTCGAAGTGAATATAAAGTGATATTTTTCTATTCCCTTTGGTATTATCAAACGTGTAAGTGACGTTCCGTAACTTATATCCACTATTCAAAAAAGTTTGACAATACCAAAATTGGGATAAGTAGGGTAAATTAATCTGGTCAATGTTTGATTGTTGTTCGTTTGTTTACTAAATGTATACAAACCCTTCTTTAATATACGCTTTAGGATAGGCTTTTGGTGATCTGTGACGCTCGGATTTTTATACAAATCCTAATTTGTGATATTTTATTGAGTACCTTTCGGAGTGAATTCGCTCTGAACGCTTTTTTTATGGAACAGTATTGATATTTACAGTATTGGGCTGTGAGTACTGCACACTGGGGGTGTGTTAGCTATTCAGCTGCCGAGGCTTGCGACCGTTCGCACAGTCTCTCTCTCGATATACAATGTAACTAGCCCAGTATTGTTCGTGTTTGTATAAATTTTCAACGTCTCAGAGCTATTATGTATTTTAACACATTACATATCCTAACTACTCATTAGCTACTTTTATACTGTGCGTTTAGTGGACCATTGCAAAGGTAAATTTGAGAAAGCATTGTATACAAGATTTCTGTATGGCAATTCTTCTAGGGATATCCTTTATAGATATTGAATTATAATAGGAACATTTACTGACACAAAATAATTCTATATTTAGGGCTTTTAAATAGTTCTTGACATGATATGTATCTTGACCACACATTTTTTTGACTTTACCATAACTTTTAATAGTGATTTTTTTCATGATGAATGTTACTCAAAGATAAGTTTTTGATTTGAAAAAGTATTATATTAATGTAGTAGAATACGTTGAACCAACAAAAATGTACTTGACAGGTGTTATTTATTTATTTTCTAATATTATTTTAGTTTTCACATTTACTTTTATAAATTTTTGTACAGATTGTTTTGTAAAATTTTGTAACGCCAATTTTTAGCAACTAGTTCGCATGAAAAATGCCAGTATTGTATGAAAGTTGAGTTATCGCCGATGAGTAGAGAATATTGTTTTAATTGTCAAGCCATATCGTACTTATATAACAAAAAAACAAAAATAATGTTACGTAATGCATTTACGGCCAACCCTTCTCGGGCCTGCCGCGTCTCGTGACAAGAACGTATCTCTTAAATCCAATGTTTAATGTTTTGCTTTGGTTGTGTTACTTATAGTTATTATTGTATCTGAAATTTATTTTGTATAATAATGATGTAATAAATTGCTAAAATTGATTTGGGTATTTTTTTCTTTTCTTTCCTTAACGATCCATTTCTTTGAGAACTTCCACAATTAATTACTATTACTAAGTATTCTACATGTGCGTTCTTTTACCTGCTGAATCGTTCTTTTCTAATGAAAAACCTTTTCCGCAAACAATTACATTCATGGGTTATTAAAAATTATATTTATTAACGTAACATTTCATTCTCGATTGAAATTTCAATGCAGTGAAAGATCAAGGAAATTTAATATCTAAGCAATATCGTAACCTAAGATATCATGAGATTATGGATTTCAGTGTTGCTAGATTGCAGTATTTTTTAAAACTTATGAAATAGAGTTTCAGCCTTGTTGGAATGGTTAAAAAGAAGTAATATTAAACAATTGCTAGCTTCCTTTAAAAAATTACCCTATTTGTAAGTATTTATTAAATGCATAGTCGGTGATGATACTTTCTTTAGGTGGTATTTTCTCCATACAATGTGTCCTATTGTCTTCAATAATCTCCGTATCGGGAGAGTACTTACGAGATGCCTCGAATGGTAGATTTGCAGATTGTTGCAGATGATATAGATGAATGGCACTTTATTAACAACTAAAGAGTAGTTTGACATAATAATTTAATACATTCTCACGTCAGCATATTTACAAAATTGCACAAAGTGGTTCTAAACACCATAGCTCTACTCATAGGTACTTAAAATTACATAAATTAAATATGTTACTAAATAAATAATTCTAACTTCCTACCGAATTTCAAAGAAGCACTCCCATAGGAGATGCATTTGAAATACAAGGCGCCAACGTCTTTTAAACTAGAACTCTAAAAAGTCGCCTAAAGAATCTTTTTGCACCATTTTCATCATCTTCCTCACCCTCATCATCCTCATCATTTATTTCTTCTTGTTTCAGCTTTTTAATCAATAATTCATTGCCTGATTCTTCATCTTCATCATTGTCTTCCGTGTCGTCCTCGTCATCTTCATTTTGCTTAAAAATTCTTTTTAACTTATTCTTTAACTCATCTTTATCTTCCGTATCTTCCTCATCCACTTCTATTTCTTCTTGCCTCAAAATTTGTGATTCTTCATCATTATCTTCGTCTTCTTCATCTTCGGTCTCTTCCTGCCTGGAAAGAATTTCTTCATTAATTTCTTCTTCATTTTCTTCTTCTTGATCTTCTTCATTTTGTCTTGGGAAATTACGTTTTCTTACCTCATCTTCATCATTTTCAGCTTCCGCATCATCCTCATCTATTTCTTCTTGTTTTGCTTTTTTTATGGTTTCGTCATCGACTTCTTCGTCTTCTTCGTTTTCTTCATCTTCATTTTGCCTGTTTATAGATCGACTTAAACTGTTTAATTCATCGCCAGTCGTATCATCTTCACTTTCTTCTTCAGATTCACTCTCGCCTTCAGTTTCTTCTTGCCTGGAAAGATCATCATCTTCTTCATCGTCATCGTTGACGTCATCTTCGTTTTGTTTAAATACAGATCTGCGGGATCTTTTTAAGTCTTCCTCTTCTTCTTCATTTTCATTATCTTCAGCTTCTTGCCTGGAGAGATCCTCATCTTCTTCATCGTCATCATCATCGACCTCATCTTCGTTTTGTTTAAATACAGATCTGCGGGATCTTTTTAAGTCTTCCTCTTCTTCTTCATTTTCATTATCTTCAGCTTCTTGCCTGGAGAGATCCTCATCTTCTTCATCGTCATCATCGACCTCATCTTCGTTTTGTTTAAATACAGATCTGCGGGATCTTTTTAAGTCTTCCTCTTCTTCTTCATTTTCATTATCTTCAGCTTCTTGCCTGGAGAGATCCTCATCTTCTTCATCGTCATCATCTACCTCATCTTCTGCATCATCTTCGTCTTCATTTTCGTTATCTTCTGTTTCTTCTTGTTTGAATTTTTTTTTCATTTCATCTTCAGGTGACTCTTCGATTTCTTCATCATCGTTTTGTTGAAGCCTTTGAGAAAGTTTACGATTTTCCTCGTTTTCTTCAACATTATCTTCTTCATCTTCTATTTCTTCTTGTTTCAACATTTTGAATTCCGTTTCTTCTGGATCATCGGAGCTTTCTTCTTCTTCTTCTTGTTGATCTCTAAACCTTCTGTAAGATTTTATGAAATTTACAAGTGCATCTTCTTGAATATCATCGAAATCTTCACCGGAACCTTCTTCACCGCTTTGTTCACTTTGATGATCGTGGTCATGATCATGTTCGTGGTGGTGATGGTGGTGGTGATGTCCATTTCCAGGTCTGTAGTTGAATTTGTGCGCTTGAGCTGTTTTAAATTGAATTTCATCATCTTCATCTACAGCTTCCTCATCATTTTCATTTTCAGTCTCTACATTTTCATTATCATCACCATCATCATCCTCTGGAGTTTCTTCATCGTCTTCATCAACTGCAGCTTCTTCGTCACTTTGATCATCGGCAGTTTCATCATCGCCATCATCTTCTGGTATTTCCTGTTCTTGCGATTCTTCTGATTCAATAAGTTCTTCTGGTAATGGTATAGGTTCCACCTCATTTTCAGACTCTGGTTCTGATTCAGCTTCCGGTTCTAGTTCCGGTTCCGTTTCAGGTTCAGGTTCCGGTTCTGATTCAGGTTCTGGTTCAAATTCTGGTTCAAGTTCTGGTTCAGGTTCTGGTTCGGGTTCTGGTTCAGGTTCTGGCTCATTTTCAATACGGCAACTCTCTGGAGGTTCCGACCAATCACACACCTGCAGAAAAATAACAAAAATATATTATTTCTTCCTTTTACTTTCAATAGATGGCATCCGTTATGGTTTTATCATCAAACGGACATGTTGTAATACAAAACTGTCGTTTCTTTTTTAAGATTTTGAAAAGTATTGCATACCTAAATACTTACATACTAGGAGAAAACAAATACAAGGGTACATAAATTATTGGTGAAACGAAGTTTGCCAGTCCATTTAGTAAATTAATAAATGATTTATCTGTCTATATTTATCAATATTTTAATTCTTAATGCGTTTTCTAATACGGAGTCGAACACGCGACAACTATAACGCAACTTGGTTCATCGTATGTATTAATAGCAATTAATGAAAATCAGAAATATTAATTGTTGACATTAATTTTGTAGAAGAATTCTCTTTAGTTCGTAGTCCCTAGTACTTGATTGAATAATGCATTGAATAAGATGACCGTATTCGTGTATTGCAATCGATACAATTGCAAGTAAAGACTATCTTATACCCTGTACAAGTTAGCTTGATCTTTTTGACAGATGTAAATTTTTCTGATTGACCTAACTTTGCAATGACGAACATATTATATTATTTTCTTAATTTAATGATTTTAAAAATTGTAAAAATATTAAAAAAATACATATAACATAAAAGTCCCTAAAGATTCAAGCCTTATCCGAAAATTTTAAGTCTTTTTATTGCATCAAAGTAAAAATTAAATAGGAACACTGAGAATAATAGACGCTTGTAAATAATAGACGCGGTTTATACTGTATACTGCCTGTTATTCCGTCCGACCGACTGCCGATGGAGCGGTAATCCACTACTGGACACAGGCCTCCCCTATGGTACCTGCTCAATTTAGCCCGATTCAGCTATACTCATTCGCGCAGTTGCCAACGCCTCTCCCAGTATTCATCTTTAATACTCAAACACTCATGCACTTTAGCGGTCACCAGTTCTTTAATAGATCTGACTGACCCGTTGGCCTCTTTAGTTTACTAATTTGACGAGTTATCTTTTAATACAATATATAATCTAAAAATTACTTTTTCATAATTTTTTTTTTAAATATAAAAAAAAATTAAATTACCTGTTCTTCCTCGTTGAACCACGTATCGACAGGGCATTGCATAAGATAGGAGCGGCCCGCATAACATTGGTAGTAGAAGAGGCAGTTTTCAACGCTGGCGATGCGCAGGAAATTCTCCTGGCCGAGGCATAGGGTCTCCGGATTTTGTCTCAATGATATTGAGAGGGCGGAGGCGCCGCTAAGTGCCGCCGCACAACACAGCACCCAAAAGGCCGCTAAAAAAATATTTGCATTAAGGGAATATATACACACACATGCACATGCGTCTAATGCTCACGCATAGCTTTCACATACACGTACACCAATGCTTTTGCACACACCAATGTACATTTTCTTCTTCATATAAAAAAATATTAGTATTCAGATTATTTTTTTTTTTATATTCACGCCTATCCCCCGCAGGGGTTGGCAGAGACCACAGAGCTCCATCCGCTGCCATTCATCGCAGCGAAACGGCTCGTCATTGGTCGCTTTTCGCCCTCGTGAGAATCAGGACGTGACGGGTGGCGAACCACGTCGCCGTCATTTTTCGACAAATTAGGTATATTAAATTCGTCTTTAGTGAATCCCACGAGCCGCAAGGGAAGACGGAGGTCAGCCCCAGCAGAGCCCTGCATGCTGAGGTAAGGCACCATAGTCCCCGGGGGAGCCCGACCCCGGGACGATCGGCACGCTTACGACTAGGATCGCCCCTAGCCACGCATCCATTGGCACGGCAGACCGTGGATTGGCGGAGAGGAAGGGAAAGGATAGAGAAGAAAGGAAGGAAAGGAAAATGTGGATTGGGGGGGTTACCAGACTCGGAATAAACATTTAAAAATCCATATAAATATTTATTCCGATGCGGGAATCGAACCCGCGACTTGACTCCGCGGACGGAGGGCCCCGCCACTGAGCCAAGCCGTCGTCGTCGTATTCAGATAGTCTTTTCTGTATTTTTAACAATGGGATAGAGTGGTAAATGAGTAATTGTATCACCAGATGGAAAGCAATCAACACCGCCCGTAGATGTTTGGAACACCATAGGCATCACGAATGCGACGCGGGCCCTAAATAATAAATACAAATCCGTTATAGCTATATGTTTAGTGCTTACTTGGATGAATTGAAAAATGAAAATAAAATAATGTTAGTCAATAAAGTGGTTAGCGTACTTTAATTTTTATGAGAAAAAATAGTTCAGGAGTAACAAACCGGTGGATCGCAACTGGTGGATGGTGGCAATTATTCTAGTCGTTTGTGACAAGGCAAAAAAAGAACCTTAAAATGATATTATGAATAATGTTCAATTTTTGTTGTTTTTCCTCGTAATAAAATAAAAATACTATTTGAATACTCTTTTAGTTAAAGTTTCATGAAATTATATTAAGTTTATGAAGTACTACTGATTATGTAATCGGTAGATCGCACAAAGTCTAGTTAATAAACCGTAATAAATCTTGGATCTTATCAAGTTGGACACTAGAGTTATAGATCATAGTTTACTATTGCGTATTATATACTTGGGTAAAAAATAAATCGAAAATTAAATCACTGGTGCAATAAATTGTGCTGGGAAAATAAATTCACTTAATTATTCTAACTTATATAGATGTCATCCTAGCTCATTCATATTTTTAATTTATATACAAACACAAAAGGTACTTCTTCGTCCGAATGTTTTATAGAATAGAACGACTTTATTTTTAATACAATTGGGAATAATTCAGATGCAGTGAATCCGAGACAGAGTAGATATACCTGCTAAAATTACAGTCAGACACCTGGAAACAAATTTTTATGTTATTAGTTTATCAGACGTAAACAAAAGGCTTAATATTATAAATATTTTAGCAATATTTATCATAAAGTTTACATTTAAACGCGTTGAGTTCGAAATTGACATTTCATCCACATCCATCATGATACAAGCTATCAACATTTTTTTTAGTTCGGCGTTTTTAAACAAATAAATATTTATTTGTTTAAAACGCCGAACTAAAAAAAATGTTGATAGCTTGTATCATGATGGATGTGGATGAAATGTCAATTTCGAAATAGTGGAAGGAAATATCGAAAGACATCAAACTTCAGATGATCTCTAGATATATCATCTTATCTTATATACTAACGAGCATCATAGTTGTTTTTATGCGCAAGATAAAACTGATATAACGATATGTTCATGAAGTCAATGCTATATTCTTACAATATAAAGTGTCATGTGTTATTTTTGACAACCTAAACGGTCGTGAATGGCGCAGTTAAGAAGTATTGGCTTTCTGAGCTAAAGGTCGTGAGTTCGAACTGTACATTAAAATAAATATTTGTATGGCCTAGGGATATTTATTGTAAGTGAAGGGTCTTGTTACGTGTATCATCATTTGACTATCATAAGGCGTATTTTTATTCAAGAATTATATTATTATTTTAATTTTAAAAATAAGTTTTTGTATCATTGAATGTACTAAATCTTCTATAATGATTTAATATTTACGTTCATTTTTAGGCACATTTATGTATATCTATCATTTTCTTAGAAGATATCGCTAAATCAAATTCAAATTCTTTATCTCTTTGTCATAATAAATTTAATTTGTCAAACGTGAATCTGTTAATAAGCTTCCGCCGCTGTTTCGAAATGAGGTTCCTCCGGACAAAGAACTCCGTAGATATTATTTTGATTATCTCTGATCGGCTAAAATCATGTCGAATTGAGTAAAGCACATAATCACATAATCATAAAAATAATTCTAACAATTATTTGATATTGTACTAGAAAACATGTGAAAACAAAGAAAACAAACAATTACCTAAACATAAAACAAAATTTAATCAAGTTATCGTGCTTTTTTCACAGGGCATATATGAAAAACAGGCAGAGACTGGATGCGTGTAGCCGAAGATCGGGCTAGGTGGCGCGCCTTGGGTGAGGCCTATGTCCAGCAATGGACTGCCGCGGGCTGATATTGATGTTGATATATGAGAAAAGCACGGCATTTCTGGAGGAATGTAAATTAACCCGACTTGGACAAGTGTAGTTGCCCGACGCAGATTGGTGGGGCATCTAAACCCGGGACAGCTACACGTAGACAAAATAGCCTTTGAAGGGACTTAAAGTTGGAGGCGTCAACCCCAATTAAAACAAGACTAGCTGTATTTTTGCAGGCGTCAAACCCTTAATTGAAAAAAAAACTGACTTTAATCGATATCTCAATGCTCCAAATATTTGACAGTTATTACAATATCACAATATAATACACGTAAAGAGATATAATTCACATCTTATTAACAATGTAGTTTAACTACATGTGGTGTCCTACTATAGTATAAACTTAACTAATGGCCGTATAAACCTCGCGAATGCAAGCCATTGACACACAGGTTTGTAACGATCACCACATTAACGCAGAGCAGGTTCTGAGGTCGCCAATTCGCCTAACCGACTTGGTAAATATGAAAAAATGTTTCCTATACAACACAAACGTATGTACATATAGGCTCTTAATCTAAGCGCTATTTGATTGCGATAGATTGTAATTTGAATTAGCGATCACTATTTTGTGACTTTCATTCAATGTCTGCGTGCTTCTATAATGTAGCGTGCTTCGGAAACACCTACATCAATGTGCTTATTAATGAAGATGATAATTATCCTCTATTTTTTTTCCCAAACCATTCACGTCCTACATTTAGGCATGGACTTCCTTATTTCTGGAGAAATGGACATTGACGCTTGTCCAAGTCAGACTGGAGGAGCACTCTGAATAAATACATATAGTCTTACATGTATTTATCTCGATACAAAAATCTAACCTGTGACCATTGACTTCGAAGGTGTTAGTTTAGCTACTCAGCTCGTTAGGTCACGTCATACTCCATAATTATTTTTTATTACATAATAACACATCAGAAATACTCACTGTTCATGATGACCGCTTCGCTCACCGTTCAACCGATGCGATCTGACACAAAAGTAAGTCGGACGGTACGAAAGTGCTCAATTTTATCGAGGTCACGGTATCTCAGGAGCCACTGATAACGCCTCCGATATTGCACGATACAGCTTCAATGGCGATATTGTCCATCAATCTCTTATCTGGGCTTTGGGATAAAACTGGGTGCCGAAAGGGACACTTCCACTGCGGCGAACTCGTGACGACATGATAGTCAAGGTGATTTGACTACATATGTACAACATATATGTTTTGAGCCTATAATAATATTGAGTACAGGATTTCGCCAAATTCCATTTTGTGTGCTGGTCTTTACATATGATATGGAAATAATCACGCTATTTGAAAGTTTTGGTTGTCAAAAAACCAGACATTTTTATTAAATTATGCCTCAGTTACAGGATTAAAGGATTTCAAGTGCTCACATATACAAAAAATTATATGAAATTATTTATTTTTTAGATCTTATATAAAAGAATTTCAGAAATAATAATTAATTTTATTTACTGTTTGAAGGATGTTCATTAAATAAAATTTACGTATTTTGCAATTTATATGTTATACAATAATCATTCTAATGAAACTCCGGCTTACAGTTTTCAACGGATGGTGAGTGGTGCTTTGAATATAATCCAGGAGAAATTTTTAACCTTGTTCTTGACATGAAACAACATCTTATTACGAAATATAATTTGAAAGATTTAGAGAACAACGCGGGACATTGGTAAAGTAGTTTGTTGAGTTCCAAAGTTAAGTCTTTATAAGATTATCTATTTGAACTATTCTTTTAGAAGAGACAGGTCGGATCGACCTAGCGGATTGCTTTTTTTTGCAGCCCCTATATGTCCTACTGCTGAGCACGGGCCTCCACGTTTCTGGATGATCGGACGTTAGTCCATCACGTTTGTCAGATGCGGATTGGCGGGGTTTCCAGACTCGGAATAACTGTAGGCTATACATATGTATATTTATTCCGATGCGGGGATCAAACCCGCAACCATTGACTCCGTGGTCGAGAAAACCCCGCCATTGAGCCAATTAGTCGTTAGAGTGGGTTATTAAATTGTAAATAATTACCGTTGCTACAAATAAAATTTAATAACTTTTACCAAGAAGAGGGAAGGAGTAACAAGGAAGAAGCGAGTTTTAATTTTTTTTTTAATTATTTCATCCGAATGTCGAACACCACATCAAGACTCTTAGAATCTAGCCACAGTATTCCGTGCCACTCGCTGAAGTCACTTACTAAATCACAACTTTTCGAGATTTACGGCATATCGACGTCATTACAACGTTATGTTGTAAACCTCGCGGACGATATTTTCTTTTAGTGCTGAGATGGCCGTTGGTTTATTTCATCGACTTAACTTTTCAGGTATCCCCACAGAAAAAAATGAGATAACGGGTAACCTGGATAGTTAGAGGATATTATCGGAGCGGCTTATTAACTTGTTAAGGAAAAATTCAAAAAGACGTCGCATGGTCTCTCTGGCAGTATGAGGTTTAGCGCCATCATGTGCGTGAAGCGAAAGCAGGAGTTTCTCTCAATATAGATAATAAATATATAATATAGTAAATAATCAGTATGCATTCGTTTACTGATTATTCGACCTATAACCAATTTCTGTCACCGGACATTCTGTATATTAAAATTACATAGTTAATAATCATAAGATAAACAATCTGTGATATAATCTGAAATTTTTTTTATAAAATGAAAACTAACAGTCAATAGAGTGGACATTCTAGAGTTTTCGTTGGATAGCAACAGCCATTGACGGTATCAGTGTGAACGGTACTTCACGGCGGACGCGTGATACAGTTATCGCAGCCGTGCGTCGCCACTTAAGAGCCGCGCGTGCACAGTGCAACGAATGACAGATCAATTTTGTTATTTACGTAATTCAAACTATATAATTTTTTGTTTATTGTAATAAGTCGTAATGTTGAGCTTTACACACTGAAATATTATTATATATTCTTATAACCCGGGTTGGCAGACACCACAGAATTCCATCCCTCCCGGCACACCTCCATACTCATCCATCCTTTCATCCATTCTTCTTCTCACATTCATCGCAGCGAAACGGCTCTTGATTATTCGCTTCTCACCCTCGTGGGATACGACAAATTAGGTATAATAAAATTCGTCTTAGTGAATCCCACGAGCCGCAAGGGAGGATGGAGGTCAGCCCCAGCAGAACCCCGCATGCTTATATATATATATATATATATATATATATATATATATATATATATATATATATATATATATCGCGACGCGTCATCACACCCAGTACTTGTCTACTCCAGTAGTCAATTCCCTAAAAATTAAGCTGTTCAATTAAAAAATTGCACATTTAAACTGTGATTAACATAACACAGGAAATAATAATACATATTACACTAAAATATTTTTAGTATAATTTAAAACACTTAACAATATGTATGTATACTTGACCGGCTGTTATACATTACACTGTGACGAAGAGTACGTATGAAATAGACATTTAAAATATGCTTAACGTGACGTCTGGGTGGAAAACTTTTCAGCGTTT
Organism: Baronia brevicornis; assembly: GCA_031353405.1. Classification (NCBI taxonomy): domain Eukaryota; kingdom Metazoa; phylum Arthropoda; class Insecta; order Lepidoptera; family Papilionidae; genus Baronia; species Baronia brevicornis. The sequence continues at coordinate 47,365 of JASFAT010003971.1, read as the reverse complement.
TAAAACTAGGAAGTTAACTAATATCTATATTATATTGTGTTTTAGAAGACGCTTTCTTTGATTAAAAATATATCTCTTCCTTGGTAATTCGATTGATAATACGTATAGTCTTTGGAATCAACCACACCACCATTCTTTGGAATCAACTACCGTCAGTAGCGTTTTCTTACGCGATGTTTTTTTATCCAATGGAATGATTTTTTCATATGATTGGTGTTACCATGAAAACTTCGGATGCAGTGTCTAATTTACTTAAATAAACCAATTTTATTCGTTTCAACATGACAAACATTTCAAGATGTAGATGTTTATTTATTACTGAACAAAGCGGCTGGCAAATACAGTGATACTACTGCACTTTTAAGTATTTATCATGAAACAGATTGATATCATTTGCAACTGCGACAATCTCACCGGATACCGTTGAGATAATAAAGATGAGTGGGTAAAGATTTGCAGAACGATTTTATTTGCCAGGAATTTTATGTTTCAATCATTATAGACTTAAAATGAAAAAAAATTGTATTTACTTTTTAGTTATGTCACACCTTTTTAACGCGGCGATTTTTATACAAATCTTCATTTACGATTACAAATATATACACACACATGTGTGTATATATTTGTAATCGTCTGTCTACTGTTCGTACATGTATGTACATGTACGAACAGTAGATAGAGACATCATTTATCTAGTTATTAAAAACCAATCTACGATATTTTTTTTATGGCGTCAGCTGATAACTTTTTGCCAGTGTCAAAGTTTAGGATCTACGATATTTAATCCGAACGCCAAATATAAGGGAGTGGAAAATGGAGTAAGGGTACCGTTCGAGGTAGGTTAATGACCTACAGTGAACTGTGTCAGCTGTATTGACTAATTGGCAGATGATTAATTCAGCGCTATTCACGAGTTGTCTACAGTTTAGAACGAGGGTGAAGAATGTTTCCTGTTGTTAAGACTAAGTTAAATCTCATGAGATTTACAATTTGGAAATGAACTATTGTAACATGTTACAGAGAGTTGTAAAGGTTTAGTCCACAGAGGTTAGTATTTGTTTGCGTTTCATTGTAAAGCAATTTGTAGCGGTGGTCATTTTAGAGTATTATTATATGTGAATATTCTACTTATTGTGACTTTTCTTGCAAAGTTCTCACTATTAGTTATATATGAGTCAAACTACATATTTTAAACGTACATTTTTAGAAAAAAAAAGCCTTTGGTCCTTGTTAATGTATGTTGTTGATGTGTTTTTGGTTCCTTTGTAATGAGCATATGAGCGATGGCCTTCACGTGACAATCACAAGCTTTATGAGCTGTATAATGAGCCGAACATCATTAAAACTATCAAAATTGGACACCTTCGTTGCGTCGATACGGATGGACGAGGCTAGAGTACCCAGTCGCCTACTAGGCGGGAAACCAGACGTTCTTAGAAGCGACGGAAAGTCTAAGCTCAGATGGCTAGATGGAGTCGAGGACAACGTAAAAGGAATCGGTGTAAAGAACAGCCAAAATAAGATCCAAATAGAAAAAAAAATACTAGGCCAGGCTAAGGCCCACCCACGGCTATAATGCCGTTATGATAATGATGATGATTTTTTTAGAAGAGGCAGAAAGTAATGAATTTGTCTGCTTTTAAAGACAACACTAGTTATACTGCAGATGCTTTGCCTTAGTTTATCAAAGATGTAGAATATTGAGAAAGTTACATGAGTGAAGGTACTCTGTTCTGAGTAATGCGTGCATTCTGTTGACGCAATATTCACTTGACAGTTCTGGTATTCCACAGATGGTCTTTTAAAAATCAACTACGGACATATGATACCGATTTTAACTTGTTATATATTTTATGTTGGTTAAGTTATTAAAATAGACCTACTTATGAAATGGAACAAGGGAAAAGGTTCATAAGAAAATATTTTTTTAGCATTTCACCTCAAAACCTTAGATATATTAAAAATAAGACTCGTTATTTATTTAGGTTATGAAAAGAGGATGATAACATTATTAGTTTTTTAATAATGTTTATTAAAAATTTACTTTACTTTACAGAAATAAGTAAGAACTTTAGAGATTATCTTAAACTATACTTTTTCTCACTTTCTCAGTAGCAAAACAAAACAGATAAGTGATAAGTTAACATATTAAAGCTGCCAAGCGAAGATATACGATGTGTGTTAGCCTTACAAGGATTTTCACTTCACGTGCTTTATAACTTGTGGACAACAGAAAAGACTCACCCTACAAACTGGAACATTGGAACATTCTTAATTTTAAATTACGGAGTGTGTGTGAGGGTGATGTAATGCATTGCACAAAGTGAATGAAAGCTGTACGAAAGCAGTTTTCGCTGAGTGAAATTAGCATGTATTTACATGGCAGTAATCAATGGTCAATCAATGGTCGCGGGTTCGATTCCCATATCAGAATAAATGTATCTATGGATTACAAATATTTATTCCGAGTATGGTAACCCCGTCAATCCGCATTGGACAAGCGTGGTGGGTTAACGTTCGTTCCTCTAGAAATGAAGAGGCCCGTGCTCAGCAGTGAGACATATATGGGCTGTTAAAAAAAGGAGTTGCCAACTATGTGGTGGAAAATATTACAAGATGTTGGCTTTTCAGAATTTTTTACGAAGACTAAACCGTCTTCGGTTGAAAAGTGACCTGTGCCCAATAGCTGTTCCTTCAGTCGTTCTTTAGATATCTTGGAAACCATAAAAGATGATGGTAGCAGGATATATACTCGTATTGACAAATTTATAAAGCGTTCTCTGGTTTTAAATCATTTCTTACTGTACAATCCAATAAAATCCAATTTTTTATGTGGTTTGGAGTAAATTTGTAGGGAAAATAAAATTAAAGTTACATTGTTGAACATTTTGTGAGAAAACTTTTGTCGTTAAAAGTTTATCTAAGTTTGAGTGCACAAGCACTGGTCAAACGGAAAAATTGTGTCCCACTTGTGTTTATATTTAGTAGTGGTCATCCAGTTGTCGAAATTCAACCGCGATTTGTTAAAATTTTATTATTATTTGTTTGCATTTTTTTAAATTTTATCTTTCTGCACTCCACTTCCATATGAACTTTTACTATGCCAAATCATATATTTCTCCTTGCGCGTATTGTTTTCATAATGGGGTACAGTTATTTATTAATATATAAAAAAGATAAATTTAATATGTAAAAATCTCGTGTCACAGTGTTGTTATCGAATTCCTCCGAAACGGCTTGACCGATTTTTATGATTTTTTTTTGTATATTTGGTAAGTCTGAGAATAGCTCATAAACTATTTTTTATTCCTATACCTATAGCTAAACCTAGAAATAATTTATATGGCAAAGTAACGGTTGCCGGGTCAGCTAGTAATATATTATTACGAACTGGGGTTACGGGGATCCGAAACATGAAATCGGCCACTAATTTCACTTCTCTTCACCTTACTTTTTCCTGTATTCCCGCATTCCCTAAAACCGAAAATATTCTAGCAATGTATAGTCTTTTCTAGACATCGTCCTGTCTCTTTTCCGCGCGCAGCTATTTTGTATTAACTGTTCTTATCACGCATTAACGGACGACTTGTCAATTTACTTTAAAATGTTGTAATGGCTCGCTTGGCCAGGATTTTGAGATTTCCAAATGAGATTTGTAAAAAAATGATTTTTCATATATGTGTTACGCAACAATATAAATAACATCTTAAATATATCACACTGATATTGCTCCTCATAACAAGAAAGTATCACAATTCATTTCAGGTTTCTCTATTCTTGTTAACATGCTAGCTGTGTGTTTACCAGCATGGAATGAAATCGCTCAATTTCTTCTCGAGGATGTCAGATGAGGTGATCATGGGAGCAAACACCAGAAAATAACCAGCAGCGTGAGTAATGAAAATCAACCTGTAATCCTCAATCCCACCTTCTAAGGGCCAAACAGGTGAAGCGGCGCTGCCGCAGGGTGGTATTAAACAGGTACAAACTGGCATGCACGGCCAGGCGGCTGAGTCGCTGTTCATATAATTGGAAGTTTTATGAGTGATGATTGATGATTGATGATACATTTATAGATCATTAAATGGAATGTCTGGATGAAATCATCGGGCTTTTCCAGAATATATTTAATAATATTGGGTATTTTTATAAACTAGAAAAAAGATCTACTCATTCACTTTCACAGTTGGAGTTGTGCAAAAATGATCCAACCCACTAACCGCCAAAATTAAAATATTGATGCATAACAATCTAAAAGCAAGAAGTTGTCTCCAAATCTGTATTCAATTAGCTATATTATGTATACCGTATATGTATTTATGTATATACAACATTATATAATAGGGTTACTGTCACTTGTAATAATGTTTTTCTGTGTTAAATTGTAATTACTTTTATTAATTTATTTATGGATTGGATCATTTCTGCACAACACGGTCCAATTGTTTTTCAATACTTATTTGAATCCTTTTTAAATATTCAGCTCCTTTTAGGGATTAAATTATAGAACAATGTAAGGTATCGAAACCCCCTTGATGCTTTTATTTAATTAAATCGGAAGTATTGTAACAAAAACGAAACCTTTGAGAATCACAAGATTTCTATTCCAAATCACTTTCACTAAACCTATTCGATTACGAAGGTAGCCATTGTGTGAGTCTTGGCTTTAATACCTATTGTTTATTTTTTCGATACAAATGAAGGTATTTTTCCTCAAATTGATAAAATTTAGTGGTTAGACATTTATGTTTTAAGCTAAACGTTATGAATTCAGTCGCATATTATTTTTTTAAAATGTCCCACCTCTCGGAAACGGTCCTTCCCGTTAAATGATTGACATTAACCCACCACTCCTCTCCAAAGTGGGTTGGTGGGGTACCTAGACCCAGAATAGATTCTTGTAGGACATACATACGAGTATATTTATTTCGATACGAGAACTGAAATTACGACCATTGATTCTAAAAGCGGTATTTTCGCCACCGACCCAATTATTTAATTAACTAATCAATATTTTAATAATAGAGAAAATGAGTTTTGAGATTTCTGGACGTAACTTACGTGCTACTAATACATAGTATCTAAATTTTCTTCAATTCATAAAGGAAATCTATTGAATGAATAAATATAAAAAGCGCATTTCGTTACAAACTGCACAATAAATGATCAAAGTAATTACATATATGTATGTATGTATGTACGTTAGTCACACGTCTAGACACGAACAATTAACAAGATAGGGCATTAGAGGCAAATAAAATTATACTTTGTAATCTAGATAACAAATTCATTAAGGCACTTCACATACTACATTAGCTAGTATTTGATACCAGTGTTTGTTATGTAACATATTTTTATTTTGTTCATTTGTACCATTTCGAACTTGATTTTGTTAAAGTTTTTGTATTTTAAATGAAACATATTTTAAATACTCAATACTAATGATGTAGGTATATCATATAGTCATAATTTATTTAATGTTTTAATAATAATTAATAATTTTCAAATGCAGTGTTAAACGCCTTCCGGCCAGATGGAGCGGCGATCTATGCGGGGCATTGCTAGCTGCCCCGCATAGATCGCCGCTCCATCTCGATGTGTGTGATATATTTATCATGGGATAGGAAGGTAAACGAGCAGGCATGTCACCTGATGGAAAGCAATCAACGCCGCCCATAGACATACGCAGAAGCGTTTCCAGCCTTTAAGAAATGTGTAGACTTGTTTTTTGAAGGTCCCAATATCATACCGGTTCGAAAACACCTCAGGAGGTAGCTGGTTCTACAGAGTAGTGGTGCGTGGAAATCAGTTTCAGGAGAAGCGCATCGTACTGAAGAGCCATTCATGCAGAAGGTGGGGATAAAACTTGCGTGTATCCAGTACATTGGATTAGGTAGCGCGATGGCGGTGATTTAAGTCTACGTCCAGAAGTGCATTGTAGCAGGTTAGTAATGATCAAATTATTTATTATCAATATAATTAGATCAATGTTTCATCTCAACACAAGGTATCTTTAGGTATAATAGTTTCTACGGAAGACCATCGTTAAGTGAACACTTCTTTCGTAAACACCTAATATTAATTCGTATTTGTTTTATCGGAACTTAACAAAATAGCAAGTTTTTTGACCATCAACGACGTTTTGTTTCTAGTTTGTAAAAAGTATTCCCCTCGTGTAGCTTTAAAAAGTCATCAACGCCATTCCACACAAAAAAAACAACAAAATTTGTGCAATACGCACGCGGTAGAAGTGAAACCTTCGATATTTCATCTGACATTTTCGCTGGCGACATGCTAGAGATACATGTATTGTATGTATTTCTTTTTAGTGTCGCTTTTTCGTTTTATCGATTTTCAAATATTAATAATAATATAATAATATATATTTATTGTTCATTGATAAGTTTACAATTTTTGTTTCCCCGTCCGCCGAACTAGGGCGAACCCTGTACTACGGCAGACGGTTCCCTTCTGTGACATATTTATGAGTTACATATATTATTTTCTTGCTATACTTAATATAACTATGCAAATTTAGAAATTTAAAAAAAAAAAACTTTATTAAGTTATACAAACCAAAAATATTTTTTTTTTTACATGTGTCTGTGTCTGAATTTATTTTATTTTATTTTGTCCTACTAAGCTAATGTTTATTTAATATTAATTCTGTAGAATTATATGCTAGGTTGGATAGCCATTTGTTTATGAGTTTTTTTATTGAATTGATATTTAGATTATTAGTCTTCTCTATGCGATTTAATTTAGTATAAATAAACGGAGCCAAATAATTATATTGTCGTTGGGCAAAGCTAGTTTTAGTTGTGGGTAAAGGATAAATAATACATCTCCTTGATGGAATTGATGCCTGCAAGGATGGACTTCCTTATGATATTTCACCACGCATGATTGTATATATAGCTGTCTGACTGTGTAAAGTTTTGTTTGCTTATACAATTCATCTGTGGGGTATCGGTAAGGCTTGTGAAGCATTACTTTTATAATTGCCCTTTGTGCTCTCTCTAATTCAAGCATATGGGTTGAAGCAGCTCCTCCCCACGCCACAATGCAGTACGTAAGGAGGGATTGGCATAGGGCTTTATATATTTTGATGCTGAGTTTTATATTATCAATTTCACGCAGATTTTTAAATACTGTTATTAATCGTCTGATTTTTCCCGCCAGTAATGTGATGTGTGGTGCCCAGCTAAGTCTTTTATCTATTAGGACCCCTAAATATTTAATGTACTGCACTGAGTTGAGGTATTCACAATTACAATGTTTTCCCTTTCCTTGATTTTCACGATCACAAGAGTGTAGAATAAGATCAAATCCCGAGGGAGGTTGAGATTTAGTGGTGATTCCAAAGCAGATGTACTTGGTTTTGGAGATATTTATTGTTAAGAGATTATTTTTCAGCCACAATGCTATTAATTTTAGGCCATTTTCTGCCATATGTCTCGTTTTTTCCCAAGTATCGCCATAGAATATGAGAGCTGTATCATCGGCATAGGCAATAATATGACCATTTTTCATCTGTAGTTCGCTCATGCTATTCACAAAAGCCAAAAACAAAGTCGGTCCGAGAGTACTACCTTGTGGGATTCCAAACGAATTAAAAGCGCTATTGCTAGTTACATTGTTCACTCTAACAACCTGTTTTCTCTCCTGTAGATAATCTCGGAACCATTCCAGTGCTTTTCCTCTTATGCCGAGGCCCTCTAGTTTCTTTAAAAGAAGAAGAATTGACACAGCATCGAATGCTTTTTGTAAATCTAAGAACACAGCTATGCATTTATCTCCCCTGTCGACATATTTTGTCACAGTCGATGTCAACTTTATAACCGCATCTTCAGTACTTTTGCCTGCCCTAAATCCAAATTGGTTAGGAGAGAGTAAATTTTTAGTTTCAAGAAATTTTATAAGCCTCGTGTTAACTACCTTTTCAAGAATTTTGCTAAGAACACTAATAAGTGAGATAGGCCTATAATTCGAAACTATTGGAAATCGGTAAAGAAGTTATGAATTCAAAAATTACATAAATTATTTAAGCCTCAAATTATAAATTATTTAAGCTTCTAAGCTAAGAGGGTAAAGCGTTGTACTATTTCCTTATACATCGGTATTTATTATATTTTCACGTTACTGATACAGAAACGGTTTTTACAGTCTGTATTTATGACTCCCATTGCGCAGGTACCCTAAAAGCGTATCGTTATCAAAATAGTGCTACAATCAAAAAGTATGTGTGAATACTAATAAATACTGATATTTGTCATGTACCCCATAACCTCAGGTACATTATATATATTTATCTGTACAATATTTACCAATTTACTTCTTATGGTCCTATGTCCCCGAGATGGGGCAGAGGGCGTCCACAGTGCTTCTCTATTGGGATCGGTCTTTAGCGACGCGCTTCACTTCAGACCACGTCAACCCGATGGATTTCATCTCGGCCGCTACGGAGCGCTTCCAAGTGTGTTTGGGTTGGCCTCGCTTCCTTTTCCCTTGAGGAGTCCATTCCAGCGCCTGTCTGGGAATGTGATCAGGGTTCCTTCGGAGAGGATGGCCTATCCAAGTCCACTTGCGGCGCAAGATTTGAAGCCTAATCGGCGGTTCGTGACAAAGATCCTGCAGGCATTCGTCGGATATTTTCTCAGGCCAGAAGATTCCCAGAATTTGTCGACAACATTGGTTAACGAAGACCTGAAACCGCTGCGTGATGTTCTTTGTTACCCACCACGTTACCTCCTCCAAAAAAGGTTCCTTCCAGTTTTTACGAAGCTGCAGCTCATAGAGCGAGGGTATTATGTCGCCTGCGTTGTCAAATCTAAACTGGTTAACGTCTAGAATGTTCTAGAGTTCCTTTTTATATATAAACCATATATATCCCACTTCTGGGGTACAGGTCTCCCCATTTCTCGAGGAATAGACATAACCCACTATGCGATAAAACCAGATTCTAAATAAATACGTATAGGCTATACATATATTTATCCCGATGTAGGAAATGTACCTTTGACCATTGATTATGAAGACGGTAGCTACGGTACTGAGCTAATTAAATCGATAAGTTTTCTTTAGCAAGGTAAAAAAAAGACTAGAACGTACTAAAGGATCATATAAGAGTAAACATGATTTCCTACATTTCAAATATGATTGATAAATTTTTAAATTCCAGTCAAGATAACTTCAACTTCTTTCACGCACCACCATTTTGTGGAACCGATACGACATTGGCACCTTCAAATAACAAGCCTATACATACCTAAAAGGCCGGCAACACTTCCGGGACTCTTGCGGTGTCGCGGTTGTCTGTGGGCAGCGTTGATTGCTTCTCATTAGGCGGCATGCTTGCTCGTTTGCCCTCCTATCCCATAAAAAAGGAGATGAAACAACTCAGAGCTTTTATTTGGTACTGAATATCCCACATAAACTTCCTTTGGTCCCAAATAATATCTATAAAGTATTTTTCCTATGATATAATATTTGTTTTGTTTTACTTTTTTTTTAAAGGTAGACAAACGACAAAGTCGCAAAAATAATTAGCAAGATGACTGTTTTGTGAAGCGAACTGTGTTTGTAGTGGTCATAAGTTGAGCGAGAATAGAAAATTCAGTTGCGATTTATCGGAAAGTTTAACAGTTACAAATACAAAAGCTTAATAGTTACAATTTATTAGAATACAAAGCGACGGCCAAACGAAAGTTGGGCGCTAGAGGTTCCGCATTTAAATTTACTTTACTTACTTTACTTTACTTTGTAATGTAGTGTGTTACATGAATTTATTTAATATATATCGTAAATTAACTTTTATTGATAAACCAACACAGGTGACGATACGAACTTTTTGAAATCCAAAATTGACGAGGACAAAGTTTGTTTGCATGATGATTGGGCGGCTAATCTTAGGAAGCGCCATAGTTTAGGCTAGAAGAAGACCGATTCTATACTATTTTCGCTTCGATCAGTCAGATAGTAAACTCAGCTCTCCCCCTTATATAGTTCCATTTCATTCATTATCCAATACAATTTGAAAAGGCAGATAATTGATGTACGATGTCTTTGCTGTTGCTGTGAAAACTGAAATCGTAAAAAAATGTCTAAAAATCATGAGTGCAAAGCAAAAGCAAAGCGAAAACTTAATTAAAAAAGAGAGAAAATGAAGAGCTTACTTAGAAATTTTGATTCAAATCACTACCATCAGCCCACAGCAGTCCACTGCTGGATATAAGCCTCTATTAAGATCAATTTAAATACTTGAAGGGCTGTCAATGACTTACTCTGACGGATTTCTACATTTTGAATCGTATATGAATATAAATCATAATATCAATTATAATATTATAACATTGATCATATAAATACAATCGTTCAATAGTCGTTTATTAATTAAATGTAAACGTAAAACAGGAATAAAAATGTCATTGGTTAGTACAATAGAATATCATACCATGAAAGTGTGATTTATGTATATTGCGATATTAAATCTAATACATCATTTCTTTCGCACAGTAATGCAACCGGCCAATCGATTATACATACAATAGTCTAAAAAAATAACAAGTTAAAAAAATATTTTTATTTTTTTTTCTATTTAATACTTTATTGTACACAAAACAGAAAATACAAAAATTAAAAGGAAAGAAGATGAACAAGGGCGAGCTTAACTCAAAATTGAGTTTTCTTCAAGCAAACCCAGGAGTAAAAGAGAGATAAGATAAGCTGTGAGGATAGAAATAAGTGTACAACATTTTTACGTACGTACTTACAGAATAACAATATATTTTACGTCAGTAATTAAAGAATACCTTACCGTCAGGCATCACGCCGTTTGTTTATATTATTTATAATTGTACTAAAAAATCGAAGACGATCTGACAGTAAAAAAAAAAATGTGGTATAATCATACATGTTGCATTAAACACAATAATAACGCGGACACTTAATTCTTCTTTTGTAAATGGCAAAGAGAAAATAAAACCGCATCTGGCAAAATCGTCTCTTGTTTTTTAACATGTTAAATGTAGATTAATACAGTACATTATACCTATAGGCCATACATATATTTATCCCGATGCAGGAATTGTACCTGTGACCATTGATTATGAAGACAGTAGATTCGCCACTGAGATAATTAAATCGTCAAGATTTCCTTTATCAAAATGGAAAAGAGACTTGAACTAACTAAAGGATCATATAAGAGTAAACACGATTTACAGTTTAATGTTTTTGTTAGTTGTACACATACAGTTTCTACATACACAACACGAGTGCTCTCGCCACATTCAAGAATAAAAACATAAGCCAACAATCACAAAAACAAAGCTAGTTAATCATTGATATGAGCTGGTCTTCCAAAATTATCTTGAGAAAAGGCAGTATCTTGTAGTTTTTTTATAGAATAGATGGACGAGAAAAGAATTGACGTTTATAAGCTAATTTGAAGATAGACAAAAGAATAAAATGAGCAGTAATGGCCGACTTCACCAAGCATGTGGGAAGGCTAGTGGGAAAGTTTTGATGTTTGAACAATGGCGGGGGATTGTGTTGCCCATATAACTTTTATAAAAGCGCGCTGGCGAGTAAGCTTTGTATGAGCGAGTTCTAGTACAAACACGGGAGAAATGCATCAAGTAAAGATTGTAATGGACTTGGCTCCATTGTTTCCACATAATGCGTGTGGTTTGTTTGTTCTACGTAACCTTGTATGGTGTGCTCATACATAACGATCTTATGAAATGAAATATGTTTGTTAATGATACACACATTAATTAAAAATAAATAAACTAACATAGATTATTGATTTACAGTCAGACCTAATAAAGTCACGCGGTTGATAGTTTTTTTTTTTACGGGATAGGAGGGCAAACGACCAAGCGTGTCGCCTGATGGAAAGCAATCAACGCCGCCCATGGTCAACCACGACACCGCAGGAGTCGCGGAAGCGTTGCCGGCCTTTTATGTATGAGAAGGCTTGTTTTTTGAAGGTGCCAATGTCATATTGGTTTGAAAAGACCACCGAAAGTAGCTGGTTCCACAGACTGGTGCTGCGAGGAAAGAAGTTTCGAGAGAAACGCAGTGTGTGAGCCACTCATCCAGATGGTGGGGATGAAACTTTTCCTAATAATTGGATTGATATATTTGATATTTCAATTATGGCTATTATTACTCAGATTACTTCGATATACCTTTAGAACAGCGCTCAAATCAAAGTTCTCTGCATTCATAATCTTACATCTTTATCAATGGAAGACAACGCATCTCTATTACTTCTGCCATTGCATGTATCCAAGAACTTATTGTGTGTGTGAATCAAGATGCTCACTGCTCTTTTCACTACTTGTTCTAAAAAAAACTCCTGAATTCTATAATTGAAATAGTATTCAAAACTTCTACCCTTAAGAATCTATTCTATGAATGTTATCTATTATATGAGTATTCTCGTCAGTTGTCCTGAATAAAATAAAAGTAAAGTAACGACCACTTTGAAATTTAAATTATTCTCCGTAAAGTTTCAATTTTACATTTGTTCTTAAAAAGCTACAAAAAATCATCATTAGATATATAATACAGGCTTGCAGGGTTACAAATAATTTATACAAGTTGTTTGATAAATATTTCAAAAATTATAAACCAATAATTTATTAGACTTTTTTAAAGATTCTTTCATAGTATTAATGCTATTTGGATGAAAATTAATCAATTAAAAGTTATAAGCTAACGAGCGGTGTACCACACACCCATCAAAATGTGTTCGGAACCCATGCTACTACAATTTAATAAATTGATTTTGTCCTGAAAACTTTTCAAATTGCGGCCTTTATTTTACCAAATTCCATCCATCGTTATTAATTGAACCTTAAAACTCAGTTTCAGATTTTAACACCTTGGCTATTTTTTTTAAATGGCGTATTACCTAATTCTGCTTTACAATACCTTTCCTAATTTTCAACCTTTGTCGTAATCCAAAGTTTAAAAACAACGTTTAATGCTGAATTATAAAAACACCATTTTCAATTTGCATCTTTTGTAAAAGTTTAACGTTGTAATTTCAGTATGAATGTTGCATATGATATATTTAGTTACTTTTAAATAACGAACTTGTTCATCAGTAATAAACAAATAGAATTGAAAAACTTTACTTACTATCTTGACGAAGGTATTTTAGAGAAGGAAACTCAGTGGCGAAGTTATTCCTTTGGAGTTAATGTAGCAGATTCGATTCCCGCATCGGGTTGCCCACCAATACGCTTTGGAATAGCGTGGTGTGTTAATGTCCATTCCTTCATAAATGGTAAGACATGTGCCCAACAGTGGGATATGAAAATATTGCAAACGAAAAAGAGAATTCCTAGTCTCTAAAAATTTTCCCTATTGCTCTTGCAATAGAGAAAATTTTTCTCAAGAATTAAGCAAGCGAGAATATTACCGACCAACGCACTCGTAACTTCAATAAATTTAGCAGTCAGCTCTTTGAATGAACGAAACGATATAAAAATACGAAGAAAATGCAACAAACCCTTAATAGGAAGAAAAAGACAGAGATGGACTTGGATTGCGCAATTATAGTTTATTAATTTAAATATTTAAACACTGATATTCGTAGATAATTTAGGTCTGAATAAACCTAAGTGTAGTTTAGTTATTTTTATAGCGATTATATGGTTGTTCCTGGTTACTTGGTGGTAAGCAATCATTACCGTCCATAGACTGCGGTAAATGCTTACACACTGGCACATCTACAACACCAGAGGTACAAGTAAGTGTATTACTTGCCTTTGTCTTTGAATGACAAAGGCAAGTAATACACTTTAACTTTAATACACTCAGACTGATCAATCATTCTAGCTAATTGCTCTTTTTGGATAACGTTTGACCATACTACAATCAACATGGTGATATTTAATTAGTAGTTCCAATTAGGAAGACTCTGGCATCCACCGAACTTTTCAGACTTTGATTTTCATCCGTTTGATTTTCGGTATTTAGGCAACTACTTCATAATATTATATATAATACTGATATGATGACACAATACTATATAGTCAAGAGTGATTTCAAAGATTTAATTGATTTTAGCTCCCAGAATTTCTTAATAAATAAATCAACCGACAAAAATGGTATACACTTGGTCCAAAAAATGAGGTGTCAAATTTTAATGTAGAAAGGAAATTATATAGGCAAGAACTTAATTTATTAATAGAACGAGTGTAATAAAACATAATCAGATACTTTAGCCCTTCTATCATGATATGGACAGTCAAAAGTTATACTTAGCTAAGATCCGTGACAAGCAAAACAATAACAGAAAATTAATAAGGTGTGTTTTTCTGCCGGATGAAGTGGATTTATGTGGAACCACCAAAAACTTACCAAAAATCGACCATCAATTCTCTACCCACCAACCACTATACACAACACCAAACACACATTAACCATTTTTCCATCTTGTAAACGACACGTGTTTCGCCCCAACACGAGGCATCTTCAGGTATAGCAGACTCTACGGATAAATGCCGATTTTCGGTAAGTTTTTGGTTTAAGTTCCGAATAAATCCACTTCATCCGGCGGAAAAATACACATTATTAATTTTATGTTATTGTTTTGCTTGTCGCGGATCTTAGCTAAGTAAAAATTTTGACTGTCCATATAGTGATGGATTTTCGCAAAGTGATGCCTGACTCCATTAATAACCTTCTATCATTATTAGGACAGTTTGCCAGTTGAATGGACATTAAATTATTTTATAAGAGCATGAAATATATGATGTGCTTATAAAGTATATGCCTTTTGCAATCAATACAAAATTTATGACAGCAATAAACAATGTTAAGTTTGTCATTAATGCTTTTGATGCTTACTTGGCTAGCGTTTTAGCGTACCAGATTTTTATACCGCGCTTTATATTTCGCATACAGATTTAAATAATTTTTTTTAATTTAGTTTTCTGCAGTAAAGCAGCATAATTTAGTACTATTTAGTATAGGCACTGCTTGCTATTCAATTGAATAAGGGATAAACATACAATATACAATTTTAATCTTGTGGAACTTTTTAAAGTCTCTATATTTACTATACGGATAGCTGATGTGGATTGGGAAGATCCGTGACATAACAAAAGCCACCAAAATGCGCTGAGGGCGCTTGTTTTCCCTCTATTTCTATATGCTGCGTAGACATGGACCCTGCGACGAACTGACAGAGAGAAGATAGACGCTCTAGAAATATGATGTTGATAGAGAATGCTCGGTATCTCTTGGACCGAGTTCAGAACAAACGTCTCCATTCTCCAAGAACTCAATGTGAAGCACCGCCTATCTTCTATAGTACAAGGTCACATACTTTCTTTCTTTGGGCACATGTCTCGACGCGATAACACCTCCATGGAGCGTTTAATAGTGCAGGGAAAAATATGGAGGGAACCCGAGCGCGTTGCAGATTTCCGATGCGGTGGACGGACCAGATGAAGACTACTCTCAATAGCCCCCTACATGAATGCATGAAGAAGGCAGCCGTGAGGGATGAATGGCGACGTCTCGTTGAACAGGCCACAACTATTAATAACGACCACGATTGCTCTGCCAAGAGCATGATGACATAGAAGAGGAATATTTACTATCCCTATATCTAGCTGTATAAGAACATAATAGTGCTCGCTCGAATGGTGAGATAAGTTTTATGACGTTTAAAGTTTTAGTTTTTCTTTTCGCCTTTACTTTGACGCTGTATAAGATCTTGGAAAAGGTAGTTAAAAGTGTCATCTTTTATTGTGTAAACATAATTAAAATCGAAGCTTTAATAATAAAAAAATGATTTTCATACGTTTGGCATATTTTTATAAAAATAAGACATTATTTTCATTATTACTGTTGATGTCATACTTATATGCCATTAAAATATATTTAATATTTAAGACGATAGTAAATAAGATATATACCAAGCTGTGTTAATTTATCATTAACTTAACTGATAACAGAATCAATATGAAAATGTTCCTCACTTGTAAAGATATTGTAATCATCCTTGATTATCTTTTTTAAAAAATAATCATTCTTGTTTCATCATCTTTAGTCAATAGTTTGATGTTGTTCAGAAACGTTAATACAAGATGGCATAATGATTTTAAATTATATGTATCCTGTCGGCACGGATCTTGAGGCGCGAGGGAGGAACGTGTCATTTAGTTTACCTTATTGAGCTTATTACGCGTGGCGTTATTGATACTAGTCGTGATTTGTGAAAAAGTAAACAAATAAACCGATGCTCTGTTTTGACGAGCATTCAAAACTAACTCATATCTGTCGTAAGTCACCTCTCACGTGACAACAGTACTTTGTCAATGCGATCGTAAGTCACGTGGAAGGTGAAAAAACGAGACACCTTGAAACTCGCTCTGTGTGAAATGCAGGCACAATTGCCTATCCGTAACAGAGCAATTGACATCTCCAGTTATATATCATTGCCTTTTCCAATTATTTTATAATATATTGAGCCCAAAAATGAATAAAGTCAAAGAAAACTGCATCTGTAGCTACAACCTAGCGACAATCACGTATAAAAAGCTAGCGACCGATAAGGGTTAACACCGACAGAAATACATCAGTTTATATTGTTTTTGCCGCATATTTTAGTGTTTAGTGTGATTAATATATATATATATATATATATATATATATATATATATATATATATATATATATATATATATATATATATATATATATATATATATATATATATATATATATATATATATATATATATATATAATATTATATAGTCTCAGATGTCGTCTTAAATACAAAAATGATATTGCCTTTGCACTATATATGTATATACATTTATGTCAACAGCGTGACTATTTATATACTCTTACCCGCCGGACCAAACGTACGTTGTATACTTTACGCCGAACCTACCCTTCGGTAATGAGATTAGGCGTGTGAGCAGCTGGAATACGATAAAGCGTGTAGTTTTATTATTCCACTATAAGTGAATTTTTTTTTGTTGATGCGCAAATAAATCTTTTTGGTCCAAACGTAAATCTCATATGTACTTGCTGCAACAGACGAGAAACTAATGGTAGTATAACCAGCATGGAATAGAGCCACTTATTACTTTTCTCATATAGTGCTCACTGCTGAGCACGGGCCTGTCCATTTCTGGAGGAACGGATTTTAACCCACCCCGCTTATCCAACGCGGATTAGCGGGGTTACAAGACTCGGAATAAATATGTGTAGGCCATACATAGTATTTTTATCCGATGCGGGGATCGACCCGCTACCATTGACTCCGTGGGCGGGGCCGTCTCGCCACTAAGCCAATTGGTTATCAGACGACCTGTTTACCATTAAATTGGCAATCAATACCTAAGTAACAAAACCAATCGGTTATCGCCAACCTGCTCAACAAGTGTGTGGATTACGGCAACAAAGTAAGCAAAGCAGCAGCGTAAGCGAAGCTGCAGCATAGGCAAAGTAGCAGCGTAAGCAAAGTTGCAGCGTAACCAAAGCAGCAGCGTAAGCAAAGCAGCAGTGCAAGCAAGATAACAACCTAAACGAGGCAGCAGTGTAAGTAAGGTAGCAGCATAAGCAAGGCAGCAGAGTTATTGGTGTAAGGTGACTGTGGAATTCACTATCCGCTGTTTATTATTAAAAATGCAGGTTCAAGTAAAATAAAATACGTCGATTAAAAAGGAGGAGAGAAATACGTCGACAAGAAATTCTTGTGTATATTTTTACAATGATCTTACAAGAAGTATTAAAAATTTCCATATCCTCTACAGCCAGAAAAAGTAGAATTTTTTTTCATTAAAAAACGAGACATTTTTTGATGTAATTAAAAAAAATCGGATGTAATCTTTTTGAGATAAAATAGACATATATGTTACATTCAATTACATAAATCAAATACCAATTTTAGTTTCAACGGACATTTGAACCTAAATTTCTTAGCTTAGATTAGATATAAGATACTTAGTTATTTATGCTACAACTACTTGATAGAAGATACCATTATGATAAATATTTTTCGCATATTACAATATGATGAAACCGTTGATTTTTTCCGCATATTACCATTCAAGTCATCATCAATAAAAAGTTGATATCCAAAACTATTTCTCCATTCATTTGAAATTGACTATTTCCGCTTTCATTGAAACAGAAATTTAACTTAATATTTCTCGGTAAAACAACACTTATCCACAATTTACATTCAGATATAGCGATCCTTAGAAGCATGCGGTAGATTTGAAATTTACATAATTTATCCCTGCCTGAGGTGTTTAGTAAATTGGCTCCATGATTTCTTGATTCATAATAAAGCGAGCAATATTACGATCTTCTCTGTCACATCTACAGCGGTCCTGTAAAGCTACTTTCTTTCTTAATATTAAAATAAAGAAGAATAGCAATTTTTTACATTAATTTTTGTTCACTACTCCAACAAAGCGAATAAAGTGCTATTTATTAATTAGTGGTAGAGCCACACGCGTACGAGTACTTTGTCATTAATGGCATATTATTTGTCTGTAACATTAATGGGCCGGCTCGCACTGGGAAGTACCACACTCCTTAAGAAAAACCGGCGTCAGGGTGATAGCTTAGCTACCGCTTCGTCCGGAGAGCGGCTAAGTTCCGGAGGCCCAACCCTCCTTACCCTTCCTCCTCTCCCTCCCCTTCTTCCCTCCAACACTTCTGCATTGCCTATGGTACTGCGGGTGTTTATGGATGGCGTTGATTGCTTTACATCATGTGACACGCCTGCTCGTTTGCCTTTCTATCTCATAAAAAAATAATAGAAAAATATGGTTCATATTGAAAGTCCAATGGCAGAATCGAATCCACGAGCTCAGATTGTATCGCAATCCTTATCTTTATAGTATTGCCTATGCTACTCACGATACTAAGGTTCCAAGTTTGACGCTATAAGTATAATGTGTTTCAAGAAAAGATCATAGCATCGAAAAAGCACAAGCACTATAGCGTATGATTAAAAACATTTCATTACATACAATTAGAAATGTCTGTTGCAAAATTACTCTGTACTTATGAGTGAACATGCAAGCATGTTGGCGCCTGGTTGATTTAATTGAAAGCATTTGCGAGCTTTTTCTCGTGTGGTTACGGCCGACGACGCTCCTTGATGGCTACATTAATTGTTTGATTACTCTAAAACGTAGTGCATTTGCATTCTACGAATTACAAATGCACATTCTTAGTATATAATAAAAATAGTTCAGAGAATGTTTTATGCATGGTAAGATAGCGATTACTATGTTTCATTTTTTTACCAATGATATATAGAAATATATCTTTATATTTTTAATACATACTTATATATATATATATATATATATATATATATATATATATATATATATATATATATATATATATATATATATATATATATATATATATATATATATATATATATATATATATATATATATGGTTCAAAAATAAAAACTATTTAATAAAATCTACAGAAGTATTGCGTACAATATTTATCAGTTTAGTCTGAAGGTTGACTAGAAGTGAATGCCTAATGGCATTAAGTTAGCCTTTTGAAGTAACGTTTTTTGTGTACAAAAGTTTAAATACATTTTTAAAATATATTTTGTGAAAAGAAACAACCTGCTTTTCATAATCAGAGTGTATAGAGTATCTATAAATTGTTAGTGCTAGCAGTTATTTCGTACTTAAAACAATGATAATTCACTCATCAATAGTCATACCTATACTCATCGATAGTCTACTGCTGGACACTCGACTTTCATTTGGGCATATCATTACTCTATCCTGCTGAAGGACGTCCCATACTATGTTTGTCAAGATGCAGGTTCACTCCAGTACAATTCAAATATAAGTTTTTAATTTAGTCAAGCGCTTAATGGGAAATCCCCTTTCAAACAATGTTAGTCATATAAAAAGTCCTTATTATTGAAAAGAAATAATTTTACTTGACGTTTTGTCTCTTAGTCTGTTTATTCGGGCTATTACATTTTCGTAACAGCTGAATCGATTTTAACGAGGCTTTCACAAAATGTGATGGACATTTTAAAGATTTTTATGGTATTTTGTCACCTAGAATACTTTTGGGGTAACTGCGCAAAAACAAACTAAACCCTTAAAAACTCTAGCGATGATAAATATCTGAGAATCTATTTCTTCAAAGTAAACAAGTTTCAGGTGTATGGTGGGGCTTTGAACTTGATTCAATCACCCATTTAAGAACGTATAAGATACTGAAGGTGCAATCGCTCCTTTAGCTTTTATAGCTATAAACAGAATTTTATAGTTTTAAATAGAATCCAGAAATTTTTAGTCATAAAATTCCAATAAACAAATAGAGAAACACGGTAGTTTTATAAACGACATAAGAATATTAACATAAACATTAAATAAATCAAAGTTCTAAATGTTCACTGAACCGGAAAATGAATACATAATAATCCCACGAGTTTAGTTCATGCTACTCGAGATATCCATCTAGCTAGTTTTTAATATTATAATATATTTCTATTATAAATTAATATATTTGAATAACAAGTATTATACTAATATGTTTGAATAACAAGTATTGGATTCGTATAAGGAGTAAACTCCTTATATAAAAGTTTCTTTTGAGGTCTATGTAACTGCATTTGCGGTTCCTCAGCACCCGAGTCACTAAAAAGTGCTCGTCTCGTGGTTGTGTGCAACGTTTTCTCTCAGAAGCTTGTCTTCTCTGACCTGAACCTGTCTCTTGGTATCGAGTCCAGGTTCTTTGGACGGTTGAACGACTCATGTTTAACTGCTGTCACCGTAACATTGCCTAAACCTCGCTCTTCCAGCAGCGCTATAAATTTACCTATTTGTTTTTCTGCCATTACAATAGACACAAAGACTGTTTTAAGTCAATGCAGGATGTTGCGATAAACATACATTATTCTACTAAAAATAGCAAGTTACTTTTAGTTGACTGATAATTTTCCCGCCCCGCGGAAAGTAAGTAAAAAGTCATAAACTAAAAAAGGGACATATTATAGTTTGTGTATTAAAACATCTTTAGAACTCAATTGTTACCAATAATGTAAAAAAATCAAAACCGGCCTTTTTTTTGCAAAAGACTGTATATCTTAATATAATATATATAATCTTAACTCAATATCTACCTAATAAATGACGTATTTTAAAAGTTAAAATCTTGCTTCTACGCACTAAACGGAATACAATAGCGCGTCACCGTGTCAATTGAATAAAAGAGTTTCAAATAAGAGATGCAGTGCCTACCTGAAACAAATACTGCCCGTAATGGAGTTGCATCTATTGTTGTCGGACAATAAGATGCTAGCCATTGTTTATATATAGCCTTATATTGCAAAATAGGATATAACTACGTAAAGATATTTAATTTACTAATGTTATACTGCATGTGGGATAGAGTTGTTTTAAATAGACGAATGAAACGATAATTTTATAACTATCAATAATATAAATTAATAAAATATTTTTTTTAACATAATATAATACTTTATGCAATGAGGATGCAATGAATAACAGATATCCTCTCTAAAAGTAAAATATGATGCATGTCCCCGTGAAATTATTTAAAAACGTTTTTATAGACATTTTACAAATATTTTGATAGCTAATAAAAAATGAAAGCGAAGTAAAAGCATTACAAGTAAATAGTGTGAGTGTGGTAAAACAGAGAAAAAAGTAAATACAGCCATTAAACTAATTTTCTATACTAAAAACAACATTAGATAACAATCACGTTTATCAAAGAACGTCAAACATTGGAGTAGACGAATGCAGGAGTGGAGACCGTGTCTTGACAACAACAGTACATTACATCTGTCAAAACGCGGTTTCCACGTCGTCATATATTTTGTGAATTCAGAATACTTTCGTTTATGGTATCATGGCTTCCAACGAAATTATATTACCCCAAAAATCTTCGAAAGGTGTATAAATACAATACTGCTGTGTAATGTATTCCAAGGTACGGAGATATCAGAGTTATGTAGACAGTAAATCGCTCCCATTTTCCTTAATATTACTAAGACTGTCTTGAATGCAAATTTTGCTACAAACTTCGTTCTCATGTAGAAAGATTTTTATTCAACAACAAAAACGGCTTACCGAGCCATTTCGAGTGCCATTCGTGGCAGCAGGCTGTTGTCACTTAGCAAAAATGAGACGTGAGATGAGTATGAATTTATTTTAATGGATAACATTCAGAAATATATTTTACAAGAAGTTTTAAAGTTATTTTTAAAGAAAGTAAGTAAATTATACTCAAAGCTTTCATTCTATTCCCAACAGTTCGACCGCATGATGGGTTCTGGTAAATAGAGTGTATTCCAAAACATTATTTAAATATATATTTTTAATGTACACCGTTTTAAATCTTTGGGCATATGTAAAGAGTAAAGGGTTTTTAATATACATTATGCGTCGACGATTCACATCCGAACCTCCTTCGATTAACCTCCACGAAATTAGTGCAGCGCTGGTCCACTACTGGATATTCGAGGAAATGTATTCCGTTATCCATTACTTAAATGCTTAGTACTTGTCGGTCTAGCTCAAGTATCTATACGTCTCTACTTTAAGCTATACTGATATATAATATTAATAATACATAATTAGCTTATAATCTTTCTTTTTTTCTATCCTCCTTCAGTTTTTCCCTCCATGATATTTAAAATAAAATTGTCGTAATGAATTAAATAACTCATCACACATCTCCTTCTATTCTCAATGTGCTGTAAGATTTTTAAATTTTCTTTAAGCTTAACCAATACATCTTCATCGGTAACTCTTTTGCGAATTGACTTCACCACAACGCGATATGCGATATGTAGTCCATAAAGGAACTGTTTGCTGAAATCAGCAAAGACGACCCAATAGATGTCCAGATACGTCGACAAAAATGGAGATGGATAGAGCATACTTTCCGGCGCCACGCTAGTTATATCCCCAAAGAAGCCCTCGAATGGAGTCCGCAGGGGAAAAGAAAATGCGGGCGCCCAAAACAAACTTGGCAGCGTACTGTGATGGAAGTGCAGAAGATGGGCCTATCCTGGAGGGAAGTGAAGCGTATGGCCTCCGACAGGTCGAGATGGAGAAACGTCGTGTCAGCCCTATGCCCCACCAGGGAGACTTAGTACTCAGAGAGAGAGTCCATAAAGGAATAACATTCGTCACTGAATCATTGTCCATAAGTCCTGCTTGCAAGTTCTTCCAATGCATATGATAACACCCGCAGGGAAACAATGTCAATCCAAAAAGAGCGCATTAAAGCAACAGCACATCTCGAATGTCTCGAACCTTTATTCTCGTCTTTTTGTGTGAAAGTCAAACTTTTACGAGCATATTGCGATATTCCAGGCCATTCTAATTAATATGCTTTTGTGTCATAAATGTCGCTACAAGTACACTAAATATATTAAACACTTACAGGAAATCGTGTATGCCGAATATACTTTTGCTTTGTCAACATTCGTTTGTTTTGAATTTATAAACTCACTAGTTATTGTAGCATATCTTTTAAAGATATTCTTACATTCATATTTTAAAATCGTAGTGTTAACAAAAGGCAACTTGTGTAGTTCACAAGGCACAAATCAGCTTATACGTTACAAGAGGATTCGGATTTAAGCATCACAAAGCGGGTCCCTATAGAAGGCATATTGTGTCTCTTATTTGTACAGCTTCACTGATCTTTACACTTGAAGGGGATTTCATAAATATAACATTTAATTGTTTTTGTCAATCGTTTATTATTATAATAAAATCATTAATAACATGTAGAGGTCGATGATAAGTAAAAGAAGAAGTACCTATTCCCGTTTCAGTAAAGTAATAATTCCCGCGATTTGTTCCAAAATAACAGCTTATCAAATTGCAAAATAGTTTATTTTCAACTATTTATTTACAACAAACGTAAAAAGCGCCCTCTATTATACTATACAATAATCGAAACTCGTTTCTCGGAGTATTGGTGATTGTTGTCTCATAAGATTTATTTCTCTATTAGATAACATCCGGAATAATCTCTAATAAAGAGAAATATTGTTGATCTGAAAAGAACAATATGTGAGATGAATGTGACCGATTTATCTCAAAGATAACTTTCTTTCGAAGATAAACTTTTATGGATCATGAAATATTTGTTAACAGTACATATTTATCTCACACTGTTATGCACATATATCACCATTATTGGGGAAAACGAATTTTAAACAACCTCGCTTGTCCAAGGCGAATTGGCAACGCACCCAAATTTGGAATATATTCTTGTACAACATACATACATACATACATATATTTATACCAATGTAGGAATAGACCCCGAACGAAGGTGAAACTCCAAAGCTACGCCACTGAGGCAATTATATCATCAAAATTATGGTAATGATTGTTGTGATAAAATTACACTTATGATGTACAATATTTGCATATACAATTACTAAAATAACATCTATTATGACTTACTTTATTTTTTATTACTACTAATTCTTACTAGTCTATTTAGTAGTGCGAAGGATTTTATTGTAAGCATATATGGGTCTTAAAGTTTTTTCCTTGTGTGGAATTACGTTATGTAATTTGTTTCGTGCTTCTCAAAACTTCATCGGAAATATTCGCGAGCTAAATGCAGATTGATATGCTTGATTGTTATTACAAAATGCAATTATTTTTGCAAAAACAATTGCATTTTGTAATAATAGTCAGGTTTTTAAAAATAGTCATGTTTTTATTGTACAGTTGAAGAATTATGTTAAACATTGCATAATACTTTTCTTTTGTAATGTTATCCCTTTGTAGTCGTCGAAACACTGAGTTTTCACAACTTTTAGGTTTTTGTTTGAGCCATGATACAGCGCGGAGTGATTTGTAATATTCTGTTAAGTTTTAACAAGGTAAGTTCGCACAAAACGACACAGGAATAAGGTAATGTTTTATATGACTAAACATTATAAGGCACACTAACTTTGTTCATATCCATTTCAGAAGTTCCGAATTCAATATATCTATTCACTTAGTTTAAATGCGTCGATGAGACAACCGAATTTGATACCTGAGTGCCTTATGAATGAATTTATTGTAGGCAAAAATACTTAAAATATACAAAATATTTGATTGAAATTCAATTTTCAAAATACCGCAAAGGTTTATACCTTTCTAATCCCATGCCCTGATTCCCACGAGGGCCAGAAGCGACTAATGGAGAGCCGTTTCGCTACGATGAATGGTTTTTTTTATGGGATAGGAGGGCAAACGAGCAAGCGCGTTGCCTGATGGAAAGCAATCAACGCCGCCCATGGACGACCGCGACACCGCAGGAGTCGCGGAAGCGTTGCCGGCCTTTTAGGTATGTTTTTTGAAGGTTCCAATGTCGTAACGGCTCGGAAAGACTGCCGAGGGTAGCTGGTTCCACAAACTGGTGGTGCGTGGAAAGAAGTTACGAGAGAAACGCACCGTATTAGGTCGCCATTCATCCAGATGGTGGGGATGAAATTTTTCTTTACGGCGAGTTGTGCGGTTGTGGAATTCGGCGGCGGGAATTATTATTATACTCGGAGCACTCCCCAGGATAGAAGCGGTAAAAAATGCTGAGAGATGAGACATGAATGTGAGAGGAAGGATGGATAAAAACATGGATGAGTGTGGAGAAAGCAAGGAGGGTGTGCCAGGATCGTACCGAATGGAGATCTGTTATCTCTGCCAACGGGCGATAGGCGAGGCGAATCGTAATAATAAGGACAAAAAAGAGTAACCCGAGTTTCTTTTGACATTTCTTCACTGTTCAGAATAACATACGAAATTATTACTAAGTTGTATATATATACATATATATATATATATATATATATATATATATATATATATATATATATATATATATATATATATATATATATATATATATATATATATATATATATATATATATAGTATATATATATATAGTAAGCGTGCCTATCGTCCCGGGGTCGGGCTCCCCCGGGGACTATGGTGCTTTACCTCAGCATGCAGGGCTCTGCTGGGGCTGACCTCCATCCTCCCTTGCGGCTCGTGGGATTCACTAAAGACGAATTTAATATACCTAATTTGTTGAAAATGACGGCGACGTGGTTCGCCACCCGTCACGTCCTGATTCTCACGAGGGCGAAAAGCGACCAATGACGAGCCGTTTCGCTGCGATGAATGGCAGCGGATGGAGCTCTGTGGTCTCTGCCAACCCCTGCGGGGGATAGGCGTGAATATATATATATATATATATATATATATATATATATATATATATATATATATATATATATATATATATATATATATATATATATATATATATATATATATATATATATATATATATATATATATATATATATATTATTGCTCAATTAATGCTTTGGTACTTATTGTAATTCTTTGAAGTTGGCTAAAATCTTTATAGAATAGAAACGTACCGTGATAAGTTTTAAATATTTGATAAGTTGGATATTCTTAAACTTTATTCCACGTATTTACACGCTTATGGAATATTTTCGATCCGGATTATTAATTTTAACACCTACAACCTTATAGAATCATAATCCATTTAATGCAACGTAGCAAAATATAAACTTAAAAAAAGATACTCATAAAAATGTAATAACGCAGACAATGTTAAGACTCTATTAATTGGTGATTCTATTTTCGATTATGAACTGAACATTTTTTCGTTTATGAATAGGTAGTATTCATAAACGAAAAAATGTTCAGTTCAAGAACTTCTTAAAAATATTATTAATAAAATATTTTTCATAGTAATAAAAACCCTTCATATAATTTTATCCTGGAACAAAATTAACGAAAAATTGCAATCAATAATAAGCGAAAACATTCCATGTTTACCAATATTTTCAACCAACTCGAAAAAAAATGTTCTAATAACTTTATCTGTACTTATAATAGTTATCTGATAGTGTGCCTAGACTCAGAGATATGGTAGATATAACGTTTTTATTCAAACTTCTAAGAAACGTAATTGTTTGTTATACTCTTTTGTAAAATTTTAAATTGCGTATCTCGAAGCATGTATTTGTTGTACACTTATTTTTGTTTTTGTTGTACACACATTTTTCTATCCTCATAGCTTATCTTATCTCTCTTTCACTCCTGATAAAAACTCAATTTTGAGTTAAGCTCGCCCTTGTACATCTTCTTTCCTTTTAATTCTTGTATTTCCTGTTTTGTGTACAATAAAGTATTAAATAAAAATAAATAAATAATAAATGCTCTTATTTGCTATTGCTTTACCTTTAAGTGATATTGTGGCACCTTAAAAGCTAAGTATTTATTATTTATATTAACATAATGTTTTTATGTATAATTTTAAATTTAATCGGTGTTCTTGAACAAATAAATAAATAATGTTTCTTTTAAGTGATCTAGCTTGAATCAAATTAACAGAAACTGGCTAAATATTAATGATTCAGGCCCTAAAAATGTTTCATGCTTAAATATATTATGTTTTTAAATAGTAAAAAATAACAGAATTCAATTAGGATGACAAATTTTTTTTGTATACAATAAATAAATAAATAAATACTATCTAAAGGAACTCATCTGGACTTCATATACTTTTCGGGAGAATAAAAGATAGTCTCAAGTTGACTGATCACGTTACTCTCTTACGTTATTGGTGTTAGATACCTGGATCAGCATTGAGAAGCCATGTTCGACAATAATAAGTTGATATTGATAAGTTGATTTCCTTATTAATGGAGTCGGTCGTTACTTTGCGGAAATCTATCACTAGTGGACGGTCAAAAGTTTTACTTAGCTAAGATCCGCGACAAGCAAAACAATAACAGAAAATTAATAAATAGCTAAGATCTAAGTAAAACTTTTGACTGTCCACAAGTTGATTTCTATGGGCTATTTTTATTTCTAGAGGAATTAACATTTACCCAACATGCTTGTCCGGAGCGATTTGAAGGGACATTCATACTTGGGAAAAGTATCTGTAGGCCACATATACATGTGACCACATATATTTATTCACATTGGAATAAATATATATTTATCCCAATGTGGGCATGGAACTAACGACCGAGACTCCAAAGTGCAAACTTCGCCATTGAGCTAATCAATACAATTATACTTTCTATAGAATTATTTTATGAAATAAAAAAGATGCTTAAAACGATTTTCGACAAACTGACCGACCGAAAAATCGTGTTATGAAAGTAGTAGGTTTTTTATTGCAGTATCAAATGAATATATATGTATATGTAGATATTGAAGCATTAAAGGGACGTTAAACACTTGAAAACTACTTAGTTTTTAATGTTTTGTAATAATTATTGCTAAATAATAATTTTATTTTGTAACTAAATTTATCTGTATCACACAATTTATCATTATCATTACCTACAGCCTGCGGCAGTCCACTACTGGATATATGACTTCACCAAAACGCGCCACGTAGCCTGATCTACGACTTTCATTTCCAATTCCTGGTAGCCACTCCTCATTCTATCTGGCATAAGCTATATGAAGTGAAATTTTACTGAATCGTTCATAATTATTGGTAAATAAAACTTTATGGTTCATAAGAAAGTTATCTTCGACATAAATCGCTTACTTTCATGATACGTGTTGTTTATATTAGACTAACAATATTTCTATTCATTATCGTGTTTTTCCGTATCCCACGTTACGGAACGATAAATCTTATAGGGCAGTAATCTTCAATAACTAGAGGACTGAGCTGCGATCGGAGTTAAACAGATGGTATTATTCACTAACTCTTTTTTATGAAATAAATAGGCAAACGAGTAAGCTGTCATCTGATGGTAAGCAACTCTTGCCGCTCGTTGGCATCTACAATACTAAAAACACTGCAGTATGTTACCTACCTTAGGGTTAGGGTGGCAATTATGGGAGGGGAAGAAGGATTTAACGACGGAGAAAGAAGAAGGTAATGGGAGGTAAAGAAGTAAATAAAGGAAGTGGAAATGAATCAGGCTTTCGGATGCGTAAACTCGACTCGGATAGTCGACGGGGTAACGATTTTAGTAAATTTATATCAAATTGTAGTTATTCAAATAAAAACATAAAATAAACTTATTCAAAAATAAAACTATCAGATTTCATGGAAAATTATCACTTTCAACAGGGTACAACCATGTCACGGGAACAATGGGTAACAATGGGTAATACACATCTATATATATATATATATATACTCATTAAACGAAATGCTATCATTTATATATATATATATATATATATATATATATATATATATATATATATATATATATATATATATATATATATATAAATGATAGCATTTCGTTTAATGAGTTCCAAGTGAGGATTCGGAGTTCGAACACTTTTTCTTTTCAAATACTTCTTCCTTCTATTATTTCTTTTGTTCCTCCCATTCTTCAGAACCCTAAGGACAACGCATTTCAACTGTTTGTAATCTACCGTCAGGTGATTTGCCTGCTCGTGTGCCCACCCTTTGCATTAAAGTGACTTAGTTACTTTAACGGTAACTAACTAATGGAACAGCAAGGATCTTAAAATGTATTATACTTAAAAATCGTCTTTGAAACAATAGTTACATGTTTATTATTACAATATTTGTTTTAAGGTCCGTAGATTTACATACACGAGGACCTTAAGCAAGCATTCACTTGTTATTACGTACAACAATAGTTGCTTTGAGTTTTGTATCCACTACAAGGATATGCTTGAATAATATCCACAGTGAATTTACAAAGCCATTATTATACTTCATTACTTTGATTAGTTATTCACAAACTATGCAAATACAAGTCCCTTTAATTACAAGTTTCAATTTGAGTACAACTATATTTTGTGTACCTTCACGAGCAGTTAATTTACCAATCTTCTATTATGTTTAAATAATTATAGCAGATAGAGAAAAGAAAAAGGAGTTATTCACTGCAAAAAGTATATTTGTTTCCTTTTTGTTAATTATGGAAATTGTGAAAAGATTTATAGAATACGCGAGTCCGTAAGTCTCGGCCTTTTTTTATGGGATAGGAAAGCAAAGGAGCAGGCGTGTCACCCGAGTATTCAACGCCGCCCGTAGACTTCCGCAGTGCCATTGGCATTACAGAAGTATTTATAGAAGGTTCCAATGTTGTATCGGTTCGGAAACACCGCTGAGGGTAGCTGATTACACAGGGTAATGGTGCGTGGAAAGAAAATTCTTGAAAAACGCACCGTACTGGATATCACCACTTATCCAGATAGCGGAGATTAGAATGTAATTTATTTATATAATATATATATATATATATATATATATATATATATATATATATATATATATATATATATATATATATATATATATATATATATATATATATTCGTATACAAATCTTGTAGTGGAGATCGCGACTGGACAAACGTAGAGTGGATCGCACTCGAGCCAAATGGTGCGACATCTGCATATAGCGACTGGCCGAAATCAGTTAAGTATAGCTAAAGATATAGATAATATAGCTAAAGCTGGAGTGGAGACCGTGACTTGGCAAACGTAGTGTGGGACGCCCCCCTGCTAGATGGAGCGACGACCTGCGCAAGGCGGCTGACAAAGACTGAATGCGTGTAGCCGAAGATCGGGCTAGGTGGCGCGCCTTGAGTAAGGTCTATGTCCAGCAGTGGACTGCCACGGGCTGATATTGATGTCGCTAAAGATTGGCCTGGCCTAGGTTGCGCTGATTGGGGGATTCATAAGTCCAACAATGAACTACCACAGGTTAATGATAATGCAAAACTACTCTCAATTGCAATCTATACCATAAATGTATGTAAATTTATCTTGCCGTTCATCCCTACACAGTCGTAGATAAGATAATTAATAGGTTGGCGGGAAGTTCGTGCCAATATTTTAGGACAATTAAAACGCAGCTTATTTAAATATTGCTATGCATTTATTAAATTATATAAGTACCATTCTGCTAATTGAGGTAATGTAGAGCGTGGGTTGTCCTCGATTTTTGTTCTAATCATATCTTGGTCTGTGGTGGACGGCCTACCTGGGCGTTCTTGATCTTCCAGGTGGAAATTTCCAGCCTTAAACCGAGCAAACCACTTTCGCACAGTTTTTTCGGCTACAGCATCCTTGCTATAAACAGCACATATCTTATTTGCCGCTTGTGTGTCATTTTTGCCTTTTCGGAAAAAGAAAAGCATTAAAAGCCTATAATGCCACTTTATTTGCCACCATATTCTAAGGCGTACAAAACTCATAAAAATTAACGAATCGTAACCAAACATTTTTCCAAATATGACTGAAGCTATCTCTTTTAGAATATGTAAAAATGCCATTTGTTTTCAATAATTGTTATATATTCAGACAGATCTCTCGCGCTACCTACCGAAAATCGGCAAGATCTTTCCGGACCACCTAATACGTCGTTTTCTAGATCTTACATGATATCTTCTTATTCTCGGGAAATAGTTATTCAAGCATCTATTTACCAATGTTATTTACTATCTTTTATTAGAAGTGGATTGCCTTAAAGTACGGACGAACGTGTAAAGTAGTGTATGAAAAAAAGTTTAAAAGTTGATCGGTTACTTCACGTTGGTACCGAGGTTGCCTCAAATGTTTTCGCTTCATTTTTCCATACATATTAACATGTTTATTTATACAAAAAGAAAGAAAAGCAATCCTTCAATAACACGTCACAATCATCTGGCACCCGATTATGGCGATCAGGTAGAATAATACTTATATCTTGTTTTATATTTGGAGAAAAAACGACTCATTCATAATATAACTAATTAAGCTGAAACTATGTTAAGGACAATGTCATCCTCTCAGAAAGTATGGAATCCTTCTTCACAAGTTTGCGGATATTATAAACACGTGATAAATACTAAAAATATAATTCGAAGGCGAATATCACCATACTCATTGATACTACATTTTATTGGACATTGGCTTCTTTATCAAAAAGGAATTGTCGTAATCCCCACGCTTGTTGGGAGGATTAGGGATCACAGATTCGTTTTAAATCTCAGGAAGACGTTGCTGCCAGTCAGAGTAGAACTCCCACGCCAAGAAATGAAGTAACAATATTCTATGCTACAGAACATAGTAGATATGTATAGCCTCATTTATTTCCAAGTAATCACAAGAGATGTTCATCTCTGTAGCGAGAGGTGTACCATTATCGTACCTAGCAATTATGCGTATGCTATTAATGGGTTCCTATAAATGTTTCCGATTTGATCAATTTGCGTAGTTAGTATGCATTTCTGAAATGCGTATAAATTTCAGATAGATTAGATAGGAGGTATCAATTTTAGTTACTTGTATAATTATAAATAGAAATTTAAAATAAGAATAGAAAAAATTATCGTGACACTTTTTTACAGTAATTTAATGTTAAAATTCAAACTTGAATAAATATTATATTATAAAATTTAAAAAATAGAGGAAACAAAAACAATATTAAAATCTAAAAAGTGCCACAAAACGGTAAAGAAATAAAAAAATAATATAAATATTATGATATACTAATAACATTTAATTTTAAATATTTACGACTTTTATAATGAAGATAAAAGAGAATTTGTTTTCTGACGACACTGACAGGGAGAAAGTAGTTAAGAAAATCTTCTTGCCAACCTAATTTTTAATAAATTAAATCCTTATATTTATTAGATACTTCAAGTTGGTTGAAGTCACAAGGAGGAGAGCTTTACGCGAACAATACAAAGGAACTCCTCTTACAAAGCATTCTTTTTAAGCGTCGAGTCTTCGCAGCTGAGTTATAAAAATTCCTGTTTCACCCTACGTTCCTTATATTGACAATATTATTCAGTAATTGAAATACAAATAATATATAATTACGACAATATCCACAGTAAACCAAAAAAATAATTATTTGCGTCCTGCATTCCTTTGCAGAGATTCATCATTCAGACTGATAATTCATTATTTTGTTATTTACATTTTTTTTTCACGGATTTCACTAAAGTTTGGTTATTACTACTACCTTGATTATTACTTTGATAAGCGGTGAGGCATCGATTTATTCAAGATATGTTCTCTTTAGTCTTCCCCTACCGACACTTCCTTTCATCCGCTTCATTCTTTTCATCAACAGTGATGTTTCATCCATCCTCTGTGTGTGCCTAAACATTTGTTGGAATCAATATTGTCAATATAGTTGTAACAGTAACAGTTCATTGTTAAACATTGGCATCACTCGAATGATATGCGTAGCGACAATCCCCACATTGGGGTAACGGTTTGGGTATCGAAAGTTGGTTTTTATTGCTAAAACTAGCTCTTCCCTCAAACTTACGCGAGCATTTTGGGCTACTGTCAAAATTTCAGATTTTAGCTTTGTATGGCGGCCATCTTGTTTTCGGCCATTTTGAGTTTTTTTTCTCCCCCACACCTATTTGTTTGCACTTATCACCATTTTATTTGTTCGATGGACCTCGGTAGGTATTACGGTTCTGGCGGGCCATCGAGCGCAACTTTTTACCAGGTTCACGAATCTTCAAGATTTGGATATAATTCCTTTGCCTCGTGCCCTATCCGAACATTAACCTACAATAAACTTACCCTCCTTCTCTTACAGCTTCCCAAATAACGTGTCAGTCACTGAGTCAGTGGTGATGCTGTATCAATAATATTAATAGACGCTGTTGTCCATCTAGTCGCCTCGTATGACATTCATGGGAAGTAATGGGGTAACACAATTTTATGCCGCAAATCATACAGTAATGTAATATAATATTAGTGATGGAAGTGATTAACAAGACTCTTCTTTTAAATTTTAGAATTATCTGATTTCATGCGAAAAAAGTATTACCCTTAAATCTGACACCATGAAGATTTAACTTTAATTCAAAGTGACCAGTACGCTAAATTGGTAATTTCATATTTATATTTCATTTTCATATTTAAACCCCTATTATTTTAATAGTCAAACATATCTATAGTTTCATAGTTGGCATTATTAATAAGTCTAATAATATTCAAAATATTGCAAGTTTTTATTTTTAAGAAGCAAAATATCTTAAATTGAATAGAATTATTATATTACCAAGTAACATAAGTTTAAATGTAAGAAAGAGTCTTTGATAAAAACAGCTGTATACACAGGATTGTAAAAGTTGTTGATAGTGTACTCGAAACCTCAGTAGATTCTAGAAAACTGTGAGAATGTAACAACTTTTTAATGTTAAGTTTTCTTACGCCAGAAGCAATCAAGATGAGGAATAACTTTGTGTTTCTAAAGTCAAATGAAACATCGCTTCTACAGAATAACAATTTAATTACACATAAACATTATTTAACTGTTAACCAATGTTTAGGATGTTTAAAATTATACAATAAATTAATCTACTATCTAATAAAAAAAAAACCAAATCGATTTCGGTACACCTATCGCTTATGCGTAGTTTATGTAATTTTTAGAAGTGTATCATAAAATTACACATAAAGTATTGTAAAATAAAATGGAAACAAAATAATTTTGTTTTTTAATTCGTTACTTATACATGCTTTGATGTTCAATTATACAGAATTTAAATTGTTATTTTAAAATCCTTAAGGATTTTGCAAACTTTTTCGATATGCCGCGCTAATAGAGATTAATGCTGTAATTTCCCTATATCAACCGGGTGTAAGCGACGAAGCAGGCTATGAATACTTAATTGGATATAAACCCGCTAATTTTGTAGGGTTTAATGTAAAAATATCGTCACAAATACATCCTTAAATAATGCAATTAGTACGCGATTTGGCTTTGTCATAAATATAACTTGTTAAACATTAAAATTGAGATTAAAGGAGGTTCAAATGTCTCTTGAAGACTTTATTGTCTAATTCACTGAAGAAGCAAAGTGGCTTTAACATGATGATGGTATATGTTCTTATTATATAATAACATTAAAGTTCGGTATAAATTGTCGCAGGAAGCCGTGTAACTTGTGGAAGATCTTGCTTCCTGATTATCAATTCTCTATTTAATGTGACTATAATAAATATTGCCGGTTACTGCATAGATGGACTACTCTAGGCTAATGTTAATGCTATGATGATTTATTTATGATACTTCTTTCTGCGCACCATTACTCAGTGGAATCAGTTTCCTTCAGCGTTCTTTACGAACCGTTACGGAATTGGAACCTTCCGCTTCCGATCTCCATTCGCTACGATCCCGGCACTCATCCATCCTTCTTCTCACATTCATCGTTAGTCGCTTCTCGCCCTAGTGGAAATCAGGACGTGACGGGTGGCGAACCATGTCACCGTCATTTTTAACAAATTAGGTTTATTATAATTCGTCATAGTGAATCTCACGAGTCGCAAGGGAGGGTCTCCACTCTCCCTTGTAACTCCGTCAGCCCCAACAGAGCCCCGCATGCTAAGGTAAGGCACTATAGTACCCGGGGGTGCCCGATCGAGCTCGCCCCCAGTCACGCTTTCACTGGCACGGTAGATCGCGGATTGGCGGATAGGAAGGGAAAAGGATAGAGAAGAAAGGGAAAGGCAGGGGAAAGGAAAGATGGATTTAGACTGGATGATAGGGATATGATACTACCACAACGGAAGATAAGGAGTAGTGGTAGTAGCTCGGGAGGTCGGGGTCGCGTACCCGTGAACCAATCTATAACTACCGCACAGGCGGCTAGGCCAAGATACTCCTTGACCTGTAACATAGTAAAATCTGTATAAGAGTCTTAGAGACAAATTAGACATATGTACGTCCATACTTAAATTATATCTAGAGACATAAAGGTCAAGTTAAATAATATGAACCCTTACCTTAGAATTCATAGCCTTCGTCGTTACGAAAATACTCGCAACATTCAAATAAGTACATTCGTAACTCATTAACATTGAATTGGGAAGGCAATCGCTTACCCACACGTCTTTAGCATCTGCCATTTATTTCTTTCTTTAGCGCCCACGTTACCTTATGCCTCAGTTGGTCGTATAAAGTACTTTCGTTATAAAGTATAGAGTTTTAAAACTTATTTTTATGTTATACTTTAGTGACGTAATTTTTAATCGCATATATTCTTTCCACCGTTTTTATTAGATCTTATACAAATACTTAAACGATAAACCAATTAAATTATTATAACGAGAAACCAATTAAACCAATGAAATTAAATTATTCACATTATTTAGTAAATTTTAGTCGAATGGTCAAAACAATTTCATAAAAAAATATATCGGTTCAATTTTCTGTATTTGAATGATTTTTAGTTGTTTGACGACATGTCGTTAATATAATGAATTAAATTATTTATATACCTACAAGCTGAATTAATGACAGAAATATGTTGGTAAGTTGGTAAGTTTTATTTAATGTTATAATTTCCTAAGAAAAATATTAAAATTTTATTAATATTTCTTATTCTTGAAATTCATTAGAGTAGCTTTTTCAATTATTTGAATATGTATTTTACTTTAATCAAGTCAGTAGTAATATAAGGTATTTAAATATTACATCGTATAAATTATTAACATACGCACCTCCATATTAGTATTTTCTTGTAACAATTATGGTTTTCCTTGAAAAAGTCATATTGATATATATTATTTAATAATTTATTTGAAAGAGAAAATTTTAAAATTAGTTTATTTTAATAAGTGGTAAGTTAAAAATAAAGCACTTCTGGGTCAAATGTGTCTTTCCCTCTACAATTTTATTCACATATTTTCTCATCTTTATTGGCACTGGCTTTATTAGTAAAAACTGGAACTGAATACATTTTATTTATTTCTATGAAAACGATTCGCGTTGATGTCTTTATACTTAGAATAGGTTTTATAATAATTTAAAATTATATTTTAATTTTTATATGCGTTTAAGAAAGTATTGTTATATTATTTTATAGCTTCGTTCTATTGTAAGATAGAATTATTATTGTCAAGCTGTAAAGGCGAACACTGGTATTTTAAAGTCTTTTATTTGGTATTTTTAAACAGTATTTGATGTACATTACATTGTGCTTATCTGTTAAAGAGTTTACAATATCACCCCGGGACGATCGGCCCCACTACAATACCAGCCCGACCCCGGGACGATCGGCACGCTTACGACTAGGCTCGCCCCTAGCCACGCATCCATTGGCACGGCAGACCGTGGATTGGCGGAGAGGAAGGGAAAGGAAAGGGCAGGAAAGGAAATGTGGATTGGGGGGGTTACCAGACTCGAAATAAACATTTTAAAAATCCATATAAATGTTTATTCCGATGCGGGAATCGAACCCGCAACCATTGACTCCGTGGGCGGAGGGCCCCGCCACTGAGCCAATCGGTCGTCCAATTTTAAGTCGTCGTCAAATTTTATGGTAGTTTACAGAATCAAATTACTTGTCCTTTGCAGATTTTTTTATTGAAAGAATACTAAGAAAAACTTCCAGGTTATTGATTAGATATATAGAGACCTTGGAATTAGTGATACTAAGTCAGTAAAAGCTGGCTTGCCCTTCGATATTATGATATTATCTGTCCTTCTTTTTTGTATCCAAAAGAGAAAATGCTTTGCTAGATCATCTCTATATTCATTATACTCGCACATATTGAATTGTTAATTAATCAATCATCTTATTAAAAAGTTATGAGTTCACTCTAATCTAAATTTCCTGTACAGCATTAATTTTTACCTTTGTCTATTGTCTCGTCCTGTAAAAAATCTCATAACTGTTTCTAGCCGTGTTTATGAAAGAAATAGCTCGACTGTGTTCTATTTTTTCATCTTTCCATTTTATAAGCATCTTCGTGGAAATGGCACGGGTCTTTTTATTTCCAGATATTAAAGCTTCAATTTAGAAATAGAATATCACAAATTATTTGTTATTATAGTTATCGAATATTATATAACTATCTGATAGTGATGATAATTTGTAAGGAAATTGATTATAAGGAAACCACTAAAAATATGATTGATAATGGAATCATATTTTTAGTGGTAGAGCCACGCTGCAGACGAATATTTTGACAAGAATGGCTTATTGTTTGTCTATAGCATGAATGGGCCGGCTCACCCGGGGAAGTACCACACTCCAGCAAAAAACCGGCGTCTGAGTGGTAGCTAATCTACCGCGCTTCGTACGGTGAGCGGTCTGAGTTCCCGGGGGCCAACACTCTCACCTTTCCACTCCAACTCCCCTTCCGATCCCCACTCCCATAATTTCATTTTCCTTTAAGGTCGGCAACGCTTCCGCACTGCCTATGGCGTTGCGGATGTCTATGGGCGGCGTTGGTAGCTTTCCATCAGGTGACACGCCTGCTCGTTTGTCTTCCTATGTCATAAAAAAAATCTGGAAATTATATATGACATAGTTTCTAACTATTAAAGTTTATAAAGGACCACATTTTAGCCAAGGTAGTATGAAATGATTTCCGACCAGATGGTTTAAAGATCTGTGCTGGGGGGCTGGAAGAAACTAGAGACTCGAAGATCGGTGTAGAATGCTTCAGACCGCTGATGATGATGGTGATAAAGTTAAATTAAAAAAACAGATTCAAATCATATTATAGAGTTATAATAATTTAATTCATCACATCGCATTGCTCCTTTTATTTTTTTTATGGGATAGGAGGGCAAACGAGCAAGCGTGTCGCCTGATGGAAAGCAATTTTATTTTATTGTTACAACTATTTAAAAAAACGTAATAATGTTATTAGTTAAAAAATCACCTTTTCGAAGACTATTTATGAGCATCAAAATTATAGGATACGAGTAAAGTTGTAGGATATAATTAGTTTTTATACATGCCTAAAATAATTGTAATAAAATTAGGTAAAGAGATAACTAAATGATAAAGTTTACCTTTTATCTTAGATTTCAAAAAACATTAAAATTAAATTTAAATCGATTTAAAAATACAATTACAAAGTACTCTCAAAAGAATTGAAATTGAAGAAGGGTTCAGTCGCGGATAAGAGTGAGTCGGATAACTTTCAAATACGAAATAAAAGCTATATTCTATATATTATTCAGCTGCAAAGTTTCTTGATATCAAAGGAATATACAAATAATGCCTTTTGAGTAGAGTTGTTT
This sequence comes from Baronia brevicornis, assembly GCA_031353405.1. NCBI lineage: Eukaryota > Metazoa > Arthropoda > Insecta > Lepidoptera > Papilionidae > Baronia > Baronia brevicornis. The sequence continues at coordinate 8,274 of JASFAT010003971.1, read as the reverse complement.
TGTAATGTTGCTGTTAAATACTATTTCTCACTCGCTTATTTCGTTCTTTGTTACTCTACTACATCCTAAATCTAAATCAACCTAATACCTAAATCATTAAATAATTTCCTAATGCCATTATATAAAATATAGAAAACCCATTTAATTTTAAAAATCCCACCCCAGAATTATATAGGAATAATTCATTTAAATCAACAATTAATTGTTATAGATTGAACTTAAATAAATACAGGAAACTATGCGAATGACGTGGGAGAGGCTATTAGCAACAAGCAACTTACTAAGATCACCTACCATTGTGAGTGAAAAAGAACGAAAACTAAAAGAATGTCGAGAACATTCTCGAGGTTTGAGGTTTGAGTGAACAACCGTTGGAGTAGATGACTTGGGGTGGAGACCGCATCCCGATAAACGTACTGGAATACTCCCCGTCTAAATGGAGTGACAATCTGCACAGGTGTGTTGGTAAGAACTGAATCTAACCGAAGATCGGGGTAGTTGGCGCAGTATGTCAGTGAACTGCCTTAAACTGATGATCATAATGATGAAGCACAGTGTATTAATTTCATATTTTACTCACACTAAGTTAGTAAAATATTTGTTGTTTATTTAATTGTTAGTAAAATATATATTAGTGAACTGCCTTAAACTGATGATGATGATAATGATGAAGCACAGTATATTAATTTCAAAATCATTACATTAATAAAATATCTCGCTTTTAATCTTAATTCTCTATCATCATAAACACAAGAAATATAATAATTCGTTTAGTGCGGTCATTATTTTGCTAATGAAATCGTAAATGTCTTAATATTCTCTATAAATTTTCTTGTTTAACTCTTATTGTTAGTAAAATATATAGTCCTATTATTTACTGATAACCGTCTTACTCCACGGTCGAAGTACCTGACTTGAATCAAGGGTTTCGGGTTCACATCGTGGCGTAATTAAAATTTATTTTAAACACAAATAATTTTCTTGTCTGAGTACTTCTCTAATCGTAACGATTTTTTTCCATTTAACATAGAAGTCTTAGGATAAGTTTCGATTCCTTTTATGTTAGAGTTACTGGATATCTCTAACTCTAATGGAGTTAGAGGTATCCAGTTACTCCAGCCGCCCTGTGTAGATCGTCACAATATCTGGCCACGAGGCGTCCCACACTACATTAACCAAAACGCGCTGTTCCCTCCAGCTCTCGCCTACTCCAACGTTTGTCAGTACTCCGAAAAACATGACCTGGCATTTGCTACTTCGACTTACATATCTATATGATACATAAATAATCACAAAGCAAAATGACATGATACTAATAAATCTGACAGCACGACACTAACTATAGAAGTGATATGTCCCCTACATATCACTTCTATAGTTATGATAACAATACCGTTTCAGCCATGAAACAATCTTTGAGAAATAAAATATCAATTGTAAATTATTACAAAAAAGATTACTTACCCACTAAAGTTACATAAGTGAGGATGTTATATAAATTAGTGTTAAATATATTGTGAAATTTATTCACTAGATAAACGCAGTGAAGAAGAAAACTGAATATGAAGTAGTCGGAGCAGAAAAGTAATTAAATGTCAACACAGTCTAAAGCGTTAAATAATTTGGTTTAACTTGTTTAGTGCCAGTTCACAATGAATTAAATGTGTAATTAATATGTCATGAATATTATGTTTATCACTATATTTTTGTATTAATGATACTAAAAATTGAGAAATAAGACGAAAACTAAATGCTATTTTATTTCCATAATTAACAACCTGCTGAAGTCTACTGCTGGATATAGGCCTCCCTCAGAAGCGTCACCTAGCGTGATCTTCGGCTTCATGCATCAGGTCTGGCAGTCGCCCTGTGCAAATCATCGCATCATTTAGCCCGAAGGCGTTCCACACTACCTTTGCGAGGACGCGGTCTCCGCTCCAAAACTCAATTTATATTCATACATTAATATTTTTGCTTGGAGTTCCCGTGAGGAGACAAGAAAGTCAAAAAAAATATATATAATTTACTCCAGGATACTAAAGGGTTTTAGAGAAAGTTTCAACTGTTTGGCATTTCAAAATCGATTTTGAAACTGAGGAGGATGAACTCGAATTAGGCAGTTAGAGAATAAAATTTGAATTTGCGCCTTTATAACTTTGTTATGTGATTCCCGGCATTGAACAGGTCCGTCCATCCGAATTACTTCCCGTTTTTGTCGTATAAGGGAGATGTGTTTTTTATCCCAAAAACAGTAAAACAGTACAGTTGGACAAAAAAACAGTAATAGTAGTAATAGGCAGAAACGTGTAGTTGAGAATAAAACTATTTTGGAATTCCCAATCCTCTAAGCGTGCGGATTTCAGCAAACCTCTTTAATTTTAAGGGAGAGTCCAATTTGATAAACAGTTTTTGTTATGCGCACAGAAAAAAAAACCCATATTCATATATCCCACTGGGCAAGGGCCTCCTCAATACAGGAGGATTCGACCCACTATACTTATCCAATGCAGATTAGTGGAGTAACCAGATTTGGGATAAATATCTCTAAGCCATAAACACATACATATATATTTATCCTGATCCAGGGATGGAACCCGAAGTCATTGACTCCGTATCCTTGACTAAGCCAATCATTTAATAAAATAATATATCAATTATATATTATTAAATTATATATTTAATAATATATTATTAAATCATTATATATTCATTATATATTATTAAATATATGTATATATTATTAAATATATGTATGTAAAGTTAGCGAATGCTTTATCATTCTTTCATTTTTTAAAGTTAACCATGTTTGTACGATACAAATTCAAATGTAAAATATATTGTAATAAAAATATATCGCTGCAATATTTCTCTAGATTACGAAAAGGCCAGCGCGTCTATCAACTATCACACTCTTCGGATTCTGCAATCGAAGAACTGAAAGCCTAATGCCTCTATTTCTCAATATCCTTCTCCTCGGCCCTTACATTCCCTTGTAACATCGTATATCTTTCTGGATGATAGATATCTTATATCAAGCACTCTTGGGTATTGTAGACTTTTTATGTTGTAGTGATTACTTACCATCAAATAAATGGCTTGCTTATTTCCCTCCCTCTTCCATGATACAATTATTTAGAGTTAATTTTATTATAAATTTATAGTTGTTGGATCACAAGAGTATTTTTATATTGCTCTATGATTTTGAGTACCAAGATACGAGTCCAATTTCAAAAATTCATAAAATTCTGTAACGCTTTAAAAAGTTGTTACACCAAGCAGTAAAAAAAATGTAACAGTTAATAATTTACGTAATAAACCTACAAAATTATTACAAGTACTAAAAAGGGGATTTTTATTTTAATCTCTGTATCTTTTTATATGAACGAGCGGCATTTAAAAAAAAACGACTTTTTTTACGTTAATTAGTGTTGAAACAACGAATTAATGAAAGACTGTCAGAGGATACAATACCAGTATGTTTCAGTCAGAGTCTCAAGAACCAGAACTCGGAGCTTTGACTGCTATCTCACCTGTTTGGTCTTTCTCATAAAAGCACATATACCATCACTGGGCAGATTTCTGATTGCAAATTTTACAATAATTGTTACTCGTATCTTCGTCTCTATGTTACCGTCAGTTTGATTAATTGAAAATTACAAATAGTTACCAGTTATTATTAGCGCTCACCAACTTCACATTGAACAGTTATTATAAATAATTCCCGCGCACTCATGGTAAATTTAATTAATTTTGCGACAGAGATGTGGAGGAGCTCTGCATGGGCGACGTGACATGCAGCGACGTGCGTTGAGTTAGTGATTTATTTTTAGAATTTCGTTTGATTTTATGAAGAATTTTAGTTATTTTATATATTTAGGTTTAAAATAAAAGGTTGTGAGAACTTTTAGTTCAAATAAAAGTGATTTTTGTGTACGTGATTTGTTTAAGAATATTAAGAATTTGATGATTTTTTTTTATTTTAATACTAAAGATGTAAACATTATACGCGCATACATACATACAATAATACGCGCATGCATTTAAAAGGTACAAAGCAAATAAAGAGACGTTACACTGAGCAGGTAGATAGTTTGCATTTATGTCAATAAACCTTATTTAACTTGAGTTTAGGTCAATAATGCATAGGTGGCATTAGCCACGCGTGATTATAATATTTAATTACGCGAGCTATCTTACCAAATAGGCTTTTACCTTCACTTTGTTAAAGGTATTTTTTTTTTATTAAAACAGCAGCTTGTTAAAATTATAATTTTTCGATTATCTTGTATATGCCTACGCAAAAACAAAGTATTGTAATAACTCTTTAAATATTGCGCAGTTAAAGTTGCCTGCCTACGTGTCTATTGTCTACTCATTTCAAATTATAATTAATATGAGAAGATTATACACATTATGTACTTAATGAGTTTAATCTTTACAGAGGGTGACGATGTATGTGTGTGTCTCTCTCTCTCTCTCTCTGCGTGTGTGTGGGTGTGTGTGCGTGTGTATACTCATTATATCTTCATGTTATCAAAATGATATATCATTACCATTCATTAACAGTTTACGAAAATCTACTACTGGACACAGCCTTCCCAAAGGGGCGCCTGCCCACGCTTCAACTATAGTCACCCAATTTTTGCCAGCTGCTCTATGCAAATTATCGCTCCATCTAGTAAGAGGACATCCCACACTATGTTTGCAAGACGCGGTCTCCACTCCAGCACTTGTTACTGTTATTGTATTGTGGCACCTTTCTTTTATAACTTTAGATAACGTTGGGCGCCAGTGCAACACCTACCTAGGTTTTGCAAATAAAACCAGAGTGTTATAAGTATAAAGAAATGTTTATTAGATAAAAAAAAGAATCAAGTAGGTGAGACACAAATTTGTAGGTCGTGGGTAAACGGCCGATCTGATTTTGCCACGTAAGCGGACTAACACTCCCCTGAGCTAGCTTGCGCTCAAAGAAGAAAACCGCAGGTAGAACCCTGCAAGTTGACAGCGGTTTGCCCTCAGCGATTGTAAAGGATGCGCTGAGACACCTAAATGTCGATCCCTGAGCTAGCTAGCACTCAAAGAAATAAACCGCAGGTAGAATCCTGCCATTACATTTGCACCGCAGGTAACATACTGGCGGAGGGCAGGTGGCACCCTGGATCGCAGGTGACACCCTCCGTTACATTGTGCACCGCAGTAGAATCATTACCGCAGGTGGAATCAACCCCGCAGGTAAAATGTGCAGGTGAAACCCCTAAAACGGGGTTTGATTCCTGCACTTATTTTTAAAATAAATACTGAGCGAGGGCGCTCTTAAGAGACGTCATGGTTCCCGTTGATATTTCCATAACGGACGAACCCTCACTGAGGTGGTGTCGTTCCTCGGCACCCGTCAGTAACTTCCATAAAAAAACCCGAGCGGCACACGAACAAGGCCGAAATAGCACGAAGGCGCGAGCGCCGCACCTACACCTACTTGAGTTTACAAATTCCTTTTCAAATTCCTTCAATCTGTCACCGCGTTGCTTTGAACACTTAACGTATGACAAGCAAAAAATGTTCGATGGCAGATCGTGTTTTTGTTATAGTAATTTATTAATTCTAATATTAGAATAAGTATTTAAATTTGAATACGGAATAGTGTACTAATACTAATATTTTTAACTTATACTTAAACTAACTAAAATTATATCATTAAAACATGTAACCTTCCGTTACAGTATATTAAATGTAGAACATTGGCTTATCTATTTCACTGTTTATTCATTTGAAACGTACGTACACTTATGCTTGAATGTCATAAAACAGTTCTATATCTTTTTACCTGACACAAATTTTTCTCATATATAAACTTTTGTGAAATTTATTTCACAGTCATTTGGCTTAATTTATGTTCTGAAACATAAATCGATAATATTGGTATTCATGAAATATAATAATGATATTCAAAAAATATAATAAATATCATCATCATCATCCACCTGTGGGTGGGCCTTAACCTGATTCAGTAAATTTTTCCAGTCGAATCTTAGTTTGGCTTTTTCTCTCCAGCTCGTCACACCGATTCCTATTAAGTCGTCCTTGACTCCATCAAGGCAGAGCTTAGGCCTTCCGCGTCTTCTACGACTATCTGGTTTGCTGTCGAGTACGCGTTTGGGTACACTCGAGTACGGGATAATATAAATATAATAATCCCAAATTTCCATCATCCATACCACATCATAGCTAAGCTTAATTCATTGGTAAATAATTAGTTTCTAGTATAGTAAAATGAGCCGGCAAACAATCGAGTTTTTAAGAAAGACCAGGTCAAGAGTACCCTTAATCGACGAGCTTGCATGATGAGAGAGATGAGTGTGGAGAAAGTAAGGAAAGTATGTCGAGATCGTAGCAGATGAAGATCTGTGGTTTCTGAACACCCCTATGGGAAACAGGCGTGACGATATGTATGTACTATTTATGTAAACAATCGTTGTCGGTCGATTGTTTCAATTTTATACTATTATCTAACTATTACCCACAGAATTCTAAATATTATAATTGTTTATAATATTCAACTCGGAATACCTATCATAATTATCAAAAACAGGTTGTGGGAGAAAGATCTATATTTACAAAATCGCTTATTTTAATCTCACTCAAACGTCTAATGCCTGAATAAATCTAAATACATACAAGCTTCTGACTTTCGACAAAATGCTTTAGATTACTTTATCCTCGTAGAAAAGACCAACCTATTTACATACATTTAATATTTTTTCTTTTTCCAGAGTAATTTTTACTAAATTTATTCAAACAATTAGCATTAAGTTATAAAAATTCATCATATTCGTAAGTAGTTGTTCAAAACTTCTTATTGAGATTAACAATAGTGTTTTAACTGAATGTGGTACTGTTCGCATGGAAAGCATTGAGTGCTTATGAAACATGTTTTTTTGTTGTTCCGATTCTACTTGATTGAATTGAAATTATTATTAGGTGTACAAATAAGTTTCCGCAGTTTTTTATAAAAAATTAGGAATTTATTGTAAAGGAAAAGTACATTACGTTTTATTCAAAGTATTTTCCATCATTTGCCACTACTTTTCCCCATCTTTCTGGCAACATTCGGATACCCCGTCGAAAAAACTCTTCATCTTTTGACGCTATCCACAAATCTACCCAATTTTTGGTGTCTTCATATGATGTGAAGCGCTGCTCAGACAGACCATGTGCCATCGACCGGAACAGGTGATAATCAGAAGGGGCTAAGTCTGGTGAATACGGCGGGTGGGGTAAAACTTCCCAGTTGAGTGTTTCCAAGTATGTTTTTACCGGCGCCGCAACATGTGGACGAGCATTATCGTGTAAAAGAATAATTTTGTCGTGTCTGGAGTAGTAATGGGCGCGTTTTTCCTTAAGTGCCCGACTCAATCTCATCAATTGTGTTCGGTAGAGAGCTCCAGTAATGGTTTCGCTTGGTTTCAGCAATTCATAATACACGACACCAAGCTGATCCCACCAAATACACAGCATGAGTTTTTTTCCATGAATATTCGGCTTAGCTGTCGATGTTGATGGTTCGCCGGGCTTAACCCATGACTTTCTCTTCTTTGGATTATCGTAGTGAATCCATTTTTCGTCACCAGTGACTATACGATGCAAAAAACTCTTTTTTTTATTCCTGGCAAGCAGCATTTCACTCATGCATAATCGGCGTTCAACGTCTCTCGGCTTTAGTTCATATGGAACCCAATTTCCTTGTTTTTGAATCATTCCTAACGATTTTAAACGATGTGAAATTGCTTGTTGAGTCACTTGTAGAGTAAGTGCAAGTTCTTTTTGCGTTTGGGACGAATCTTCCTCCAATAGTACTTCTAATTCCATGTCTTCGTACACTTTCGGCCTTCCACTGCGTTCTTTGTCTTTAACGTCAAACTCACCGTTCTTAAACTTTTGAAACCATTCCTGACAACTTCTCTCACTTAAAGCAGCTTCACCATATGCTTCTAGAAGCAATCGATGCGCCTCAGCTGCAGATTTTTTCACATTAAAGAAGTAAATCAAAAGTTCCCGCAAATGATGCTTATTCGGAATAAAGCTTGACATTTTTGCACGAAAAAAATTACGTGATGCTGATACGGAATCACTAGTACTTTAAGGTTATGGTGTTGCCAGATGACTAAACTTGGGATATTACGTTTTACATCTGACAATTTCTCCATAACCTTCTGGTGGGGCCATCTTTTGACAAACCGCGGAAACTTATTTGTACACCTAATATATATATAA